>CM059977.1:13809334-15009334 GCA_030490835.1 Annona cherimola | reverse complement strand
ATATTTGGGTCCTAAAAAAATTGAGAAAAGACAGACAAGTGTATCGAATCTGAGCCAACAAAGTTCGCCTCGTCCTTTGAGCTCATCATCCCATCTGCGAACCCAACAGCTTCACGTACCGAAATTATTGGAATCCAAAAATCTTAAGGCATTTCGTTCTGTGTTGGTCTTTCTTTCCACGCATTGACACATTCAATGGCCGTATTGGGTTTGTGCTAAATTGTCGAGTATCAAATTCTCCTTTTCGTTGTCCAGTGAAAAACTTACATGCTTGCGAAAACACCGGGAGATCAGGCTAAGTGTCCAGCCCGTTTTCTGCTGGGCTGGCCAAGGTTCAGTGAAAAGAACCTTTCACCGTCAAAAGATTGATTTCAAATATACATATTTTTATTGTTAAAATGCTAGAAATGGCTCAACAAAATGAAAAAAATTGACAGAAATAAAATAAGTAGATGTGAGGTAGATGATTTGGTAGACGAAGTAATATAATGTAATAGTTCTAAAAAATATATGCACGCCAACGAAGGACTGTTAATATGGAGATGGTTCATCCACAGTGACTTGGGGAAAAGGGAAAGTATTTTTCTATTTCCGCCAATTCTATTACAAAGCTTCAGAATTTGGTCAGTAATAACATGGAATTACTCTCAACGGTTACTGGGAGAGGGAAAATAGGAAACTAATTTTCTCATGTATTTTAATAATTTTATCTACTTTAACTATTTTTTTGTGCAAAAAAAATTATTCTATTTTTTCCGTTCTTATATCAATCTTTTAATTATTGTTCACACAATTACCTACTCATTCTCATTTTATCTCTACAATATCATATTGCATCACTCTTTATGATTTTTCAAAATTTTCTCACTTTCTTCCTTTCCTTTTTCTCCGATAACATTAACAAACGCGCTGTAGACTTGAAAAAAGTTTAAAGTAAACCAAATAAAAATCCAAATAATCACTTGATGGATGGCAAAGTTATGACTAAATAAGGCTGGCAAAAGCGAGTACAAATAATTTAACATAAAAGAAACTATGGAAATGTAGATTGATTAAAAATAACAGTGTAGGCAAAACAGATGAAGACTGCATTAATAAACGTTGGCAGAAATAATTGGGAGTTGATTTGTTGCACCCTGCATTAATAAGCAGGCAGCGCTCCCTGTTCCCAAGTGCATATACTTATTTTTTTTAGTTTTTTGAAAATTATTTTATAACATTATTAATATATGTGTATTTAACATGTGTATAAATTTTTACCATTTTTTGGGTATTTTAGATATTTATTTTTTATTTTTAAAATTCAATGACATTTTAGATAATTTTAAATACACCTATATTAACAATTTTACAAAAAAAAATTCAAAAAAAAAAAATAAAAAAAAATAAGTATATGCACCCGGGAGCATGGAGCACTGCCTGCTCCCGGGTGCAACAAATCAGCTCCCGAAATAATTCCTTTCATCAATTTTTTTTTCTTTTATTGCGGCTTTAGACAGGACCTCAGCTTCAACCCAGGCCCGACTTGTAACGAATGCATACACAATGGATGCCTTGCGCCAAACGAGCACCTCTCGTCTGGTCGTCGGCTGCGGAACGGGATTTCCGTTCCCAGCCGGTGCATGGTTCGAATCCCTCGTGGGATTTTGAACCATATTTGGGGTGGGGGCATGTGGTCCCCTTTTATACTTTGATAGGAGCTAGTGGTCTCCCCACTTGATATATGAAAGCTTGTTATCGTCTTCCATTGTAAGCTTGTTAGAATTGTCTCAGGTTTAAATGTAATATGAATTGAGATATGATGTAAAATATCCTCCGATCAAAAAAAATTGATGCCTTGCTGCGTTGAAGTGTTTCGCGCAAAAGAGTTCTCGTGTTTGCAAATTATAAATTGTACATTTGGCACATAAAAAGAGACTCTTTTGTTTCTGGTATTCGCAAATTATAATTAAAGTAATGACAAAATGCTTTAAAATATAGGTCAATGAGAAAATTCTTTTTGTGACCACAACATTTGCCCCTTAGTGTTTCATAAATTTTTCTAATGCTTATTATCTTTGATTTGAAATTCCTATCGTACCTACGTTCTCAACACATTCATTATCTTCCATACTAAAAAAGAGAATTTTACCGCTTTGAAATTTTCTAATTAAAATAATTAAACTTTAATGCGGCTCAAATGATGAGGATAAATCATCATTTTGTGGAAACAAATGATTCAAGAGTCATATTGAAGCTTCTTCATGAGGTAGATAATAGTTATATTAACAATGTAGATATAATGGGAATTAAGGATTAAATCTTATGAGTATGATAAATATTTATAAATAGTTATGGGTATATTTGCAACAGGATGCTTGTATGAAACTTTTCTTATATAGAACTCTCTTTTTTTTACATCTAAATAGTTGGTAAAAAATTTATTTAACCTATTATATTTAATATTATTTATGTTATCCTTAAAACTCTTTTATTTGTCTAGTACACTATAGATAAGTTTTATCTCTAAACATATAAAATCAATATAATAAAATAATTTAACTTTGTCATCAAGACAGTACCCTGGTGGTAACTCGCTATGGTGTCATGGTGTCTACAAGGGTTTGAGTCATTAAAAGTGCAAATGTTTGCTTTCCCTGTAATAGGCTGTTATTTACAGCTATCATCCCCGGGATTGAGGGTATTTACAAGATGTCCTTATGTGATAAAGGTTATAAAAGTGTTTAATTTGTAATATCAAGATGTAATGATATAGATAATACTAATAAATTTTTTTTTAAAATGCTTTAATTTTAAATATTAGTTTTAAGTAGTATTTTCAATATCTAAACCCTCTAAAATATCACTAATGTGTGGATAAATCACTTTATAAAATATTATTACAGTCTAATACATTTATGAATAGATTTAAATATTTTTCATAATTTACACAATTGATGTTAAATATAACGAATGGATAGAATTTTAAATCAATTATCAACATCTCAAAAAATAAAGAGGCATTTCATAAAATCAGTTTTATGAAGAGTTGAATACTGGTTCTATAGAAGTATTTCCATGTTCCAAATTATGGGTGAATATAATAGATATATGTAGAATTTTCCTTAATAAAAATGACAAAAATATTCTCTCACTTCATAGAGGGAGAATTTGCATTTAAGACGCTCCATACTTTTGACGGCTATAAGCTTAATAAATTGAGCATAATCACCATTTAAAAACGACATGAATTATCAAATCAAATATTTTTATTAGAGAATTGTAAACTTTAGATCTTAGAAACAATGATAAAGATGCTAGTCTCCTTTGATCCAAAAAAATAAAATGGTCTAAATTTTAAATGTTACATACACGACTACACCAACTGAGGAAGAGCTTGGTTGGTCGTGGACGTGGGCAAAAAGCCGACGGGCCGCAGTCATGAGTTCGGTCCCATGTAGGTCGATTTTGTGATGGTAGGTTGTTATGTCCCGTATAGTTGGGTGGGAGCTCATCGTTCCTCACGCGGATTAAAACATAAGCGACGTTTGTAATCCCCATCCATGGTTTTTCATATTTTGTCCCTATCATTTTATATTTACTACATAATTTTCAAAATATTTCCTTTCTTTTTGTTTATTTCCCACACTGTTACAAAATCCCAGAAAATACTTATTAGCAAACGTCCCCTTAGATAATGCAAGAATCCTCATCCGGGACGTCTGGCAAAGTATGCACGCACCAGCACCACCCCGAACGTGGTAAGGAATATACCTGTAAAGTTATTCATCCACTTCTTGAAAAGCGAATATCTTTTCATTCCTGCGCCCGCCGTGCTCGCATTAAAAGGGGGTTGACAACCATCAGATGAGTTTAAAAACTGCTTGGCAATCTCCTTTTTCCTGTGCTGGCTGTCATCCAATCCCCAAATTTCAGTAATCGGTCTGGTAGAGTTTATGGTGGATAATATTGATTGGTGGATTAAAAGGTATTGGAAAAAAGAATACAAAATATTGCATATGTCAATTGTAACTGTAAAATACATGAAGTTAATATAAATAAGAATGATTCACTAAAAGATATATAGTTATTTATCAAAAAGGCTAGGTTATTAAAGTAGGTATCAAAACAAAAATGTTTTGAAAAAAATATTTTCAGTTCTCCAACAAAAGCAACCAAACGCATAAGTGATACTCGAATTGATGATACATGAAAGATCAAGTAAATAAAATCAATTTACAGCTAGAAAATAATTAGTACAATTTTTAAAATCATTATAATAACAAAATAAAACTAGGTTGATGATTCAAAACTCTCAGGTGTCCGGCAACCGTTGTAGAGACTTTCTCATTTTAACGAAATCCAAACCACCCAGTATACGTTAATATTTAACATAAATCTTACTTGTTAATAAGAAAAGTTTTTAAAAAATTCTCTATTTTCTATATCTTTTAACATGACGTGATGTTTTAACTACTTGACTATCATGTTTTTTCTTTTATTACTTTCATATTTTAATATTTTTGCAAATTTTATATAACTACTATATGTATTTTATTTTTATTTTATTTACTTATAATTATTATTTTCATCACATCATGTCACTTCACTTCCTCGTTTTTCAAAATTTTTTCTCACCAAATTATTTATCTTAATTTTCTTTTTTAATCACTTTCATTTAAAAAAATTTCAACAGAGAACTCTTCTCAATTTTCCTATTGCCAAACCAACCTGATGTCGAAGATTATCTTGTTTAGATGTAAATCTAATAAGATATTTATGGAAGACATTATATCTAACCATGAAAATAAAGCTCTCACAATTGATATCAAGTGCTGAGTTTCAGCACAAAGGTAAGTGACTTTAGCTTCCGGCGTATGCTTGTACTAGCACTTTGTATTCTAACTTTGAATCATTAAACATATCTCCTACATTTGCCCTTAATTACAAATATATTCATTAAGTTTGATCATATACCCGCTAAGCTTCAAACATGCTCATTCTGCTAGGCACAATTAAAAGTCACCGTTATTCATTACAAAAAATAAGACAAATTCATTATATACCCATGAAATTTACCTATAATTCCATATATACCCATGAATTTTTAAAAATTCATCTCATACCCACAAATTTTTATCATAATTTCACTTATATTCATGTCGTTAGGGATCTGTTAAATGGGTTGTTAACCTTTTCGTAAAATAACAAATATGTCCAAGCTCTAATGTACTTTAAGGTTATTTTATTTAAAGTTAAAGACACATATTCAAATAATATATGATTTTATAGTTGTAAAATTAGTAAAGATTCATTATAATATGAATTTATAGGTACGAAAAGAATTTTTAAAAATTCGTGGGTATAAGTGAAATTATAAGTAAAATTCGCGATTGTATAAGGAATTCGTTCTAAAAAGATATTTCAAATGCCCCTTATCATTTAATAATAGTAGTCATTTAGCTATAATAAAAGTTGAATAGTGTCATGAAAACTCATCCTACTTGAGAGAGAAAACTAGGTAGAAGGAATTTTGATGGTTCAGATAAAACATGAATGACAATGGATGTCAGATCAACTACGAATATGTTAGAATTTTCAAATTATTAAATATTCTTAGCTAACGTATGAATATATTTAAAATTAATGAAATACTGAGTATGTATACGTAAAAGTTTTCAAACTTAGTAAGTATATTTATAATTAAAAATAAATTAAATAGATATATTTGAAATTAAGTAATTAACCCGCTAGATAATGACCAAAAGTGTATTAAAAGTAACTGTACTCGGTCCATCCACCGTTGCAGTAATTTTTGCTTAAAAAAAGGCAAATTTCTAGTAGTGCATGTGCTGCTGCCCCACCAAATTACACGACTATAAGAAAGGTGTGCACGCATGGCTTGCTGGCCGCATATATAGGACATGTTTGTTTTTAATGAAAATATTTTAATTTAAAATTTTTCATCCTCTATAACTTTATATTTTCTTATATAATTATTATATTTTTTAATTATTTTTACCTAACTACCGATGCAACTAATGTATTTTTAATTTTATTAACTTTACACGTATCATTATGCTGTCACATCATATAGCGAGAAAATTATCATCCAAAATTTGCATACGGTACGTACCCCTAGTCGGCTGGGACGACCATCAGTTCATCAACGCCTAATAGTAGCGGGCTCCACCGTCAAATCAAGGTGGGTTCAGTCAAAGGCACAGTCAGCGGGAACAGCACGAGCATTTTTTGGACAAACACAGAAATACCGCGCCATCTGCCGTAGTGTGGCTCCTCGCTCTTTCGGTCGCAGCCGCCGTAGTGCACCGACGGAGCCATGCTTTGTGAAAAAGATATATTGAAAAGGAGGGGAAAAGCTGATGAGGCAAGGATTTGTCTGCTTCTGTCCTTCTTTGTTTCGTCACGTGAGCTTTTCGTTTCGGTGGATTTCTTTCCCCCCTTCTTCCTCCCGATTCCTGATTCATTGTATTCAGCCGCGTCTCTCCAATAAGTTCCTCGTATCCGGAGCTGGCCTTTTCCTTTGATCCTGTTCGCGACTGTGGTTTTGATTGTGCTCGCTGCTTGCTGCTCGCCTCTCGCGGGGAAACAGCGGTGTTGCTCGTGCTTCTCGTCATTCGATAGATCTGATTCGTTGTCTGTAGATCTTTCCTTGCATTTGATCTTTTCTTTAGCATGAGGGCCTGTTTTGGAAAATTTTTATGCCAGTTGAGAATTTGAGATAGATCCATGTCTTTCTCGGATTTTCTCCTTGGAGCCGCCGCTTGCGCACGGGCAAGGGTCGACTATTATGTAAGCGGTACTGTATATATCCTGGCCAATAATTGGTGAAAAACTTCGGCTATCTTAGTAGATTCACTGCTTTGTTCATTCCTAGCTGAAGGAATCAGATCAGTACGATATGCGGTTGCGCTGCAATTAGATGAAGAAATGCTTGGCCGTGAAATCGCGTGCCAGAGTGTAATCTGTTTAGTTCCCCATTTGATGTAGCTGCTGTTGGAGTGTCATTATTCATCTGCATTCTCTTTTTAATTGCAAAGAATCATCCTTATGCCTGGGCCTAGTATAGATTTGTGCGTTTCTCACTTGATGGATGTTCTGGAAAATTCACCTGTCCGCTAGAACGTCTTTGGTGTGACGTGCATTAGCTGTTTTTTTTTTCCTCTCCCTTTCTTTCTTGTTTTGTTTTGTTTTTTAAAAATTTGATTTTGCAAAGGGATCCTTTAGTAGTTATTTTAGGCTTCGTTTGGCTAAGCGGCATGGCCAACGCCCCATCTGTTGGATAGAGCGTTAACTGGTAAGCAGATTTCAAATTGCTTCTGGTAATAGTACTTTTTACATGCTATTTTTAATAGGATTTCGTGCATAGTATTTATCCGTGCAGTCAGGATTTTTGGAAAGCAGCGGCAAAACCATGCCTTACACCCTGAGACCGCGTAGCCAAATGAATCCTTAGTACTTTCTGAGTTTGAATGTTGGTTTTGGTTTTCATGTGTGATTAGACTCAAGCTTCATAAATCAGAGTTTCCTGCAGTTCTGACAGGAGCGTGCATAGTAAATGTTTAATGCAACGAAAACATAAAAATTACAAAACCCAGCTGCAGAAACTTCAGCATTTTTACGCTCAAAATCTACTGGCTGTCTATTCCTTTTAACTTCTTTTTTTAAATTTTTGTATAAGAAATATTCCTTTAACTGTTGTGTTTAACTTAGAGGAGTATACCGAACCTGGAGATAACCCATTGGTGTCACATGGGAGCTGTGTACATGTATCCGGGTTCGAACCTGAGGGGGCAGAGGGAATAATGAAATGTAATTAAAAAAAAACCGTCGAGGAGTATAATTTTCCGTCCAGAAGACTTTCCTTATAGCAGCATAAGAAATTGTGTCATGGGAACTCATACTTCATGGAACTTATTTACCTTTTTTCCCCCAATCATTTAAAAGTGCAAAGATACAAAAAGCAATCGTTTGAGCTTATTTGTAGTTTGCTACCTTGCTTTACATTCCCAGATTGTAGTTTGATGATAGTGGCTTAATTTTTTTTCATAAATCCTTTATCTGAAGCACCTTTGGTGTTGAATTTTCCACGTATTGATCTGTGGATGCAGTTGGTATCATATAGTTCTATACTTCATGCCCTTAAGATAGATGTCACCAAGAAAGCTTGCTTTAATGGAGCTCAAAGCAACTAATGATGCAGAAGTTGTTGGTGTCGATCAGCAAATGGATGATGACTTATGGCCTCTTGATGCAGTGGATGCAAAAAAGGCGAGATTTCCGTGCTGTTTAGTTTGGACTCCTCTTCCCATAGTCTCGTGGCTAGTACCTTTTATTGGTCATGTTGGCATATGCAGGGAAGACGGCATCATCTTGGACTTTGCAGGGTCCAATTTTGTCAATGTAGATAATTTTGCATATGGTGCAGTGGCTAGATATCTTCAACTTAACCGAGAAAAGGTATTCTTTGACTTCTACAAATATATATCTAGTTCTGGTTACCATTTTGCTATACGTGCATGCACAGGTTAATATATCCTTGGCCACAGCCAAATGAGGAGACAAGATGCCTAATATCACTATAAGGGTCCTGCCCTTTGGCAACTCACAAGTTCATAAATGCATACAACTCGTATGCTGTTGAAATATGATTTGGTGATTCAAATAATGTGGACCTGCAGCATCCGATATCCATATATCTGCGGTGTTTATGCCACAGGAATGACACTGTAACCTGATTTACCTGAAAACTCCTGGTTGATGAGTTGCTGTTGCCATTTGTATTATTGAATCAAATGAACAAACAGGCAAACAGCTTTAGTTGCAGTGCCCTTCGCCTTCTTTAAAGGTCAGCTTTTGGAATTTGTGCATCTGTGGCCATGGAACTTCATGAAAATTTTTATATGTTTTCATTTCACTTTGGAGTTGTATTTCTTTTATGGATTCCCCCTATCGATAATATTTATGGAAGTCACTTGTGAAGATTTCATGGTGTCTGTTCCACCATTTGTTTGCTTATTGTTTTGTTTGCTTTTAATATGCAATTGACAGTGCTGCCTTCCTCCAAATTTGGGCGGCCACACGTGCAAGCATGGCTACAAACATGCTGAACATGGGACCGCAATGTCATGGGATGATGCTTTACGATTAAGCATGTCACACTTTCAGCACAAATCATACAATCTCTTCACCTGTAACTGCTACTCGTATGTGGCTAACTGTCTGAACAGGCTTTCATATGGTGGATCAATGGGCTGGAATGTCATCAACGTTTTGGCGCTGATACTGGTGAAGGGGCAGTGGGTTGACAGCATGTCGATTGTGAGGTCATTCTTTCCCTTTGCGGCAGTCACTTGCTTGGGGGTGGGTATGGTTGGGTGGGCATTCCTTGTTGGGTTGGCATCCTTCTCCCTTCTCCTTGTTGGGTGGTTCTTGATGGGGACGTACTGTTTCAAGACTCTTATTGAATGTGATTGACTGTGTACTCGAGGCTGGTGGGAGATTCAATGGCAAATAGAGAAGAGGTCTCAATTGTATTTGCATTCAGGCCCTTCATTATTTTTTTGCCAAATGGCTTTATCAGCTTGTATTCGAAGCTGCAGCGGTTTCTAGGTTTCATTGCCCTTTGTATGTTGGTGTCATCAACAAGTTCAGGATTCCTGCCGTAGGACTACTTGAGTGGTTGTAATCATTGTATCGTTCGGGGTTAATGGCATTTCAACACCAGTGTCTTGTGCATTTTGTTCGTGATGTCTTAATGAATTTTTATTGCATATCATATTAAGGTCCAATAACGATTCTGAGTTGATAAACCCTAATTGAAGTTGACCTTACTGTTACTATGTGAAATACTGAATTTTTGCAAAATTCGATGATTTTATGCACTATTTTCGTAATTTCTTTATACGAACATATTTAACGTCATGTAATGGATGATTCTCCAAGCTTCCAAGTGATCTGGATGTCATTTATACAAAGTGAGTATTTAATGTGGAAAAGATAAAATTAGAAATGAAAAAATAATCCGAGAAAATCTGAAATGCTAAATTGAGATGTTTGGTAGGAAGACCAAAAAAGATAATATATAATTAAATAAGATATGAAAATGTTAAAGATTATTAAAAATTTAGTATCGAATCATTAAGAATGGCACAAGAGAAGACCCGATGCAGGTGGAAAATGATTTATGATGATGAGGAGGAGTATTTAATTGTAAAAAATTATAAAATTGAAAAAGTGCAAATTAAGGTCAAGTTTGAGAATTTTGAGTAAATTAATAAAACTTCTCCTCTTTTATGGCTTGAAAATACTTGAAAATGAAAAATTCTTAGGAAACTTTAGTCGAATGTATAAATCACAAAAATATATATGCAAGGTGACCATTTTCATATGTTTGTTTTTTCGATGGAATTTTATGTGTTTCTTAAGTCAAATAAGATGTGTGGGATTCCAATAAAAAGGAAAAAAGAAAAAAGAAAAAAAAGAAAAAGAGGTGTGGGGTGTGAAAATTTGTAGAAATTTTTTGAATTACAAAAGTTCATGGCTTGTAACCCCTTAAAATGCATGGAAGCTGCTGATGATGAAATGAGTGCCGGCTGGAATTGAAAAGGGACGCTGTGTTATTGGCTGCCGTCGAGGATGAAGAAGAGAGGAGGCGGGGGCGAACACGTCTCTCTGGCTCTCTGCCCTTGCACTCGCAGCGCATGTTGTGCGCTGCTGGGCAACCGCCTGCTGGGTGGAAGATGGCCGTTGATGAGGATTGATAGCTGCCGATCTGAATTGAAGAAAATGATAGGGATCTGCGGTTTTAATGGTGGTAAGAAAGCTGCCACGGATCTGCCCATTGCAGGCAGAACGAAGATGGGGAAAATTGTGGATGCCCTGATCGGAGATAGGGTAGACAAGTGTCGCCGGTGCGGTTATGGTCGACGGCGTCGTGGAAGAAGACTGTCGTAATAGGGAAGAACAGGGTTACTGTTGTTCGTCGGCTTCAAAGCTGACCGAATGGGCTTCTGTCTTTAATGGTGGGATGCTGAATGAACGGCTTTGATATGTAGCTGGACGGCTGCAAAATGTTGAAACTGAAACGGGCAAATCGGTAGCCACGATTCCATGCAAGAAGATGATGGAGTACCTTTGACCTGTACTCTGGCGGTGCACTTGAACTCTTGTGTACATGCACGATGTATGATGGGGATGCGATTAATTACATACGGTGCTCCAACAATATTTGTTTATTTTTTTTAAAAAAAAATTCTTTATAAACATATATTTTTAAGTATATTTAACACATATACAATGTTTTACCAATTTATATATTTTTACATACTTATTTTTTATTTTAAAAAAATCGCCAAATTTTCCTCTTAAAAATTAAATTTCAAAAATAAAAAATATTATAAAATGATCAAACTTGATACATGGGTTAAATATATTATATTTATAAAGAAAAAGATAATTTGCAAATATGCTCACATAGTTTGATTATAATTATAAATATACTCATATAGTTTCAGAAATTGTAAATAACTTCTACATGCAAAGATATGCAAACCATGTAGATATATTTGAAAAAAAAACTAAATATTACCTACTTAATTTTTGAAATTGCAAATATATCTATATAGTTTATATATTTTTGCAAATATATTTACGCTTTGCCAGTGTCATAACAATGTAAGGATTATTTGCAATTTCTGAAATGATGCAAGTATATTTATGAATATAATCAAATTAAGTAGATACATTTGCAAATTACTTAAGAAAAATAAAAAAAAATAAATGTAGTAGGGACGGCTAACATGCGACCAATCGCATTTAATTAGTCTTACATCAAGAATGAGGGGTGATCAAGTGCGGCCGGACGCATGGTCAAAAACCTATTTTTAAATTTTATTTTTATTTTTTATAAATATATAGAGCTATATGTATTTAACTTATATATCAAGTTTTACTAGCTTTGGATGCTTTTAAGTTTTTTATTTTTAAATACAGTGACATTTTTGTAATTTTTGAGTTAGAAATTTACGAAAATGCTACTATGTTTAAAAATAAAAAATACTTAAAAGCATCCAAAAATAATAAAACTTAGTTTATAAGTTAAATATACCCAACTACATGTTTATAAAAAAATAAAAAAATATTTTTGAGGGAGTCCTGTGGCCGGACACATGGGGTCCCATGCGCTTCGACACATGGGATAACCCCTCGTTAAGAATTAGGAATAAAAGTTCTTAGTATATGAAAAAAATTTCTAAATTTAATTTTAGAAAGGTTAACCTTTAATACTTTTGTCTTTAGAATTTATAGAATCTAGGAACATTAGAAACTACTTAATTCAATGAATATTTTAAAATTTTAAAAATAATTTTCTATTTTTTTATTAAATGAAATATACTATTATATGAGAGAAATACGAAAGTTTCAAAAATTATATTCCATATTAGATTGATTATTAATATTATTATTTGAAAAATTAATAATGTATTGCATTGATATTACTATTTATTTCATTCTTTCCATTATATACTAGAAAATTAAAATTTTAATGTTATCTATGGTTAGATTTTGCAAAAAAAAAAAAAAAAAAAAAAACTAAAGACACCAAATTAATCGGTTAAATCTAAAGAATAATTTTAAAAAATAAGAAAAAATTTCAGATATTTTAGCCATTTCTATTAAGAGAAATTTGAAAAACGAAAAAGATACATTCACACATTATACCTTCAATTTATTATATAAATATTTACGTTGCTTTTTATTTCTCTCTATAATTATTTAGTTTTTAATTATTTTTTCACATTTTTCTATATAATCATTCTATGTTTCGATCATTTTTATATAATTAACATATCTACTTTTACTTTATTATCTTTACTCATCATTATTATTATTGTCATGTTACATCACATCCTCTAATTAAAAAACTTTTACTCAAAAGTTTTATCACTATCACCGAAAAAGTTTTATCATTTCCCAAATGCATAAATTATTATTTCATTATTGGATATTTACTTATATATTATTATTTTAGAATTTTTTTACAAATATGCCAAGAATACCTGCAGAAGTTGCGATATAATCCTTGGCTTAAAAGAACATTCTTATCATCTTCCTGAAAATTCTAATAGAGCCAACGGAAGAGATAAACTTTCAACTTTATGCGAATCCTGTAAGCATGTTTTCAAATTTTGTAGACATGGTGATACAGATGCGATATGAATATAACTTTATAAGCATATTTGCAAATCATCATAATAGTTAGGAAAAGTCTAATCCATTGATTATATTCAATAACAACTGTCTAGTTACTTAATCAAGATATAAAGATCGTTTCAATCAAAAACCCAATACACACGTCAGACGCAACTCGCCATATCCAAACTCCCAAGGCTCTCTCCGTCTCCGGATAATCAAACGGAGACAGCTCCCGACAGTCCTTCAATCTCTTCCTAAATTCTAATCCAAAGAACAAGGAGGAGAAAAAGACATCGATAATGAAATCTCTTTCCTGGCATCCTCTTCCAATCTCCTTCTGCATTCCTTCCACTTCCCTCCGATTCTCTTTTCGTTCCAAAATCAACGCTGTTCCTAACGCAGCACGTGCCATTTCTCTTCTCTCGCTCTCTGCCACTTCCAAAGGTAATTTTTTTTTTTCGATCGAGATTCCAAAGGTAAATTTAAGCTCTATTCATTGGATACTCTCGTTCATGCTCTCTACTAGTTCTCTCATTATGCAATTAAGCTTTTGGATGTTGGATATCGGTGGAAACCATCATTTTCTTTAAAAAAAAATTATTTTAATTGATCCTCAGTAGGTTTTGAAGTTAAAACAGAGACAGTGGGCCATGGGCCGACACAAGTACCAGCAATTCCCGCATCATCCACGTTTTCAGCATTATCCAATCATGAAAAGGCTGTCCAATTACTTCCTGCCTCCAACGACACCCATGGAGGGGTAATTGTCGACATGAAGAAGCCGATGGATCCTGACGCATTCATTTCTTCTTTAAAAGCGTCAATAGCTCACTGGAGGAGCCAGGTCCCTTTTGTTTTTTCCTTGTTTCGTTTTAGCGGTGGTCGAGGCCATTGTTGGAACAGCCATTCTTTCTGTTATTATGATGAACTTTAGGTGGAAAACGAGGAGCAAAGGAAACTTAGTGAATGGGCTGCCTCGTTAACGAGTTGCAGCCTAGTGGGTGCATTTGATAGAGGATGAGTTTGCTAGAAAATCGTGGAACAATTACTTGTGTTTAGTTTTACGTTAATTGTCCGCGTCGTGTTTTTCTTACAGTAGTACGAAGATCATTGGCCTGTGCGCTAAGGGGCGGTTATAAATAAATTCATATTTGTGGGATGTTTAAGACCTAAATGGTATTTTACATCCACCACACAGAAACATGCTAAAATTGTACGTTTATTAGTTGGAAACAAAATACTTGGAGAAAAACAGTGAATTATAATGCAATTTCATCCACTTCTTCACTGGGAACCCCAGCCTAAAGCGAGACTGAATTTTCTAACAACTCAAATGAAGATGGCTATACATTTCGTTCAAGGCAATCAAACAACTTTGTCTTATTTTATTTTTATTCTCAGGGGAAGAAGGGGGTTTGGATCAAGTTGCCCATTGAGCTTGTTAATCTTGTTCAAGTTGCAGTCAAGGTACCATTCTTTTCATGTGCCTACCATGAAAGTGATTCAGAGTTTCATTGGTTCATTAGAGTTAGCTATCACTTTCAGTTGGTTTTGAAAATGTGTGTTAGGCTCTATCCTTTCCGCTCTAAATCTAATTTGTCTAACATCTCTTATGGTTTTGTTTCCTTTTTTCACCATCATGTTATTTGCATAGGGTTGGAAAATCTTAGTGCTAACAACAGAAGAAAGGACAAACCTTAGACATTACTGACTCCAACTTGATCCATTTGAACCACGTCACTATCCAAATTTAAAACCTTATCCCCATCTAACTGGGATCGACTGTGTTGGTCTTATTATGTGATTTGCTTGATTTCCTCCCTTGACGTCCTTGGGGTCTCCACCCTTTTATTGCATTGAATTGAATGGATTCTTTTTTTTTTTTTTTTTGTGATGGCGAATGGATTTATTTAATAACTTGGTAATATATCATTTTCTCTGTCATCGTATGCTTGCTATCATTTATCCATTGGCAATATTGCTGCATCTCCTTCCTTAGTGCTCATGTGAGATAGTGTTGACTTGAAATGAGGTGAACTTATTTTTTAGCATTAATAAATAAGGCCTGAGTAATGTATCTGCAGGAGACTATTAAATAATCAAGCATAGATGCCTTACATCTGGCTACCTGATTGAGAGCACAAACATTGAATATGATAGCCTGCAGATCCTCAAAATAAAATTGACCAGATAATTGTACTTTTATGGAAGCCATAGTTTTTGCCCTGGAAGAAGACAGCATTGAAGAACAAGGATAGCTCGCATGACTTCTGAAATTATCATCTTCTTTCACTTTGTTATTGTTTCTAAGGTATTAGATTTTATTTTTCTTTCTGCCAATTTGATTTGCTTTTGGACGTGACTGTTGCATTGATCTCTAGGAGGGGTTTTGGTATCATCATGCAGAGCCAACACACTTGATGCTTGTATACTGGATTCCAGAAACTGTGCACACTCTTCCCCCCAATGCAACTCACAGAGTGGGTGTTGGCGGTTTTGTGATGAATGATAGAAGAGAGGTACTGGCCGCTTCTCCCTATCCCCATCAGCTCATCATCTTTGGCAAAATGTATTTTTGATAATAGTTGGTGCTAGGAACCCTTTTTATAACAAAAATCTAGCTGTGCTTCCAGACTATTAGGTCCATTGCCTATCCTTAGGCCTCTCTTTTTTCTGGGTTGAGGCTAAATGCACCCGGGTGCACTTACCCTCAGTACACCTAGGTACATTTAACCCTTATTTTTTTTAAATTTTTTTATATAATTGTTAATCTAAGTATATTTAATATTTGTATCAATTTTTACCATTTTGGAGTATTTTATATTTATATTTTTTATTTTTAAAAATCAGTGCATTTTAGGTAACATTTAGATTAATAGTTATATAAACAAAATTTCAATTTTATTTTTTTTTTAAAATGGGTTAAAGGACTCAGGTGCACCATATCAGCATCCCTTTTTTCTTGTTATTGAAACATGAAGAGTTGTGGACTTCTTTTTGGTACTTAAGTTATGTTCTAACTAATAACATTTAGTTTTTACTATTTCATATGATTTATTTTTTTTCAAAACAAGCCTTCAATGACAATGATGAATCTAACTTGACCTTTTCTCAATCTTAAATGGCTTGTTAGTTCTACTCCTTTACACTACGTTTGTAGGTGCTTGTAGTCCAGGAAAAGGGTGGGAAACTCCGAGGTATGGGGGTTTGGAAGTTTCCTACTGGAGTAGTCAATGAGGTATGCTCTTTCTCCTTTGCTTCTTCAAACTGCACATGTTCCTTTATGACAAGCATTGTCTTCTTCTTTGTGTTGTTTTCTAAATCCAGGGTGAGGATATATTTGCTGCAGTAGCAAGGGAAGTTAAAGAAGAAACTGGAGTGAGTTTTATACATGCAAGCTTATTTAATTTGAAGTTCTTCTTAAAACAGAGATGAGATGCAGAGTTTAATGCTGTCACAGGTTGACACTGAATTTGTGGAGGTTCTTGCGTTCAGGTACAAATTCTACATGATAGTAGCAAGTTTGATTTCACTTATTTGAAGAACTATATCTTTTCTGGTTATGGAGGGCATGATTTATGAGCATTCTCACGTTTGAACCTAACCTTTGTGTATGTGGATTCTCACCTTTTGATGATGATGAGTTGTAACTAAGTAGTATTTTTATGTTGATAACTGGTCTGGGAATGGGGACCTCGGGCAATGGCAAGTCAAAGTGCCTTACTGGTGCTGAAGATGCCTATCATTATCGTGTATCTCTTTCCTCTGTACATTAGTCAGGCTCCAGCTAAAGCAAGCATCAAATTCCATACCCGAGTGCACTTTATGAGTGTTGTGCCTGAAAATCAGCGATAAAGATTTTGTTCCTATTGTCTAAATCCAAGAAACATTTACATTTGGAAATTTGGAAGGATTAATGTTCACTCATTTCTGTTTCATCAGCCATATTCTAATTCAAATTTGTTATTGTCTTCAAAGTTGTCGTTTGGTTTTGCAATGTGTCGAAATTTTTTAGTAGGCTCTCTCACTTGAGACTGACCTTGTTATGGATTCCACTCACAGACAAAGCCACAAGTCATTCTTTGAGAAGTCAGATTTATATTTCATTTGCATGCTACGCCCCTTATCATCTGACATTCAGAAGCAAGAATCAGAAATTGATGCAGCGCAGGTAACTCTTGGCTAATGATGGCAAGTTGTTAAATTAAGTGAAAAATGAGGTCTTTTTAAATTTTGGAATGTGTGATATCCCATCAGTGCTGCCACATGAACTGATTGCTTCCCATAGAAAGAAGTTCTACAGTTGCCTTTCTGCTACCTTTCCCTACTCATATTGCACGTTTGCTACCTGATGTGCATAAAGCCTAAGGTACAAGATCTGCATGGTCAGGCTTGCAAATCTTCTGGCCCTAGTCCGTAGTGTGGAGAGACCATTTTCAGGTCTGCAGGGAAGGGCATGCTAGAATTTCTTGGTGGATGATCAAATCCAAATCCAGTCCATCAGCTAAAGTCTGTCCTGACTAAGTGGCGCTCGTTATTCCCCGAGAAATTAGTTCTTGGTGTTTCCTTTGAGTTTAGAAGGGTCTTGGAGAAGAAAAAACAACATTTTTTTTATTTAATACTTTAAAAAAATATGACTCTTAAGAGTTTGGGAATGATCATCACAATATGTATTATTTTCAGTGGATGCCAATCGAGGAATATGCAGCCCAACCTGTTGTCCAGAAGCATGAGCTTTTTAAGTATGTTGCCGACATTTGCCTTGCAAGCGAAGGAAAAAGATATACTGGTTTCTCACCAGTTTGTACAAAATCAAGCCTCTCAGGTCGACAAAGTCACTTGTATCTAAATAATAGTCATCTGAACAACCATTAAAGTTCTGGTAAGAGTTGGCTGCATTCCTTTTTCAGGATATTTTTTGTATCATTTTCTGTGTATTACTATTTGTTGGATGTAAATCTTCTGAGTACTCAGCAACGTGAAGTCAAATAGATGAACTTTTCTTGGTCTTCCTGTATCCTTGTTTGTTTCTAAATCAATACATGACAAGAATTGGATCTTACTGAAAAATAGCGAAACAGTTGTCTTTTCCACTTTTACTTTAAGACGTCAATTTCAAATCCACTGCTATGAAAGCAGAATTGTTCATGTTTATTTTGTCTATCAATGGATAGAAATAAATGACCAAATAGGCTTAGAGAATAGATGAAATGAACCAAATTTTCACATGATTCCCCCCTCGACTCAGTCACCGGGAAATTCCCTAGTAGTAGGATTGCAGTATCAGAGCAGAAAGACTTTTGCAGCGATGTCTTGCGCCCGCTTGCCAGTCACCCAATGTTGAAAAAATGTAGTCGGTGCCAAATCTACTCTCTCCCTGAGTGACACCCACGTATACCACCGCCATGATTTTAACAATATTATCTTCTATTTCCTTTTATAGATCAAAGGAAGTGAATTTGAACATATCTCTTCTGCAGCCTTGCTCTTTTCTTGGGATCTTAACATTACTGCAATTCCCATCAAAAAAGAAAAAAGAAACTCCCTTTCCAAGCCTTTGCATTTCGTTGACAAGAACTTAACTTCATAATCAATTCTTCTATGGCCATTAATGTCTTGATTCTGTGAAGAAGGCTGTAGACAGCTGTAAAGAATCTAATCTTTGATGCTTCTGCATTTATCGTACGTTTATCGGTCGGATCACTAAATTAGGGAGCTAAACAAGGTCGACGCAAAAGATACCATCTCTCTCTCTCTCTCTGACGGCCAGTGTGACAGCCAGCAAGAAAGAAAATGATAAAACTTTCATGACACTTGTACTACCATGCAGCAAACCACATGCCATTAATAGGTGCAATTCAGACTAAAGCTGAAAAGTTCCAAACCGAAATCAGAAGTATTAGGCTGCATTCTACGAATACCTATGAAGTTTATAATAGTTAGGCATAGCTCTAAGTCGCCATCTTCATTCCTTGCATCCTTCTGGTGGTTGTAAGCAAGATGGCTCCGGTGAAGTTAATGCTCCTTGCAGCAATCTTTCTGTTTGTTTCCAATTGCAGATGTGACGCTTTCAATCAACCAGGGAAGGTTTGGAATGACAACTCCGACTGCCAGTACCCGTGCAGCCCTTATGCCCCACCGGCACCACGGGTTTATCCATCACCTGGAGCACCACCACCACCACCACCATCGCTGCCAGGAAGCCAAGACAATTGTCCACCAGTTGTCGGTGTCGCGTGTTGCCAATTCCCACCCCCAACTCCAACCAATACTCCATCCACTTCTCTTCCTTACTATAGGAATTCTGCTCAGCATTTGCATCTCTCAAGTAGCCCCTCAGCTGGGTTCCAATCTTGCTGTTTCATATTGTTCTTCTACGGGGTCCTTTTCTAGATGTGGATGCACATTCCTCTCTGGTTAATTAGTACGGTTCCCAATAACGTCTTGTATTCGTTAAGTACTTTGACTATTCATCTGTTATGCTTGTATTAGATATAAATCCTTGGTGCATCTTTTTGGCTTTTTTCCTTTTTCTTCTCTTTCCCTTTTCGCCCTTGTGGGGATTGGTTCTATCAAGCGATCAGAATGAGAAATAACACAAAACTGTGTTGCAACTCATATGGTGAATTCCATGTCATGGGACATGCCAAAATTACTTTTACTACCGCTTAATCTTTAATCATCTGATCTCTGACATTAGTGGGTCTATTCAGAAGCATCTATTGGAATTAAAATTGTCGAAGAAGAGATCGAATGAAAAGAGGTTCGGAAATAAGAAAATTAGTGTTAAGAATGAAAAAGGCCGGGTTATTGTGTTTGAAAAATTGGATATTATATGAGAAACAAGGAAAATGATATTGGGAATAATAAAAAATGATTCAATTTTCATAACGTCGCTTTGGATGATCCTAAACAGTGCCGGTTAGCAAGCATGAGTGATATACACTGACTGCGGTCTAGCCAAGCTGTCCAATTTCGTTACTAATTCTCATGGTTTTGTCGGTCGTTTATCACTTTGAATCGAATCGCTTGAATGTTTGGACTGCAATTTCTATCGATGAGGAATTGCTCCGCGCTTAGTTTGACATTCGACAGTCTTCAGTTATAAATCCGTGAGAGTGAACTGCCACGATGTCTGCCAAGGCCGCCGCCTCATCAAGTGGCGTCAAAAGCCCGAGTAGCAAAGAGCTCTAGCTTTGGCATTTCTGCTACACGTGGGTTTGCAGGTGTCCCACGTTGCCGTTGAATTTCGAATTTCTGGTGCATGAGGTGTAGTTATTTGTCTGCGGCCACTTGGGACTTTGGAGATGACTGCTGGCGTTCCTCTTCCACCGGACTGCACCCGTCTCATGCCCCAGAAGCAGGCCTTGGAGCCGCGCCATTGCGAAAGAGAAGATGCATCTTTCGTGCCCTCCCAAATGAGCTCACTGTCATACCGTGTCCAGCCTGTGCTCCAAAGACATCATGATTTTATTCTAGAGAGCAGAACTAATTCGTTGATGCAATTTTATATATATATATATATGGGAAATGATCCAGTGCATGCGACTGCACCGTGCAGTCCATGCACTGTGAGCCCCACCTGATCATTTCCCATAAATCCACCCCACCCATTGTATTTAGAATTGTTCACTTTATTACCATACCAATTTTCATCCAAATCCAACATGTGTGTAGTCTCCATCTTAAAATGGTGCAAAATCAACGTAATAAAATAGTTTAATGTAAATATCAAGTTTAAAGTGGTTTTTTCAACATCTAAACCGTCTAAAGTATGATTTATATATGGATAAATGAGTGTATAAAGTTTCATTACAATCTAATATGTGTGGGGTCCATTTTACAGCGTACTGCACCGTAATTACGGTGCAGTCCGACTGCACACGATCATATCCCTATATATATATATGTATATATATGTATATGAGACCCGATCGTGTGCAGTCGGACTGCACCGTAATTACGGTTCAGTCCGCTGTAAAATGGACCCCACACATATTAGATTGTAATGAAACTTTATACACTCATTTATCCATATATAAATCATACTTTAGACGGTTTAGATGTTGAAAAAACCACTTTAAACTTGATATTTACATTAAACTATTTTATTACGTTGATTTTGCACCATTTTAAGATGGGGACTATATACATGTTGGATTTGGATGAAAATTGGTATGCTATTAAAGTGAACAATTCTAAATACAATGGGTGGGGTGGATTTTCCATTTATGATCAGGTGGGGCCCACAGTGCATTGACTGCACGGTGCAGTCGCATGTACTGGAATAAATCCCTATATATATATATTCAGGTGCAGTGATGTTGAAATGAGCCCCACATGATCATAAAATCACAATCTACTCTATCCATTGTATTTAGAATAATGTATTCTATTACCATACTAATTTTCATCCCAATCAAATATGTATATGGGCCCCATCTGAGAATGGTACAAATTTAACGTAATAAAATAGTTTGATGTAAATAACAACTTTAAAGTGATGTTTTCAGCATGTAAACCATTTCCTATAAAATTTATATATACATAAATGATTGTATAAAGTTTCATTGCATTGTAATATATATAAGACTCACTTTTGATTAAATGTACCGCTGTTCCGGTGCAGTTGCGTTGCACCAGAACAGCTCCCTATACATATATATACACACATATATAATGAGAGAGAGTGAGAAAAATATTCAGGTGCAGCACCGCTAAAATAGGCCCTATATGATGATCAAATTATAATCTACTCTATTTATTGTATTTAGAATCATATATTCTATTACCATACCAATTTTCATCCCAATAGGATATGTGTATGGACCCCATCTGAAAATGATACAAATTCATCGTAATAAAATAGTTTAATGTAAATAACAACTTTAAAATAGTTTTTTCAACATGTAAATGATTTGCTATAGAATTTATATATAGATAAATGATTGTATAAAGTTTCATTGCATTCTAATATGTGTGGGGTCCATTTTTGAGCAAATATATCGCCGCTGCACTGGAACAACCCTCATATATATATATAATACGATCTAGTGCATGCAACTGCACCTTGCAGTCAATGTACTATGAGCCCTACATGATCATGAATGGAAAATCCACCCCATCTATTGTATTCAGAGTTATCCACTTTATTAGCATACTAATTTTCATCTAAATCCAACATGTGTGTGATCCGCATCTTAAAATGGCGCAAAATCAACGTAATAAAATAGTTTAATATAAATATCAAGTTTAAAATGATATTTTTAACATCTAAATCGTCTAAAGTATGATTTTTACATGAATAAATAATTGTATAAAGTTTCATTGCAATCTAATATGTGTGAGATCCATTTTACAGCGAACTGCACCGTATTCCGTCTGCACGGGAATGAGTCCCTATATATATACACACACATAACCTTTCGTGCGCAACCATAATTAACGGAGCATTTGGCTCAAAATTGATGTCACATGTACTTAAATGTATTGATATTTTATACAATCATTTATCCATATATAAATTTTATAGCAAATGATTTACATGTTGAAAAAACAACTGTAAAATTGTTATTTACATTAAACTATTTTATTACGTTGAATTTGTATTATTTTTAGATGGAGTCTACATGAATATTCAATTGGGATGAAAATTGGTATAGGAATAAAATACATAATTCTAAATACAACGGGTGAAGTAGATTATAATTTTATGATCATATAAGACTCATTTTGAGATAATTATATTGTAATTGTGGTGCAGTGAAGCTACACTTTAATATTTCACATATATAAAGAGAGAGATATTTTCAAGTGCGGCACCACTGCACTGTACGATGCAGTGGCGCTGAAATGGGTCCTACATGATGATCAAATTATAATCTACTTCACCTATTATATTTACAATAACGTATTATATTACCTTATCAATTTTCATTCCAATCGGATATGTGTATGGACTCCATATGAAAATGATACAAATTTAACATAATAAAATAGTTTGATATAAATAATAACTTTAAAGTAGTTTTTTCAACATCTAAACCATCTAAAGTATGATTTATATATGAATAAATAATTTTATAAATTTTTATTACATTTTAATATGTACAAGACTCATTTTTTGGGCAACTGCATTGCTGTTCCGGTGCAGTGACGCTGCACCAGAACAACCCTCATAATCTAATGAAGTTCGTGGCATCGGCATCAGACTTATCACTTGTACGACCCAACGTCTGGCTGCCATCTAACTTGCAACATTGGTGTAAAATTACAGGCGCTGGTTCAATGCACCCGGGTGTACTTCACTCATTTTTTTAAATTTTTTTGAAAAATCTTTTACAAAACTGTTAATCTAAGTGCATTTAACATGTGTATAAATTTTTATCATTTTTAGAGATTTTTAGATATTTTTCTGATTTTTTAAAATCAATGGCATTTTTAGTAATTTATTTAAAATTACTAAAAATGCCACTAATTTTAAAAATCCAAAAAAATATCTAAAAATCTTTAAAAATGGTAAAAATTTATACACACATTAAATACACTTAAATTAACATTTTCATGAAAAAAGTTTCAAAAAAATTTAAAAATTGGGTGAAATACACCCGGGTGCATTGAACTAGCGTTCTAAAATTACTGCGTGCCAAACTCGCCCGTAGAGTTATACATTTTGTAAGTTGGGTTTAGCCAAAGCTACTTTTCACATCTGGGGTGAGATAGAATGGGATGATCCTCAAATATAATATTCTATTTCTCCCAACATGTTTCTACCTAATTTCTATGTACTTTTAATCAATTTTAATACATCTTTACCTGTAACATCTTACATCAGTTAGGATGAAGGAGGGAGGTTGGGCTATACGTGGAGGCCGCTGGTAACTTTGTCGAGGCGTCTTTCGGGGTATATTCAAGGTGCTCAGAAGGACAAAACTGTGTAGACTAAAGCCCAAAGCGAACAATACCTATGACAGTTGGGTCAGGGCGTTACAAATGGTATCAGAGCTGATTACCGATATCCTTCTAGTGTGTCCAGTGGGAACTCATACAGTGAGAACGCTGGAGCTCCAAGGGGGGTAGATGTAACATCTCACATCGGTTAGGATGAAAGAGGGAGCTTGGGCTATAAGTGGAGGCCGCTAGTAACTCTGTTGAGGTGTCTTTTGAGGTACATTCAGGGTACCCAGAAGGATTAAACCGTGCGGGCCTTACTAAGGCCCAAAACAGAAAATATTTGTGACAGTTGGGCTAAGGCGTTACATTACCAATTCTTAATATATTTTTATCCTAAATTTTCATCTCATGCTAATTTATCCAAGTTTTTAACAACCTCTTAGTGTTGCAGGAGCAAAAATCGGGCACTCGGATCGGGTTCCTGTCAATGTTCACACTATTGCTAAAACCTTAATATAATTCTAAATTAACATTATTTTTCAGACTCCAACTTAACCTTAAATTAAACCTATAAAAATTTGCAGAAGATAAAAAGTGTAACTAAAAAACAAGCTTATAAAAATTAGTTTGATTCATATTACGGGTCAAGTTCATAGACAATTTGAAGAAGATAAAAATGAATAATGGGGAAAAAGAGGGGTGAAAAAGAACAACAAGGAAGGATAAAATAAGAAACCTCAATTCTTATATTATGATCAATTTTTGTATTATTTTATTAACATCATTAAGAGATATTAAAAAATATAGATTCAAAATATTTTCATAATATATAACAAAATTTTAGAATATTTTATGGAGATTAATTTCTTATATTTTTGTTATATAAATCTATAAAATTCGCATACATGCTATTTGCAAAAGTTATTTGAAAATGGTATGAATGTGTGATTATATAGAACTAATATATCTGTCGGCCGTATCGATATTAATTATAAAATATTTGAACAATAAATTTTAATTTAGGGGTCATAGTAACAAGTAATATTCGTCCATAAAAATTTAATTTTTAATATTTCATGTTCATGTCTTGCATTTATTTTAGTATGCATGATTTTGTGTTAATAAATATAAAATTCTAAAAAATCACTCGATTAATTATTTTAAAATATAAAATTTATATTAGAGAATAAAAAATAATATTTTTACCATGAATACGTTACAATTCAGGGATGGTTGCCAGAATGTGTTCTATGGCCATGTACTTATGTCACCGGTGGTCTGAATATACCTGTTTGTAAATTACTTCAGGATGAGGTTTCCGTTGAATTTGCAAGACAATGAATTCTAGATATTTAAAAAATAAAAAAAGTAGTTAGCCAGAAAATATGGAAGGAAGCCACGTGAATATAAAATTTCCTAAGATGAGCCAAAATTACTACCTTGTGACAATATTTTAAAATATTAAGTATCTTTATTATATTCCTTCGTTATTATAAAGCATACCATTAAAAATATTAAAAATCTAATCACTTTTCTACAGCTTTTAATCATTCACTTTTTTTTAAAAAAATTCTCTTTCCATTTTGTATTTTATTTTTAAGAAGCTGTGGATGATTTGGAATTGGACGGCTCCAAATACATATTCTTTAGGATATGTGTTGGGTTGGAAAGAAATTTTTTTGATGAAAGTTGTGAGGGTAAAAGTTGTCAAGTTGATAAAAAGTGATATCATATATGGTTACTAATGAAATGTAAAGAAAATAAAGTTAAAATATATAAGTTAATTGTACAAGTAATTGTGCAAAAATGATTGAAAAGTAAAATTATTTGTATAGTAAAAATTTTAAAAAATAATTTAAAATTAAAATAATTATAAAAAGTAAAAAATTTCCATTGACATTTTTTGCCTACATCAGAACACCCACGTAAAAGATAAGAGAACGGCGTGCAACTTACCGCTTCGACAGTCGCCAAAATTGTAAAAGATAAGAGAACGGCGTGCAACGTACTGCTTTGACAATAGCCAAAAAAAAAAATTTAATGATGCTTACGAAGCGCACTATGTCGCCATCTTGTACCAACTAATACATAATTAACTAATTAATTAACCACTGACTTGTCTGGCGACTCTGGCCTAAAAGCACCCATACAAGCTGAAGCAAGGAAAGATTTTTTTTATTATTATTGGGAAGATTTAATACAACTAGTTGCATGGAATTTTCACCCCACTTCCACTTTTTTAATATAAAAATTGTTTTTGACGAATCTAAATCATGCATTATATCTATTATTTGCTAATATTTATGACGTCAAAAATTACTTTAATTGAAAATTTATATTCTATAAATATTTAGCACCATTCGAGAGAAAATCTATGACTACAGAATTTTCTAAATTTTGATAATAAATATATAATATATAAAAGGTCTAAAAATATAAAATTCTTGGCATTATAAATAAACATATATGGATAAATGCTATGAAAGGTTTAGATTTGAAAAAAAAAAAAACTTTTAGAATGAAAATTAAAAAATTACATTCCCCAAGCGGTTGTATTAGGTAACTTCCCCGGCGAAAAAATTCAATTACTTCCTTCAGACCTATGCTTTACTGCACGAGTGTATGCCTCCCCTGGAAGCTACCTCTCACGGTCATTGTCTAAAATGCCCTCCAAAAGGTTCTCCGACAGCTAAGGGCCACAGCAGCTGTAGCTAACGCCGAGGATCATGTCAACACGACCAATGCTGTTCGGTCGGGTCTCATAAGATTACAATTTTATAGTATTTTAATTTTTTTTGAAAGCTTTTTATGCGATCTCATGCATCCAAGTACATGAATAATCTTCTTCGTTTCTCATATTTATACATGACAATATTATTTTTTATTATTTCACTTTTTATCTTTTTAAAATCAACTTAACATATGTTTGTCACAATAACTTTGAATTGCGATGGAATTGAAATTTGGAATTAGAAAAGTAAGACTTGCTTTTATAGAAAGAAAAATACGATCGTTGTCCGTTGGGAAATGAAAATTAGAGTTATCATATACTGAGAGAAAAAAAAAATTATGGTTCGTTTGGTAATTATAAAAATTTATGAACTTAAAACTTTTCAATTTAAAATTATTTTACTTAACATAATTATTTTATTTTTAATTATTTTTTTACATTTTTTCATGCATCTGCTGTATCTTCAGTCATTTAGAGCAACAATTTATATAATTATCTTATTTATTTTAATTTTATTTCTTTTACTTCTCATCATTGTACATATTGTATCAAATTACTTTTTGTCTAAAAAAAATTTATACCATAAAATTTTCTTTCAAAAGTGAAACGCGCCCTTAAATTTTAAGATATTCTAAACTAAAATTCTAATCTTCTACTTTCCAAATCACGACCGAACACCAAGTCACCAACTCGAACATAAGACTCTTTATGTGGATGTAAGGCATATTGTAATTTTAGTCAGCAGCTATAGGCATTTTTGACAGTTGGGGTATTATATCAGCCCGGAGAAAGGATAGAATCATGGGCACCGGCCGAGAGTGGACAAACAACGGGATTGGGAATCAATGGCTCTTTACCGAGGGAAATGGATCAAGGTCAGTCTTCTCCTCTCTCCTAACTTCCCTTAGAACAAAGCCCTTGTGGCTTTTCGCCTTAGGTGGACGATCTCGCTTCTACAGGACGGAACACCCGCCCCTCTCCAGATTCCTTAATTTCGAGCTTATACTAGCACCCAAAAATCAAAATGGTGACCTAAAATGCATGATATGGCTTGCCCTGAAGTGGATCGTATGATTTACAGGGGCAACTTCATTCTTTTATCTTTTTCGCTTACTTTTTTTTTTTCCACCCAAATTGAGATTTTATTCCTGTAAACCAGCTTGAGCAGAAAGGCAATGGGCCCGGAGCAAGAAGCTCCCACGCCGTCGCAGTCGTTGGCCAAAAGGCCTATGTCTTTGGTGGAGAGTTCGTGCCGCGCGTGCCAGTTGACAATCAGCTCCACGTCTACGATCTCAAAGATCACTCGTGGTCAGTCGCCGAGGTATCCGGCGACGTCCCGCCACCACGTGTGGGTGTTACAATGGCCGCACTCCGTGGGATCATCTACGTGTTCGGGGGCAGGGATGCCGATCACAAAGAACTTAACGAGCTATACTCCTTCGATACGTCCACAAACCAATGGGCCTTGCTCTCCTCTGGGCCTGACGGGCCTCCTAACCGCAGCTACCATTCCACGGCTGCCGATGACCGCCGTGTCTACGTCTTTGGTGGATGCGGAGTCTCCGGCCGGCTTAATGACCTCTGGGCATACGATGTCAATGATCAGAAATGGATCAGATTCCCCGTCCCGGGAGAGAGCTGCCGCCCGAGAGGTGGGCCTGGTCTGGCCGTCAGCGGGGGGGAAATCTGGGTGGTATATGGATTTTCCGGTGAAGAGCTGGACGATGTGCATTGCTTTGATCCATCGAAAAACGAATGGGCTCTTGTGGAGACTACGGGGGGAAGGCCCACTCCTCGGAGCGTGTTTTCCACGGTGGCGATCGGGAAGCACATCTTCGTGTGTGGAGGGGAGATAGACCCTAGCGATCTGGGGCATCTCGGGGCTGGCAAGTTCTCGAGAGAGGTGTTTGTTCTGGACACCGAGGCGAGGAAATGGGCGAGATGCCAGGATTCAGCTGATGAGGGCCACCATCCTGGGCCGAGGGGTTGGTGTGCATTTTCTGCGGCCCAGATTGATGGGATAGAAGGGCTTCTGGTGTATGGTGGGAATTCCCCCACCAATGACAGGCTCGAAGATATCTTTTTCTTTGCGCCGGCTCTGTGAGCTTCTTCGAGTGGGTCGAAGGAATGAGTTGCCAAAAAGATCCCGCCGGAAATCTTTGGCTTTTGTTGGCAACCAAATGTGTGTGGCGTGTGATGTTTGTACTTGTTTGTAGCAGCACTTGGAGAATTTGTGTGGCACTTGGACAATGTGAAGCGTATGAGAGATTGTGTTCACAATACTGATTGCTGCGCGCAACCGATCCTAATTTACGATTTTTGCTGTATCGATAAATAAATTTTGTATGCGCGGCTGGTTTCTATTTTACATCGATCTTTTTAAAATTTCAATCACTCAAATTTAGAAGTGGTATATTAATAGTATTAAATTTTTTTAAAATACTAATGAAAAATTACTGCCCATGAGAACTACGTTTTTTTCATTTTCAGATTCGTAAAGCAAGTAATGTACGGCTACTTCTGCATATATTATTTATATTACTGTTTCCGGTGTGATTAGTCGTATATTTATGACTTCTAAGATGTTATCTGTCCGCAAGCGTATTTCCGCCGCTGTCGTTTAAAATGTTAAATCCAAGATGAGATGGGATGGACGGTCCACGTTACATGCATGCATGTGGCCCTGTGACAAAAGCAAACCCAGTGACGAAGGCTCGGTCTCCCGCTGGTATTTCCCGGCTTCGGGTTAGCGAGAAATAACCAGTAGGCATGATGACACGAAAGAGCATCTCTCGGCGCGGATGCCGACATCTATTGCCGCATATGGATCCACGACTTTTAATCGATCTCCAAGACCCGGTAAACTTAGGATTCTCAAAACCTCAGGCTCTTCATTCTTAAAGGATTTATTGCACTGATAACAACAATAATACTACGATACGTCTGCGGAATGCGAGATTAGATGGTGGGGTTGTGGAACTGCTGCGGTCCATAGATTCGGATGTTCCTCGCACACCCGAGAGCACGGGCATTTAGATCTTCGAACGCGCCAGCGTTTGTCAGTAATCCGCATCGATCACGTTACAAGACCGTTAGATCGTCGGAAATTTTTACGCCTTCCTCGCGATCGGTAATTTGTCGTGTTCTACTCACTGTCGTTAACCTGGCCAGGCTTTGATCTTGGCGTTATGCAGACGAATTGAGGGCAATTAGTCATTTTAAACATTAAATGGAGGGACAACGGCAAAATGACCGCCAGATGAAAGGTTCCAGGCTTATTGCATTCGACGCTCCATGCCTCCATTTTTTTTCCCAGCTAAGGTTGCATGGTGATGAAATTAAAAGCTGTTTTCCATGTACAAATGTGTGGCATTTAAATCGTTCACCTCGATGGCTGGACAGAACAAATTTTTTTATTACTATATTTTTACTTTATATTATTTTTTATACTTATAATGGCAACGTAACAAATTTTAACAATACCTTTTAAACTTGTTGACATAATGTCCCGCTGATAAAGTCAACGATCGCTACTAAAGTACAGAATCGATGACATTGGGAGAATATACATAGGTACAATGAAATATTTCCTCAAAACCATCATGAACCAATATTTCACTAATTTCAAATTAAACTAGATCCAAATGATTAAATTTACAGAATATATACTTCACATCATTACTATATTGCTCTTAAAAATCAAAATAAATAATTCTAAATTTAGATTTGTCAATTTCTAGCCTTATCTAGTACACTAGCCACATGTTGGTCTCCACCCGCGTACCTATTATCTAAAAAAAATACGACGAGTCCGGCCAAACTTAGTAAGTAGAGTATTAAACGTAGACTAGCAAAACTTGAGTAAACAATATGCATATGGGTTAACAAAGACAGATTAAATCACAGATCTAAATCCAGTTTAAATCCACGTGAAATATATATTGATGCCCAAGCATACATCAATACATCATACGCATGTTATTTCTCCAATTTATCCAACAAGGTCTCAAATCCAATGAAGAAGTTCCGTATGTCGCCCCATAATCCAACCCGCTGTACAACCTTAGCTTGCCATCACTGCGTCCACTAAGAGTGGTCAACCCTGCACAATACGGATAGATCAGAAAACACTTTTATCCAAATCGAATGTGTAATTGATACTCTGCTACGCTCAACACAAAGTCGCAGATACATTGCGACACATTACACAAATGGCTTTGGCCCCAACTATTACGTTGAGGATCACCAGTCCCACAGACTAGGTCATAATAAACATGATCTAAATCACAAGGGTCAGACAAACCAAGTCTGCAACCAACCAATCAGACATGTAAGTCTGAATCAACGTCACCCAGGCTATCATATCCTGATCTCCGATTAGGATGTGCCAATGGTTGTCACCAAAAGTCAAACGATAACACTTCACAAATTCACAATACAACCATGACTCATAAATATGACACCATCCCAAGCAATGCATGTCAATGTCACAGTGCACAATCTTAATATGAATAAAGAGTCAATCTCGGTATCACAATAAATAATCATGACCAATACAATTTATTCACTCAGAAATTATAAAACAATGACAACCAAAACATTCATGCCCGTGACCATACATTACAACACAAAATCAAAAAGGGAAGAAAAGAGCTCTACTTACCTTGTGTAAATCTTGAGTTCACCTTATAATGTATTTTGCTATAATGTTTCAAATATCACATTGAAAAATAACACTTTTTTCATTAATATTCTAACCGAAATTAACTCTTTTAATCATGATTTACAATAATATTTCATCTTAAGATGTACAGATATTTCTATGTATCCTACATTTTATAATTTAACTAACATGTCGTTTCTTTTATCATTTAAATTATTTCGAAATTATCATTTATAATAAATTTCATTAATTCTAAAATATTGCTTGCTCCAAGTTAATAAAATAATTAATTTGAGTCGGAACTCATTTCACAAAATTATCAAATTACTCCTCCACCTTTTGATTTGTGTTTTCTGCATCATATTAAACCTTATTTTATAAATATTCAATTTCATCTATTAAACATTATTCTCATATTATTAATTACTAACTAATAATCATTTGAGCTCCAAAACTTAATATGATCACAGGTAGGCTTTCCCTTGATCACATTAACTTTTGCCAGTCTATTTGCATATAATTTAATTTTCAATATTTTTCAAATATTTTATGAAAAATTTCCATATGAATTAACTCAATAATCATATATTTTAACTATATCAATTGGGATCATTATTATTTAAGTTTCAAATTTTGTTTTGATTATTCATCAATCTATCCATATTTGCTGAAATCAGACACACTGATTTATTTTAATTTTGATTCATAATAAAATCAAGGAGCTTAAGTTTGAAATTTCTATTATACATCAATAACTACATGAATTAATTAAAATAAATATTTTCAGCATAAAATATCAAGTATTTATATTTGTTTATGTATTTTTATTCCGGTAGAAAGGGTTATGAGTTTAGAGACGATTTAAATCACATTAATTATTAGCCATATTTATATCACCCCAATTTTTAATTTTTGCTGAGTGATATTCAGGATGTATGTTATATCGTATAAAATGTTCAAAAGAAAATCTAGTTTAAAAATTATTAAAAATGAATTAGTATAACTAATCCCGACAGCCGTTCTACCTTGTTCAAGCTGATCTTCTAAAATTTTTAATTTACAACTTCATAAATATTTTAATATGAAAATTGGGTCGTTTCTTAGTAATAATATCTTGAGATCTCACACAAATTTTAATGGTAAAAATCATTCATCTACTATTTCTTTTATATTTTTCTTTTCTATTACAGATTTACTGCGCAAGTTATATAAGGTAATTTGTAAACTATTATAATTGTTAATCTAATCCACTAATTACAGTTGTAAGCATATCTGTGCGACATATATCATAGAAAATAATTTATTTAGTCTTAATGCAATAATTTAGATCATGAAAATATATTTTAATTAAATATTTAATGGTCTAGATCAACTAATCACCATTTCTACTAACATAGGCATTGTTGAAATAGATTTCCAAATGCTCAAATCTAATCATCCATCAAGGTGCCCACACGTGATCTAACTTCATATCATTATGTAAAACTAAATTTTACACACATCTAACTGTTTGGATTATCTAGATTATACATGGAAGCATAGATTAAATGGTTGAGATCATTCTCATGTTGTCCATTGGTATATAATCCATTTAGGCCCATTTTGATCACAATTTTGGGCAGAAAGTTTTCCCAAATAATAGCCCCTGATTATGTCCATGTCCAAATATTAAAAATCATCAATTCATAGATTCAATTTGACCTCCATCAGATTTAATAAATTTAATTTCTTGGACATCAACTTCCTTAATTCAAATCTGAAATTTTTCTCCTAAATCCAATGGTCCAGAGTCATCTCTACTATTGATCTTGGCTTAATTTAGAAAGTAAAACAAAATATATAAAACTAACTGGATGACAAAAATTAATGGCTGAGATCACTTGATCAAGGCCCCACCCTCTCTCTCTATCTCTTCATCCTCCACTATTTGTCTCATTTTCCCAACGTGTGCGTGTGTGTGTGATGTACTGATTTATAACATGGTTTGTTTATTTATTATTTATTTATCTTAGATAATAGCATGCCACATACCAAGCTTTTGACTCAAGCTAATTGAACTCTCCACCTTGCCATGCCACCTTGCCATTTCTAATTAATGTTCATGTTGCATATTTTACAATTTTTTTATATATTTGGTTGAGAAATTAAAATATTTAATCCTATTAGTTAAATGTAAATAATACTGCGAAATAAAAATATCAAAATTTTGATCAAATAAGATTTGAACCAAAGATCGCATTTTCCATACTTTTAGTTTCTACCACTTTGACAATATCCATATATGTATGATGGGGGAACTAAATATTATATATTTCAAAATTTCAATTATCACATATAACCCCTATTTTCTAGATTTGCAAATTCGCACTTAGTTTCTTGTAAAATGTCAAAATACCCGCATTTTGCTTCTAAACCTTTCTAAATTGATAATAATGATATACTTGAATGTATTCTACATATTAAGAGCAAAATTCAAATATTTGAAATATGTGTTATCATACAAAAATTTTAAAAATATATTTATTATGTACCATATTTGCAAAAATATAAGTTTACTTTTAAATTTAAAATAGGGGGTTTATAGTTGAACAACAAATTAACAAGGAGATTATTTACCCTTGGTAGCAAGTAATAACTATAAAAAAGGAATTTATGTGGATGTATTCGCATTTTTTCAAATATTTATTTTTTATTAAGATATTTTTAAGTTCAAATTCTTAAATTTATTGGAGATTTTAATACACGTACAATGAGGAATCCATATACTTTCTCGATCAGTGTAGACGTCGTTTATTTAAAACTTATAATTCTTTATGTTTTATCGAAAAGAAAATTATTTGGATAAAGATAAATATTTTGTGCACATCTTACGCAATGATCCGATAAGTCTGTAGTGAATCAACACCGGCAAAACTGCAACGTCGGATGCATTCTTGATAACGCTCGTATAAAACGACGTTTTATAATAATAAAAAAAGGAATACGGTTAATTTCTTTTAAAGGGCAGAATAGACTAAAAAACAAAAAAAAATCAAAAAGTTAAAAATAAAATGATAAAATATATATTTTGAGGGTACATGTATTTTAAAATAATAAAATATTAATAATATACATGGATAGACAAACATCTGTTCTCCTCTTACGGCCAGCAAATCACGCCACAGCGATTGCTTACTGTCGGTCATTCCGCACGCGGATAATTGTCAGTGGTCCATTCGTATTCCTGTCGAGAAGTTGATGGACCAAACCATCCATTAATATTAATGTGCAGCATTTTTTTACGACTTTTTTCCACATTGAGTGACGCTTTCATCTATGTATATTTGTCGACCGTCCAACATTCATGCCCGAAAGGCAACCAGATTCAGTAATATGTGTGACTTGCAGTGCAAGATCCCTCCTCCCACCGCATGCTATGGAGAAATTATCTTGCGAGTGGGCGACAATGACACCTCACCATGCTCTGTAACGTGTGCAGATGCACATATATTGCCATTTTTTTTATAAAAAAAAAATTACATATGGACAGCAGGTGTAAGCATCTTCAAATCAATTTCTATCATTCGATGCATGATGCGGGGTCCACCATGTTTGAGGGGGGGTGACATAACAGCGAAACAATTGGATGAGATGGTCCAAATTTCCAGCTAATTGGCATTACTTGCTGGACTCATTAGATTCGCATCGTCAACCATGCATTGGATTGGACGACCACCAAACCAGACAGCTAGCAAAATATCGGCTCTTCAACCTTAGGAATGAAAAAAGGGACTGGCCCATCAGCAATTGAAATACCATTAGACGGCTTTGATTTTATGTATGGGGATCTTTCAATGGTACGTAGCGAGACTATGTGTAGTGACTCCGGTCCTCGTGCGAGATAGGAAATGATTAAGTCCTCTCCGTTCCTGACCGACACGGAAATTACAGTGAAAGCTTGGTGACAATACAATCGAGCAATACAATCGAGCAATCCAGGCACGTGCCGCACATCTCGCGTATGGGATTTTTACATGGAGTCCTTTCTTTTCCGCTCTGCAGATTTCCTTCTTCGGTTTCTGGTTTCTAGTGTAGGCATCCGTCGCCTGTTTAAGATAATGGAAAGGGATGGGATAATTTCTTATTTTCGAAAAAGTTTTAAAATTTTTCAATTTCAATTTTTAATACATAATAAATCTATTTCTTAAATTTTGAATATTCGCTCCCCGTATAATTTTACATATTTCACTACACATTAACACTTCTTCATCTAATCTCTTCATACTACCCTCACCTCATTCCACATAGAGATATCAATGTTTGTAAAAACAGAAGAAAGAGAAGGCATAATAATTAAGTTATTATGCATATATATTTTTTGAAGAAAATTAATCATAAATACTATGTCGAAGAAGGGGAAAAATGTATGGTATGTACTCAGCTCAAAACTCGACGATTTGGTGGGAAAAAAGAAGTAGATAAAAGCTGCACGTGACCGTATTCATGGAAGTATATGGGTTCATTGTCCAATTTCCAAATCGAAAAACGACAAAAATTGAATTAAAATACGTCGTCTTCCCTTCCGATTCAAATGCAATCCCTTTCTTTCTTAAAAAAAAAATGGGATCCTTTTTAAGAAGAGAAGAGGTGTTAATAGTCATAGTCAACATGCTCGTTCAACCCGTTTATAAATGAGTTTGGATTAAAATTTTTTAATAAATAAGTTATGATCCACCAGCCTGTTCAACTATTTAATTAAATAAACGAATTAGGGTTGAAATTTTATAACTTGTCAACATGTTTAGCAACTCGTTTAACCCGTTTAACCCATTTAACTCATTTAACCCATTAAAACTATATATATATATAAATGTAAACCTTTTAGTTATTTTTCCCTAAGAAGTTTTTCTTTCACCACCTAATTTTTATTTTTACACTACTACCATAATTTTTTTTCTATGATTACCTTATTTCTATTTCTTCTGTCCCAAAAATACCCTCTGGCATTTTTCTATGAGATCATTATTTGTCAGAGTCTAGGCGTTCAAGTTATTTGTTATACAATTCGTTAACCCGTCAATCCATTTATTAAATGGGTTATAAATGAGTTAGGATTGAAGTTTTTTTTAATAGGTTAATAAACGAATTATGGTTAAGATATTTTAAATGGATTAGGATTACGATTAGGCTTCAATCTGTCCAACCTGATCCGTTAACACCCCTTTTCAAGAGATAGGAAAATGATTAGAATAATTTTTTTTTCTTTTGATAATAATATGTGCTTTTCCTAAATATACTCATAATGTTTGGCCTTAATTCCAGATATACCTACTATATTTCTAAAATGTTAAATTTACTCACTACGTTTGTAGTTAATTCCAAAAACACTCAATCCTAAGTTAATGTCGTCATCTAATATGTAAAATTACCAATATACCCATTAAATTCTGGACATAATTGAAATTTGGAATGTCATAACTCATAAATCCACTAATTGCACATGAGCTTTGAATTTGGAGAGCCTTAATTTAATTTAATTTAATTTTAATTATTTTATAACAAGGTATTTTTGGCATTTATAAAAATTTAACTAATAGTTTTTAACGGAATAGATATTTTGGCATTAACTGCAAATGCAATGGGTATATCTAAAATTTTGAAAACATTGTGAGTATATTTTGAATTAGGGTCAAACGTAGTGAGTATATTCAGAAAAAATTCATAATAATATTAGTTAAATGACAAAATGTAGTATTTTATACTACTAATAGGGTGCAACATATGAACGTAGGCAAGATATCCATAAGTTGACTTATAAGTACTCTAAAATTGTTAAGGTAGGTTCTTATTTTTCTACTTGTATACTAGGATAGATTCTAAATAAGAGTACCTGACTAAATTAGTGTAAATTAAGTTTCGATATTTGGATACCAGAAACTAACCCGAATTAATAATACATATTTAATATATCTTTAATCTTTTATATAATATATTATAGATTTAAATATATAAAATATATATTTATAAATATAAAAACTTCTTTAAATTATCTATGATTTAGTATATCTAATAAATGTCTTTGAAAATTATATTCTACAATATTGATGATTATCAAGTAAAATTTATAGCAGAATTATAATGTTCATATAGCACCAGCACCAACCCGACCTTAGAAAAATAAAATAGAATAAATCTAAAAAACAACCTCATCATGAATAGAATATGATAAGAATTTTTAAAAATAGAATAAAGATAGAATTTACTCCAAACCAAATTTATCCCACTCAAATTGCACTCTAGCAATATGTCTTGGTTGTCAAACATTTATCTCCGTCCACCTTTACCATGAATTTGATTATATACATCATAATGTATTTTAGGCTAAAATACAATATTTATTTATTTTTATGATTAGTTATATTTTTAAAATTTTCTTCGTAAGCATGTTTATCTTAGTATATTTAACATATATACAAAGTTTTTCATTTTACAATACTTTTACATATTTATTTTTGATTTTTTAAAAAAATTAAATTTTTTAATGGGCAAAAAATGACTTAAATGACCTTGAAATTGATATTTTAAAAAAATCAAAAAATAAATATGTAACAATATCATCAAATGGAAAAACTTTATATATATATTGAATACATTTAGAAAAATATGTTTATAAACAAGTTAAAAAATATAACTAATTATAAAAATAAATGAATATTATATTTTAGCCTAAAATACATGATAATGTATATAATCATGACCCCTTTACAATTAGAGCCAATGTTGCCAGAGGAGGCTCTCCCATTGCATGACGTGGGCGAGTTAAAAAGAATCTCGTCTGATGATTTGATTTGGATGGATTAATTAGTCTTTATGAAAAGAGAGATTTTGGAATCATGACCCATCCCGATCGGGCCACACGAATAAACATGGACGATGCTATATATTGGACCTCCTCTTACACATTAATAGTTGTCATATGATTGAATGTTTAATTACGATGGACCCGTGTGATTTGGCATATGCTATCATTGGGGGGCTTGAAACTTACGTTTGACCTACTAATGCACCAATCTCTATTTATGTATTAACCTGCTTTCTAGTGCCTACATTCCTTGTAGCACAATATACCTCAATTAATAAGATATGGCTTTATGTTTCATTATTACATGCTTGCATGATGCCAGCAATCAGATACCTAATAAAACACATACGACGGATGCTTATTTAAAAATAAATAAAAATTGCACGAAGATAGCGTGGCGCCAAAAAAGTCAGTAATTACAAATGCGCGTCCCGTCTCCACTCACGGCCACGAATCGTATAGGCCTCTCACTGTCATCGTGCAAATGTCCAAGTAACCAATAGCCAGACGAGGATGAGAGGAAGAAATTTCATAAAAATCCACACGAAGTAAATTTTTATTTCATCCTCCAAATTTGACTTTATTTATTCATGATATAAACATATCAACCAAAACTTTTCAATCTAAAACTTTTCACTTTCCATAATACTCTATTTTTTAATTATTTTTTCACATTTTTCTATACAAACTACCGTACTTTTCAATCATTTCTACACAACTATCCATACAACTAACCTATTCATTTTAACTTTGTTTTCTTTACTCCTCATCATTACCCCTATTATATCACATCATTTTCTATCAATGTGACAACTTCTACCTCAAAAACTTTTCAGCAAAAGTTTTACCTTCAACCAAACACACCTTTAGTGGCATGCTAACCTATAGTGTTTATTTCGTGCATCCACTTGCATTGAAATACATAACTAATTTTTCATTTTTTGAAAGTTTTTTTTATAAAACTATCTATCTTAGTATATTTAATTTATATATTAAGTTTTACTATTTTTAAGTATGTGTATATATATATTATTTTTAAAAAATTGGGACATTCTAGTCATTTAAAAGTCAATATGTGTGTATATCCCCTTATTTTTAAAATAAAAACATATATACATTTCCAAAAATGATAAAATTTTATTTATAAATTAAATACACTTAGATCAATAGTATTATAAAAATTTTCAAAAAAAATTAAAATTTTTTTTTTTAATGCAACTGGATGCATATAAACATAACTGGCTAACCTTTGCGCCCTTCATTCAGTGGAAAAATAGACTTTAGGTTTACAATTTTTTTCATATACTTCAGTAATTTCATAGAATACAGTATTATTAACTTATGAAAAGCTTGGACGGTTTAGATTACTAAAGCAGTCGAGCATTATTTAACGTGCAGGAAAAGGCCATTTGTTGCTTTGATGGGAGGACTTCTCCACGGCCAGAAATCATGACCATTAAATTCGCCATTGCTGTAGGCCATTGCCCCAAGCTCCCGATAGCGGCAGGAAAGAGCAGCGTGATAGATCACATATTTCGTCGATCGTATCTAGTAAATAAATCATTTAAATAATTATTTCCTCATGTGGGAGCCCATTTATGAATTATATTAGAAAGATTTTCTTTATTTATTAAAAATAAATAATGAAATATTTATTTATAATAAATATTTTATCTCAATCTCTCGCAAAAGAGTGATAAATGAATTTCCATAAAAAAGAGTGATAAATGAATAATTTGAATTTTTAGATTTTATTATGGAGGTGTCTGTTAACTTCAAAAAAAATTAATTTTAAATGTTTTCAATCTCTAAAACTATCTTATTTTGAAATTATATTTTTTCACTTTTTTTTTTATATAACTGCTATATTTTTCAATTATTTATGCATAGTTATCCTTACATCTAACCTATCTATTTTAATTTTATTTTTTTTGACTCCATTCAAAATTATTCCATTATATTGTATTATTTTTTTCATTTTAATAATTTTTATATAAAATTTTATCACAGCAGAAACGCATCCTCCGCATATCCTTCCTCAGCAGGCCGCATTGGGTCCAGGGGAGAGCACCTGTCGGTGCGCCATCTAATGACGTAGGATAGAGGCCTTGATCTCCGTACACGTGGCAATCTTCTCTGGGATCTCTTCGCCCAGCCTGGCGATCGTTTGGACTCAGTAGGCGAGAGCTGGAACCGGCCCCACACCTTAACCCCGGTTACGTAACCCGTGACGGCAGTGGAAACGAAATAACCCTCGGGCCTGGCGAAAACTACGAAAATGCCTTTTCCGCTGTCGCTAGCCGTTGCGCAATATAGCCGTTCCGTTTCGTGACCGGGTCCTGAACTCCTACTAGGCTGTCGGCCCACAGCCCCATGAGCTATTTTAATGGTTAAGATTGGCATGGTTTAAGCCACACCGAGCCCGGCTCTTGTTAGAATCATCCTGATTAAGGGGGTGTTCATTACTTTATTACTACGTTGATCTTTTTCCTTCCTCATCGAAGATGCCGAAATCAGGCTTTATTGCAAGGAAAACGCTTTGATACTCTCAAACGCCTCAGTTGCTGATACTCCGACGCTTACGAAACCGTTTGGGAAGAATACATGCATTCTGTTAATTTTGGGAGGTAGGCGATTTTAATTTTTCGATGAATGGTTCCGGTCCCTGTTATATTAGTAGAGCCCGAAAGTAGAAAAATGTTGACAATCTGGTGATAGAATTCGAAGACATTATGTGAATGTGCACTTTATAAAGCTAAAAATGAATGCTGCGAGAGACCCAGTGCCTAAAATCTGAATTTCTATTTTCCTGCATATCGAGCACCGACATACGCCTGAGTATGCCAACTGGGCATGTAAGCAATATATTATCACGAGCTTCCCTCGTCGTCAGGGGTATATAAAGGTCGGACACTCAATCTAAACCGTTAAAATTGACAAATTTGCAATTGCCTTTCTATCTCCTGAAGGAGGTTGGCTATGTTGGATCGCCTCGCACGTTTAGAAGATTGGAACCCGAAGCTTTACATCGCAAAAGACTGTTTAATTGCCCTTTATTCTTACCTTAAAATCCACCCCATCAATCAGCATTGGAAAAGGACCAAACCCGTAAGCTACTTTCTCAAGGGAATTCTGCGACGCCCCTCAGCCGGAAGTTTGCGTGTCCAACATTTCATCAATAAACTTGGATGGTGTAGATTCATGGAAGGCGAAGATGGGAGATAAAGCCTACTGGCGCCACACTACTTTCATCTAGAACCAGAGTGCAACTTTGTTCGATTTAGTTCGAGTAATAATCTATCTTGTCAATACCCTATTTCTAAAAAGTATAGCCCACCTTACTTGCTTATAGGGTCTGTTTCCACCATACTTTACCTTATCCTATCCTACTAATTACTCATAAAGTAAGTCCGAGTTCCAATTCTGATTTTAAATCGGTTCTTAGAATAACTAACAACATGTGAAAAAATATTTTTTTGTATTATTTTAAATAATATAAAGTAATAATTATTTACATTTTAGATTTTATGATTTATAATTAATTTCATTTTCTTGTTTTTTATATTTATTTCCACATTTTTATAGCTTCGTTATCCATATTGATAGTTTTTTTTTTTTTTTTTTTTTTGATGGTTTTATATTTACATACGTCTCAACACGTATTACATTGTTTTTCTGAGACAACCTTACAACTACGGAGATACACAACTCCACCAAAGAAATCTGGAGATACAGCTCCACTAAAGAATCAAGGAGACAACCGCTCCCACACCGCCCAAAAGGGAGACAACCGCTCCCACTCTGCCCCCAAAGGGAGACAACAGCTCCCAGTTTATCCTAAAGGGCCGAACCGTCATTCGAACCCCTGCCGACTGCCATTGCGCCACAGCCAGCGACCAACCGAGCTAGCCTCGGTTGGTCATATTGATAGTTAGATTAACACTATTATCCGCATACACGTTATTATCATCTGTCGTTATAAATACAAACTATACAGAATTTATAAAAGATAAATAAAGAAATTAAATCAATAATAATTTATTAGTGATGAAAATAGAAACTATTATGTATATACACTTATAATTTTTTACATATTATGTTACTCGTGTTATCCCGATCGACTCTAAGTACCCAGTGTACTTTATCTTTACACTATCCAAAGGAGTTGGATGATGATTTATATTCTCCGTTTCTTTCTACACGATCCTACCAAATTTAGTCGGTCGGTTCGGTAACATGTGTACCCTACCTAGTAGGAGGAGGCAAGCTGTTCCGTGCTCGTAATTCCACCAAAACATAGTCCGTGCTGGCTATTTTCTCGCGGAAATCCAGCGTACCAATCGGTGGCCCATCTGGTAATTTTCTGAAAACAAGAGCCCGTTTCGACACTCACCAGCTCAGATCTCGACTACAAACCCCACTCCCCCCACACTGCTTTCAGCCTGCTCTGCTCTGCTCGGCTGCTCCTCCGCTTCTCCCACAATGCAGCTCCTCTCATCCCCCACCGCTACCGCCCTCCTCCTCCTTCTATTAACCTGCGCCGCAGACGCGCACAACATCACCAAGATCCTGGCCAAGCATCCTGAGTTCTCAACCTTCAATCACTATCTGACCCTCACCCACCTCGCCAACGAAATCAACCGCCGGGAAACCATCACTGTCTGCGCCATCGACAATGCCGGCATGTCGACGTTGCTCTCCAAGCACCTCAATCTCTACGCCATCAAGAACGTCCTCTCTCTCCACGTCCTCCTTGACTATTTCGGCACAAAGAAGCTCCATCAGATCACCAACGGCACCGCCCTCTCCGCCACCATGTACCAGGCCACCGGCTCCGCCCCCGGCACCACTGGCTTCGTCAACATCACTGACCTCAAGGGCGGCAAGGTCGGCTTCGGCGCAGAGGACAACGGAGGCGCGCTCGATTCGAGCTTCGTGAAGTCGGTACAGGAGATCCCCTACAACATCTCCGTGATCCAGATCAGCCATCCGCTCACTTCGCCGGAGGCGGAAGCGCCGACGCCCGCGCCTGCCCAGTTGAACCTCACCGGTCTCATGACCAAGCAGGGCTGCAAGGTCAGTGTGATTAGCCTTAGTGCTTCTTAACTGTATTTTAACGGCAGTTAATGTCTCTCCTACGTTTCAAAGCTAGCGGTATATGGGGTAGATCTGACAAAGGGGTTAGCATTTCAAGTGTTCATTAGATTGCCATGGCGTCGAGAACTAGCCCGTAAACGATGGAAAGTTGGGATGCCAACACGTGTTGTACGTACAAAAAAAGTGTCTGTAATTATCAGAGTAAGCGCGTAGGCCACCCACTCCATTGACACACTAGTCCATTCAGTTTGCCAAAATGGGCCAGTTTCACATTCGTAGACACCTCTCTTTATCGCGATCCGGTTCAATGCACCCGGTGAAATTCTTTAAAAAAATTTTCATAAAATTGTTAATTTAAGTGTATTTAACCAGTGTATAATTTTTCAATTTTTTAAAAATAATATTACTAAAAATGATACTAATTTTTAAAAAATCAAAGAAATATATAAAAATTTTCAAAAATAATAAAAATTTATATACATGTTAAATATATTTAAATTAATAATTATGTAAAAAATTTATAAAAAAAATAAAAAACGGAGGAAATACACCCGGTGCATTGATCCGGTTCCTCTTCGTCCCACTGAAACAGTTTTGCGCAACTGAATAAAAAGTGAAAAAGGTGGGCCCCATTCATTGGCCCAGCATATTGAAATAACACTGTTGAAGATTCGTTTTGTCTCCTAGGAAAAGAAAAGTTGTGATTTCAAAATAAACAAATGCAGCCACCAGCACCGAAAGGTGCAATGGTTAGGCATTTGGGTATGGTGCCCAATCGATCTCAAGTTATGCAAAAATGTGATTGCCCTGTCGTGGTTGTACCAAGGACTGGGATCAATAAAAATAATAATAATAAATAAACAAATGCATCATCTTCATTTTTAAATTCATTTCTTTAAGGAATTTCGATTGTTAGGGGTGTATTTTTACCCAAAATATTTTAATCTAAAATTTTACTCTTCATAGACACACTACTTCTTAATTATTATTTTTTACCTCTCCTTATCGAAAAACCTTACTTTTTAAATCATTTCTACCCATCAGCTGTACAAATTATACCACATCATTTCCCCACATTTTACAGTAAAATTTTTTCTTTATCAATTATTGTGCTGGCCCATCCAGGTTTTCGCTGATCTGCTGACAGAGACAGCGGCAATTAAAACATTCGAGGACAACGCAGAGGGCGGATTGACGATATTCTGCCCGCTGGACGACGCCCTGAAAAAGTTCTTGCCTGAATACAAGAACCTAACAGCGGAAGGCAAAGCGTCGCTGCTGCTGTATCACGGAACCCCAATCTACCAATCCATCTCTATGCTAAAGTCTAACAATGGCCTCCTGAACACCCTCGCCACCGACGGCGCCAAGAAATTCGACTTAAATGTCCAGAACGACGGCGAGGTGGTCACCCTTCAGACTAAGATCACCACGGCCAAGATCGTCGGCACGATCGTCGACGAGGATCCTCTCGCCATCTACTCCCTTGACAAGGTCCTCAAGCCCAAAGAGCTCTTCAAGAAGGTCGAGGCGCCCACGCCGGCACCGGCGCCAGCTCCGGATGTGGTAGCCGATGCGCCTGCCAAGTCCAAGTCAAAGAATCACAAGGCGGCGGCAACTCCGGAGTCGGAGGGACCTGATCTAGCTCCTTCCGATGATCAGGTGGCGGATGACAATAATTCAGGGAGCGTTAGCCGTAGATTTACTAGCGGGTTGCCCATTGTTTTGGGACTTGGAGCTATGTTGTTATAAATTTTAGAGTTTCACTTTTTTTTTTTTGGTTTGTACGTGTGAATTGAATTTTTTCTTTTTCTTACTCTAGATTTTGTGAAATAAGTGGCCCATTATTTGTGGGTTGCTGCTTGCACGGTCATAATTATTTGTCATTATCTGTATTTTTTTTTAGAGGGGGGGGGTAATTTTTTCCTTTTTTTTTTTTTACATTTTGATTGGTTGAATTTTTTTTTTCACTTGTATTTATTTTTATATCATTTATATAAAATAAGGTTACGCATAAAGTGGCTAGGGGTTACTTCGCCCTATCTAGTGATGAGTGATTCATTCCGATCCAGATATGCATGTACTTGCGGTTATTTTCTACCAATGATATTTTTGGGACGAACGAAATATAATGTGGTCCACGTAAAGGACCGCGTCACGTGGGGTGGTTGAAATTCCAGAGCCTTCCCCCGGGCGCGGGTGGGTGGGTTTGGTGAGGTGCGGGTCACACGAATTCGCGATGCATCAGTCCTACAAATGAAAATTAAAAAGTTCCATTGAACACTTTTTGCCGTCGAATTCGTCCATAGAGCTAGCAGCCTAGCGGAAGATTACGGGCACGGAGACTGGCATGGGTGGCCCTTGCTAACTACGAGAATAGTCACCCACCCGGCCACCCCGCTCTGATCCATTTTCCGTACTCCTGCAATCCTGCTGGCATGGACTGCGTGCGTGCGTGCCTTTCTTTTTTATTTTCTTTTTGGAACAGTTGGAGAGAGCACATGCCCAGTCCATGTTCTTTTGCTCATCCATCAAGATTCGAGCTCTTTTAAAATTTGCTACACGACACAAACAAAAGGCCACGCAACAGATCATTCCTCCTGCCTAGTATATATGCACTTGACGCATGTTGAACTTGAAGGCGATCTGTCCACCCTTCATCACGCAATGCCCACCTCCATCAGGTTGCCTGACGTGTGTTGTAGAAGTAGGAATCGAAGCGGGCCATTCCGGGTTAAGTTTTGTTCATGACCCTATTTTTTAAAAATAAAATTTGATCATTTTTTTATATCCAAGTCGAAACAAAGTTGGTTAGACTTTCACTTTTTTTTAATAAGTTTCGGGACGAACTTCGAGTTGGTATAAGACCAATTTCAGGATAGCAGGCTGCGTCAAAAAATATGGATCAAATAAGATAATTTTAAGAATTTATATACCTATCAGATGTAAGTATACATTTCTACTAAATTTAAATATTATAAGCTTCAATATTTCACTAATTATTAAAAACGCATAATTAAAAAAACAAAACATTTGAAAATATAGTATAAATTTATTAAAATAGGTTAATATACAAATACACATAAGTATTATATATGTATAATTTTTTTTATTGATTCTTATATTGCTTCATGAATAAATTGATTCTTCTATTGCTGATAGAGTTAAATATAAAAAAGTGAGAATTTTGAAAGAAAATAATAATAATATTTAAACATAAGTTTATAATTTTTAATAAATTAATATATGCAGGGCGGGTCGGACTCTTTGAGTCGGGACATAGTCGACCCACCCCGATCCTATTTTTGTATTTGGGTTAAAATTTCTGACTCACGAGTTAAAAATATATTGATTTTACCTAGTCAAAAACGGGTCCGTTAAAGACTGGTCACTGGTCGACCCACACAAATTCTCACCCCTAGTGTGCTGCAAATGATTCAGATCTCCTCGCTCGTGCTTTGGTAGACAAAGGGTTTTTGCAAAACCCAGATCTATGGCATATGTAGAACTACCATCGGCTATCATATAGTATCCATAAAAAAGGCGTATCTATACAGTATAGACGGGTGCCCATGATCTGTGCTTTTAAATTCAGTTCACCATCCTGCAGTTCCTTCGTATCTCTCCATTGGAACCAAGTAAAGGCCTGATGCTCCCCATCTTGACCATGGAACCAGTAAAATCCTTGAAGAAAAGAGCAGGATCTCTGGAATAGGTCTCGACAAGAGGTCTGGTTGTGGAAGCGGCAGCCTCATCGCTGGAGTACAAGAGCTGATCCGACGCCAAGAGGCCCTTGTTGTCGATGAGGTTCTTGAAGTAGTGGTTATCGAACACATCGGTGGAGTTGCGGTCGAGAGCGGTGGCCCTGTTTCCGTCGGTCTTCAGGGGGCACAAGCTGCGCAGATCCGCGGCCATGTGAGCGTCCATCGTGAGGTCAGGTGCGCCCGCGCCGAAGAAGTCGTACAACCTCGAGCTGAACGTCGCGCATTGAGCAAGACCGATCGTGTGGCCACCTGTTCAATTTTCTGAATAGTTCTGATTCTTGAAGATTTCATGATGAATGGATTTGAAAGAATCTGAAACCATGCACTTTGAATGGATTCATGAAGTGGATTGGATTTCACATCCAAAAGGTTGCAAACGCCCACACAAAATATGTGGGTAATACCAGAACATTTGAGTTATATAAGTGAAGAGAGAAAGATAGATTCACAAGCCTGATAGAGCGATCGTATCTCCGACATCAAGCCCTACAGCGGCAAATTTTGCAATGATTTGGCTCAAGGAATCGAATGGAGAAGGAATTGCAACGCCGACTGCTGTTTGGTTAGCCACCAACCCATCTCTCCTTCCCAACAACACTTTCCATGTCGGTCCTCCACTCTGACAAAAATACACTCCCCACAAATTAAGTTAGATTTCCATCGCAAATGCATGAAGAAACTATGCCACTTGACTTACAAAGAGAACCGCGTCCCTGGCAGCAATGGCCAAAATGTCAGCACAAGACACCACCCCACTGCATGCGCTTTCCACTGCGCTCTTGATCGTGTCCACTACTTCAAATCCTCTCACCGAGTTCATGTTGGCAGCGGCAAACTTCTCTCCGCTTGGGCCATCCAAAAGGATGGATGCATCACAGCCCTGTAAGAATAGCAAGCAAATTAATCAAGCTGTCCCACACTGAATTCTCAGATTGAACGCTTTTTTACATTAATTGCACTGAACTTCATTAGTAAGCAAGCGGTTTCAGTACATATAATAAGAAAAGAATCGGTTTGAAAAAAAAAAAATAAAAAAAAATTGCGTTGGACCGCAAACAAATCATTCGGATAAGCATTCTTGTTATATGTATCTTGACACGCGGTAAAATGGTTAAACTTACATTAACAAAGCAATCTTGGAAATGGAGTCGAAGAAGAGATGCAGCCATACGCATGTCAGCTTTGAGAGCAGTCTTCACCTGTTGCCGTATAATTTGGAGCACCGATGGACACGATTTCTCGTAGAAATTAGAGCTTAACTGGGATGCCATCAGTGTGCTCAAGCACATAATTAATATTAAGGTTGCAGGCAAGGTTGAATTCCGAGAAAGTCTTTTCCCAACCATTTGCGTACTTTTGCTTAGGAATTGCAGACAAGGAGGGATATATGAAATGATAAACATGCTTGCGGCCCCGCCCATGATATGCAACTGCAGGCAATCATACGTCTGGAAGACTTTGGCTTGCATATTAGATATATGCCACCTAGCCAAAACTGATCCGTCTATCATGGTGGGCTGCACTTCATTGCCAGTATTTAGCTGTCTACAATTATCATTCATTCGTATCTTATCACGTTTGATTTGACTTCCAGTTTGCCCAATACAAGTGGGCTATGTTGAGTGGTGCACGATGGCTGGACTCCCCCCACCTGTCCACCCTCCTTTTCCGAGTTGGAACTTCCCACCAGTGCAGTGGGAGGAGACTGTTGAGAAGAGTGTGCCACTTCCCGAAGCAGAATTGCGCCTGTAGTCATGGGCTGGGCGACCTCTAGAAGCTTGTATGTTACACCCATGAAAAAAAGGAAGGAAAACTCTAGCTATCAACAAACATTCTGCCCGCAGGCATAGCCCGGCTGGTTAAGAGCGTGTCCGAAGCGGAATTGTGCGTCCGTAGTCATGGGGGAAGCTTGAATTCCCCCACCCACGAAAAAAAAAAGTAAGGAAAAGTGTAGCTATCAATAAAATTCTACACACAGGCATAGAGCACGGCTGGTTAAGTCTCCGTGTGTGCGCGGAGTTCATTTCTAGTATGGAGAGCTACATCCTTTGGGCAAAAACTGGGGAAAATATGTACTGGTTTTGAACGCTGTTGTCAAAACCGGACCGGACCGGCCGGTTCGACCCGTCTGGCTGGGATCCGGTGTCCAATCCGGTTCATTTATACTTGATCCGGGTTACAATGCCGAAAAATCAGTTGGCAAAATTTCAAAAGATCATTTTCCATCTGCGTGTAATATAAAAAGTTGAAATTTAGAAAAAAAATTTCAGCGCACACCTATCTATCTATGAAAATTTCAATTTTAAATTTTCTTGAATTAGACACACATCATATTTTTTCCTTTAATAGTTATACTATATACAAATCATATTAATTACATTTGCATATAAATTTTAAAAAATTAGATGTACATATTACAACAAATGCAAATAAGGTTATTTAGATTTTTTATTAATGTTTTCTTACAAGTTTTGTTGTGAGGCTTAAAATTTAACATATGGATTTAATATTTTAATAATATATAATTAATTAAAAAATATTAAACATTTATGATATTATAATTATGTTATGTTGACGTCAATAAACCGGTCAAACCGGTTCGAACCAGACCAGTTTCTTTACCGATTTGACAATATTAGTTTTGAACTGTAAGATGAGATTAAAAAACAAAATATTCTGCACAAAAACATCTTTATAAATTCTCCAAATTAATCAAGTTTCCCAACCTATTTTTTTCACCACCATAGCGAAATGTTTTTTTTTTCCTAATTAATCCGCTGCGACTAACGGACTAAGATTGCCTGCTCTGTGATTTTTAGAAGTGGTTTGCCTGCCCTGTGCGTGCAATAGGGGTGCAACTTGGTGCCGGGTCGGTCCGAACCCGCCCGGCCCGGTATCGAAACCAAAAATGGGTTTTATTTTTAAGATTTTTTCAAAAATAGATCCGGTTTCAACCCGACCCGTAGAAACCCGAAACCAAAACCGGGTTCGCACCAACCCGACCCGGTCCGAACCCGGTGTAGTTTATATAATTTTTTCATCAATTATACATGCTTTTTTGTAATATTAATATATATATATATACATGTTTTAGGCTTTACTAACTCTAATTCAGACAAATCACCTCTTTCTTCATTATCAAAGCATACTTGAGATAACTTAATTTTTAGGATGATTTTTTATAATTATTATCTTCTTATTATTAACAGTTGCATGTATTTTTTCGTCTCGGTTTATGCATATTATTTTCAAATATGTAAATCGAGGAGCAAAAACTTGACATTAGAAATATAGACATTAGAAATATAGATGAAAATCAAGGGAGAAATTACTTGGAAGTCTTCGAATAGTTTTTTAGTTTTTTTAGAAACTTTGGAGACATGAACTCATTTGAAATTTGAATTTGTTTAAAAGTAGATATAAACTTATTTAAACTTGAGATTTGTTTATATTGTTATTTTAAATTTGGATTGCACTTAAATTAGATTGGAATGTTGAACCATTATGCTTAATGTATTTAGATTTAGTTACTTTGAATAACTGTTATGTGGATTATATTTGAATTTGAGTCGACATGATAAATCTATTTCATATTATGCTTTCTATTAGTATGAGAAATCTGTTAATTTGAATTTCAGATTGTAGTATAAATTTGATTCATATTTTAAGTTTATTGGTATGACAAGTGGTCAATTTTTACTTTAGTAATTTGTATGATAAATATTCAGTTTGAATTCAATTTCAGTAATTTCTACGATAATGTTTAGTTTCAACTATAAAGTTGGTATGATATGTTCATTTTCTATTTGGTATACTTGAGTCATTTCCATTAGCATGACTATAGGGTGCTGAAAAATTGCTTGAAATGACCAATTAGTCATAAAACTAACTAATTTGTCATTTATTTGTGTCTATAGGGTGCTGAAAAATTGCTTGCAGAGTTCATTCAAAGAATATTGCAGAATTCAGCATGATGTTGCAGAATTCTTTGAAAGTATCTTGTAGAATTCAGCGTGAGGCTTGACTTCATAAACACATGTATCTTTCAATAATTTTCTTTTAGATTATTACAACTGAATTTGGAAAAAAATAGTTTATTGGTAACCCGAATTCAAACCCGAAACCAAACCAAAACCAATGCGAACCCGGCTCGAACCCGGTCTGAACCCGAATTACATTCTTAGGGTTTGGGTTTACTCCAACCCGGTTGGCTTAGGGTTTGGGTTCACTCAAACCCGGTATAACCCGACCCGAGTTGCACCCCTAGCGTGCAACCACAAAAAGAAGCAGACGTTGATCTGCGAATTAAATTAAATGCCCAACCTATTTTTCCCACCACGGTCCAGAAATCAATAAAAGATGTTGTGGTAGACTTTGATCTCCAAATTAAATCAAATTCCCACCCTATTTTTCCCACCACGGTCCAGAAATAAATAAAAGGTGTTGTTGTGGCTTTTATCCACTGCTATTAAAGAGATTACCAGCCCTGCGCAAGGAATCATGTTGGATGGTCCACGTAAAGAATATGAGTAGACATCAATATAATTATATTAATCGGAAAAATTCAATAAAATTACGTTACAACCAATAATTAAACAAAAATTAAAAAGAATTAATAGCTGAAAAACAAAATCCTGTTATAGACCTACAGCGGCCAAAACGGCCAAACCGCTCAAAAAGAACCCCATCTTGTGAACACGATCTGACCCCGATTCCCCAGGGCCAGGTGCATTGTCTGACAAGGAACCTGACGGCGACGGGCTCGGGGGGCTTCGTTCCGACGAGAACACAGGGCCCGGCGCAGTTGTGGGGGTGCTGGGGTTTGTCGGAGATGAGGCCGGAGAGTCTGGAGCTGGCAACACAGCGGGGGACGGAACTGGGATTTGTTCAATGGCGGGGCTGACGGCAGGAGCAGCTGCAGGAGAAATTTTGGGCGTGGGAGCGACTGTCGGCGGAGAGGAGACAGGGGTCTTCGACGGTGACAGGTGAGGTGGAGACGAGACGGGAGGATTCGACGGTGATGCGGCCGGAGATTTCTCGGGAGTGGTCGCGGCAGGAGATTTCGCCGGAGAAGTCTTCGGGGTAGAGGCTGGTGGTGGAGATGAGGTGGGGGATTTTGGGGAGGTTGGTGTGGGAGAAATTGAAAGAGGAGGAGATGAGACTGGCGATTTGGTAGGGGCTTTCGCTGGATGAGGGGTGGTTTGGGCAGTTGGCGCAGGAGCAGGTGCTTGCTGCGCAATGCCGGCATCCGACGCGGTCAAAAGGAGTAGAGCAATTGCATAGAGGCGAAACATTTCCGGAGATTTCAGATTCCTAACCGCCGGACAAGGGATGAATTCCGTCGCTGAAAGCGAGATTCTGGCGAGTTTTGGTAGGATTTGATTTTGGGCAGACCGGACAAAGTAGAGAGGAGGGAAAGATGAGGAGGAATGGTTGGGGTTACGGAAGGGTTTTATAAGCGAGCGGGCGAGGAATTCAATCACAGTGGTATGTGACCGTTGCTGCTGGAGACGTTCAGTGACCGGCTACAGCGGGTGATGTAGCCGTTATTAATCAATAGATGCCAAGGGTGCCAAGCGTTGAAAGGAAACTTCGTGTTCTAGTAGACCGTTGACTGGTTACACTGTTGACTAGAAATCCACTAAGGGTGTGTTCGGCAATTTCAGAAATTGTCAAGTTAAAATTTTTTAATTTAAAACTTTTCACATTCCACAATTATCATATTTTTTTAATTATTTTTTTACATTTTCATATATAACTACCCTACATTTCAATCATTTCTACACAATTACCCACACGACTAACCTATCTATTTTAACTTTATCTTTTTTACTCATCATCATTACCCCTATCATATCATATCATTTGACAATTTTTACTCTCCAAAATTATTCATCAAAAGTTTTATCCATTCCTGAATACATCCTAAAATATGAAAATTAAGGCTCCATTTTGGTAACAAAAGAAAAGGAAATAAAATTCGCGTACTGTCTACATACTTTGAATGTGATATGATAAAACTACTAAGTACTCTAATTTTTAGATTTTCCATCTTAATTATTTTTCATATCTTCTCATCAGCTAACAAAATACTCTAATTTGATATTTTTCATTATAAGTATTTTTCATATTTTTTGTACAATTACCTAAGTATCCTAATTTTTATACTTTCATCATAATTATTTTTTATATTTTTTCATTTAATTATATTATCTATTTTTTATTCTTTTATTTATAATCATTACTCATGTCACATTACACTACTCTCATTTTTACTAATAAATTTTCTCCCAAATTTTTTTCCTTAATGCCAAATAAGTTTGGAAGAAATAAGTTGTAGAAATTCACTATGGAAGAAAGGTTGGCTAGACTACATGGCCCATTAATCTAGTGGGAATAGTGTCCAAATCAAGGAATTTAGATGCACGTTTTCCAAGACAAGCTAGACAAGGTGCGAAAATGTGATCCATCTATGTGTAGATTCCTCCAATCCATGCCTGTCGCTTGATTTCTCGTTGGTGATATGTTTTGTGCATCTGTTGAGGATGATTATACGTTATCTTTTGTATACATGCATTTAGGGGTGGGAATCGGGGCGAGCCATACCGGGTTAAGGTTTGCTCAACCCTGACCCTACTTTTTAAAAATTAAGTTTAACCCTCTTTTTATACTGGGTCGGGACAAAGTTGATTTGACCCTCATTTTTTTTAATAGGTTATGGGACAAACTTCGGGTTGGTATCGGATCAGTTTCGGGATAGCGGGTCAGATAAAAAATACAGGTCAAATAAAATAATTTTAAGAATTTATATACCTATCAAACATAAATATACATCTATACTAAATTTTAATATTATATACTTCAATATTTCACTAATTATTAAAAACACATAATTAAGGCAACAAAATATTTGAAAATATAGTATATATTTATTAAAATAGGTTAATATACAATTACACATAAGGGTTATATATATACAAATTTTTTATTGATTCTTATATTGCTTTCTGAATAAATTGATTTTTCTATTATTGATAGAGTTGATTATAAAAAAATAAGAATTTTAAAAGAAAATAATAATAATATTTAAACATATGCTTATAATTTTTAATTAATTATTATATGCGGGGCTTCGAGTTGAGACATGGTCGACCCTATTCTTGAATTCGGGTCAAAATTTCTGACACATCCCTATACCGAGTCAAAAATATATTGGTTTTACCCCGCCAAAAACGGGTCGAGTCAAAGCCGGATTACGAGTTGACCCGGCCCAAATCCCACCCCTACATGCATTGTCAACTGGTCCTAATTCGAATTTGAAACCATATGAATGGTAGAACATCTTATAGTGGGAAGTGTCTATAATGTTATTTATTACTTATTCATGGTAAGAACGGAACCTTCAAATGAGATTCATTCCTTTTTGGCATTCAATTCAGTTTTAGGTAATCTTTTTTACATTGCTCATTGTGGTTGGTTTACCTACGAAGGATGGTGGCAGCCATAGCTTGAACACTAAAACTTATAAAGAAGAAGATCAGGCTCAATTTTGCCAACTAATTATTGTATGTTCACATTGCTTAACGTGATTTTCTACCATTTAGCTTCACATGTCTAAGCATAAAAATAAAATTTTTAAATGCATGAACAAAAGTTATTAAAGATTTTGATGGATATTTTTCAAATTCACTAATGAGGAAATGAAAAGTATAATTAATTCAAGCACGGGCAAAACTTAACAAGTATACACCAATGTGACTCTCAATTTAAGTAGTTTGCATAATATCTTACAAGTTTACCTCTTAGATTACACATGTATGCATTTTAAATTACCGTTGATGCATGTGGGCAATCCCTAAGTTTAAAACCCTCCCTCTCTTCAAATTAGGGTCAATCTCCATGACTCAAAAGAGCATATCCCAAGTCTCGATTGAGTCCAATATCTACTGTGACATCAATGCATGATTGCCCTGAAATGATACCTTGTCCTTTACTGTAAGAGAAATGTCATGCAAGCCAACCATGTCACTAATTCGACATTGTTCTCTTCATCACATGATAAGTAGGTCAAATAAGATTAGGGATAAGATAGTGGTATGAAGATGGCTTTTAATGATAAGTGGGTTTAGAGGTCAAGAGAGATAACCTCTTTCACTACGATCTTAAACATTTTTGCTTTTATCATTTGATGTTATTTGTGAGAATATAACTTCATCAATTTCCTTAAAGACTCTCCCTGACATTAAGTAAATAGCTTAGATCCGACAAATCGAGATTCTGTCAATCCCTCAAAGCCTTGGTATTAGGGCAACTAACACTACCTTTCTTCTGAAAAATACACTAATTGTGGCGCCCCGGACCAGGATGCCTAGAAGCCTTACTCCGGGATCTTATCGATTAGTAAATGTGACTTAGGATTGTTGCTCTGATCACACGGCGGGTTCTTAATTGGAACTCGTTCAATTTTTTTTTCTTTTCTTTCATCACATAAACATATACTCATCATCATTTATAATGGACTCATCCATATCATCATAAATTATCAACTTCCCATATTATTAATAACTTCGTAATTTCATACAACCTATGTCTTTTTCGCCATATCCCATTAGGGCATTTATTCATACAAAAATCTACTGATCTTTGTAGATTCCTCTTTTCCTTTAACAATACATGTCTTTCATCACTTGAATTTTCCCTGTACTCGTCTAAGGGGGGAAAACAAAACATGAGTCGAAACTCAATAAGCAAGCATTTTTCATTCTTGTTTAAATGCATTTCTCTCCATTCGGTAGGAGACACTTAGCAAGTGATTAACTACCAATGGAATAGAAACCTTTTCGTAAACCATTCATGAAAATCATTCATGTAAACCATTCGTAAATGCATTTCTCTTCATTCGATAGGAGACACTTAGCAAGTGATCAACTATCAATGGAATAGAAACCTTTTCATAAAACACATGCTTGCAAACTTAACATATAAACCTCTTTTTCATGAACATAAAAATATTTTTCATAAAACTTCCTTTTTCCAAGGACATTCTCATGTCCTTAAAATATTTTTCATAAAATCTTTTCAAAACAAGCATATGCATCATGCATTACGTTTCTGTCCGTCTGGTAGGTGACACTTACCAAGTGATCACTCTTTCCTCCTTATGAGAGAAACTCATAAAATCTTTTTCAAAACAAACATATACATCATGTATTACGTTTCTGTCCGTCTGGTAGGTGACACTTACCAAGTGATCACTCTTTCCTCCTTATGAGAGAAACTCATAAAACCTTTTTCAAAACAAACATATGCATCATGCATTACGTTTCTGTCCGTCTGGTAGGTGACACTTACCAAGTAACAATAATTTCCTCCTTAGGAGAGAAACCCTTTTATTAAATAGACCGCTAGCTGGGCGGCTATCCGTTCCTTCTCCCATTTCAGGAAGGGCGCCGCCGACATTTCGCCTTTTCAAGCGACTTGGCCTATGTAGAGGGGGCCCATCTCGCAACCGTGTCCGGTCTACATATCCTCTACAGTAGACCTAGTACATAACTCATGTGCACATTCCTTTCTCTATATTCTTATGCTAGCATGCTTTTTATAAAACTCCACAGACCCTAATCTGTGATTTTTTCTTTTCAAAACTTGATACTAGCATGTTATTTCAAAATAGTACAGACCTCGGCCTGTATTCCCTTTTCTAACTTGAAAACTTGGCACAACCCAAGTTAATAAGTTAATAAAAATATTTTGTAAGGATGACCAACCTTAAATAATTTTATAAACATTTAAATAACACATTTCTAAATCATTTGAAAATTTGAAGGAAACGTTTGGGAAGTAGTAAATTCAAAACATTGCTAAAATGTTTATAAATAATTTTTGATCGATAAAATAATTTTGAAAAATATTTTAATATTTGAAAACAAAAGACTTTGTAAACGTTTTTCTTCCCATTTCTGGGTTTTTCATGAACAAAGGATATACAAACACATAATTTATTTTTCATACGATATCATATTCTTTGTCCACATGTCACATGAGTTATTTCTATATGAAGGTAAGCTTGTATGATCCTTTGGTCATTACTTTTTTAAAAAAGTCGTTATTCAAATCGATTATCGGTTGGCCTTCCTTAAATTCCTTTCAAAATATTTTAATAAATCATTTTAAATTCATTTGATAAAACCAAATATTATTTGAAAATCAAAATTTTCCTTTTCCATTATAATGCAACAATTTCCACATTTTTCCTTATTTTCATAAGGATTTACTTATGATAAAGCAATTCCCACATAACTCAACATTTCTCCTTACTTCCATATGGATTTGCTTATGATAAAACAATTCTGACATATTCCATGGTTGCAATATAAAACATATAAAATTATTTTCAAAAGGTTTGTTTGCTTACCTTCTCAGTTGGTGTCCTCAACTTTCTCCTTCCTTTGAATATTTTATCCATCCATTCCATGTCTTAGGTTGCTTTCCATGCTTGCTTTATAACCATTCATTATCTCATTCCCATAGAGGTTAATCTTATAAAGATACTTGATTATTACTCATTTATATGGATTTTTATCCATAAATCTTTTAAAAATTCCATCCATACATCCTTATAAAAATAAATCTCAATTTTTCGCAAAATCATGTTGTTCACTGTTCGTGATTACTGTTCATGTCACTGTAGCAAACCACTGTAGCAAATCATTGTAGGTAAGGTAGGTGATAAAAAATTACTTATATTTTTAATCAGGGTACAATATGTTTCATCTAAGTGAGTACTTTATGTCATATGAATATAGATTTTCATATGTGCTTCTCTTATTGGACTTTATTGTTATCTTTATAGCTTAGATATACTTATATTTCCTTCCTCCTCAAAAGTAACTTGCTTTTTCCGTCTCATATTCTCCTCTCCATCTAAAATTTATTACACGAATAAACAACTCAATTATTTCAGTATTAAATGTTTTATATTAACTCAATTATTTTAATATTAAGGTTATGTTTGATAATCATGAAAATTTATCGATCTAAAGCTTTTCTTCTCTACAACCACCTAATTTTTAATCATTTATCCACATCTTCATATACAATTACCTTACCTTTGACTTATTTCACTACAATGACTCTTCTTATCCTAATACATTACTTGTCTCATTTAAAAGTTGTATATAAAATTCTTTTCACAAATTTTGCCAAATGTCAAATACATTATAAATATTTGTATTAGATAAATTGAAATTGAACCAACTTGACTTTCGCATAAGTATCTCAAAGTTTGCTAATAATCAAATTAACTTGCAAAGAGAACATAATACATGTAACATGTTGGATTGAGTAAGATACAATAGATTTGTGAATAGAATAGGGTAAAAATTTTAGAATCATGATCCCATGTGTCCCTTCATTTAACCCTTTTAAAAATTTTTATTTTTTATAAACATGTAAATTTATGTATATTTAACCTATAAATCAAGTTTTTTCATTTTCGAATATTTATATATATGATTTTTAAATACAAAGGCATTCTGGTAATTTTCATAGACAAAAAATGATGACAATGCACCAAAATTATGACAATGCTGAAAATAAAAAATATATAAATATATTCAAAAATAATAAAACTTTATTTATAAATTAAACATACCCAATTTTACATATTTATAAAAAAATAAAAATGAGTTAAATGGTCGAATGCTAGGGGCACCATGCAGTGGGATCCTATGGTGCATGAGATCATTGTTCAAAATTTTATAAATAAAGTATGTATTGATGGTAAAGAAAAGTAACTAACTCGACTCACACTGCCTGTTCATGACATGGATAAGATATGGATGAGATTAGAATATAAGATAAAAATATTGTTATATATTGAGAAGTTATATTAGAATTGAAAAAAGTTGAGTAAAAAATAACAAAAGTAGATTTTTTAAAAAAAATTTAAAATTTGAAGATTTCATCTCATCATTGTTTCATAAAACCTACGCATAGAAATTTAAGGTGTGTTTGAAAAGTCATAAAGCTTTTGATAAAAAAAATTTTGTATAAAAGTTTTTAAATTGATAAAAAAATAATGTGATATAATATGGGTAATGACGATTAATAAAGAAAATAAAGTTAAAATAGATGAGTTTGTTCTATAGGTAATTGTGTAAAAATTATTGAAAAGTAAGTTAATTGTATTAGAAGATATTAAAAAATGATTAAAAAATATGGTAGTTGTGGATAGTGAAAAATTGTAGTTAAAAAATTTTATGATTTACCAAACATGCCCTTAGTTTACATGTAATCTAGGTATTATGCTTAAGCATGTAATCCTTACTTGGGGTATGTTTGACAAATTGAAAAAGTTGTCAAGTTAAAACTTTTTAATCTAAAACTTTTCACTCTCCATAACTATTCTTTTTTAATTATTTTTTACATATCTTTCTATACAAAACCCTACTTTTCAATCATTTCTACACAACTACCAATACAACTAACCTATTTATTTTAAATTTATTCTCTTTACTCCTCGTCATTACCCCTACAATATCACATCATTTGACAACTTTTATTCTTCAAAAGTTTTCATCAAAAGTTTTATTCATTACCAAACACACCCTTGGTATAGTTACTTCATTATAATTATGTACATTTTTGTGGGACTTATTGTCTTTTATAAAATGTTAATTCGATGCAAACCGTCAAATGATAAAATTACAATGATGCCCTTGTAATAGATGATGCCTCTTTAAAAATTAATCCATTAAATTGTTATTTAAAATAAATAAATATTATTTTCAATCATTTATTTATTTGAATTTATTTATTTACTTTCATGTTTATTTATTTAAATTGTTATAATATTATCCTAAAAACTTATAACTTAAATTAATGAGATTAAAGAGGTTTGATTGCATTATAAGCGCACTGCAGTAATTTATTCTCATAGATGTGAATAAAATACTATTTCTAATAGGCTATCATTTGCTCTAATATGAAAGAGAGATTATGTGCTGTCATGTGGATGACGCCTGTTTACAGGGGTGTTTGTTTAACATTAAAAATTTTTAAACTAAAATATTTTAATCTAAAATTTTTCATTCTCCCCAACAATCTTATTTTTTAATAATTTTTATATATTTTCATATATAAGTACTCGACTTTTTAATCATTTTTACGTAATTACCCATACAACTAATCTATTTATTTTAACTTTATTCATTTTACTCCTCATCATTAACTCTATTACACTATATCATTTACTTTTGTTTTAATATTTTTTATGACAAAGATTTTTATATAATTTTTTTTATTAATTTTCAAACACAACCTCCATGTACACACCTTACATGTAAACGGCGTCCCGTTAACAGCTATGTGCTAATCTTCAAATGCCGCGTGTCATTCCCCAGGCCCGCATTATGCAATTGAGAGCAAATGTCCGTTGGGCCGACGGCCTAAATATTGAGCGTGAGACCCTGAGTCAGTTAGGGCATCCGAAAACTGTGGACGGTGGCTGACAACCGCCGCTGGCGTGCTTCCAGGACAGGGCAAGCGATACTTCATGCAAATCATGTGTTGTTGATCTATCTCAACATTCAGGAAGAACGAAATTGAAAAGGCAAGCATTTTGAAAGTTGGGGGTGTTTCTGCACAGATACCCCTAGATTATAAAGAAGGGGTAACACCGTAACGGGAAGCAGTAGAACAAGAGAGGTGATATGCAGAAGTCACCATTGGTCGCAAGGAGTGTAGAAATGACTGCTAGAAATCGATCGATTGCTTTTTAAAGAATTTAATATTTTTAATATAAATTAAATCGAGATAAATATATTTTCACGTAAAATGGATAAGATTTTATTTTACTTTGACAGCCTACACAATCGTAAGAGCTATACCCAAAAAAATCAAATATGATACATACAATTCCAGCAAATAACTTTAACAGACCCGTGACGACAGGAAAATATGTTTCTAATCTCATTGCAGTCCGTTTCAATCAAGGACCTAGGAGAAAATAATAATAATAACATTGTCTCTATTATAACATTATTAAAAATAGGTAAAAATAATACATTTATATGAGAAAAAACATCGAGAGTAAACGGTAATGAGATAATGGTTGTCTAAAATATATAAGATTAAAATAACTAATTACCTTATTTCAATCGAAGGAAAGTGAATAATAAATAAAAGTTTTAAACTTTAAACCAAACAAAAAATTGTCATAAAACTCACATAAAAAGGAATACAGTTTGGGGTGCAACTCGGGTTGAGTTGTATTGAATTTGAGTTTACTCAAACTCTAAGTCTATTGAGTTTGTGTGAACCCAAGCTCAAATCTCAATAATAGAATTCGGGTCCGAACCAGCATTGGTTTCGTTTTTCGTTTCGAGTTACTCTCCAACTAATAGAAATTGAAACTATCGATAGAGATAAAAAAAATTTAAAATATATTATTGCATTCGCACATGAATAATTTACATGTGAATATATTTATATGATCTATGATATCTTTAGCTTTGATGAAAGTTGATCTTCTAATTAAAAGATAATTCTAAATACAATGAACATAATGAATTTACACATAACAACTAAGGTAAGAAAAATAAATAAGATTACATGACATTATTATATAAAGTTTACTAAAATGAAACTTATATATCTCATAATTAATTAATATATATACAATAACTTTAAAGAGTTGATATATTTTTAATTATTTGCAAACAAAGTTAATATTGAAGTAATATATTCAACTTCTATAAATAAATATATATGACATTTAGGTTTTAAAATAAATGTTTTATAGTTTAATTAGATTATGATTATATGGAGTACCTTCTATCATAATTATAGTTGAAAATACTTAATGCATTAACAATTATAATTATTTTAATAAATTATGGAGAATATCAGACCGAGTTGAGTTTTTGGTACTAAATTAATGCAAATTTAGTATTGACTTTGAGTTTTCTTAAGTCGATCGAGTTAAAACCGAGTTTATTTTTTAAAATTTTCAAAAAATATATAAATAAACCTAAGTCGAGTCTGACGAGTTCAGACCAACCTGGCACCAGGCTGCACTATCACTTGGAGGAATTGACGAATTGTGTGTGAATTTATAAAAATATGTGAGATGAGGTGATTTTGCAATTAGCCAAAGCCCGCATTGGACATGCGTCATGCCCACTGCGGCGCAACGTAGACGTCCTGGTCTGTCTCACCCGGAACAAAACAAAAGTGGGGGATCGTCTTCTCCAGATTTCTAGATTAGGGTTCTTTCCATTGTCACGCCCTCCAAACCCTAGAAAAGGAAAAGGAAAAGGAAAAAAAACAAAAAAAAACGACGGAGGGAAGACATGGAAGACGGAGACGGCAATTTCCATGGCGGAGATCGAGCTGAACAGTTCCACCGGAACGAGGCCATCTCAGCAGTTGCGGATGACGGCTTCTTGGGGGAAGAAGAAGAAGACGAAGACTACGAAGATCTCTACAACGACGTGAATGTTGGTGAAGGGTTCCTCGGGACTCTGAGACCAGAGGATGAGATTGAGGATAGCAAGAAGCCGATTGAGCCCCCCGAGCCGCCGCCCGTATCCATTCCTGGGGTCGGTGGAAGCAGCAGCAGCAGCAGCAGTCGCGGCGTCGATGGCAAGGCCATGAAAAGCGAAGTTCCGGGAGGTGATTTCAAGCCGGCTCAAGATTCCATTTTTAGAGGGACCGACGCTGGGGCTAGAGTTCCTGCCATGAAAGTGGAAATGGGTGAGTCCTCTCCTAGTAAATTTAGCGAGATGCAAGGACAATTTGGTCAGAGCAATCCTCGTCACGTAGTTGGTGGGAATTCCTTTGCAACTGCTAGTGCCAGTAGTAATAATGCTAATGTCAATGGCGGTGGCAGTGGCGGTGGCCCCGGCCCCGGTGTTGGGCCTGCTCCTTCCGGTGGTGTAGGAGTCGTTCCTACCGCCAGTGTTGCTGGTGGAACAGTACTTTATGTCGGGGAGTTGCATTGGTGGACGACCGACGCAGAGCTTGAGAGTGAACTCTCAAAGTATGGAGCAGTGAAGGAGCTGAAGTTCTATGATGAGAAGGCGAGTGGGAAATCTAAAGGGTACTGCCAAGTGGAGTTCTACGACCCTGCTGCAGCTGCTGCCTGCAAAGAAGGTATGAATGGCCATGTGTTCAATGGGCGTCCCTGTGTTGTAGCATTTGCGTCGCCGATGACTGTGCGCAAAATGGGGGAGGCAATGATGAATAAGAACCAGCCGATACAGCAAGGCCCTGGGCATGGGCGCAGAGGGCAGGCTGATGGAGGGAGAGGCAGTGGTGTTGGGCCAGGTGCAAGTTTCCAGAATTTTGGCAGGGGTGGTTGGCCAAGAGGTGGGGGAGCAATGGGAAACAGAGGGCCAATTGGGTCGATGAGGGGCCGTGGTGGGATGGGTGGAAGGGGAATAATTGGAAATAGCGGTAATGGTTTTGGGCAAGGGATGCCATCAGCAGCACCACCTTTTTTGCAACCTCAGGCAATGATGGGTCAGGGGTTTGATCCCACGTATGGAACAATGGGAAGAATGGGTGGTGGTTATGGAGGTTTCCCTGGAGCCACAGTCCCTCCATTCTCAGGGCTATTGTCACCATACCCTGGAGTTAGTGGCGTTGGTCTGCCTGGCGTGGCCCCACATGTGAATCCAGCATTTTTTGGAAGAGGGATGCCTGCAAATGGAATGGGAATGATGCCTTCACCTGGTGTTGAGAATGCTGGGATGTGGTCAGATCCAAGTGTTAGCGGCTGGGCAGGTGAAGAGCAGGGTGGGAGAGCAGGGGAGTCAAGTTACGGGGAGGATGCTTTGTCAGAGCAGCAGTTTGGAGAGACTAGCCGTGATAGGGGATGGTCAAATGCTTCAAGGGAGAAAGATAGGGCCTTAGAACGTGATGCTCCTGATCGGAGGTATCGTGATGATAGAGAATCTGGTTGGGACAGGGAAGGAACAAGGGAAAGGGATACTGGTCGTGATCAGGACTGGTCAGAAAGGAGGCACCGTGGTGATAGGGAAGCAGGACGGGACCGAGACCGAGATCGTGAACGTGAACGGGATAGGGACCGGGACCGGGATCGTTATAGAGAAGATAGGGAGAGATATTCAGATTATCACAGATACAAGGATCGTGATATGGAGCATGATGATGAGTGGGATAGAGCACGGTCATCTAGGTCTCACCAAAGCAAGCCACGTCTGTCTCATGAAGAAGAGCAGCGCCATAGGCTGAGGGATGTTGAGCATGGGAAGAGGAGGCGGTTATCGTCAGAGTAACTGAATCTTTGAAACATTTTTGTCCGTAGCATGATTTACAACTTTCAAGCCCTCAAAATCTCTTGCAGGCACTTTGCAGGAATGTCGAGTGATTCACTTGGTGTTGACGGTGAGTTTTTACATGTTTCTGTGTATTTGATCATTGGCAATCTTCTAACTCCAGGACATATCTTGATTGGCATAAATGCTCTTATTTGATCATGGAATTTGTCTACATGACGCAAGTATATATATGTATAGATTGGATCTGGTTTTTGGGCTATGAAAACTTCATCAGCAAAATGAGAACATACAAAGATGGAAAATTAGGCTGCATCTGAGATCCAACCGTGGTGAAGAAATAATGAAAGTATAACAATTTAAACAGTTCAGTAAACAACCGTTAGTTTAGGCAAGTAGGTTTTGCAGCTTGTATACAAAGAGAACAATACAAAGATGGAAATTAGGCTGCACCTGAGATACGACCATGGTCAAGAAATCATGAAGACATAATAATTTAAACAGGTTAGTCAACACCCATTAGTTTACCCAAGTAGATTTTGCAGGTGGTATAGACAGTTGTGTGTGCATTTGCTGCCTAGGATTTCCTGGTTGTGTACTTACCTATCAAAATTTTGTTTTAGCCTTTGAATTGAACATCTCTACTATCTAAAAACTTTTAGAAATCCTACAGTAATGTGCGTTGCTAACCGAAATTGACAATAAAAAGGTTAAGCGGCCATGGGGCATATCTCCCTTGATTCATTCCATAATAGAAAAAGCGCCTAGACTGTCATCACGATCAATCCAACCCAAAAATCTTGAAAAGTTTCAATGAATTCCAATGCCTATAGGAATTTTCCCCCCCTCTTTCCTTTCACTTACTACAAGAATTGATCCACTCTTGTGACATCTGAAGAATGCATCTGTTTGGGCTGGTAATCTTCCTTTTTTACTACAGTCAATGCAGCAACATCAATAAAAACATGATGAGCAAGTGATAATGAGAGAACCACAAAAGGTCAGGAGATCCAAATTTTGGAAATCCAATACCAGTGCTGGTTTCGTTCTCTTTTTCATTTGCTTCAAAAGGTGGTTCAGTTGTAAACATAGGGGGGAGCAAACATGTTGTAATTGAATCAAGTTTTCCCTGAGGCAACCCTAGCTGAAGTACTGTTCTGTTAGCACAGAGGCACCACATGGATGTGACATTGTCATGATGGCATATATGTCCTCTTTTAATTTCTCTATGAAAGGAAGGCTTTTCTCCATTTTTGTCCGAAAGCTGACTGAGACCAACATTAGGGAATCAAGCAACCTAAGATGGATAACAACTTATGTGTTGATTCTAATGTTTGGATTGACAAAAATGTGACTCAATGAATCGGGATTTACAGAATTAAAACTGTGCCGAGTAATAGCCTAATTGACTGCTAGCTCAGCAATCAAATCCTCTGGAATTGGCCTTCAGTAGAAGTATTGTGTAGTTTGCTCATTCAAATTGTCCCAAGAAATGATGACTAGAGTTGTATTTACTGAGGTAGAAGACCTGCCTTTCTTTAGGGATCAAAAAGTTGTTGGAACAACTCAAGCGTCAAGTTGTGAAGACTTTGATCTATTTTTTTTTATAACTTGATTTTCCTACCCAAAACTTATTCACAAACGCAAGAAGATATATACACACACACAGACACATACACATATAGCTCTGGATTGAGCATATGATATATTTTCCTGTCTACGGGCATGTATATACACAGGAAAGTACTAGTGTGTGTTTGGAGTGCACCCTAATTTGGGTACATTTTGATGCAAATGAGGCCCATTTGATCATGAAATTAACATCTACCCAATTAATTGTATTTAGAATTATTTACTTTAGTAGCATGCCAATTTTCATTCAAATCGATCGTGTGTATAGGCCCCATAAAAGGGTACAAAATCAATGTAATAAAATAATTTAACGTAAATATCAATTTTAAAGTGGTAGTTTCAACATCTAAACCATCTAAAATATTATTTTTGTATAGACAAATGATTGTATAAATTATTACAATATTATAATATATATACGGTCCATTTTGCAATGGAATGCACCATAATTAGGGTGCATATGGGTTACACTTGAATAGTTTTCTCTCTCTCTCACACATATATATAGGTTATCTTATGCGAAATATATTAATATTTTATACAATCATCTATCATTGTATAAATTATATCTTAGATAGTTTACATGTTGAAAAAAATTTTAAAATTAGTATTTGCATTGAATTATTTTATTACATTGATTTTGTACCATTTTCAAATTGGGCCCATACACATCTAATTTGTTTGGAAATTTTTATTCTAATAAAAGAATAATTCTAATATAATTGTTGGAGTAGATGTACATTCTGTGATCACGTGGGGCCTATGAGTCAGATGCATCATCACTTATGGTGCATGTAAATGCACATGATAACTTCTTATATACGATGAGTGATCCTCTTAAGCCGGCTACAATGAGGACCTAAATATGTATAAGCATGTTCATTTATGTGTATTTAATTTATAATTCAAAATTTACCAATTTTTGATATGTTTATATATATTTTTAATTTTTAAATGGGTATTTTGGTCAATTTCCACCTCTCTTTAAAAATGTCTACGATACCCTTGTCTTTAAAATTTTTTAAAAAATACATATAAACATATCAAAATTTATAAAACTTAGATTATAGATTAAATATACTTAAATGAACTTATTTATAAAAAAAAAATTAAAAATATGGCTAGATGCAGTTGGGGCCCAACTGCAGCCAGCCTAAGAAGATTAGGTGTCTCTCTTTCTCCCTCCCCCAACCCACCCACCCATGCACACACAAAAGATTAGGCCTCTCGCTTATAGGCAGGAAATGACAATCTTAAGTGTCCATCTTGTATGAAGTCGATCGTAGGAATTTCTTGCAAGCAAAAGCTCCATAATATGGTCCTCTTGTACGAAGAAAGACATAAGTGAAGTGGCATCGCTCAACTGCTTCCTCCCTCTTCCATTTTGAGGGCACGTTGAATAAAATTGCCTGTTCGGGTTCTCTGAGAACTTGTTATAATAAAATACCTGTGTTCTCGCTCCTTGTTTTGTTATTACTGTGTGAGCCTTCAGGTGATATAAACACTATCTTTGATTTATTTCTACAACTACTATGTTTTAGTGATCATCATTGGTTTGCTCGAGCAGCAAATCACAGACAAATTTCTTATTGCAAATAAATAGTTTTAGCCAGAATGCTCTTGTCGTCTTCTACTGAATACTGATTAGTGGAAAACACAATCAGAATGAAGAAGTTCCTAAATCAGCTGCTACTCCTTACTGTGAGGGTGTTAGGATGAAATTTATACATGGGATTTTCAAGTTCATTTTGGTGTTTGGTGTTAATTTTATCTCCTCTCAACTCGCAAAATATATATAGCAATTCTGTTTTGTCAACATAACCTCGAGAAGTCATTATTACCTCTAAATCACAAAATCAATTGAAGCTCGATCTTAATATTCTTCTTATTCCTGATTATGTGAAAAAATTGACACGTGCGCTAGAAAAAAGAATAGATTGTCCATTTATATTGATATGTGCTAAAAAAGCCATTAATGCAAAGGTATCACTGAGTAAGAACTTAGAAAAAAAAATTCGATGTGTTTGGTTTGCGAATTGCCATCCTATTCACCTGTAGACCGCACATTTGAGTGTTTTTTTCCCCCCTGACGAAACAACGTTTGAGTATTAAGGTTGCTCTTGTTGTATAAGTGCTGTCCTTTCTTACGATGATAGCCAAATGGACACTGCTGAGTTGGACATAAGAAGTGGGTTTGACATGAACTTGGGAACCCTGCCCTAGCAGTTTGAAATCTAGCACAATACATGGAATTTCTTGCCAATTCTTTATATAAGGTTTAATTTGTCATCTCTAGTCAAGTTGAAAGTCCTCTTTACGTCATCATCCTTCCTGACTCGTTCAGTAGTTTCCTCTTGAGTTATCAGCGTACTTCTATAATTAATAAGCTTGACGAGACATGAGCCAGGATACATCTTGGAGAAACACTTCATTCTCTTTCATACCACGCAGAAAACCATGATTTTTGGACCATGGATTTCTTCTTTCTTCCTCTCAGTACATTTCCCTCGGTTCAATTATTCTTTCTGTTACCTGGGTGACATTTCCCTCAGTGCAATTATTGATGATGCACAGATGACAGATGCAGTTGAAATCCTTCATGTTCTTCGTTAGCTTCAAGCAAATAGCTCTCTTTACTGTTTTTTGTGTTTTTGATCAAGTAACAAATGATCACATTGATTTTTGGCCACCTGGGAAATCCCAAACACTTTAGGTGAAAATAAATTTACTTGCAGGCCGCAAGTGCAGCAAATTTTTTTTTTTTTTTTTTTAAATTTTATTGACATGGTTTCACTAATGCTGTAGCTTATCTGGGCCCTGTGATCTGATGGCCTTGTAATTGGCGGTTCCTCTTCTATTCTTCATTGTCTCCCATCTGTTGATTTCCATTTAGGCATGGACTCTTGACTTTGTCATTAGTCTAGTTGCAGCCAGCATCCAGATGTTGACAATTGTTCAAAATTGAATAATTCACAACAGCATGGTAGATCTCTTGATGAACTTTTCCAATGAGTGCAAAGTGATCTCTGAAACGTTTTCTTGGATGAGCTAAATGGCATTTCATGCATCCCATACATTAATTAGATCTGACTTACCGTTGCCCTTTTGAGTAAAACTTGCAATAATCTCATTTATATACTAGCTGATTGCACTTAGCGGCTACCTATTTATGCAGTTGAAAGGCATGTGGCATCCATACCAGGAGAGTTGCACATGATTTTGTTTGCAAGATGATGCAGGGGAGTCGCGGAGGTTCGGCTGGCCGACAACCTTATTTTAACTTTTATTCCTAGTGATAGGCTGCTTGAGAGTTTTGTTGAGTGGTAGCATAACAATCCAACTCAGATGAGAACACCATGAGAATGCCAGCGGACAGAAACAGTTTGAACAACTTGTAACTGATTTAGGATGTTTCATGTTTTTCTTTTTCCTGTACCTTTTAAGTTGCTAATTAGACTCTGCAGTTGCTGAAAAGATTAACCATTCAGCTCCCCCGCGGTTCTATGACCGTCAGAGCCATGCTGTTGTTTGCTTGGATTCCAAGGTTATTTGAGAATATTTGATGGGGCAGTTGTAGTGGATATAGAAGTGACTTTTAACAACAATGTTGTAAGTCGATACTGAACATTAAAGTAGGGGGCAAGTCTTCTCCTTGTTCTCATTCTTCTTCCACATTCTTTTCTTTTTTTGTTTGTTTACTTTTGACTGTAATATTACCTCATTTTTTCTCTTATATGTAACTAAACTCTTGTGATTGATGTAAATATTTGTACAAGGTGAGAGCAATTTTTTTGGGTGGACGGAACAAGGTAAGAGTTATTTGACTTTGCGTTGTCGTAAGTTTCCAAATATTTGGGAATTTTCCTAGTCTTTACCTTCTTCTCATACTCCTTTCAAGTCAAATTTCTTGTCCATGTGAAACGTCAGAAAGGTTTCCTCATGAGAGGCTAAACCTTCTAGAAGGAGCAATAGAATTTTTTTTGTTAAAAAAATTGAAGAATAACTAAAATGCCTCTGGAAACAAATAAAATTACAAAAAATGAAGAAATTACTTTTAAAATAAAAATATTTTCAAAGTACTGCTCGCATCAAATATATATTAAATAAATCTATTTAATGTGAGGAATGAGCGAGTAATACTGTTTAAAAATAAAAAATTTTGTATTTTAAACATACTTTCTTGCATTTTATAATTGAGAAATGAACTGCCCGGGTTAAGTAAGCTACCTCAAAAAAGCTAGTTAATTTTTTTACTTTTTTAATCATAAATTTGTTAATATATATGCATTTAACATATAAATTAAGTTTTAACCATTTTTGAATATGTGTATATATTTTTTCAGATTTTTAAACATAAATGTATTTTAGCCGATGGTCGAAAATGGCTAAAATACTTTTATGTTTAAAATTTTTGAAAATATATATCCAAAAATGATAAAGTTCTGTTTATATATTAAATACACTTAGATAAACAAGTGTATGAAAAAAAAAAAAGTTTTTTGAATGTGTTTTTTTTATGTGGGCTAAGCAGGTCATTACTTAGGTTGGGCTAGTAGCAGTATTGTTAAAATCGGACCAGACCGGCCGGTCCGACCGGAAACCGGTCCAAAATCCGGTTCGTATGCATGCGGTTTGGTTTAATTATAATAAACCGTTCGAACCGGATGTCGCGGTTGAACCGTATGCAACCGGTTCGCTTAACCCGTCACAATCGTCGTCTTCATCTCTTCATCCTCGCCCCCAAATTGGCGACTAGCAGTCCAGCACTCGACCTCCATTTCTGGAGACCAGCATGCAGCCCATTCTCCTTTTCATTTTGCCCCCAAATCAATTGTAGCACAACAGCAGAGCCGCCTTCCTCCATTTTCTCTCAGCAGCCGCAAAATTGGAAGGAGCAAGCTCTCATGGAGTGACGCCAAAAACGGAAAACTCACTGTTGCGCCCGCCTGCTCGCCCGATCACCCGACTTTCTCGTTTTTTCTTTTTCCGCTTCGACACGGCAAGTCGGCAACCATGAGCGACCTTGAGAGGAGAAGGGGAAAAACAATTTTCTGGTGGTCCAGCGGACCATTGAATTCGTGTATACGCAAATCGTTATTTGCAATATAGAGCATTCAAAATAATTTTATAAAAATTCATCAATAATCTAATAGAATCTCCCAAATTATGTAAATATAATTTTCGTGTAAAAAATTTAAATATCATTAAGTATTGCATCAAAACCTCAACTTCAATATAATTTCTCTTAAAACGAAGTGAAAATGATATAAAATAACTACAAAATGATGTAATTTTTAATAAAGTTTTTATTTAATAAAAATATTAATTCAATTAGTAATATTCTATTTTTAAATTGACGTTATCTTCCATAAGATATGAATTATTATCATCATATGCATCTTTATACCGACGACGTAATAAATAAGAAAATTAGATTTTAGGTGAATTTCTTAGTACCTAAGACGATTTATGTGTAATCTGAAAAATTTATTTTTAATATTTTATTTATTTCATAAAATTTGAGTGCCCTTTAAATGTCGTTAGATGCTGTTAGACGCTGTTAGATTAAGGTGAATTTCATTAAATCATATTATCCGAGTTTTAAGTTATATAATTAAAGTATAAATGACCTTATAAGGAACTAATGATTATATTACAGATGTTAAATTATAATTAACTTATTAATATCAAAAGTTAGATGCTGTTAGATGTCGTTAGATCTGGTTAGATGCTGTTAGATGCCGTTAGATGTTATTAGATGCCGTTAGATACTGTTAGATACTGTTAGACGTTGTTAGATAAAGTAGATTTCATTAAATCCTATTATCTAGGTTTCAAATTCTGTAATTAAGGTATAAATGACCTTATAAAGGGCTCAGAATCATATTACAGGTGTTAAATTAGGATTAACTTATCAATATATTTACTTAAAATTTAAAAATTATTTAATATTTATGACATCATAAATATATCATGCTGACTTCACCGGTTCGAACCAGGTTCTGACAACATTGGCTAGTAGACCATTTCTTTTTATAATTTTATTTATTTGCATAGAATTTTTGTAATCTTCAAAAATCTTAAACAAAAAATAATGTACTAACAATTTCAGTACCAATGCATTTTTTAAAAACTTATGACGTGTTTGTAATTTTGCCAAAACTATACAGGTACATATGTGATATAAAAGAATTAAGTAATACCAGAACAATATCCTGGGGAAATTTTGGTATTATGTTAATAAAATGGAAAAATATAGAAAGTACCTCTATAGAGAAATATATAGGCAGGGATTTGATGCCTCTCCAGACAGACGCCTTGATGTCTGGCCATTGAAGGCATTCAACGCACCTCCGGTTGTAGCTCGTAGAAGAGACACCCCACATATAAAAAGACGGAAGGGAGGTAGTAGTTAATTTTGTCGATTTCTGACAATCCTAAATGTGAAAATTGACATAGCTAAGTAGGTTTCTGGCAGTTATATAAATTGAATTCGAAAAACGGCAGTTGACTGAAAAGCAGTTGTCACAAAGTTCTTCCTTAACCAGTTGCTACTAGTGTCCCTTGAAATGACATTCGGGGGTGTTTGTTTATATCGAATTTTTATTTTATTTTGTAATTATTTATTTACTTTTTTCTATATAAATATCATATTTTTAATCATTTCCACATAATTAATTGTACATTTAATTTATCTATTTAACTTTATTTTCGTTACGATTTTACTCCTTATTATATTATATTATTTTCTCTTATTTTAAAAAAATTTATACCAAAATTTTTCATCAAAGATTTTATTATTTTCTAAGCACATCCATAAAATAAATAATTTTTGGTAAAAATATTTCAGCTCAATTGACTCCAACACCGCCAGCCTTGTGGGCAGGTGGTAACATCAACACTCCATGGGTGGGGGCGCCCGGGGTTCAAATTTCCCAATTTTGAGAGTGAAAATTTATCCCCCCCCCCAAGCTGGGAGGGTGTTTCAAGTGTCTCTTTGAAAGTGGAGATATTTATACGGGGAATTTTCAGATATATTCACATATTTTACCTGTAATTCTTCTTGTATTCACGGATTTTCAGATATTCCTCTAGTACTCATGAATTTTACCTATAATTTTCCACGTACTCATGTCGGTAAGATGACAAGGAAAAACCGTTACCCAACGATTGCAATGGTGATTATGCTCCTGTGAAAAGTCACAAAAGAATTCATCATTTCATCTACAATTGTGCAGGCCTCTTCTCCGGCGTTGGTGGAGTTACCTTGACAGTTCCTCTCCTCGAAGCACCATCGCTATCTTCTCTGGCATCACCCTAATGCAGTGCAACTTTCTTCTTCCCCAGCACCGTTTTCCTTCATTGCTTTTGTCGACCTGTACTTTTTTTGACCGTCTCTCGCTTCGATCTTCCTATACCCATCCTGTGAATATTGGTGAACATCTATGATGTCGGCAATGCAGATCCACCACCACCAATTTCACGTGAGTACCAATTTCGGTTTTTTGTTGAAGCATCTTAGATAGATTTTCAGATTTGAGGAGCGGTGCCTGGGTTACGTTCGTCTTATTGTAACTTTGTCGACAACTGAAAAAATCGATGGCACCCAGTGTAGTTGCGTTGCTAAGTTGCTGCTAACTTACTGATTTGAAAATGCTATTGGACAATGAGGCGGATTTTTCAAGGTGGATTGTGGTTGAAAATTTTCAAATTGAGGCTAATGGCATTTGCTGGAACCGGATTCAGTGGAGACGCTTATGACGATGGTGCACTTGTCATTGATTTGGGAGGTAATTACTGCTGTTGGGCACATTTGCTGTTGACCGATAGCTACATTGAGTCGATGGTGAACCGACAAAGAGTTTGTTACTGGATCTCTGATCATCACAGTGATGGGTAGTCTCACAAAACGCAGATCAGGTTTGGCAAGTGTTGTGGAAAATCATGGTTGTGGATGTTAGGTTTCTATCAGATTTCATGGTTGCAGAGATATGGGAAAGATGAGTGATAGAAGGGTGCTAGAAATAATGGAGATGGTCAATCTTCTATTTGCTATTTGCTGGAGGGCAATTAGAAATTAAATAAGCACTTGGCCTGCCAAAAGGATTCTTCTAAGGAAACTCAGAGACCTTCAAATCTCAACGCTCGAATAACAAAAATGAGGATTCAATACTAGGAAACTCTTCCAGCATAACAATGGTATCTAATGGCTAGCTCGAGCCAAAGATGAGAAGAAGTGGATCAGATCTAAAGGCGTTCGCTGGAATTTATTCCTGTAAGCTGTTGGAGCCAAAAATGGATGCAGTAACTATCAGCAACGGCGAGGAGTTATGTTTCCATTGGAGATGGGAGATATGGTGATGGATAATTTCGGAATTAGAAAATATAAAGGTAAAAATGGCCAAAGATGCAGAATGAGGAAGACCATGGCTGCAAGAGGGTAGTTTTGGTATTTTGTTAATATTGAAAACTAAAAAAAAATGAAAAATTTACATGTGGCAAACGGATTCAGGGAGAATTATGGGTAAAAGTGACGAGTACGAGAGAAGTATTTAAAAATTTGTAGGTATAAAGAGAATTATGGGCAAAATACATGAGTATATTTGGGAATTCTCTTATTTGTACAATATATTCATACAAATAATAAGACTTGTGAATGTACCTGATTTGCAACATTAGATATCACAGTGTATATAATATCATTAAAAAAATGACTCCTTGCGAACAAGTGCAAACTGCAAAGTGTGCCAAACGTAAACGAGAAAAGATGACTTCTCATTCATATCAAACCTAAATGTGTGTTAATTATTACAACATATAGACACATAGTTCTAAATATTAAATTAGAGTATAAGTAACCATAAATCATGAAAAAAATTTAAGAGAAAATATGAAGAAGATAAAATTATGTTTATAATTTTTTAATAAATGAATATATGTCAGCGGGTTGGATCAACAAAGCCATTATTTTTAAATTCGATTTAGATTTTGCAACCCACCCGTATTCTGACCTATGAAAATATTAGATTAATTTGGTAGAAAAAAAATGATTTGGGTTAGAAACAAGTCACAAGTCACTGGATGATCAAACCTAATTCGCACCCCTAATGTTGACTTGAATTTATCGCAAAAAAACTTTCTGTTTTAAGCAAAATAAATGTTAAACATTTTAATAATAATTAAAACACTAAAAAATAAAATTATTTTGTTTCGAATTTTATTTAATAATACCAAAAGCATTTCCGTACCAAGCCTGTATGATGCTACCTTCTTCTTCTTCGTTTTTCTAAGCATCTTGATGCGTCCCTACTTATTCTTCCTCGGAAATATGCACACCTATGTTTGGTTTGATTAAGGCAGACAAATGTTGTTGGGTAATGAAACCCCTAAGTGTAATTAATGAAACCAAAAGAGAATTATGGAAGACAAACGTTGGGTAGCCCAACGTACCAAACGGATTGCAAAGAAAACGGTGGGCGGCTGCCGTTTCTCTGACTCGTTTATTCTTCCAATTTAGTGGGTAGAACTCTTTTGATTTTTGTTACTCAATAACACCTATTTTAATACCAACAAACCCTATCTATTGTTTGCAATGTCACTGAAAGTCCTAACAACATTGCGTACCCGGTGGGTCATGGAAAATCCTTTTCTTTGATATTAGGATTCGTTTGGAAGAAGTAAAAAAAAAAAAAAAATATATATATATATATAAAGAGTAATTTACAAATATATCTACATAGTTTTAAAATTTGCAAATAATATCTACATAGTTTGACCATAATTATAAATAATCTCTACGCCATCATAACGCCGTCAAACCTCCATTAAAATAACATTATAATATAGTTATATTTGCAAATATATACAAAATATTGTAATATAGCATAAGTACATTTGTAATTATAATTAAATTATATGAGAGTTATTTACAATTTTTGAAACTATGTAAATATATTTACAATTATAGTCAACTTATGTGGATATATTTGCAAATTATTTTAAAAAGTTAAAAATGAAAAAAATTTTAAAAACGGGAGATCAATAAAATATAATATGAGAAATGATTGAGAATATAAAGAGTAAAGATAAAATAGATAAGATATTTATATGTAAAAAAGTAAGTGCATTGATTATATGCGATGTGATGCATTAATATGTTTATTTTTGAGAAGCGATCTGGTTTGTCTAGCCCATATCAAAAAAATCTATTTATAATATTTTTATTTTTCTTCATAAATTTTTCTATCTATGTGTATTTAACATATAAACCAAGTTTTACTATTTATATATATATATTTTTGAGTTTTTTAAAGATAAATATATTTTAAATACATATATGCATATAGATGTTGAGATTTTTAAATACATATATACTCATAGTTGTTTAAAAAATTCAAAAAAATATATACATATATTAAAAAATGGTAAAACTTAGATTATATGTTAAATACATATAAATAAACAAGTATACAAAGAAAAAAGTAAAAAAAAAATATTCTTCAAGTTTTAAAAGGGTGAAAATGACTTAAATACTCTTGAAATTAATGTTTTTAAAAATAAAAAATAAATATATAAAAATATTATAAAATGGTGAAACATAGTACATACGTAATCTAAGAAGATATGTTTATGAAAAAAATAAAAAATAAGTACATAGATTCATCGCACGTTGGACCGCATGAAATTGATGTCGAGGTGGAAGGGGTGTAATCGTATGCACCCGGGCATACTACACCTATTTTTTTATTTTTTTGAAATTTTTTTATAAAGTTGTTAATCTAAGTGTGTTTAACGTATATATCAATTTTTACTATTTTTGGAGATTTTTAAATTTTTTTATTTTTATTTTCTGGGTGCATTGAGCCTCATGTAATGGTGTTTTTTTTTTTTTTTTTTGTAATAAAATAATCTTACCAAAACGGACCCCACTACACTGCAATCACCGCGAAACAAGTGGAAACCGTGGAAGGCGTTTTCATGAAGATTTCCAGCGCTGATAGCCTGAGCTAAGCCATACCAGCCGCCAGGTAGAAAAAAATACAAAGACTACCAAAATGTAACTATATCACAGAGTGGGGCTCCAAAAAAAAAAAAAAACGTGATAAAACAACGCTAATTAAAAAGTTCTATTCCTCAAAACTTATAAAATAAATCAATGGTAGTAGGATTGCGAGTTGATGAGAATTCAACTCCCCGAACAGGTGCTCTGCTAAGAAAGCAATTCATTTCTTATTTTAAATTTCAAAATTTAACTTTGAACTTAATCAAAATTTGATTTTAAATGATAATTTCGCACACTATTTCGTACTTGAAAAATACATGTTTAATAAATAGTAGATAAATTTCGTTTACTCACTAGATTCTAGCGTCAACACATACTGAATAGGTAAAATTAAATTTAAATTTGAAATTATTATTTCTATTGTTGTTGAACTAACGATAGAATGATTGAACTTTCTAACCTCTATCATGATTCATGTAAAAAATTTTAAAAATGCAATTGGATATTTATAAGAAATTTTCTAAATATCATGCGTACATAGCTTCATCGATGGTTACATAGCTTCATCGATGGTGCAAACATATAATTCAGTTTTGTGAACGAGCAAATAAAGAGATTACTTGGCAAAGTCTTGCATTTCATTCGGTAATTAAGATCTTTTAATGGACTGGAATGAAACTTTAAGAGCCTGAGTGCGCTTGTAACTAATATTTATTAAAATTTTTAAGAATTATTTATAATTTTACAAAATTAAGTTACATCTATGAAATTTATGCAGATTTTTTTGAAAAACGACATTTAAGCTCTGTTTCAGTTGTATAGGTGGGAAATTTTCCCGGATCCTGATATAGTGCTCCGTTCCCAAGGCTCCTCTTATATATATATATGAGGGTTGTTCCGGTGCAGCGTCACTGCATCGGAACAACGGTGCAGTGGCCCCAAAATGGGGCCTACGTGATCATGAAATCATGATCTACTCCACCCATTGTGTTTAGAATAATGTATTCTATTACCATACCAATTTTCATCCCAATCAGATACTTTAAAGTTGTTATTTACATCAAACTATTTTATTACGTTGGATTTGTACCATTTTCATATGGGGCCCATAAACATATCTGATTGGGATGAAAATTGGTATGGTAATAGAATACATTATTCTAAATACAATAGGTGGAGTAGATCATGATTTTATGAACATGTGGGCCCCATTTTGGGGCCACTGCACCGCTGTTCCGGTGCAGCGTCACTACACCGGAACAACTCTCTCTTTCTCTCTCTATATATATATTCAAGTGGTAGTGCTGAAATGAGCCCCACATATGATAAAATTAAAATCTACTTCACCTATTATATTTAGAATAATGTATTCTATTACCATATCAATTTTCATCTCAATCGGATATGTGTATGGATCCTATTTGAAAATGGTACAAATTCAACGTAATAAAATAGTTTGATGTAAATAACAACTTTAAAGTCGTTTTTTCAACATGTAAATTATTTACTATAAAATTTATACATGAATAATTGATTGTATAAAATTTCATTACATTCTAATATGTGTGAGACTCATTTTTGGGCAAATGTACTGCTATTCCAGTACAATTGCGATGTACCGGAACAACTCTGAGAGAGAGAGAAAGAAATATTTAAGTGCACCACAATTACAATACAGTTACCTCAAAACCTGCCTCATATGATCATAAAATTATAATCTAGTCCATCCATTGTATTTAGAATTATGTATTTTATTACCATACCAATTTTCATCTCAATTGGATATGTGTATGGACCCTATCTGAAAATGATATAAATTTAACATAATAAAATAATTTGATGTAAATAACAACTTTAATGTTGTTTTTAACATGTAAGTCATTTGCTATAAAATTTATATATAGATAAATGATTGTATAAAGTATTAATATATTTAAGTATATGTGGGGCCCATTTTGGGCCAAATGCACAATTAATTATGGTGCAGCACATATATATACTTTGCATATATAAACCACCCCAATCTTGTAGTATCTAAACATATAATCTTGTATTTTTAATTTTTTAAAATAAAAAATAACGGGCTCTGTCTCTTAAAAAAACTTTTTTCTACACTACCTTTTTCATTTTTAATAGGGTTAAATTCAAATATACCCACTACATTTGCCCTTAATTACAAATACAACAACTAAGTTCGAAAACTTTCATATATACTCACTAAGTATGAGTGAAATTTCAAATATACTCATTGTGACAGTTATAAACGTTTAATAATTTTAAAATTCCAAAATACCCCTGATTAATCTAATATTTATTGTGATTTTGTATAATATCTAGACTGTTAAAACTCATTTTATCTAATTTTTTTTCTCATATTAGATGTGTTTCCATTATATTGTTCAATTTCTATCACAGTTGAACGACTATTATTATTATATAATAAGGGGTATTTTGAAAATTTCATATGATGGATAACGACAATTTTTAGCTATGCCTGACGGAATTGGTATATTTGAAATTTCACTCTTACTTAGTGGGTATATGTGAAAGTTTTCAAACTTAATGAGTATCTTTGTAATTAAGGTCAAATATAGTGAGTATATTTGAAATTGACCATTTTTAATATGTTAATATGTAATAAGAAAATTCACTCCACCTATTGCATTTATATAATTTATATTATGACGAAAATTCTTTAGTTTGTTTAAAATCACTGTACACGGGCTTCACTATAAATGTGTAAAATTGATGTAATAAAATAATTTAATATTAAATATTAATTTTTAAGTAATATTTTTAACATTCAAACCATCTAAAATATCACTATTATTTGGATAAATGATTCTCTAAAATATTATTATATTCTAATATATACGTGAATGAATCTACGAATTTTTCTAGTTTACATGTAAATATATTTATTTTTGAGGAAATGTAGTTATACACATGTTTGATTTAGATGAAATTTGTTCTTGTAACTAAAAATGATATTAAATACAATAAATAAATTGTATTTTGGATCAATTATCAACTTTTTAAAAATTAAGAAAGTTACATCAAACTATTTTGCATAGAAGCATAGTCCAAAAATTAATATCTACAAAATCTAAAAATAATTTATACATATTTAAAAATACAAGATTAGGCCTACATGCTTATTTTAGAAAAATTAAAAAAAGGCCTTGATTATTTTTATCTTTATATTTAAATTATTTTTGTACATAATTAATCTATTTATTTTCACTTTCGCATCCACTTTACACTTTTTAAAAGATTCACTTTCTCACTTTTCTACTTAGGCCTCTCGCTACCAAACAAGCTTCATATAATCAAAATTGATAATGAGGATTCTTTCCCCTCGGTGGAACTAATTAGGGTGGATTGAGGGATATATGCATGGACCTATTCACAATGATCCCACGATGTATATTGATAAATGAAAATTTATATAAAAAATTGAAATGAGAAAAGTATGATGGTTATATATTAAAAATAAAAAATTATATTCATCATCATCATCATCATAAGCTATTTCCCACCTAGGTGGGATCGGCTGCATGGATTTTGTTACATCATGCTTGGCGATTTAAGATTAAATTTTCTGTAATTTGTAATATTTTTAAATCTTGTTTAATTACGTTTATCCATATTTTTTTGGATCTTCCTCTCATTCTCCTACCACCTTCTACTTGGATAGACTTTATTTTCCTAACCGGTGCTACGTCAGGCCTCCTTTTAACATGACCAAATCATCTTAATCTATTTTCTCTCATTTTATCGCAAATTAGTCTCACTTTTAAGTTTTCTTGAATTATTTAATTACTAATTTTATCTTTTCTTGTTTTACCACTCATCCACCTTAACATTCTCATTTCCGCTACACTCATTTTTTATATATGTTGTTATTTAATTGCTAACATTCTGCCCCATAAAGTATAGCAAGAAATAAAAAATAAAAAATTATATTGAAAATAAAAAAATTTGAGAATGAAAGATCTTATTCCCATCCTATTCCATCCAGCACGCCCTTATCATTTCTAAAAGGCATCCCACACACGAACATTGATTGTCTTTTAATATTGTTTGAGGATTTAAGGTTGGAAAGGGAAAGATAGTGATGAGTAGTTGTTATTTTATATGAGTAGTTTTATATGAACATTTCTTAGAGAGAAAGTAATTGACATCTCCACCAACCTCATTGTATAGAAATGTATGATGTGGAGTTGAGCTTTGTACAGCTTAGCTAGCTCATACAAAACTTAGCAGTGCAGCACTGCTCCATTATGGCAGGGCCGGGGAGGTGTTTGACAGCCATGCTGCGTTTGATGGATGATAGCACACGCCTTTAAAACGATACAAAAGTGTGTGCGTGCGCGCGCGCGCGCGTGTAAGTCTCGGTCTCAAGCAAACAAGTTGAGTAGGTGTTCAAATCCCCATCCCATCCCCTTCCCTTCCCACCCACCACCCCCCTCCAAAATGATGCCTCTCTTCAACCATTCATGCGGTGCTAATTTAATGAAATAAAATTAATCTATGCTCTTTTCTCAATTATTATACTCATGTGGTCTCACAGGTCTGATTGGGATTTGGGGGTTTATAGAGCTCCTCATTAAAAAGGGGTCCCTATCTTCTTCTTTTTTTTATTTCGCAAAAACATCACAGCTATCATCTTATTCACAAAAAAATGGATTAAATTTGACCAATCAAAATTTAACCTTTTTCCAAAAAGTCTAGGCAACTGCCGTGCTTTTACAAATAAACTTTATAAGCGTATATAAAAAATTCAATAATTAGGAGTAAAAACTGTAAAATCATAAAAAATGGCAAAAGGAAATACAAACAGAAAAAAAAAAGATTTTTTGTTTATTGGTATTTTATATTTCTTCAAAAAAATTTATGGTTTTTATAGGTTATTTTATACTTGTTTTAATGTTGTTTCCACTGGCGTGTGAAGTGCTGATTTCCGGTGCTGCAATTCAATCGCGCGAGGCGCTTCAATTTATATCTGCCTTTACTGACGCCAAATCCCAGTTCAGAAATGTCAACGCACCGCCACGTGGACGAAGGTGGCATGTGAACTTCCCCCACTAAAAAAGAGTATAATCCGCGGATGTAACCAAAATACCCATTATAACGCCTTTCATGCCTCTAATTTATGCACAATTAACGCCGTAAAAGTGCTAAAATGCGTTAGATGACTGCCGCAAACTTATTTTATGTTAAAATTACTGCTCTCGAACCCTTATTATGGACAAAAATTTCTTATTTATCCATAGTCATCATAATTACTTACGGGCATCTCCAAAATACTCAAGATGGATATGATTTTGATTTCTATATACTCCGAATGAAATCGTTGTTCTATTATTTTTTTTTCATTGTTAAAAATAACAAATAAAGACCAAATTGCATTCGTCGTAAAACAAAAAAGTTACCTCGCAATGCATCATACCCCAACAGAAAGAGAGGAATGAAAGCTACTCGCGGACAAGTAGACTCGCAAACATTGCCATTGCCGGCCCACGCCCGCACGGAGGACTCCCATCTACTCTCCGTGGTCTACCTAGAAAAAAGTCAGGGCATCGATTACGCCACTCTTTTGATTGGAGAAGCAGATTTCTTGCCAAAATTGCAAACATGCCCTATTGAGGGTCGGTTGGGAAGATTGGAAAAAAGAGCGGTTAAAAAATATGTACTTAAAAGACTTTCGAGAAAGTGGAAGAGTGACGTGACATTATCTTTGCAAAGGTGGGAAAATTGCGCCATAGACCCTCTAACTATGCGTATTGGCATTTTGGACCCCGAAGTTTTCGTATTAGCATTTTAGACCCCCGAAAGTTTCGACCTTTGCGTTTTACCCCCGCGCCCTCACGCCGTCAACAAAGCAGTGCCTAGCCGTCCGAAATGACCAGAAAAAGACGAAAGTAACCTCGTGTATATGTTTTAAAGGGAAGGAACGGGTGGGGTGGGTGGGGGTGGGGTGGGCTGGGTTTCCATGTTCTTTCCTTCTGCTGATCCAATTAAGGATTTTGGAAGATGTACGAACTTCCAAATGGGCTTTAGTAATCTGGCTGCCATCCCGTCTTCCGTCCAAAACAGGATTGGCAGCCGAAGTAGCTGCTGAAATCTTCTCTTCGACAGCAACAACTGCTGATGAATCCTGATAAAACATGCGCTTTGTGTGCGGAACTGCCCCTGCAGGGCTGCAAGGTAGAAGGAACCAATTGGAAGTGGAAAGAAATAAGCACAAATCACAAACAAAAAGACGGAATAGAGCCCAAGGGGAAGCTAGAACGTACCCTACTGAACTGCATCAGTTAGAAAATCCAGCACCACCTGTTTCTGCTGTGCCTGCATCGGTGTCTGCGGTGGCGATTTCGTAATCTTCGCCATCGGTGACGACTGCTCTACCTTCTCATCCTTCGACGTAGAATTAATCGCTCCGGTCGGCGTCTGCGGAAAAACAGAATGAGGAAGGAAGCTCTCGTCTTGTCTATTCCCGCCAACCCGCGCCGATACCCCAGCTTCCCAAACTGCTCCTCCAAGCAACCTATCGCTGTCTCCGGCAATCTTGCCCCACCCTCGTCAGCCCCAAACCTAGACGCGGATGACGGCATCGACGATCCAGATCCAAAAGACGACAACGACGCATTCTCGACAAGTGGGGAACCGGGCACAGATTGAACATCCGGCGCAGCGACCGTCGGTCGATCCTTCCCCGATCCCTTCCCATTTCCATCCTCCCCGCTCACATCTAGGCCAAGCAACGTATTCACATCCGCAGACATCCCACGCGGCACCCCTGCCACAACATCAGCACCATTCAGCGCCTCGACGAACCAAGACTCGGACTTATGCTGGCCGCCGTAGCTGCACATCAGCCGTATTTTAGAGCGGAGGGCGGAAGTTGGAAGGAGGACTGAGGTTGCTCGTCCCTTTAAAAAGACCAGTCTGTGGGGAGAAGACCAGTCTGTCTGTGAAAACCATGCCTGGCCAACAATGGCATGCTATCTGTTTCGATGAATTACCGTCTCATTCCTTGAACATGGATCAGGCCGTTTACTTCAGGACATGCCAAGCCCTTCATAGGAACTTAAATAATCAGCGGACAGCTTTGCTTTCTGGTCCACTGACTTCGAGTGCTGATCTTTTACAGGCCTGTTTTCGACCACACTTTCATTTAACTCTGCCGTTGGATTCCATTGCAGCGAGCCGCAGCTGCTGATAGTGAAATTTAATGCAATTAATGGCCTCAAAAAATTTGCAAAAACCCTCTAACCCTCCTTTCCTGCAATGGACGAGAACAAAAATACTTCATTTGACGTCATTTTCAAATCCGACTGGTTTTCCAATGTTGTTCACCATGTCTCGGAACAAAAGGAGGAAAACGGGCATTGAACAACCACATACTACTAGCCGGAGACAACTAGTGGCCATGAGAACGCAATCGCACTGGTTTGCAAACGAGAACAAAGCCTGTAAAACGGCAGGCTCTTCTCCTTCCTGTTCTTCTTCTCTCATCGCCATGGCCATGAGGAATGCAATGTCATGTCACCTTTACCTTTCATTTTGGTCTCTGGATATTGAAAATAGAGAGGACTTAGGTGTGGTAACATGGTAGAAGCCTCCAAGATCTTCAGGTTAGGTGCTTTTTGTCACCTCTCCCTCAATTGCACATTTTGAAAACTCCTGTTTCTCTTTCCCAACAACATAAACCTATGTCTCCCCCTCTTCCTATCTCAATGTCATTGACTTCCACTGCCATTGCCACCAACGAAACCTCTACATCATTGGAACCCAACAATCTCACCCCAAAGCAACCATCCCTTGCTTCCTCCGAACCATCCGTTCCTTCCCTTTAAAACATATACACGAGGTTACTTTCGTCTTTTTCTGGTCATTTCGGACGGCTAGGCACTGCTTTGTTGACGGCGTGAGGGCGCGGGGGGTAAAATGCAAAGGTCGAAACTTTCGGGGGTCTAAAATGCTAATACGAAAACTTCGGGGTCCAAAATGCCAATACGCATAGTTAGAGGGTCTATGGCGCAATTTTCTCTGCAAAGGTTCATGGAAAGAGACAATAAAGATACAGTAGACAAAATAACTGTACCGGAAGATATAAAAAATGAGCAAAATATAAGTTACTTGTGTAATTAAGATGTTAAATAATATATTTTTATTGATATTTATACAATATGGCAACTGATATTATAGTTAGCTAAATTTACAACTCTCAAATTTATAAAAGGACATTTTTTGTAAATACTCTTATACCAAGAAAAATTTGTAAAAACCCGATTACATGATTTTTCATGCAGGAGTTAACGCTCTTACCGTCAACAGTGCCCAGGCGTGAAACCGACCGGCCAAGGCCAGGATCATGGATGTTAAATTATATTAATATATATATATAAAAAGAGATCATAATTTTTTACATTTCACCAAAGGGACTTAAATTATATTAACTCCTAAATTAGAAAAGAAGTCGCATCATCTTCGACATTTTAATAAATATTTGTTAATTATTTCATTTATAGTATATTAATTTAGACTATTATTTAGTTACAAAATTTTCATTGACTAGCAAAGTATGACACAATTGAAGAGAGAAAAAGTGGTTAAAATTGAATAAAAGAAAATAAGTTCATCACCAAAAGTAATGTAAATTTGAAATGTTGGTAAAATTAAATGTCAAATAAATTCATATATTTATTTGATACAGAAACACTCAACGAAGGTTGAAAATGCCTCTTCTAGTATGCCTCATTTTATAGTCTTGGCAAGTCTTAGCTTTACATGGAGATAAGGCGTCGCGTAACTTCTTACTAGTATGAGGTCATGTGGTATTAGTGTATTATCTTGCTAACTCTGTCAAAAGCAGCCAGGGGTGCAACTTTAGTCAGATTGTACCGAGGTTAAGTGAATACAAACTCTAAGCCCATCGAGTATAGGTTAACCCGGACCCAAACTCTAACAGTAGAATCCTGATTCTGATCAGGTTCAAACTGGGTTGACATTGATTTTGGTTTTAGTTTCGGGTTGAAATTCGAGTTAATCTAAAACCGATAGAAATTAAAATCTATCGATGAATATAACAAACTTTTCAAACATTATTGCACTCTCACTAACTAATTCTAAAATATATTTTTGATCATGATAACTTATTTATTCATAATTTGCATATAAATATATTTATATGGCCTATGATATCTTTGATGTTGATGAAAGTTGATTTTCTAATTAAAAGATAACATGAAGTACAATTGCAATGAATTTACCATCAATAGTCAAGATGGAATGTAATATATGTTGAGATGTATGTAAATATAAACCATCAAAAAAAAAATAGTCAAGATAAAAAAATAAATGGGAATACATGAAACTATTATCCAAATAGGTTTAATAAAAGTAAGGTTTATATATTTCATAGTTAATTGGTATGTATATAATAATTTTATAGAATTAGTATATTTGTAATTATTTACAAATTAAGTTAACGCAGATGCAATGAATTTAACTTTTTATGAACAAATGTAGATATTATTTAGATTATAAAATAAATGTTTTATAGTTTAATTAAACTATGATTACATGGAAGTACTTTTATTATAATTATAGTTAAAATATTTATACATAAACTAATATAATTATTTGAACAAATTAGGAGCTATGTTAGGTTCAAATCTAGTTGGATTTTGGCATCAAATTAATGTAAACGCGGTAATGGTTTCGAGTTTTTCCGAGTCGGGTTGAAACATGGTCTATTTTGAAAAAATTCGCAAAAATAAAACTCAAACACAATTTTAAAACTAGGTCGAATCAAGCAAGTTCGGACCGACTCGGTACCAAGTTGCACTCCTAAAAGCAATTACCCTCTAGCATAAGCACTCATAGAAGGTAAACTAAATTAACAAACCATTTTAATAAATTTCTAGATAACCAACGAAATTGTGTAATCTATTATTACACTCGATCACATGATGACATTTTTATTATGTAACTAGAAAAATTGTCCATTCAAGCAAAAAAAAAAAAATTATACAAACACTTAATGGTCTAGGATTGCTCCCTCCATCTTTTACAATCACCATAATCTTCTTCTCTTACATATTCACTTGTAAAAGTTGAACCACTTTTTTAAGCATTTTATGTGAAGTGTAAACACCATCGTACTTACTTTCCTCCGTTAATAAAATTTATTTCCTTTGCATTTTTTAAGGAAATGTCTCAAACCCATTAAAACCTTCTTTGTTTACATAAAAAGTAAAACCCTTATTCTTCTTTTGCCTGAATTTTGTTTCAGTTTCAACTTTCAATTTCCTTAATATGCCCATTTTGACCTCCGTACATAATATATTATAAAAAATACTTTACCCTTTGCATTTAATCCACTTTGTGGATATAGATTATGATTTGTACATTTTAACCTAATTCACTTTGTGGATTATAAGGAAATAAAGAATAAAAATATATGCAATAAAAAAGAATAAAAATATAGAAATTTTACACCATTTATATCTTCATCCCAAACACAAGTAGCACTTTAAAAATAAAAAAATTTACAATCAACCTTTTTCCCCTTTACTTTTATCCTATCACATCTTTGCACATAATTAATTATTCTATTCTTCAAGTAAAAAATTTTATTAATAAAAAATTATCCTATTTTTAATTATTACTTGATATTTTTATATAATTATCCTATATATTTTAATTTTATTCTATTTATTTCTCACCGTCACTGCTACCATATCATATTACTTTTTAGTTGTTAAGAAATTTGAAAGTGTAACAATATTTGTAGTTTCCTACGTTTCTCCTCGACTTTTCTAAGTTTCTCTAGAGTGTGTTAGAAATTGATTCGGAAAACACAGTAGCATATATAGCATGAATTTGATATATATCTCTTTTTTGAAAATGAAATGTAAACCACGTACCTACTTGTATAAGTGGAATTTTCAAATAACTACATTTGTTGTGTGAAGGTTAAATAAAATTTACAAAATCCACAAAATTTTAATTATGTAAACTTATAATTAATTAATTAATAATGATTATATTAAGGAGTCAATAAATTTATAATTGCACAAAGCTATAAAAATTATTAATTAATACTTAATGACCAATTGGAAACATATTTTCAAATCTAGTAATAAATTTAAAAAGTACAGTTTGCTTTATGTATTAGGTATTAAAAATTAACAATTGTATAGTTATCTATTATATCGCATCATTTAACTAACTACATAATATATTATTTTTGTATTAGCTATGTTCCACTTTTATAAAACTTTATTTTTATATGCTTGTCAATTTTTTTCCACTTTGAAAATGGACAAAAAGTTCATTCAATTAATTATATTTAGCATTATTAACATTATTAAGCAAATCTCATCCTTTTGTCTAGCATCGTCATGCATAAACTCCGTTACAAATGTGTAAAATTAATATAATAAAATAGTTTAATGTTAAATATTAATTTTAATATTATATTTTTAAGATTTTAATCATGTAAACTATCATCGCTATATAGAGAAATTATTCTGTAAAATATTGTTATATTCTTAAGCGCATGTAAATAAATTTATAATATTCACAATTTACATATGAACACATATTATAAGCAAATATAGTCCGTGCACATTTTTAATTTGAAGGTGAAAAATGAATGAAATTACTTATAAGTGGAACTCTATCATTCATTTCATTCAAAAACAAAAGTACACATATTAAGTTTTGGAAACATATGAACTTTAATTATTGGGGTGCATATAAATAAAATAGTATAAAGTAAATAAGAAACAAGATTGGAGCACCTGTTTGCAAAAATAGTTTATAAAAACTAGAACTTTAAGCTACGTATCCTTTTTATATAATGTATTTTTAAACATCATTAAAATTTAATAACTACATAGAGCTAGTGCTTCGTCCGCTACTTCATGCATATCGGATGGTAAGTGCTCGCTTGACTACGCTTCTAAACCGCTTCCGATTCTCTTAACCCAGGCTACCTAGCCGCTTGATTCGGTTCATGACTCATGCTCAATTCCTTGTCATTTTCCCGCTGCTGATACATCAGTCAACATCCGTACAGATAATCCATGCTTGACTTCTTTCCAGGATAAAAATTGCCAAACCATTCACTTAATATAAAAATATTATATTGTAATTTTCCATTTTTTACCTTTAAAAAAAAAAAACAGGTTACGGTACATATGATATATCGTGAGGATGTCTACCGATGGTATGCTGAAACAGTCCGATTCATTGATCTCGCGCGTGTTAATCACCTGTATGATTAAGTGGTTTATGTAAGTAAGCTAAGGAGACGTGGATCGGAGGTCCAGGTTTGTACTCTTCACCTAAAATTATCCTCCCATCAGTTGCCTAAGATCAGTGATTGAATTAGAAAAAGAAAAAAAGTGCGAGTCGCAATCCTCAGCTCCGCGCGAGTAGCCAAACCGCCCAAGGACAAAAACCAAAACCGCGAGCCGCTGCACTACAAAAAGGAGTCTTTTGTTGTTAGTATTATTATTATTTTTTTCCATCCTTCGATGGCTTCTGTTTTGTTTTCATAGTTGTCTGGATCTCATCGTCGTCACACACCTGGATAAGGAAACTACCGCAACCGACTGAGATTCGACGCGGATCTGCCAGACGCACTGTCCCAAGGTGGAAAGGCCTTTCTGATCAATCTCTCAACGTTGCTTTCTGGAATCGTTTCGAAATCGCGGTTCCTATGTCGCGAATCCGACGGAACAGGTGGGTGCTCTGAAGCGTATTAGCGAAACTGCGAAGGGAGGCGGGTGGCGGCCGAGAAGAGGAACAAGTTGGGTCCTTTTTGTACTCTGAACTGGAAGGCAGCTGATGTTCGGGCGTGTACGGCGGCGATAAGAAAGGGACAAAATGACAAGATTCGCGGCAATTTTTGTTGTGGATGCACATCCGGATAATTAATGTGAAAACCTGCTATTTCATCCTCCGGAAACGTATTCGCTGCGTCTCTGTTTCTGTCCTACCTGTGCCTGTGTGTACATTTGATAGCTTGCATTCATCGTACTCGCACTCCTCTTTCCCTCCTCGGACCTTCTTTTTCCCAGCGCCTCGTCCATGCTGCTACAGATCTCTGAAGCGGATCTCTTTTTTTTTTCTGATCGTCTTTTCTGCTATTAACGGTGACTATCTCCTCCGCTTTCTCCAGTTTTCGGTTTACGAATCTCCTGAAGGAACACGTGGCACTTTCTAATTCCATTTTTCTTTTTATCCTTTATCTCTCTTTTTTTTTTTTTTTTTTTTTGGGAGATGGATTTAATGAGAGGCTTTCTGAAAATTGAATCTTTTCTTGAAAATATCTCTTTTTAGAAAAATTTTGACGTGAATAAAGCGTTATTCCGGACGCGCATCTACTGTAATTGGTGGACGTGGATGTTTTCATCGGACGGATGGCAATAGTATACAAGCGTCGAAAAATCACAATTTTAGATAATTTTTTCGAACGTTGCAGTGAAGTAGACTATAATTTTCATTGTATTTGGTCTCTTATAATTAATTATGTAAATTTAACACATTATTATTATTATTACTATTACTATTATTATTATTATTATTATTTGTTGTTTAGGTAGAGAATAACAACAACATGAGTGCTTAAGACCTATGATTTTGTACTCAATAGTTTTCCACACCTATTGGACTGGTTAACAACGAACCCCAACAGGATATGCAGCGTATGCTGTGCAACAGAATTGCACCTCAAGTTCATCCAATTTTGTGATTGAAACCAAGCAGATTGATTTTTCACCCTTAGAAATACCCCATATAATTTCCTTTTCCCCCTTACTATGGATGTCCCTTTGTTTTATGTTTTTCCTTTCACAAATTCAGATCGAGAACAACGATTTCTGTCATCTTTTCTAATTTTCTTATTTACTGTTCTTTGTTCCTTTTTTTTTTTGGGGGGGGGGGGGGGGGGGGGTGGTGGGGATGGGGTGTTTGAATGGTGTTACAAGAAAGCAATGTCAAAAGTATACTGAAAGAAGTATTGACAAAATAAAGGATTTTAGAAATAAAGTGAATAAAATATGATAAATAAGCTTTCGTTGATGGGAATTTAGGTGTATATGATCCAAAACATAATTGGTGATGAAACAAGAATAAGGATTAGCGACAAATAAAACCCATGTTGGGAGAAAACATTATTTGTCTTTTGTTTGTAAGAGTATTTTTCAGCAAAGGAACGAATTAATTTAAGTGAACCATAAATTAATTCAATATTGGATTGTACAGTCTCAGGTAGTCACGTTAGGTTCATAGACATCTCTACTGTCACAGACGCATTTAATATACAATCTTTATTTCTGCTTGTGACTTCTGATATTTCTCTTTCTCAGTTTGTTATTCGTATTGAATCGCTACCCTTCCAAATATGCATGTAAATGCATATGAATTTTTGTATGAATCGGCAGACCTTCAAATCCCCTTATATTTTTTCAGAATTTCTGTTACAGGGAGAATTCCATTGTTTCATTCAGATTTCTGCTGAATGGACTTAATCAAGATAAAGTCACCAATCAGTTAAATGGTCTTGTTCACTGAACTATACTTACTGCGTATGACTGAGAAGAGCGTCAGTCTTAATGGTTTCTGAAATTTTGAATCCAGCTTCTGGATTTAGGGAGTGCGATCTCATTGATTATTGGGTGCTCAGGATTTCTGTTTCTGTCGATATTTGGTTCCTGGAAACAGAGTGCCCTTGTTTTGGCGTTTATTCATCTTTTTCTTGTCATTGACCATAACTTGTTGCTACTGGATTTGGTTCCCGATTTGCTTAGAGTTTTGGAGAGAGTTTTAGTTTTATTTGAAGATATGCTCATCTGATTCTTTGCCCTGTTCCATGACTATGCTTCTAGCAGGATTTCTTTATTTCTCTTTTCGTTTTTTTAAAACGATCTATCAACTAATATAGTTGTAAATAACATCTGCAGATCGGACTGCATATTGTTCACCCATTAAATGTTCTTAGTATGACGGCCAGATCTATATGCAATTAGATTGATTGAGGTTTCATTTAGACGAAACAGATATGGACAGTGCAGTGTCCATCCCCATCAACAATATAGAAAATATAGGTGAACCAGCAGCATCACTGAGACACTATGACTGCACGGAAGTGGAAGGTCTTGGGGCAAGAAATGATATTGGATTACATTCTAGCCCAAGTGGTAATGGAGATAAAACTATTTCTACTTGTGTATCCTGTGGTGATGACTATGTCAAAGATTCAGTTTCTGCGAGCATGAAGATGAATGGAGTTAAAAACGCTTCATGTTCTCTTACCACCGGTGGAATTGGGTTGTCACTAAAAGATCCAATTTCATTCTCTGATAAGACTGTCTCAGGTGCATATACTGATAAGAATGTTCTGGAAATTGAACCTTCAGAGGCTTCAGATAATCTGAGAAGTGGTGCCATCAAAGATATATGCATTGATGAGGGGGAACCTCCTGTGGATAAAATTTTGGTAGAAAATGAACAGGTAGAGTATGAAGGGGTTGTATTTCTGCGATCAGGGTTGGCCTCCCATGATAATTTGACAAAAGAAGTTGACTGCTGTTTGCTAGCTTCAGATGATTTGAAGTCATTCATTCTCCATGAGAAGGTAATTTCTGGTGAGAACAACCAACTTCCGGGCGAAGGAAATGCCGTAATCTCATCAGGGAATAAAGTTATGGTGGAAGAGAGTGTTGATGCTATCCTTAATAAGAGGTCAATGACTGGAGAAACTGGTCCAGTTAATGAGCAAGAAATTCAAAGCTTGGAGGGAGATTCATCCTGTTTTGTCAAAAGTACAGATCAACAGCATGATCAGGTTTGCTAGAGTTTTTCCCTATATTTTCTTGCTCAAATTATGCGATACAGCAACCTATTCTCTTCTTTCATTTCCCTATGTCATTTGGTCCTGCACTTCCACCCCCACATGCATTACCTTACACTTCAATTTTTGGATATATTATGTCAAATGGGATGTAAAATCTTTTAGACATTCCTCTTCTTTTAGCTCCAACTTTCTATGATATTTTTTAGCTTGATTATTTGTTTTATTTTCCCACTTCCAATTTTATCTCGGATTATTCCAAAGCATGACAAAGAAAGGAATCTATTGCAAGTTTGCATCAGTAAACCACTTGCTACACCCACGGGAATTGCTAGAGTTGAAAACTATAAATCTCTTTATTTGAAATTGCTTCTGGAGAACCACTATGACAACTGTCTTCTGCTTTTCAGCAGTGATGGATTTGAATTTGTTCCAACTGAAAGTATTTCGTGGCATATTGGTTATCAGGGACATGATGTGAATGCAGCTGCAGATGTGAGAACCTACATGGCAACTGATGAGCAAGCCTCCACATCAACAGTTGCTTCTCAGAGCTTCAGCAATGACGATGGTAAGGCAGAGAGCAGACCCGTTGTTCTTAACTCTGAGCTGTTGCCGTTGGATAGCAGTCCTGGGAAGGAAGAAGCCACCCCAAATGCAGGTCACCAGCGGTCTGGCCAGAGTTCAACTGCATCTGTGCTTGATGATGGAGGACGGGATAGCCTCACGGGTTCCAAAAGGAGTTTCTTTAGTCAGCATGGTCTCGGAGAGTCTAGTTTTTCTGTCTCGGATTCAAAATTCGATCCAGTTGCATTATCTGGGGCAGTGCCATATTCTGGCAGCATCTCATTTCGATCTGATAGCAGCACGACCAGCCAGCGTTCCTTTGCATTCCCTATGTGAGTAGTCTACTCTTTCCAAGTTCCCCCCCCCTTCTTGTTTAAGACCATTAGTTGCACTCTTCCCTGCGACCTGTGATGATGAGAGCATTGCAAGTGAACTAGTCCACAGAGTGTGGTTGGTGCTCAATCCTTCTACCTAACATATATGCATTGGATAAGGATGAAGACACAAGTAGGCAAATTGTCATTCATCAGTCGAGCATCATTCTACCTACCTTCTAATCCTCTCGTTGGCCGCTAGAATGAACCATGGGGCTAGCAACAATTCGCTAAAGTCATTCCCGCCCTATTCATAGGATTCTACCATTAGGATTTGCAAATTTCAAATTTCTCTTCAGTTCCTTGTCAATGAAACTTCTGATGTCCTACTTATAGCTTTCTTCTCTCCCACACGGCTAGGTAGGGCTTGCGAAGTTGCACTTTTCCACATTATGGCCTACATAAGGTTCTCAAGTGAGATGATTTTTGATACTTTGGCTGGAGTAAATAGTACTCAGCATTTTGTGTGGCTCAAACTTACAAAATCATCACAGTATATGGGAACTTGAGCGGATTTTGGCTTTTCACGCTCAAAACCAGTTCTGCTGAAGAGTTTAACCATTTTTAGCAGTGATTTTCTTCGAAAGTTATTGTGATCAAGACAGCAACAAAAAAATGGAATCTTGGAATAACATGCATTTTGGGAAGCATAATTAATGGAACAAGAATCCGGGCCAGATGACTGATTATTGATTTTAATCGTGTATCATAACATCATACCATCAGGTCCTCCTGGTGACCATGAGAATCCCTGTCCTCCTAAGCATCCGGGGTTCTCCCTCCATTACGTAGGCATCGTCCTCTGGCTTGGTGTTCAGCTTTCCTATGATTGCAACCAACTGTACTCCAATCCGCAACCAACGATTTTATTTGTTTTCATAACCACACTGTTCACCGATCAAGCTATATACCTCAGGTCCTCTCGGGGAAGTATAAGAATCCCGGTTTTCTTATGAACTCGGGGTTCTCCCCCTACCGCTCGGGCCTTCCCGTGGACTTCAGGTGTCCTGGAGGACCGAGATTCTCTCAAGGAGGAATTGGGGGTATGACATCGAGCATGGATTCTGTTTTATCGTCAAACAAGCATTTTTCATTCTGAATATTATGCTAAGGAATCCATGTGTGCATCTTCAGATTGCATTCAGAGTGGAATAACAGTCCAGTAAAAATGGCAAGAGCTGAACGGAGAAATTTTCGCAAGCACCGTGGTTGGAAGATTGCTTTTCTCTGCTGTAGATTCTAAGCCCAGCCGGCTGCCTGTTGAAAGTTGAAACATGCATCCTCAAAATTTTAGAATATTCCATTGTAATTACAGACCTACATTTCCCTGTGATATAGTTGTATTCCCGCGATGCCACGTTTATCTATGAGCGCATCAGAAAATCAGAGTACATGATTGAAATATAAAATCAGATTTTGAACAATTGATCAGTAATTTACTATGAATCGATGTTTCACGCATGAAATTAGTTTCGAACACTTGATTAATATTTCAGCTTCACTTGTGTCCTGAAGCTAACCTCATACGACTCTTCGGCCGTCTTCTTAGACTCCTCCCTCAACAAAACCTTCTGGCACAATGCGTCGATCTCCACCGGGACCTCAAAAGCCTTCAACTGCACTAGATTGGGGTAGGTGAGAACAGTACTAGCAATGTTAACAGTAGCCTTTGCAGAACAAAACCAATTGCTGATCATATCACACACATATCATCTGTCATTGCCTCCTTGTCCGCACTTCCAACACCTTGCGAGAGAGAGAGAGGGAGGAGAGAGATCATAAAAAGTAATGTCGGGTTCTTACTAGAAGAGCAAGCCTGAAGAAAACCCACCTCGAATGCATCAAGATTCCTTAGGGGTTTAATTTGCAAGAAAAAACCCTCGAGTTTCAACAATCGACAGTCTAGTTCATTTGAAGATTGTATATTGCAGGTCCCTCAAATGATAAAATGGCAATTTCGCCCTCTGCTGTGTTTCATACAAAATTCATTTTCTTTAGAATTCCCTTTATCGTTTGCTATAAAATATATAAAAATTATATTAAATCATTTGATATTCCCGAAAATTTTCACACGTAGTTTTAAATTGTGAAAATATTTTTATATTAAATGATAAAAAATATTCTCAAGAAAATAAAAAATTGTAATTTAAGGTGAAAAATTTCTTAAAAATGAATTTTTAGTTTTATTTTTATTAAAATGTGCATATACATATAAATATTATTTTAATCTAATAGATACAAAGCTAAAATTCAATTTTTAAACTAATAATATTTTATTTTAAACCATAAAAATATTTTTATTAATAATAAACTGTACTACTATTTTTATTAAATGATTTAAATAATTATTTTATATCATTTAATAAATTATTATGCGAATTATCTACACTTTTAATAAAATAAAACTAACCATTCAATGGTGTAGAATTTGTCGTCCTTAAATTATAATTTTTATTTGATTGAGAATAATTTATTTAAATGATTTAAGATGGTTTGTATGGAGAATTACATATATACATATCTATAAATTTCACTCCTAATTCGAGTTATATCCATAAGCTTTTAAAAATTATAAATATACTTATATATTTTGTTTAAAATTTTATTCGTTCTTATGTCACATGTGAAATGATGAATATGCCCATAATTATGTATTTATAAATGAAAATTTACAAAATATAATCCTACATTTGTATGGCTATAAAAAAATACTAAAGGTTTAGTTTGGACATATTTATTAGCTCACAGAGTTGTAAATATGAGTAGAATCGGAGATACTTCTATGAAACTCTGTTTCTATATAATGTCATTTATTTTTAACATCTAAATGGTTGATAAAAAATTCACTTTATTAGTTTATCTATTATATTTTGCATTACTTGTATTATTATGAAAATTCTTTCATTTATCTAACATCACTATATAAGGGTCTCATCCATAAATATGTAAAATTAATGTAATAAAATGATTTAATGTGAAATATTAACTTTTAAATAGTATTTTCAATGTTTAAACCATTTAAAATATCACTACTACATGGATAAATGATTGTATAAAATATTACTATATTCCAATATATATGTAAATGTATTTAAACATTTTTCTTAATTTACACACGAATATAATTATTTTTTAGCAAATGTGACCTATGCTTATATTGAACTTGGATGAAACTTGGTCTTACAACAAAATAAATAATGTTAAATACAATAAATAAATTAATTTTTTCATAAAGCATCGGATTTAAAATTCGAGGAGGTCATATGAAACTGCTTAAAATTTTAGACAAAATATATAAGTATATTATAAAATTTTGAAAGTTCACAAGTATAAATGAAATTAGAAATAAAAATTATGGATGTATGTAAAATTTACCCTAATTTATATATATATACATTTTTTTATCAAATGATAATAAAGATATTTCTAAAGAAAATAATTTTTTAGGGTGTAGTATGCAAGAGACTTCAAAAAAAAATTCATGGGTATATGGAATTCTCCGGAAATTTTAAAAATATATTTTGATTAATTTTCTTATATACTCACATAATTGCAAATATATCTATATAGTTTCATGAATTACATATTAGTTCCACACAATTGCACACAAATTACATCCATACCCATACTAGCAGCTAACATTTAACGAAAGAAAGTAGGCTGTTACGTAAAATAGTACATTCCAAAAAATGCCTTTGAATTAGGGCACGGGCTGAGCATCGATCTTCTTTCCCCCTTTCTCAATGCATTCGCTACATCTCTTGCAAATTTCATCGGACCATTTTTTTTATCGAAATATTTAATGATTTTTAGAAGATGATCCCAAAACCCATTCTAGATATTTGAAGCTGGGTCAATATGCTAAAGCGACGCTAAGGTCAAAACTCATTCCAGAAATTTCAAGGCTACGTCAAAACCATTATAAAAAGAAAACAAAAGCTACGTCAAGACCGATTCTAAACATTGGACGATTTTTTTTTTTAAATGCATGCTTCCCAAATTTGTTAGATATTCCAGGAGAAGCATTCCGATTCCAAAAAGAAAATGCAACCGTTTGGGACTCGCATGAACTTTCCTAACTCTACTCCCGACAACTGAAACTTTCACATGTAGTTGATGGGTTTATTGTATATATTTAACAAGGATATTTCTGTCATTTTCTAAAATAACAGAGCAAGTGTGTTGATGACGTGGTAAGATGCAATTTTCGTGAAACAATATTAGATAATGTGCAATAAGTGAAATTATATAAGTATATTTATAACTAGTGTCAACCTATGCAGGTATATATGTAAATTACTCATATATTCTTGAAAGGCAGGTATTAGCCTAATCTAATGTGGCCCACAGTGTTGCAAGTGTAACATGCCTTTGGCCACAAAATTTTTATTATTATTATTTTTTATGAATATATATGTCCTACTTATATTTTCATGTGAAATTTGATAAGTTTTAAATTTTATTTGTTATTTTTATTTAATTTTTAAAAATGGATAAAAGCGAGTATATAGCAGTGTTGTCGAAACTGAACCGGACCGGCCGGTCCGACCGGGAACAGGTCCTAATTCCGGTTCAACCAAACGAACCGTCCAAACCAAACCAATCGTGGTCGAACTACTAATAACGGTTGAACCGGGTTGGCTCGGTTCAACAGAAAAAAACAAAATATTAGCAGGGTAGAGCAGCCCACAGCCTGTCGATTTTCGTTTTTCCGGTTTCCCCCAAATCAGATCCCGCCCACCCTAGCCAGCTTGCTCCCACCACACCCTTTCTCTCCAACCTCAACAAGATCTGAGCTTGATCGACAACAGCCTCTGCTTCAGCATCTGCTCAGAAAATCTGGTGTCTTCCTGTTGTTGTCATATCTTCGTCTAGCATCTTTTGCAAAAGCTCTCTGTTGCTGCATTTTCTTCTTCCAGCATCTTCCCTATTGCCGCCTTCTCTTCCCTACTGCACAATGAGGCTTGCATGTACGCAAATATGCGTATTTCTCCATAGCACTAGCTAAGGGTGCTCCATCATCTTTTTCGAAAGGTCTCTTGTGGTTGTCGTCCATGATTACCCCTGGAAGCCATCAACAACATTGGCAATCTCCATTGCAAGCCCCTACAGATTAGACCCATTGTCGACTAGCAACCAGCAATCGTCGTTCACAAGCCTGCAATGGTAATTTTTCTGAAACCTACCACCACACCAGACATGCACTATGGATGTGATTATCCAATATTATCTACTACAACAAGATTATCTGCTACAATTTTGTATTGGATGTGATTTTTTATTAAATTAACAGTCTGTACAGTGAGATTATTTTGTTGCAACTTGCTTTAGAAAAGTTATCACATTCATTGCAAGTTATCTGTTATTGAATCATCTCTTTGAGAAAATGTTGTTAATTGCATTATTTCTAATATAAACATTATATTATCCTAGGCCATTGTTTGATTATCATGTCATTATCAAATCCATCTACAAGTGGAAACCAGTCTCCTACCCCTATAGGAATAAATGCAACTATAGCAACTCTAGTAGGCTTTTAAAATGTTATATTTGGAAAGAATAGTATATTTATATACTTTCGAAATCTATATTTGATGAGAATGATGCATTTAACGGTCTATAGATTTCTAAATTTTCATTTTTGCTGAACATAAGAAATGTTCTTAATTTTTATATTATTATGGATTATTTAATTGTTCAAATTTTCAACACTTCTAATTTATTTTATTTCTTATTTTGCTAGATATATTTATAGAAGTGCAATTCATAAAGGTACCGAGATAAACAGGGAGAATTCAAGAACCAACAGCCAAGCATCAACAGTCAGGGCTTATTACAAAATTAAATCTTTCAAGTTAGTTAATGTAGCTAATTTTTCTAACATTCATGCTTAAAGATTTTTAAAAACTTGCTATTAATTTTTCTTGCATGTTTTGTACTTTTATTGTGATTCTTAAAATCTAACATATATATTTAGGATTTATGAAAATATAATTTTACCAATATATATTTATTTAAAATTTAAAAATAATTAAATATTTATGATATTGTAAATATGTTATGCTGACGTTATTGGTTCAAACCGGTTCGAACCAGACCAGTTCCTTTACCGGTTCGGTTCTGACAACATTAGTGTATAGATGCTCTAATTTGAAAAAATAACAAATTTTACAAGAAAGAATATAACAATACTATAAAAAAAAAAAGATCGAGCCGGCCTGTTCAACTGGTTCGACCGGAGCCTCCACCGATCGATTCAGCCGGTTCTGATCCAGTCTTTTAAGGCGCAGCGAACCGGTTCAACCACCGATCTAACCAGTTTTTTGATCGGTCGGTCTGACCGGTTCATCGCTGCTGCGTATATTCCCTACGCCTAAGTCCTAACCCGACAACAGCCGCCGCTCAAAATTTGCCCAAATTTCCTTTCCGCCATTTCCCTTCTCTTTCAATCGTCTCCACTAATCCAGTTCTTCTTCTCATTTCGGTTCTCGTCTTCTATTCCCCTGCTATCGTTTTCAACTCTCATTCTTCATTTCCCTGCTGTCGTTTTCATTCTCCTCCACCATTTTAGCTTTTTGTTGCTGGCTTGTTGCTGCTATTGCCTGTTCACCACAGCTGCTCCATGGTTGCACTAGCTATAGCAGCTGCCGACTAACAGAAGCTGTTCTCTGGTCGTCACCACAGCTACTGTTGCCAGTTGCCGCTCCGGTCGCCGTTGCCGCAGCTGCTAACCTGTTGCTACTCTGTTCGGTCTTCTATTGCCATTTTTAAGTGAGTTATTTTCACCTTTTGATGATCTGGATGATAGATGAGCGCTGCTTGAGTGCTAGACGATTGCTTTGTTTAAAGTAATCATGTGATGATTTAGGATTTCTTGAATTTCTGACCACAGCAATATTTAAGTTTCAGAATTTTTTTACGCCAAAACGATGGCTGGCCACCGCACATGCCATTGACGGATGAGATAACAAAGGGTCGTGGTAAAGACTTGCTTACACGGTTGCCTACTAGTGAAGAGGATAAAGATCCACTTTTTGAAACGGGCAGATGGGTTTGAAGCGTCTGACGCTTCGATGGCAGCGATGACTTTCGGGAAGATAATAAAGAGCTCGGTGCTCTGCTGGCATACTTGAAGCTGTGTACGCGTGCAACCTCTTTATAAATAGTCCAGCCCATTAAAATCTTCACAAAAATCCCCCCAATTGTTAACTCATGAGGTTTAATGATTAAAGATTGATACATAAAAAACCTTTTATAAAATGAGGTTTTTCCATTTAAAAAAGGGTAAAAATAATATAAGAATATATATATGAGATCCGATCCTGTGCAGTCGGACTGCACCGTTGTAAAATGGACCCTACACATATTAGATTGTAATGAAACTTTATACACTCATTTATCCATATATAAATCATACTTTAGACGGTTTAGATATTGAAAAAAATAACTTTAAACTTGATATTTACATTAAACTATTTTATTACGTTGATTTTGCACCATTTTAAGATGTGAACTACACACATGTTGGATTTGGATGAAAATTGGTATGCTAATAAAGTGAACAATTCTAAATACAATGAGTTGGATGAATTTTCTATTTATGATCAAGTGGGGCCCACAGTGCATGGACTGCACCGTGCAGTCACATACACTGGATTATTTCCCTATATATATAAATGCTCAATTATCACTGGTCATCCTTACTCCTTAAGTCTTTTTATATATTTATTTATATTTTTCATCACAAATTAATATTTGACGAGCTGCATTGGTTTAGAAATATGATGAATGATTACCCAAAAATGAATTGGTTTAATATTTAGTTACATTTTTTGGTTTATTCAAACCTATTTCAGGTGAATATGTATTGTTTGGCATTTTGACTCTCTGTTTATTCCTTGCTTTAGATCTTAGTCAAATATGTTGGTTAATGCAATTTATTATTTGGTTGTGCCATTGCTGAAAAATAAATGGTATATACTATTTTCATTTTTCTGTTCAAGTGATTGCATGATTGAAAAATGGAAATGATTCAAGTGATTGTATTATAATATATAGAATTTTAAGCTTTTAATATTTTATCTTATATTAGGATATATTTTATATAAAATGCTAAATACCGGTTCTTAGAAATGGTTGAATCGGTCAGAACCAGTACCTTCACCAGTTCGGTTTCGACAACATTGGAATATAAATCTAAAAATCTAAAAAATTTTACAAAAAGGAAAATCTTGAACCATATATTTGTTTTTTTAAGTCGTAATCATTGAATTTTTTTCTTTCTTGTGCCTAGATAGTGGCTAATGCACTAGCGTGATTTTAAACTCATAATTCTTATATATATATATATACCCAGATGTTCTTATGCATTTACTTGCATTGTAATTTATGTTGTATTTCACCCAAAATGGGAAATAGTTTACATGTTAAAAAATAATTTTAAAGTTGTTATTTATATCAAATTATTTTATTGCATTGAATTTGTATCATTTTTAGATTTGATTTGTACATTTATCAAATTGGGAGGAAAATTAATATAGTAATAGAATATATAATTCTAAATATAATAGGTGGAGTGAATTATAAGTTTATAACCATATGGAACCCGTAAATTACAGCTCAGGTGCTACACTTGAATATTTCTTATATATAGGAATTGTTCTAGTGTAGCGCCATTGCACCGGAACAACAGTACATTTACTCGTTTTTAGGACCCACAAGTATTAAAATACAATGAAACTTTATACAATCATTTATCAATATATAAATTTTATAGAAAATAGTTCATATGTTGAAAAAACTACTTTAAAGTCATTATTTATGTTAAATTATTTTATTGCGTTAAATTTGTACCATTTTTAGACGGGGTCTACACACATATCCGATTGTGATGAAAATTGATACATTAATATAATACATTATTTTAAATACAATGGGTAGAGTAGATTATAATTTTATTATCTTATAAGGCTCATTTCAGCGTAATTGTACCGTAACACTTGAATACTTCTCTTTCTCTCTGTATATATACTGTAATGCACTAATGTCAACTATATGATCATCCAAATATCATATATTTTTAAAAAAAATTCTCATTTTTTTTGTATTGTAGGCACAAGAAAGATCATCTTACATATGAAATTTTATATTTTTATTTTTATTTGAATTTCAAAAATAAAAAATTTCGTATAAAAAACTTACTCGGGATTATATTAATGTAAACAATAAAAAAATAAAAAACGCATGATCCAAGGGCGAGCATTAAGCTTCAATGCAATTCAATTCAATAAGTAATATTAAAACCATTTTAATTAGAAGGATTAACATCTATGCAAATAAAAAATTAAAATATTTTCATCCATGCCTTAAGTTTAAAAGTCTTTCAAGTACATCAACATTTTTCAAGTTAATTTCATTCATGTCAATAATGACTTATTAAATTTTGAAGTTAGGTAGATTATAAATAAGAATACAACTCTCCAATAAACATAAAATACTAGCAATTTGGAGGCCTTTTGTACATTCATAATTTATATAACTTATAGATCCAACAAACCATTCTTTTTATATCTGATTTAGCGTTTTTGTTTGTGTGAATGATTACAGCTCTATTAGTGAATATGCAATTCTTAAATTTTAGAAATAAACAGCTAGTAAATAATTTTTTTTAAGATAAGTTATTTTTATATCAAATTAAGCATCATTTAGAAAGCGGTAAAAGGAGTGATAAAGGAAAAAAAAGATCGATGTCACTCTCAAATAGTGTTAAATATTTATAAAATATAAGTTCGTAGTCAAAATAATTTTTGATATTATAATTATGGGAGTGATGCGACACATGCGTATGCATTGAGATATGGTTTGAAAATTTCGTTATTTTTATTTTTATTATTAGTTCTTATGTAATCTTTTTTATAATGGTAGTTCAATGTAATTTTTATATACACTAAAATTTATATTTTTGAAATTTTATACATGTATTTTTATAATTTCAACAAGTAATAGTTTTCATTCGATTTTATAAGAGTGATATTATTATTTTTGAAATTATGAAAAATATATACAAATTTTAAAAGCGATAAATTTTTGCATATAAACTAAAAGGTAATTTGCATTTTTACCCACTTAGTTTAATCAAAATTGCAAATATATTCATATAATTTCAAAAATTATAAATAACCTCTATATAGTTTAGCTATGCTTGCAAATAATCCTCATGCGGTTACAACACTATTATGACATGAGTATATTTGCAACAAATGAAAACTATGCAGGAGTATTGCAATTTCAGAAATTAAATGATATATTTAATTTTCACAAATAACCCCTATATTATTTAATAATAATTGCAAATAATCCCATATTATAATGATATAGTAATAATGTCATAACAACACATAAGTTATTTGCAATTATGATTGAACTATATAGAAATTATTTGTCTTTTTTAAAATTATGTGAATATATTTATAATTTTAATTAAATTAAGTAGGTATCTTTACAAATTATCTAACTAAGGGGGTGATCGTTTTTCCCTAAAACTTTTTAACATAAAACTTTTCAATCTAAAACCTTTCACTTTTTATAATTATTTTTTATAATTATTTATTCACATTGTTTTATATAATTACAGTACTTTTCAATCATTTCTATACACATATTCACATAATTAATTAATTTATTTTAATTTTATTTTCTTTATTCCTCATTATTACTCCTTATATCACATCATTTTCTCTAATTTGAAAAGCTTTTACACAAAAGATTTTTTATCAATAGTTTTATCATTTATCAAACACACCCTACATACACAACATAAGAATGAAAAGAAACAAAAACTCAAACTAGGGGTGTTAATGGTTATGGTCAACTTGTCAACCCGCTCGTCCAACCCATTTATAGATGGGTTTGGGTTGAGATTTTTGAATAAACAGGTTATGATCCGCCAACCTGTTTAACTATTTAATTAAATAAATAAATTAGGGTTGAAATTTTATAACTCGTCAACCCGTTTAGTAACCCATTTAACCCATATAAACCGTTAAACCTGTTTAATTCGTTCGCTTAACTCGTTAAGGTTTTATATATATACATGTAAACTATTTGGTTATTTTTCCTCTCTAAGTCTTCCTCAAGTCACTTAATTTTTATTTTTCCACCGCTACCTTAATTTTATTTTTCCGTTACTACCCTATTTTCATTTTCTCTACGCCGAAAACACCCTCTTGTCTCTCCCTGCAAGATTATCATCTATTAGAGTTTAGACTTCTAGATTATTTGCTATACAACCCGTTATCGACCACCAACTCGTTTCTTAAATGAGTTGTAAATGAGTTAATAAATGAATTATGATTGAGATATTTTAAATGAGTTAGAATTAAGATAATACTCCAACCCGTTCAACCAGATCCATTATCACCCTTAGCTCAAACTAGACAGATCTATTGGATCATTACTCTATGAGTATAAAATTACGAGGTTGCATCATAATTTTGCGTCACCAATTGTATTCGATTGCTTTACTTCCCATCCGAAGCTGTCTCCGCTCCCGCTGCATCTTTTCACCGCCTCTCTCACTCTCTCGCCCTCGTCAGCACCAGCATTGTTGCTTTGCGAACCTTTTCTAATCTGCAGCAACAGGCCAACAGCTAACAATGGCAGCCGTGAAGACGCTCCGCTGGGGGGAGCTGTAGGAAGACGATGGAGAGGATTTCGACTTCCTCCTTCCCCCGCCCGTCGTCATCGGTCCCGACGAGAACGGTATGAAGAAGGTTATCGAGTACAAATTCAATGACGAGGGAAACAAGGTCAAGATCACCACCATCACGCGCGTGCGCAAGCTCGCCAAGGCTCGCCTCAGCAAACGGCCGGTCGAGAGAAGGAACTGGTCCAAGTTCGGCGATGCCGCCCACGAGGACTCCAGCAGCAGGCTCACCATGGTCTCCACTGAAGAGATCCTCTTAGAAAGGCCTAGGGCTCCTGGTTCGACCCCCGAAATCCTTTCTTTCCCTTTTTACGTTTAATTTGTGTTTCCATCTTGCAAAAGATGCTGTTTAATGCTATGCGGGTCTGTTTTTGGTCTTGACAAGTTGTCCAGACTCTAGATTGATTGATTAGCCTATTTCATCATCCTGCTATCGGTAACTAGTTGTTCAGAAAAAGGTGGAAACATGATAATTCAACTAGGAACAGCTTCGGGAAACTTGTGATTGCTTTACGTATGGTTTTTCTAGGTTTCTAGTTCATACGGCTTGACCAAAGGTTTATTTCCGAGTCTGAATCTGGCGGCAATACAAGGTGCTGCACCTAGATAGACCTAGTTGGTTCGAGTTTCACCAATCGACGCAAATAAAGAGGAATCCTTTGGTGTAGGAAATTTTTTTTTTTATTTCAAATCAATTATATGAGTCAAGAGTATTAAAGTGGGGAATTTTTTTTTTTTTTTTAAAGAAAAATCCTTTGGCGACAAGAATCGCTATCAGCATATTTCTTATCGGTGAATTTTACTTTAAGAAGCATGGAAATGGAGAGAGATTTTGTTATGTAAGGCATGGGCTGCTTCCTTTGAAATTTTCACAGCTGTTTACCTGAAATTTGACATTATTGAGGCTTTGCTGGTCAAGGTGATTGTCCACCTGTCTAATTTATTTGTTTTAGCGATTAGCTTGATTTTTTTGTTTTGTTAAATTTTCACCGATAATATGTACGAATTCTTGCTTTCTGCATTAAATATACAATAATATTGAAATACTAACTCGGGGAAATTCTTATTACAGTAGGAAAAAACATTTAGATGCAATGCCCAAATGGTAAATTATATTGCAGTAGCTGTTTAGTTGATTATTTAGGTGCATTCTTCATAATTCTGTGTTTAACCATTTCGTAGACTGTTAACCTAGTCATCCTCCATTTACATTTTACTAACCAGAAATCTCATTACTTGATTGGAGGATGCTGTTTAAGCACATGTGGTATTGTTTCATTGGTGGATTTGTTACTGTCTTCATGATTTCCGTGGTCATAGAATATTGAACTGGCTGTCAACCACCTTGATGCTCAATACTTTGATGAGTTTTAGGTGGATCACGGTATGGTGACATTGGCCTGCTAGTTGCAAGCCTGTTGGTTATATTGCTTTGACGTACTGGCTGCCCCCATTGAATTGTTATTATGGAAGACTTACATTTTATGGCTGTGTTTTATATTTGTCTTTGAATGGCTGATTATGGTTTGGATATATATATATAAGGAATGATCCCGTAAAACTTGATTTATATATTAAATACATTTAGGATGTATTTGACAATTTGTAAAAGTTGTCAAGTTAAAACTTTTCACTCTCCATAACTATTTTTTTTTTTTTAATTATTTTTTACACATCTTTCTATACAACAACCTTACTTTTCAATCATTTCTACACAACTACCAATACAACTAACCTATTTATTTTAAATTTATTCTTTTTACTCCTCATCATTACCCCTTCAATATCACATCATTTGACAATTTTTATTCTTCCAAAGTTTTCATCAAAAGTTTTATTCATTACCAAACACACCCTTAGATAAACAAGTGTATGAAGAAAAAAAAACAAAAAAAGTTGTTTTAAATTGAATTTTTGAGGTGGGCTAAGTGAGACATTTACTTAGCCCGGGCTAACAAGATCATTTATTATACACATATATATAGGGCTGTTCCAGAACAGCGGTGCAGTTGCTCAAAAAATGGGCTCCACACATATTAAAATGCAATCAAATTTTATATAATCATTTATCCATATATAAATTATACTTTAGATGATTTAGATGTTGAAAAAACCACTTTAAAGTTGTTATTATATCAAACTATTTTATTACGTTGAATTTGTACCATTTTCAAATGGGGTCTATACACATATCCAATTAGGATGAAAATTGATATGATAATAGAATACATTATTCTAAATACAATGGGTGGACTAGATTATAATTTGATCATCGTGTGAGGCCAATTACGGTGCAGTGACACTGCACTTGATTATTCCTCGTATATGTGTGTGTGTGTGGGGTGATTCTTTTAGGTTGGGCACATGGGACCCCCTGTATCCGGCAATCCAAACACACCCCTCCCCCTCCCCTTCTCCAAAAAAAAAAAAATTTTTTTTTTTTATAAACATGTAGAACTTAGTTTATAGGTTCAAAAATTACAAAAAATGTCATTATGTTTAAAAATAAAAAATACTTAAAAGCATCCAAAAATAGTAAAACTTGGTTTATAGGTTAAATGCACCTAGCTCTAATGTTTGTAAAAAAAAAGGTTTTTTGCCATGCGCCCGGCCTCACGTGAACACTCCTCTCTCTCTCTCTCTATATATATATATATATTTTTTTTTTGATTCTATGGTTTGGATATTTTAAGTACCATACCAGGCACACTTGTTGAATATCCTGAATGGATTCCTTTTTAATGGACTCTATGAATATTTTATTTGGATAAAACAACTTACAATGTGGCTTTTAGTTTTCAAAGTGGAATTGTGCTTCTTTCTCTGCTGCTTTTTTAAACCAGAATAATTTATTTTTTCCTTATATTTTTTTGAATCCTCAAAAATAAACTAATTTCTTCATTTTAAGCTTGATAATATACAAAAGAAACTAAATGGTGGATATTCTCCTTGGATGCAACTTGTAAATAATGATTCAAGCCTTATCCTAACCAGCTGGGCTAGCTCCACGAATATTCGTTTCTCTGAGCAATAGAATGTGGTGGATGGCAGTTATTAGCTATTACCTTAGCTTTACGGAAGATATCCCAAGCCCACAATGGTTCCTGAATTGATGAGAATTCTGAAAAGAGACACCAATACCAGCCATACTTAGTAAAAAAAAAAAAAAAGTGAGATATTCTTTACAGGGAAATTAAAGTTGTATGTGCTTCTCAAAACACTTAACTTTGTGAGATCCATAATTGGATGTCTGTGAATGAAAATCCATTAAAAGAGTTGATAAATATAAATACTAGATCTAAAGAATTCATTAAATTTAATTTGTTATTCCCTTGATGGCTGTCAATTCCTCATCTTATTTGAGGGCACTTCAAGCTTGAAATAACTCATTTTTTCTAACAGGAGCAACTGAGGGCATTTGGAGTATCCAATTTGCCCTCATTGGATGACCTATTAGTGCTATCAATAATTTCCTTCATATGCATTCATTGCCAGTTCTATCTTTTGACATCTTGTGGTGTTCTTATTTCTGCTATGCTCTTGTTATTGTGGTTTTCTACTTAGCTGCAAATTTCAACTGTTAATATATTTACAATATGTCATGCGGAAATGGCTGCTAGAGGCGTAGACTCTTTGATTGTTGTCTACATGGAATCATGGTTGTGTTTTTCAGTCACCATCCTTTTTGGAAAGGACAGCTTCACAGAATAGAAAGATAATGGGTAGCAACTTTGTATACAAAATACAATCAGCAACCCAGCCTCCAAATCTGATTTCTCTTAATTTTATTCAAAATAGAACTATGATTTCTCTTCATTGTCGTGCAATAAAAATTGTTTTGAGTCTTGGTGAGAACTGGAACTATGTGTTGACGTGTTGCTAACAAGTGCTGCCATGTGCTTTGAGTGAACATCATTTTTAATTCCATTCAATATTAGGTTGTGTAATATTTTTCTGTGATACTGCAAGCAATAATCTGCTGTAATTTTGATTGTGGAAACCTAATACGTCAGATTTTGTCTGGTTACTCTGGTAGATGATGCAATTTTGTCTTCTTTAAAGACTTTTGGGAGTCTTTTTCAGACTTTCTACTATTCATCAGCAAGATAGTCTACTAAAATTGCAACACCAATCGTCTTCCGAAGGATTAGGCTTTTCCTATTTACTGTCTCATGGAATCAACAGTCTTGCTCTCAATGATAGATGGCTCATGAATTAAATGTATTAATATTCCTAGTTTCTAGTTTTGTCCAATAAATTTATTCATTTATCTAGATGCAAAATAAAATTTTATGATGATTTTCAAGTATTAGTATTTAGCTGTACAATAATGCAATTGATTGCAGGGAGTAAAGCAGAAGAAACCAAAGTTGCTGGAGATTCCTTGGCTCGACTTGCTGGGAAAGGTGGTGTTGTTCTTATGGTCTGCAGGACCTGTGGCAAGAAGGGTGATCACTGGACCTCTAAATGTCCCTACAAGGATCTTGCTTCTCAGACTGAAGGCTTTATGGATAGACCTCCCACATCAGAAACTGCCCCTGTTGCTGCCAACAAGAGCACGTATGTCCCTCCAACAATGAGGGGTGGGGCTGAGAGGACCAGAACTGAGATGAGGTGTTTGAATGAAGAGAACTCTGTCCGGGTCACCAACCTATCAGAGGACACCCGTGAGCCTGACCTGCTTGAGCTCTTCCGCGCTTTTGGAGCTGTGAGCCGTGTTTATGTTGCAGTCGACCAGAAGACAGGTTTAAGCAGGGGCTTTGGTTTTGTAAACTTTGTAAACAAGGAGGATGCGGAGAGGGCCATCAACAAACTGAATGGATATGGTTATGACAATCTCATCCTTATGGTTGAGTGGGCAACACCAAGATCCAACTGAGATAATCATTATCAATGGTCAATGTTACCGAAGAAGTTCATCAGAAGTCGAGAGCTTTTTGTGTTAAGAGAGAGCATTGTTTTTGTTTTAATATATGTGGTATGTTTGTTTATAAACTAGGATTATGGGAACCCTAATACAATGTGTTTCTGTTATAAACAAGCGGTTTGCTGCTGATGTCGGGGATGAATTTATTTTCTTGTTAAGTTCTATATTTCTTTCTGGATGTCTGGTGATGCTTGCCGTCCACTTGCCTGCCATACTTGAAACGCATCTGCCTGCTGCTGTGCTAGATTGGCTGCCCCATGAGCATAATGGGCAGGGGCAAATGGATTGGCTGCCTCAAAATCGTCATTTGTCTGTTGTTCACTTGCCGACCTTCATGCTTATCTTGCCTGCAAGTCACCGAGGGGGCCTACCCTGATACCAAATGTAATTGTCAGTTGTGATATGGTCCGCATTGGCTATTGGTACGTAGGCGTGCAACTTGGGCCAGGTTGCGCCTGAATTCGGCCCGTCGAACCTGATTTTGAACGGTGTTGAAATTTATGTTACTATATCTATATTTGAATACATGTTTGACATATTGTAATTTTATTATAAATAAAATATATTATTTTCATTTATATATATTTTTTATTTATATCATTTACTTTTATGCTCATTAATTTTCTTCCTTTATCTTATTTTTTATGTTAAATTTTTTCTAAAAATATTCTTTACATTACTATTTTTTAAAAAATATGTAGTTTGATTATATAGAGAAACTTGATGATGGAATGAAGATGTTCAAAAAGCTATAAATGTTAAACAAGAAAAGTTTAAAACATGACAGAGAAATAAAAATGTTACAAACTTACACCAATACAAACTATAAAAAAAGCTACTAAAAAGATTATTAGCGGTGCTAAACACAAAACTTATGAGAACTTATATGACAGATTAGGAACTAGACAAGGTGAAAATGATATTTTTAAGTTGGCTAAATTAAGAGAAATTAAGGGCAAAAATTTAACACATATTAGATGTATTAAAAGTTAGGACCAAAGAGTTCTAGTTAAAGATGATGATATTAAAGAAAGATGGAAAAATTATTTTTATAGTTTATTAAATGATACCTCACACCAACATTTAACATTAGATGTTAGTTTAAATAGAGAAGAAAATAGGATATCATTATTTTTCAAAAATTCGAACATCTGAAGTAAAGGAAGCTCTAAGAAAAATGAAAACAGGAAAAATTTTAGACTCATATGATATACCAATTAAGGCATGAAAGTGCATGAGAGATGTAGGTGCAACATGGTTAACAAATTTTTTAAATAAGATTATAAAAACAAAGCTAATACCAAGTGAATAGAGGAAAAACATTATAGTTCCAATCTATAAAAATAAGGGAGATATTCAAAATTGTGCGAATTATCGTGGAATAAAATTAATAAGTCATACTATGAAATTATGGGAAAGTGATGAGAAAAAAAGGAATTCATAACAGATACATTGATATTATTAAATATATGTATGAGGGAGCTGTTATGAATGTGAGGACTATTAGCGGAGATACTAATGTCTTCGCAGTTAAAATATGTCTACATCAAGCTCAGCTTTGAGTCTTTACCTTTTTACCTTAGTAATAGATGAAATCATTAGACATCTCCAAGAAGAAGTACCTTGGTGTATGTTATTTGCAGATGACATTGTTCTGATAGATGAAACTAAAGAAGAACTAAATTTAAAATTGAATAGGTGGGTAGATGCTTTAGAATATAATGTTTTTAGAATTAGTCGCACCAAAATTGAATATATGAAATGAAATTTTAATAATAGTGAGAACCCGGATGAGGAACCAATTAAGATTTTAGATTAAGTAGTAACAAGAACTAATCGCTTTCGGTACTTAAGATCAATAGTTCAAAAGAACGGGGAAATTGAGAAAGATATAATACATAGAACTCAAGCAAGATGAAAGAAATGGAGAAGTGTGTTAGGAATTTTATGTGACCGTCGTATTTCAATCAAATTAAAAGAAAAATTATATAAGACTGTGATTAGACCTGCTATGCTTTATGAGGCAAAATGTTGGACAGTTAAAGAACAACATATACAAAAAATGAGCATAGCGAAAATGAGAATGTTAAGGCGGATAAGTAGTAAAATAAGAAAAGATAAAATTAGGAATAAAATAATTCGAGAAAACTTAAATGTGAGACCAATTTGTAATAAAATGAGAGAAAATAGATTAAAATGGTTTGGTCATGTTAAAAGGAGGCTTGAAGTAGCACCGGTTAGGAAAACATAATCTATTCAAGTAGAAGGTGGTAGGAGAATGAGAGGTTAGGGGTGCAACTTGGGTTCATCTCGACCCTAACCCTAACCCTATTTATAAAATATCAACCCTAACCCTATTTGTAAAACCTGAACCCTAACCCTATTTTTGAAAATCGGGTTCGGGCTGAGTTTCGGGTTGGAATTTATGTTGATGAATTTACATTTTATTTAAAAGTGATAAGTTTAGAATTTCATATGAATAAATAATAATAACAAATTATGTAGGTAAACATAATAATATATAATCAAACTATATATATTTTAAAAATAGTAATGTAAAGAATATTTCTAGAAAAAATTTAACATCAAAACTAAAATAAAGAAAAAAAATTAATAAGTGTAAAAATGAATGATAGAAATAAAAGATAAATATAAATGAAATAATATACTTTATTTACAATAAAATTACAATATGCCAAATATGTATTCAAATATAGATATAATAACATAAAATATGAAGGATAGAAAGAAATATTGTTTAAATAGTATGTATATAATATATCTTATAATAAATATAAAATGGAAAATCGGGCTCAGGTTCTTCGGGTTCGGGTTCACTTGAATCCTAACTATATCATATTTACAAATCTGGTTCAAGTTTTTCAGGCTCGGGTTATGAAAAACCAAGTTTTAATACTGCCTAAAATCGGGTTCGGCGGGCCGAGTTGGGCTCAACCCGGCCCAAGTTGCACCCCTATGAGAGGTAGACCCAAAAAATGATGGAAGTAATTAAACGAGATTTAAAAAAATTACAAATTACAGAAAATTTAGTCTTAAATCGCCAAGAATGGCATAACAGAATCCATGCAGCCGACCCCACCTAGGTGGGAAATGGCTTATGATGATGATGATGATGTACTTCGATTATATATTATTATATTTATTTATATGATCTGTTATTATTATTTATTCATATGAAATTCTAAACTTATTACTTTTAAATAAAATGTACATTCATCAACATAAATTCTAATATGAAACTCAACCCGAACCTGATTTTCAAAAATATGGTTAGGATTTAGGTTTTACAAATAGAGTTAGGGTTGGAGTCGAGGTGAACCTGAGTTTCATGAGCTCAAGTTACACCCATACTCGCATGATCACGTGACTTTAAAATGTACCACACTATTTTATCCTGTCCCACATTTAAGCCAACAGAAACACTGCCCCTCTTTGATGTGAGATTGATTCATTCTTTCGCTTGGGGCAGAAGCCTGCCAGGTCCTAGGGGCTATGGGTAGGGGTGCAACTTGGGTCGGGTAGGTCCGGGTATGGGTGAAACTTACCCTTGCCCATTTTTCAAAAACCTCTACCCTACTCTATTTTAGACCGGGTCGGTCCAGAGCCTACCCTACCCAATTTTCTCAACAGCGGGTCGGTTTCGGTTCAGTTCCAAATCGGTTCCTAAAGAAGTCATGCATTCAAAACTGTCCACACATGTCATTCAAAACTGTCCCAAATTATTCCCAGCTGAAGCAGTTTTAAAGATGGGTAAGGGTAAGGGCAGCTGAAGCAGCTAACTATTTATTTATTTATTGTTGAAGCTGTATAAAGAACCATTTATATGGTGAAAACAAGATATCCTTCAGGCCCCGAATATCAATAGTAACTTTTCGTGCGCCTGTAGATTATCTTGAATGAAGATTCCAAGAAAAGTTGTACGACCATATTGCTAATTTTCAGTCACAGATGGCAGGAAGTTGATCGGATTTGTGGGGAAAGAAATGTTGTTGCAAACAAGATGAAAGGGAAGCTGGAAGTGTTTGTACGCCAAACGCTGATAGAAGAAGGTATGATTAAGTGCTGTTATCAGCACTTTCGATGTTGTTGCAGATGTTGGATTCTGATGTATATAAATCTACAGGAAAAAGATTAAAAGAGGGGCTTGCAGCTCTGGAAGAAGACTTAGTTCAACTAAATGATGAACTTCAACAACAAACACAAAGCATTCCAAATATCACACCCAGATGTTCCAATTGGAGGGGAGGATTGTGCTGCTTTGAGAAAAATGGTATGTATTTGGGTGTGTTTCCTTTTCTCTTTTTAATTGTTATTTTTAAAAGATGGTTGATTGTAAATGATTTCTTATTTTTACAACACTTCTATAGGTGGGCAGTCCTTTTGAATTTAGCTTTCCCATCAAGGATCATTTGCAGATTGGAAAAGACTTGGATCTTGTAGATTTTGATGCAGCTGCTAAGGTATTGTCTCAGATGGCTTACTCCATGTAATCAGAGCATCAACGTTTAACTTGTTTGCTTGCCTCTGCAGCCTGCTTTTGCTGTAATTTGTGATAGGTCATAGTGAGCTATGGACTAGTCTCAGCACTCCACGACATGCTAGTGCCACATTGTTTTTAGAAGGCTTTGCTAAGTTTTTCAAGTAAGAAGGAAACATATTTCATATCTTAAACAACTATGTTTGCTGAGACCTCTTTTATTTTTAGTTTTATTTTTTACCAGTGATCTTTTTTTCCTTAGTGTGTAGTGTTAACTAGACACTATGTTGGCTTGACAATGTAGAACATGACGGATATTTATTTTGAAAAAATAGATTGGTTGATTGGTTTTGTTTATTTTGGGCATATTTAGAACCTTTTTACATCCAATTATTAAATCATGATCAATTGATCAATTTGAAGATAGCTTGATGGTAGGTTTAGATTTAGATTAGTGTTTTATTTAGAGTTTCTATTTATATGTAATTAAATTGTGGTTCTACTTTGCATGTTGATTTTTGTAAAATACAAAGGATGTATTAGGGCTGAGATAGTTCACGTTAGTTGATTCTATCTCAACCTCTTATTCTTTCCCATTATTCCCAAATTCTTCTCTTCTTATTTTCTTGTTCAAAATCTTTCTTCTCCTTATTTTCTCTCTTCTTGGCCTATTGAGAAGGTCTACCCTTTTCCTAAAAAGTGTTCTGTTTTTTCCCTTTACAACAATCCTTCTTATTCTGCATCAATTTGCTGGAGGGCTCTTCTTCTACCTTGCTTGGTTTCTCTGGCTCTACCTCATGGATTGAAGTTGCAAGATGCTATGTAGAACGTGGAGACTGGAGATGGTAAAGAAGTTTTTATTCTTTAAAAATCTATCTTAATGGAGAACAACGTTTCAAGATAGACACTGGAAACACGTGAAGGGTTTTATCTTCTGCTTTGGTGGGATGGTCGAAAGTTGACCAATCTATTGCAAACAGGTAGAAATATCAGGTTTGAAGAGAAGACGGTGATGGGCATGAAGGCATTTCATCAAGCATGTGATGTGTAGGCAGACGACAAACCTCAGCAGATACGATGTCGTGGCCGTGCTGAATGCTGCTGGAGGATTGGCCGAAACTGCTACAAGCTTCGATGAAGGAGCCCAAGGTGGTAATGCCGATGATGGCGATGCCAACGCTGTGAAGTGGTAGAAAAGTGGGATTTTTTGCAGCTGGTGGGTCACCGTTGTTTGCTGCTGCTGACAGAAACGGGATGAGATTGAGGAATCCGTCAGCCGTAGAGGGGAGTTGCGCGTCGACTTGTCGAGGGCAGAGGGAAATCGGAGAGAAATCTGCCGAAGGCGCAGATGGAGAGAAATCAGAGTGAAATCTGCTGGAGGCCAGACGCAAGATGCGGCGTTATGGAATGGGGCGGCTGGGTTAGGGCTGCCGAATGCCGATGTTATATTATATATATTATAATATGAAATCCGAGTTGGTTTCGGGTACCCAGCACTGAAACTGACCCTAATCCGAATTTGAACGGGTAATTAATACCCAGAATCGAACCTACCCTATGGGTATTTTCCGTGGAACCGAACCGACCCTATTTTGGGTACCCGGACCAAGTTGCACCCCTAGCCATGGGTGCTTTGAGGCACTTTTCCCTCCATGTTCCTTATATCACATGTTGTAATACCCTGTCCCAGACACTTCTGTAAATTGAATTGAGGTTATTATTTTACCACATGATCTTTTTGTTTTACATCACAAATAAATTCAAATGGTTTACAAACTAAAATAGATTTTATCAATTTGATAAACTTGTCTGGATATAAGTATAACTGCATAAAATAAAAGAGAAACAGAAATAGAACTCTTAAGCTAGTCAACTGTTTTATTTGGGCTGGATATTTAACTTTCTATCAACCCTCAAACGTAAAATTTAAAATAGTACGAAGATCAATGGTAAGTAGAATTAAAGTAAAATCCTACGACCACTGTTAAACAAACACATATTGCACTTTTAGGAGTGTTTAGGAAAGCATAAATCCTTTCTAACTAAAACTTTTCAATTTTTTTGCTTTTAATAATTACCATATTTTGTAATCATTTTTTCACATCTCCTTATACATTTATCTTACTTTCTAATTATTTTTACACAACTATTTATACAACTAACATATCTATTTTAACTTTATTTTCTTTACTTTCTATAATTACCCCTATTATATCATATCATTTTCTACTAATTAAAAAACTTTTCATAAAAAATTTATCATTCACTAAACACAGTTGGATATTTAACTTTCTATCAACCCGCAAATGCAAAATTTAAAATAGTGCGAAGATCAATGGTTAGTAGAATTAAAGTAAAATCCTACAACCACTGTTAAACAAACACAGATTGTAATTTTAGGAGTATTTAGGAAAGCATAAAGCATTTCTAACTAAAACTTTTCAATTTTTTCACTTTTAATAATTATCATATTTTGTAATCATTTTTTCACATCTCCTTATACAATCATCCTACTTTTCAATTATTTTTACACAACTATTTATACAACTAACATATCTATTTTAACTTTATTTTATTTACTTTCCATAATTACCCTTATTGTATCATATCATTTTCTACTAATTAAAAAAAATTTCATAAATTTTTTTTATCATTCACTAAACACACCAAAATGAATTCTTTTTTGCAATAGTATATTATACACAAAAAGCAGCTAATGCAATTCAATTCAGCCCTGGCTAATCTTTTGTGCTCATGCTTTGAATAAATAAATTTATTATATGTAGTTGGTAAGGAAAATGATTAGAATGTACAGGTAAAAATAAAAAAGTAGTGTAATTGATAGAACAACGATTAACCTTGGAAAACCAAATCTCATGGTTTCCTGCACTTGCACGTTAACAAACGTGCCCCAAGTTACCCGTTGCTTGCCGCCTAAGTTCTCTTAGGTTCATTTTACATGTAACTTATTGGAACATTTTTATTATCCAAATTATTAGTGTAAAGCATAAAGACCTGCCCCTGAAATTTGTCATCAAACAAACTTGTATGAATCAATGTCTAAAAATTTTAAGGTAATAAAATAATAACCCAACCGGATATAACAATGACATGCGGATAAGTCCTTTTAGGCACATTTGCCTGTGTTGGTTTCATAAAAGGTGTGTTTGTATAAGCTAATTTTTTTTATTTTCTGTATCTATTATATTTTTTAATTATCTCTTTATATCTTTCTGTATAATTAATCCACTTTTTAATCACTTCTACACAACTGACTTATTTATATTATATTTATTTTCTTTGCTCATCGTCATTATTCCCTACCATATCACATTATTTTCTTTCAATTTAAAACTTTTATACCAAAAATTATTTAACAACTTTTCAAGCATGATTTTTATGATCTAAATCGTTAATATTTTAGAGCGTATTATTAGACCTGCCGATGAAATTTCAAGCTAAACTAACTGATGAATATTAAGACATAATTACTACAAGGTAGCTAATATAAACTTATTAAGACAGTTACGTAATGCACCCCGACACTATGCATGTTATTTATCTTTTCCGATGTAATCCATATATATTAAAAATCATATTAATTAATAATATCTTGTGGATATTATTATATATTTCAAGATCTAAGATGAACACAAGCCACTCATTAAACGCTTAAAAGTAAATTTCTTTTCAATTAATTTTTTATTTTTATGAAAAACCTTGTATTTACGAATTTAATACAGTATAATAAGATATTGCAAATTTCTACTAAAATTAATTCTCATAGTTTAATTTAATTCTACACAACTATCTATACAACTAACCTATCTATTTTAACTTTATTCTCTTTACTTCTCATCATTACTCCTATTATATCACATCATTTTCTATCGATGTGACAACTTCTATCTTAAAAACTTTTCATCAAAAGTTTTACCCCCAACCAAACACACCCCAAGAGTCAAAGACCAAAATTTTATTTTTTTGGGATGGTTTGTAAATAATCTACACAGTCTTATCATATTTGCAAATTTATTTGCACAGATTCAAAAGTGACAAATACATATCACATGATTCGACCATAGTTGCAAATATATTATAGTAGCTATGATATAATTATTGTATGGTGATTGTATAAATATATTTGTAAAGATATACAAACTACGTGAATATATTTGTAAAAATTAAATATATTTATTTAATTTTTAAAATTGCAAATATGCTTATGCAAACATACTCACACTATAAAGATGATGATGCTACAATGACATAGGTATATTTGTAATTATAATCAAACTATGCAAGGATTATTCATAATTCTTTCATCATATTTGCAAATTTATTTGCACAGATTCGAAAATGACAAGTATATACAACATGATTTGACTATATTACTATATGGTTACTGTATAAATATATTTGTAAAGATATACAAAATACGTGAATATATTTGCAAAAATAAAATATACTTATTTAATTTTTAAAATTGTAAATATGCTTATACAAACATCCCCACACTATGAAGATGATGATGTTATAATGACATAAGTATATTTGTAATTATAATTAAACTATACAAGGATTATTTATAATTTTTTAAAACTATATAAATATATTTATAAGTACGTTCAGGAGGAAACATTCGCAAATTAGTTTTTTTTTATTGCAGGTATCAAAAGCTTTAAAGTTGGGTTGTTTTACAAATAGCCCCGTCCTGAACGCTAAAACCTCTCTCACGAACTCAAAAGTGTTCGAGAATTCTCTGTCGTGTATGCATTGATGGTGTTTTTCCTCCTTTCCATTACCTTCTTCCATTTCCGATTTGGGGAAGCTGTCCAAGCTCTTGATTGAATCCAAAACGTTCACAGCCATGGCGGATGAGATCTCTACCCTCCTCCAAGCTCTCCGCGACCAGAAGTCTCTTCGGTCCGATTCCCTCAGACCATCTCTCCACGCCTTGTATTCTGTCCTCGATCAAGGTCTCCGGCAGATCGATGGCGGACGGCTAGGGCTGGAGTCCTGGAGCCACCAACAGATTCACTCCGTCATTTCTATCTCCAAATCGATTGTCTATGCTGCTGGCTCTCTTTCGGGTGCTGTGTTTTCATTTTCTTTTGTTGTTCTTGTAGTAATTTGATCGAAAAGGCAATTGTTTTCAATCAAATCGACTATTTTTGTTGTCCTTGGATGCAGTCGAGCATGCGGAAGTGATAGTGGTTGCGATTGTCCAACGGGCATTGGAGTTCTGTATTTGTTATTTGGAGCGATCTCTGTCCGCTGGCTGTGACAATTTCAATTCACAGGTATTTCTTTACTGCGAGGTTTTATCATTGCAGTATAATTTAGTTAAAATTTGCACTTTTTTAAGCAATGACGATGACGAAGACGAACAGTTGGATTGTTGTAATGGATGATACATGGAGTTTAGTGGATATTCAGTGGCACTGAACCAGCTGTGTTCTCAGCAATCAGCGCTGATAATGCGCATATATGATCTTTCTTTATTGTTTTCAAACAAATATACTGGCAATCTGTGTGCTAGTTGAAACAAATAGATTAAGTTCTGTTGCTAGTTTACTCTTATTTTTACATTGTTAAACTAATTATCTCTGTTCAACCATGTTCAAAATGCAGCTGCAATTGTGTTCATGGATTTTGCAGTATCATTGCATTTATGGAAACCATATCTTTAAAATTTTTATGAGTTGTTTTGTTCCCATCTTGGCTGTTATTTTATTGCACTTTTAATCAGCTTTTTTTCCAATTGCAGATTGACGCTATTCAACTTTTGGAAATAGCATCAGTTGATGGAATAGATAAGGAATTTGATGGATCACATCTGCATTCTCTAGACACAATTGTGGAGTCTTTGCCTGCTATACCATCTAACACAGATGCCAATTTGAATAACTTCATCAAATGCAATCTGGAAGGTAAGACAATATGTTATTTGTTCTTCATAATTAGTTTTGTGTAAATTAGCGCAATGCTCTGATGCCATTTCCGCATTTTTAATTGTAGAGGGTATCAATTGCTCAAAGGATGCAAAAGCAATGGACAGAGTTCTAATAAATTTGGCTTCTGAAAGTTTGCAACCAGATGCTCATGCTACGCAGTTTGCTGAGCTCACATTTCGCAAGGATTTGAATAGTATGATGGCCCTTGCACAACATTGGGCAGTCGTTCATTTGAGATGTATACCCCGCTTCCTTGTGCTATGTACACAATTGGTCCAACTGCCTCAGTTGTTTGCAGAACAGACGGATGATGCGAACCTTTGTGCAAGATTGTCATTGAATCTAAGGATTCTGAAGCTACTCAGAAGTCTTGTTAAGGACATGCCTTATGTTGCATGTGAGGTTGACTTGCTTCATGCAGTTGCAAGCTATGTGGAGAAGATGCCTAGCTTGTTGAAACTCAGGTCCGAATTTGCTAATTACGATTCTGCAGCAGCTGAAGCTGGACTTGAAAGCCTTTTGTTGTCGCTTCTGGAAGAATTTCTTCAATTTGTTCAAGTTGTTTTCTGTGGTGATAACATCTTTGAGAATGTTCAGACATGTATGGCTGCTTCTATGCTTGACATTTTGGATTCCAAGGTGTGGAGATGCGACAAATCCAGTGCTAATATAAGACCCCCTTTGGTTTACTTTCCTCGAATTGTTGTATGCCTGCTGAAGCTCATTGGAAATGTGAAAAATTGGACGACTCCAATTCTAAATTGGAAAGAGGAATTGGAGATAAATCCTTCCGTGGATCGATACAGTTCAGATTTTAATGCCCCTTCATGTAATATTCATTTGGAGAAGGTTTATTTGCTGAAAAAGTACTCCAGTGAAGAGAAACTGAAGATTATTTTCCCCCCTCCAAATCAATGGTTGGATAACTTAGTACATCTTGCTTTTTTCCTCCACTCTGAAGGAGTAAAGCTGAGGCCAAAAGTTGAAAGATTACGACAAAGTTTTGCAAAAACAAATACTACGTCAGATGTGGACAGTGTTGTCAGCCATGAAGATGAAGCACTCTTTGGAAACCTTTTCTCAGAAGCTGCTCGAGCAGCAGGACTGTCAGATGGGCATGAACAACCTTCTTCTGCAGTCAGTAGTAGCCTTTTTTCTTGCAACTTGCCTATGCAAGCTGCAACGGAGGTACTAATCTTTTTAAAGGAGAACATCTTTTCTCCTGAGTGGAACTTTGCTGTTTATGAGGATGCCTGCAAAAAGCTTAACGAAAACCAAGTTGATATGTTCCTTTCGATACTTCTTTGTCAAGCTTGTTTATCTGATGAAAATGTTTCTGAAAGTGCTGCAGCTATATCCTCAAATAGGAAGCTTTGGCATATTAATGAGGTCTGCCTTGATCTTCTGCACAATATTCTTATGCTCCATGTTTTTTCTGATTCCCTTGAAGAGCATTTTGTTGCAGAAATCCTGAAGGTAGAGGATGGCGCCTTCACCTACAATGAGCACACCTTGTCTCTGTTAGCTCGTGCCCTTATTTGCAAGAGTGGTATGGCTGGTAGCCACATTAGAACCAAACTTTATGAGGGATTCATTAATTTTATCATTGGGAAGGCAAAGAATGACTATTTGCTATCTTTTAGCCTTAAGGAATTTCTTCCAACTCTTCCAAGCATTTTCCACATAGAAATTCTTTTTATGGCTTTCCATTTATCCACTGAAGCAGAAAAAATAAGGCTGGCAAACTCTTTGCTTTCCTCACTTATATCAATTGCATCTCCTCCTACTGACTGCAGCAGCGTGCTTCTGTCATGCTGGTCATTACTTTTTTCAAGGTTGGTTTTGGTTCTGCGTCACATGATTTTCTACCCATCCACTTGCCCACCCCAATGGTTACTCCTGCGTTTGAGATCAAAGTTCAGGGAATACCCTTTTAAACAATATCATTCTCATTCTGAGAATGATTGTCTGTCATCTTGGTCGCATGCTGTTGTGGACTGTGTTATGGGTGAATGGGTGAAAGAATTGCCAGTTATTGCCACCTTGCTTCATCAGCTGGTTGACACTGCTACTTTTCCAGCTGCACTCTGCAGAGATGATCAAGCATTCCACTGTTTGAACTTGGACTGGAATAGTTTGTATGGCTGTTTGGCACGTACCATTGCTCTCTGGAAAGGTAAGAAAGCTGAAACAGTGGAAGACCTCATACTCGAGAGGTACATTTTTATGCTTTGCTGGAATACTTGTGGCATTATATCTGGATCATCTCATCTGCCCTCTGAGGCAGGTGGCGTGCAGAAAATTGACATATCAAGTGCGGAATCTTTCTTCTGTCTCAGCCATACTTTTTTGAGTACCAAGGGTGGTATATGCAGTGGTGTTAAACTCGCAGAGGTCATAGTTTCTGTGTTGCAGCAGTTACATGAAGTGCCCTTTATGAACAACATTGATGAAGAGGGTTGGGAATTTTTATGGAATGGAACATGGCTATCTTTCGTACTCTTTTTGCTTTCTGCTGGTGTCTGGGGTTTCTCAGCTAAAAATTCAATTGCCAGTGTTAAGCCAGTCTGGACAGAGTGCACCTCTAAGGACGGGGAATTTCTGGCTCTTTCTGAGAGCCTTGTTGCAGCTATATTTGACACTAACAAAGTTGCATGGCTGTTCAAGGTGCTAGCATCTCTTTTGATGGCTTATGTGCAAGCTCTCCAAGGTGCTTTCATTTCAACCTTCGATCAGTGCAAGAGAAGCAGAGATAGGTTTTCTCCTCTATTGCTTCTTAAGCACACAGGGCTTAACAAAGGCACACAGAATGATCTACTTGACAAGTGTGGGTGCAGCCCTTCCATGCTGGAGCCTCTCTATGGTCTTTTGCCAAAGCTGGATGAAATTCATACTAAAGATGATTCAGGAATGATGGCGCAAGTAATTCTGAGGTGTTCGTTGCATGGATTTCCCGCTCATCCTTCTAAGACAAGTGGGCATCTTGTCTCATGCATTCTATCAGTATGGGGTATTATAAACACGCTGGATGGTTTTCTTAAAGTCAGAGATGCCAGAGGTTTCCATGTGGAGCCTGATGTATGCCGCCAACTTCTTGATTCAGTCATGGCCATTAAATCTGACCGGATCTTTGAGTCCATTCATGGTAAATGTGAAGCTATTTATAATAATTTGGTCACATCTCAGAAGCACAGGTCAGATTACAGCTCTTTGTTTGTGATGAAGCAAATGGAAGCCTTTCTGACAAATGACTATTCAGGGCAGGTTACAGACAGTGATGTTCATGAAATGATTATCAGGAGTGCTGTTGATTTTGTGGAGGCCCTTAGGAAAGACCCCTCCAAAGCAGGTGTTTTCAAATTTTATCTTGGCATTGAGGGAGACGTCAGTGTAGAGGACAGGGAACTTTATGGTGGTCAACGTGGTGATCTACTGATTTTCATCAATGCATTGGACAAATGTTATTCTGAGCCTGTCAACTTAAAGGTTCTTAACTTTTTCATTGATATTCTGTCTGGAGACCTTTGTCCTGGTCTCAAAGGAGAAGTGGAAAAAAAATTCCTTGGAATGGAACTATCATCCTTGTCCGAATGGTTGGGCAAACGACTGTTAGGTTGCACAACTGATGCTGCATCTGCAAAAGGAAGTTCTACTTTACTTAGAGAGTCAACCATGGATTTTGTCTTATCTCTCGTGAACCCATCATCCCAACTGCAGATGAGAGAACTGAAGAGTCGATTTATTGAAGCCTTGCTTGTCTCTCTTGACAGTGCATTTGTTTTGTATGACATTCATACAGCTCAAGCCTACTTCAATTTTATAGTTCAGCTTTCAAATGGAGACCCTATGATAAGGCATGTTATACAACGGACATTGACATTGATGGAGAAACTAGCTGGTGATAAGAACCTTTTTCAGGGTCTGAAGTTCCTCTTTGGCTTTCTTGGGGCGGTGCTGAGTGCTTGTGGGGCAAATAAGAATTCCTCGGATAAGCTTTCAGGAAAGCATCCTTCTAGCAATAATTATGGGGCAGGACATGTTGCTCCTAGATCAGTTGGTTCCAGAAAAAATTCAGAGACATTGGTTCTTCCCGCTAACCAAGAAAGTGGTTCTACTTCACTTGATTGTGATGCTACTTCTGCAGATGATGATGAAGATGACGGCACTTCTGATGGTGAATTGGCCAGCATAGACAAGGATGATGAGGAGGACAGTAGTAGTGAGAGGGCTCTTGCATCTAAAGTCTGCACCTTTACATCCAGTGGTAGTAATTTTATGGAGCAGCACTGGTATTTTTGTTATACCTGTGATCTAACTGTTTCAAAAGGCTGTTGCTCTGTGTGTGCCAAGGTTTGTCACCGTGGCCACCGTGTTGTCTATTCTCGTTCGAGTCGCTTTTTTTGTGACTGTGGTGCAGGTGGTGTCCGAGGAAGTAGTTGTCAGTGCTTGAAGCCTCGAAAGTTCACTGGGAGCAACACTACATCTGTGCATAGCACTAGCAACTTTCCAGGCTTCCTCCCTTTCTCAGAAAATGCAGAGCAGATGCTAGATACTGATTCCGATCTGGATGATGATGTTTTTAGTGACATTGAGAACTCCTTCAAATTATGTATTCCAAGAGAGGTGCAGGAAGAAGTGCCATCTTTACCTGAGGATCTTGATATCGAAGGTCGAGTTCATGGACTTTGTAGTGGTCTGCTTCCATCAATAACAAGCAGAAGGGATTCTAACCTCTCAAAGGATAAGAAAGTTATACTTGGTGAAGACAAGGTTCTTACATATAATGTTGATCTTCTGCAGCTGAAGAAGGCATACAAAAGCGGATCACTGGACCTTAAGATTAAGGCAGATTATTCAAATGCAAGGGAGCTCAAATCTCATCTTACGAGTGGTTCTCTAATCAAATCCTTGCTTAGCATCAGTATTCGAGGAAAGCTTGCAGCTGGAGAGGGTGACAAGGTTGCTATATTTGATGTAGGCCAGCTAATTGGGCAACCCACTGTTGCACCTGTAACAGCAGATAAGACAAATGTTAAACCGCTTTCCAAGAATGGTGTTCGCTTTGAAATAGTTCATCTTATTTTCAACCCTGTGGTAGAGAATTATCTTGCTGTTGCTGGCTATGAAGAATGCCAAGTTCTTACGGTTAATCCTCGTGGTGAAGTGACCGATCGTCTTGCTATTGAACTTGCATTACAAGGTGCCTATATTCGGCGGGTGGATTGGGTTCCAGGTTCTCAAGTTCAACTCATGGTGGCTACCAACAAGTTTGTTAAGATTTATGACTTGTCCCAGGATAACATTAGTCCCATGCATTATTTCACTGTGCCGGATGATTTGATTATGGATGCAACACTTGTTGCAGCTCCACAGGGAAGAATGTTTCTTCTTGTCTTATCAGAAGTTGGTCGCTTATTCAGACTGGAATTGTCTGTGGGCAGTGGTGTTGGAGCAAAGCCACTGAAAGAGATCATCCATGTGCAGGGTAAAGAGATACTGTCAAAGGGTCTGTCATTATATTTTTCTTCAACATACAGAATACTTTTCTTGACCTATCAAGATGGGACCACATTGATTGGACGCCTGGATTCTAATGCAACATCTTTGAATGAAATATCTGCTGTGTATGAAGATGAACAGGATGGTAAGCTGAGGCCAGCTGGATTGCATCATTGGAAGGAATTGCTTGCCGGCAGTGGGGCCTTTGTTTGCTATTCAAGTCTTAAATCAAATGCTGTACTTACTGTTTCTTTTGGTTCTCAAGAAACTTTTGCTCAGAATGTGCGCAGTTCTGTTGGTTCGACATTGCCTTTGGTTGGAATAACTTCTTACAGGCCTTTATCCAAAGACAAAACCCACTGTCTTGTTTTACATGATGATGGTAGTCTTCAGATATTCTTACATGTTCCTGTAGGGGTTGATACTGGTTCCACTGCAACTTTGGATCAAGTAAAGAAATTAGGCTCCGGCATTCTCAGCAATAGAGCTTATGCTGGTTCAAACCCAGAGTTTCCTCTTGACTTTTTTGAGAAGACTGTGTGCATTACATCTAATGTGAAGCTGAGTGGTGATGCCATTAGAAACAGCGATTCTGAAGGAACTAAACAAAGTTTGGCTTCAGATGATGGATATCTGGAGAGCCCTAGTCCTTCTGGATTTAAGGTATGTGGCCCTTATCTTGCTGCATCTATTCTTTATATAGTTTTTGACTCTGCTTTGGCTATTTTGCCCCCAAGTTTGGTAACTTTATTTTGAAATACTAACATGGAGCTTGTCTGCTTGCCTCAGATAACTGTATCGAATCCAAATCCTGATATTGTCATGGTTGGTTTCCGTGTACATGTTGGCAATACATCAGCCAGTCACATTCCCTCTAATATTTCTATTTTCCAGAGAGTTATCAAACTGGATGAAGGGATGAGGTCATGGTATGATATACCTTTTACCATTGCTGAATCACTTCTTGCTGACGAGGAGTTTGCAATCTCTGTTGGTCCAACATTCAATGGTTCTGCACTGCCAAGAATAGATTCATTGGAAGTTTATGGCCGAGCCAAGGATGAATTTGGTTGGAAAGAGAAAATGGATGCAGTTCTAGATATGGAAGCCCACGTGCTTGGTTCTGGTCCTGGGATAGCTGTTGCTGGGAAGAAGTGTCGGTCAATGCAAAGTGCTCCTGTTCAGGAGCAAGTGGTTGCTGATGGGCTCAGGCTTCTTTCTAGGTTCTATTCCTTGTGCAGGGTACATGCATTTTCAGAGGTTGAGGAAGTAAAAGTTGAGCTGAATAAGCTGAAATGTAGGAATATATTGGAAGCAATATTTCAAAGCGACAGGGAACCATTATTGCAGTCAGCTGCTTGTCACATTCTCCAGGCAGTGTTTCCCAAAAGGGAGATTTATTACTACGTAAGATATTCTGTTGTTACTACTTGTAGTTGGAGTTTCTTAAATTACATCTTAATTTTGGAACTAATATAGTCTTTCTCAGGTTAAAGATACTATGCGCCTTCTTGGGGTGGTACGATCTACTCCAGTCCTTGCGTCAAGGTTAGGAGTTGGTGGCGCGACAGCTTCATGGGTGATTCAAGAGTTTACAGCTCAAATGCGTGCAGTATCGAAGATTGCTCTACACCGCAGATCTAATATGGCAACTTTTCTGGAAACTTATGGTATTTTCTTGAAGGCTCCTTTACTCAATGTTCTACACAATTGGAATGCCAGTTAATTTTTTCATTTTGGTTCTTGAAGTTTAGGCAAGTTGACTAGGTTGGGTTCTAATTGAATAGGTATTCCAATGGTTAAGGTAGTTCCTTTGGCTTGAATGCTGCAGAAAATTAAAGTGCATTTGCAGATTCTTGTCTGCCTGCACACATAAAGGTCATTGTTTCTCTTTTTTTTTGGAATATAGAAAGAAGCAATTCATTGAAGTGGCAAAAAAAATCAATGGAAAGTTGTTTTACAACATCCGAAGGCCCCCCAAACGAACAGAACCCCCCCCCCCCCCCCACCAAAAAAAAAAAAAAAAAAAAAAAGAACTTCAGCTTCCATTCTTGCTGCCATTGCAGCCAATTGATGAGCAGTTGCATTTCCTGCTCTAAGGACAAGGAGAAAACTGATAGATTTAAAAGTCCTTGCCACCGTTTGAATCTCATGAAGTAGTACACCCACGGTTGACAAAATGGGATGTTTTTCATTCAGAAAGCAAATCAGATTCAGTGAGTCGTTCTCCACCTCCAGCTGTTGAATTCCCATTTCAGTTCCCCAATGAATTCCACAAAGAACTGCCCACCCTTCCATAGTAATTTCATCAGTAATGCTGCCCATTTTCCAGCACTTAGCAACCACGAAGTTACCATTAGAGTCTCTCATTACAGCTCCTATTTCCACACAATTTCCTCTATAGAATCTGGCACCATCAACATTTATCTTCATCACATTTGGCTTAGGCCGGCAACATCTTGGAACCCGAGTTCTCTGCATCAGATTCATTTCTCCCACCATATTAACAGCTTTGTAATCTTCTCAGAATGTTCTGCTCCATTCCAGCACTCCTCCAAAATATGTACCGTCTCTCGAGTTTGATTCCTTAGAAACCAGATTCTCGAACAAAAAATCGCATACAGGCAGAACTGTTCCTCCACTCATTCTCGCCAGTTGTCTAAAGATACAGCAGATGGCAGCCCTTGGTGTCCATATACTTCCATCTCTGACCAGAAGGTTTCTCATGTTGCCAATTCTATCACAGTAAAACAACAGGTGATTTATGCCTTCAGGAGCTTTGCCGCATAAGGCACATTGATGATCAATTGGTAATCCTCTCATATGGAGATTCACCTTCATTGGGAGAGCATCGTTGATAAGTCTCCAGGCAAACAACTTGATTTTATTGGGGAGAGAGGTCCTCCATATTGTCTTTAGAGTCTTTTTATAGTCTCCATCCATCCATATGCTCGTCTTGATCGCATTACTGCAAGACAAAAATTGTTAGCAAGACAAGGCTGATTTAACCGAAAAGATACCATTGGGTTCTATCCTCCCCAGAACCAAGAATCTTCAACATCCCCCTCAGGGATAAGGATCACTCTTATCTCATTCCAGCATTCTTCGCCCACAGCTGCCAGAATTTTAGTGCTGTTCCAGTCTTTGAGATTTCCCCCCATGAAACTGCTCACCCTCATATCACTGGTTATCCCAACAGGAAGGGGGCCGACAGCCTGTTTCAATATGTTGTTGGTCCATCTGTCTTGGAAGAATCTAACATTCCTCCCATTTCCAATCTGCCATCTTCCACCTGCCTCAATGACTTTACTGGATTTCAGAATACCTTGCCAGGTACAAGAGTCACCCACTTTTGGTCGGCATCTCCATAGGCCCATTTTCGAGAAGTATTTTGCCCCAAGTAACCTACAGCAGAGAGAGGATTGATTCTCAATCAGGCATCAGAATTGTTTGGCAAGCATTGCCAGGCTAAAAGTTGTGATATCCCTGAAACCGAGTCCTCCATTTCCCTTGGATTTACACAAGTCACTCCAGGCAACCCAGCTTATTTTCCTTCTGCCACTGTTTTCCTCCCACCAGAACTTACTAATAATGCTTTTGATCTCAATGCAGAAAGTCTTGGGGGGGTAAAAATAAGCTCATGGTATAGCTCAGCTATGCCGCTTTTATAAGAACTTCCTTCCCCCCAGCCGATAATATTCTCTTTTTCCAACCCTGCAGTTTCTTCCAAATTCCTTCTTTTAATCCCGAGAATATTGCCTCCTTTGCTCTCCCCATCCAAGCTGGGAGTCTGAGGTACTTTCTAAATTCATCCCCTCTTGTGGTGAATGTTTCTCTGATAGAATTCCTGGCTGGTTGTGACGTATTCGAACTGAAGAAGAGAGCTGTTTTGCTTCTATTCACCACTTGACCTAAGCATTCTTCATAGATTTTGAGCTTCTCAAGAAGATTGTTTACCTCATGAGTGTTTGCCCTGATGAAGAGTAGGGCATCATCTGCGAAGAAAAGGTGAGAGATAGCTGGGCCCTCCAACTGCAATTCTTAGCTGTGTCATTTGGTTGCACCGGATTCCATCTTGAATCAATAGAGATAGGCCCTCAGCACAAATGAAGAAGAGATAGGAGGATAATGGATCCCCGTCTTAATCCCCTACCTGGGTGTACTGGCTGAGATAGGAAACCGTTGATATTAATTCTGAAGGTAACCGATTGTAAGCAGCTTTGGATCCAATCTATCCACATCCCATCAAAGCCAAACCCACCAAGCATCTCCAACAAGAAACTCCACTGAACTCTGTCATAGGCCCTTAACATATCCAGTTTTATTGCAACATCTTCCTTCTTACCCCTTTTCCTTTTCCTTAGGTGATGAATTAGCTTGTAGGCAATCAGCATGTTGTTCGTAATTATTCTCCCCAGGACAAATGCGCTTTGAGTGCCCGATATGATAAACCGAAGACAGCCTTTTAAGCGATTCACCAAGACCTTTGCAATGATCTTGTAAACCACGTTGCAGAGGCTAATGGGTCTGAAATCACCCATTGCACAGGCTCCACTCTTTTTTGCAATCATCACAATAGTGGTGCAGTTTATAGCATGCATCTGTGTTGTTCTTTCCTCTTTATCCCTGCACTCAAGGATTCTCTTACACATTCTGATAATGTCCTCTCCTACAACCCCCCAGTGCTTTTGGAAAAAACCTGCAGACATTCCATGGGGACCGGGGGCTTTTGTTGGGTTCATATCTTTAACAGCACTGATTACTTCATTATCCTCAATAGGGCGGATGAGCCTAGACTTCTCTTCATCAGGGATTTTGTTTCCGCAAAGACTGGAAATTCTGTTAATGTTCATAGGGTTTCAGCTTTCGAACAATGCTTTGAAGTATCTGTTTGCCACCCCTTCCATTTCATGTTGTTCATGCGCCCAGTGGCCATCTTCATCTTGGAGAGCTTCAATCCTATTCTCTTCTTCTGCTAGAGGCCATTTTGTGGAAGAAGGCAGTGTTTCTGTCCCCACATTGCAACCAATTAGCTTTAGCTCTGTCTCCACAATGTTTCCTCATCCTCCAATAAATGATTCATCGTTTTTTTCGATTTTCCTGACCTCCACATCCCTTGAGTCAGAGCTCGGTTGCAGGTTTAGTCTTGTGAGGGCAGATTGATTTGCTGAAAGGGCTTTCTGAATATTTCCCCTTCTGATTTTGCTCCATTCCTCCAGCCTTCTGCCACAAACCAGAATCTTCTGTGCTATGCCCTCGCCCATTTCTCGCCTGCCAGATGGCGTCTCCCTCCATGCATCCCCAATAACTTCCAGTGCCTTCTTATTCTTTGCCCAAAATAACTCATACCTGAAAGGTTTTGGCGGCCTCCGCTGGCTTCTATTTATACCCAAATTGAGAAGGATTGGGCAGTGGTCAGATGAAGCCACTGCTAGATGAGAGATTTTTGCAAAAGGGAACTTTCCTAACCAGCTGTTTGTTGCCAATTTCCTATCCATTCTAGCCTCAACTCTGTCTCTGCCATTACGCTTGTTACTCCTCGTCATCTCTGGTCCCATAAAGGGCATTGTTAGTCACGGAATTTTGTTTGCTTGGTGTACTCATCAAAAGTTTCTGAATCACTTGACTATTTGTCTCTCATATCTTGGCATTCACAGTTTCTTTTTTTTTTTGGTTCTCTCTTGTGACACTATATAGGTGACATGATTTTTCCTAAAACATTATAATGCACTTTGTAGAAGACAGATCTACATGCTTGTGTTCTGACCATTGAAATGGGCATTTATGAGGGAGTGATGCTGACACAGTCTTCTTTCGTGGGAAGGAAATTTTCTTCAGAAGTTGTTCAATGTCAAGGATTTTGAAGGATCATTGAAGGCAGATGTTATCTATACTATATATGGGACCTTGAGGAAATTACTGTGTTTAGTTGTTTGTAGAAATAGGTCTATTTAAGGGTGTGCTTGGGAAGTGATAAAACTTTTGGAAGAAAAGTCTTTGGTGTAAGAGTTTTTGAAATGAGAGAAAATGATGTGATATAATAAGCATAATGATGAGTAGTAAAGAGAATGAAATTAAAATAGATAGGTTTAGTTGTATGGGCAATTATGTAGAAATGATTGAAAAGTACAATAGATGCATAGGAATATGTGAAGAAATGATAAAAAAAAAAGGATAGTTGTGGACAGTAAAAAGTTCTAGTTTGAAAAGTTTTTGTTGTAACCAAACACTATTAGTGTATATTGTTTTACTGTTTCTTAGAAAAAAAGGTGAAGTTTATGATCTGAATGCTGTAGGTTGCTTAAATATGGTAAATATCATAATGAATAAGATCCTGGAGGCTTTCATACAGGCTTGAAGTTTTCTTCTGATTGTGATTGTCTAACTTGTGTGAATAGGCAAAAGCCTTGCAATCATTTTCACATGCTGGATCCTTACTTCTTATTGTAAAATTCAAGCTGCATAGCCATGATCCCATTTGTTGTCTGCTTGTTTCTTTTTCTTCATCCAAGCTTCTTGTCACTTAAGCTGATGGAATTTGATTTACCATTTTGTGTTATTATGGAATGTTGAATTACAAGTTGCTTAGCTACTTTGCTTCTCTATGCTGTCTTCCATTTTATTTTCATTTACCAAGGGATGCTGATCAGGCATGTTGGAATCCCAAGTTTTGACCTTTGTTTCAAAGCCTGTTTGTTGGTTTGTGCCTATTTGCCAGCTTTCCACGCTTTTTTCGAGTTGATATGTTTATTTTTCAAGTTAATATCTATGCTGTCTTCCATTTTATTTTCATTTACCAAGGGATGCTGATCAGGCATGTTGGAATCCCAAGTTTTGACCTTGTTTCAAAGTCTGTTTGTTGGTTTGTGCCTATTTTGCCAGCTTTCCACGCTTTTTTCGAGTTGCTATGTTTATTTTTCAAGTTAATATGTTTAAAGAGAAAGTCTATTTTGACTGAGGTCAGAGATGCATATCTTTGGTAGTGATCTTAATTGATGATGCACTAAAATTCACAATTAAGTTAAATTGCTTGTTTTCCATAAAAAAGTTAAATTATTTGTTTTCTCTTTATGTTTTGTTGAGTTGAGAAGGATGACCAGTTCTTGTCTAGGTCGAGTCATTTGATGGTACACAGTGGTTCAAAGTTGAAAAGGAATCTTTTGCTTTCTTAGTTTCTTGGAATTGGCTCCAAAAAAGATGAGTTGGATTATAGTTGGCCGTTTCCTAGTCAACCGTTTATTATGATAATTTGTTTTATTCCATCTTATTTAAAATCATCATCCAGTTCTAGGCAAACAGCTAGTTCTGTCTTTTTCTTATTTATTTTTTTTGTGGTTTTATGTAACTAATTTACCAAGGAGGTCCTGCTAATCCTACATTTTGCAATAGAATTTGTGCTGATTCAGGTTTCTTCTATTTTAGGTTCTGGAGTAGTTGACGGACTGATGCAAATTTTGTGGGGAATTTTGGACTTGGAGCAACCAGACACGCAGACAATAAATAATATCGTTATTCCTTCTGTCGAACTTATCTATAGTTATGCTGAATGCTTGGCCTTGCATGGAACTGATGCTTCCAGTCGTTCTGTCGCACCTGCTGTTGGGTTGCTCAGGAGACTTCTTTTTGCTCCATATGAAGCTGTTCAGACTTCCAGCAGGTTCTGATTTACTTTGTGTGCATCTTCCTTGCCACTTGTCATTGATTCCACTAGGCATTCACATCCTATGCATTTGGAAGGTTGCTTGTTTGTACCACAGAAAGATCTCATGTATGTGGAGGCAGCAGTTCTTCATGCAGTGCGCTCCACTATGAAGTCCATGGAATTTGCTTTTACAACTTGCTTAGATACAGAAAAAACAGACTATTAGAATAAAAAACAATAACGTGATGACCATATATGCATACACATAAGATAGGATTAACTATAAAAAGGTACGGTTGAGAACAAAAATGGCCCTACTGAAAAATGGTAATCTTGATCAAGTTGTTTTTATCTATTTTCCGGATTGTAGTAGAGGCAGGTAAAAATGTTTCCATCACATATATCTACTCCTTTTGCCCTTGTTTTCCTATAGAACTATCAAAGTAGGTTCTTAGATTCTTGACCTCCATTGAGATTGTTCAAGAAGGAAAGCTATGTGCAAAGCTTTGGGAGGATTGAGACTTGTGGTGTATTTTTACTCTTTTGAATGTTCACTTCATTTTGTTGATTGATTATTGGATCCTCCAGGCACAATTGTGTCCCTGTCTATATGGGATCTTTGTTTCTGGAAACAACTAATGATCCATTCTCCATCTGTTTTGTGTCATAAGAGTCATTTTATGGTTTTCTTATGCGAGTTTACAATTCCATTTTCATTGTATTTTGGGAAGAGTTCTGACTTCTTTCTTGTTTCAGCCTGGCTATTTCTTCAAGGTTGCTGCAGGTCCCATTTCCAAAGCAGACCATGCTAGCAACAGATGATGTCATGGAGAACACTGCATCAACACCCGTGCCTTCTGATATTACCAGTACAGCTGGGGGACATACCCAGATTATGATCGAAGAGGATTCTGCTACATCATCAGTTCAATATTGTTGTGATGGGTGCTCAACTGTTCCCATTCTTAGACGCCGCTGGCATTGTAATGTTTGCCCAGATTTTGATTTATGTGAATCTTGTTATGAAGTAATGGACGCTGATCGGCTTCCTCCACCACACTCTCGGGATCATCCCATGTCTGCAATACCAATTGAAGTTGATTCAGTTGGTGGAGATGGCAGCGAAATCCAGTTCTCAGTAGATGAGCTGACTGAGTCGGGATTAATGCGAGCAGCCACTGACGTCAGTGTCCAGAATTCTCCTCCATCTATTCATCAGCTGGAGTCCAATGAATCTGGAGAATTCTCTGCACCTGCAATTGATCAGAGAATTGTTTCAATTTCAGCTTCAAAGCGGACTGTAAATGCCTTGCTACTTCGTGAATTAGTCAGTGAGCTTAAAGGATGGATGGAGACAACCTCAGGAGTTCGTGCCATTCCTGTGATGCAGCTATTCTACAGGTTGTCCTCTGCAGTTGGTGGTCCTTTTATGGATAGCTCAAAACCTGAAAACTTGGATCTAGAGAAATTTATTAAATGGTTTTTGGATGAGATCAACCTGAGTAAACCACTTGTTGTCAAGCCCCGTTCTTCCTTTGGGGAAGCAGTTATCCTAGTTTTCATGTTCTTCACCTTGATGCTGCGGAATTGGCATCAGCCTGGCAATGACAGTTCAGCATCAAAATCAGGTGTCATTACAGATACACATGATAAAGGCATCAGTCAGCTGCCATCCAATTCACCAGTTCCTTCAGTTGCAGAGCAAGAAAAGAATGAGTTTGCTTCTCAGCTGCTTCGAGCTTGCGGTGCTCTGAGGCAGCAGTCTTTTCTGAACTACCTCATGGACATCTTGCAACAGCTGGTGCTTGTTTTCAAATCACCACCTGCTAATATTGATACAAGTCATGGTTCAACTCCAGGTTCAGGATGCGGTGCTTTGCTAACAATTCGACGGGAATTACCTGCAGGAAACTTTTCGCCTTTCTTTTCTGATTCATATGCAAAGGCTCATCGTGCAGACTTTTTCTTTGACTACCATAGGTTGCTGCTAGAAAACACTTTCCGACTAGTGTACAGCCTGGTTCGACCAGAGAAACAAGACAAGACTGTGGAGAAGGATAAGGTTTATAAGACGTCTGTTGGTAAGGATTTGAAGCTTGACGGATATCAGGATGTGCTTTGCAGTTATATCAATAATCCACATACAACATTCGTGCGTCGGTATGCGAGAAGGCTATTTCTGCATATGTGTGGAAGCAAAACTCATTATTACAGCGTCAGAGATTCCTGGCAATTTTCAAGTGTCATTAAGAAACTCTACAAACTTGCAACTAAATCTGGTGGCTTTCAAAATCCCGTTCCTTATGAGAGAAGTGTCAAGCTGGTGAAGTGCTTGTCTGCTATTTCTGATGTAGCTGGTGCTAGGCCTAAGAATTGGCAGAAGTATTGCTCAAGGCATGGGGATTTTCTTTCATTCCTGATGAACAGGATATTCTATTTTGGTGAGGAGTCGGTGATTCAGACCCTCAAACTGTTGAATCTGGCCTTTTATACGGGAAAAGAAATAGGCCATGTAGTACAGAAAGGTGAAAGTGGGGATGCAGGAACAAGCACAAACAAGTCAGGCTCACAATCAGTAGATAAGAAGAAGAAAAAAAATGAGGATGGAAATGATGCTAATTCAGAGAAGTCTTATCTTGATATGGAGCCAGCTGTTGAAATCTTCAGTGACAAGGATGGCAATGTTTTAAGGCATTTCGTTGATTCCTTTCTGCTTGAATGGAATTCATCTGCTGTACGTGTTGAAGCAAAGTGTGTTCTTTATGGTATCTGGCATCATGGAAAGCAATCATTCAAAGAGACAATGTTGGTAGCTCTCCTTGAGAAAGTGAAGAGTCTGCCTATGTATGGTCAGAATATTGTGGAGTATACGGAACTCCTGACTTGGCTTTTACGTAAGGTGCCTGATTCAAGTTCGAAGCAGCAAGATAAAGAATTTGTGGCACGATGTTTGACTCCTGATGTGATTAAGTGCATCTTTGAGACACTTCATTTGGAGAATGAGCTTTTAGCAAATCATCCTAATTCACGAATATATAACACTTTGAGTGGCTTGGTTGAATTTGATGGGTACTATCTTGAAAGCGAGCCTTGTGTAGCCTGTAGCTGTCCAGAGGTGCCTTACAGCCGTATGAAGTTGGAAAGTCTGAAATCTGAGACGAAGTTCACTGACAACCGTATAATAGTGAAGTGTACAGGAAGTTACACAATTCAAACTGTGACAATGAATGTTCATGATGCACGCAAGTCAAAATCAGTGAAAGTCTTGAATTTGTATTACAACAATAGGCCGGTGGCTGATTTGTCAGAATTGAAGAACAACTGGTCCTTGTGGAAGCGTGCAAAGAGTTGTTATCTCGCATTCAATCAAACAGAGCTAAAAGTGGAGTTTCCAATTCCAATCACTGCTTGCAACTTCATGATTGAGCTGGACTCCTTCTATGAAAATCTTCAAGCTTCTTCCCTTGAGTCATTGCAGTGTCCACGTTGTAGTCGATCTGTCACTGATAAGCATGGTATCTGTGGCAACTGTCATGAGAATGCATATCAGTGCAGGCAATGCCGTAACATAAATTATGAGAATCTGGATTCTTTCCTTTGCAATGAGTGTGGATACAGCAAATATGGTCGTTTTGAGTTTAATTTTATGGCAAAGCCTAGTTTCTTGTTTGATAATATGGAGAATGATGAGGACATGAAGAAAGGGCTGGCAGCTATTGAATCTGAATCAGAAAATGCTCATAGGAGGTACCAGCAGCTTTTGGGGTTCAAGAAACCTTTACTTAAGCTTGTGTCTAGCATTGGTGAGAATGAGATAGATTCACAGCAGAAGGACTCTGTACAGCAAATGATGATCTCCGTGCCCGGTCCTTCATGTAAGATAAACCGCAAAATTGCGCTTCTTGGTGTTCTATATGGTGAGAAATGCAAAGCTGCTTTTGATTCTGTCAGCAAAAGTGTTCAGACTCTGCAAGGTCTCCGACGTGTGTTGATGACCTATCTTCGTCAGAAGCATTCTGATGATGTGGTTGCTTCATCAAGGTTTTCTGTCCCCAGGTCACCAAATAACTGTTATGGTTGTGCAACAACATTTGTTACACAGTGTCTGGAGCTGTTGCAGGTGTTGTCAAAACATCCGACTTGCAAGAAGCAACTTGTGGCTGCTGGCATTTTGTCTGAGTTGTTTGAGAACAATATTCATCAGGGCCCTAAAGCTGCTCGCATTCAGGCAAGGGCAGTTCTTTGTGCCTTTTCTGAAGGCGATGCAAATGCAGTGGCTGAACTAAATAATTTAATTCAGAAGAAAGTCATGTATTGCCTTGAACACCATCGTTCCATGGACATTGCAGTTGCCACCCGAGAGGAGTTGTTATTACTTTCAGAGGCATGTTCGGTTGCTGATGAATTTTGGGAAGCAAGGTTGCGAATTGCTTTTCAGCTCTTGTTTTCTTCTATTAAACTGGGTGCCAAACATCCTGCTATCTCTGAGCATGTTATTCTTCCTTGTTTGAGGATTATTTCTCAAGCATGCACTCCCCCAAAGCCTGACTCGACCGAGAAAGAGCAAGGGGCAGGAAAGATGGCTTCCAGTGTGAATTCAAAGGATGAGTATAGCACAACCACATCTCTGTCTTTGAGTGGCATATCAAATGGAAGTAAATCTCTGTCTGAGTCATCAGAAAAACACTGGGATAGCTCTCGTAAGGGCCAGGATATCCAGTTATTGAGCTATTCAGAGTGGGAAACAGGAGCATCATATTTGGATTTTGTCAGGAGACAGTACAAAGTTTCTCAGGCTGTTAAAGTAAACATGCAGAAATCCAGGAGAGATACACAAAAACTTGATTATTTAGCTCTTAAATATGCACTCAGGTGGAAACGTCTTGCTTGTAGAAGGACAGCTAAGAGCAACTTCTCAGGGTTTGAGCTGGGGTCTTGGGTATCAGAATTAGTGCTAAGTGCTTGTTCGCAATCTATCAGATCAGAGATATGCACACTTATTAGTTTACTGTGTTCACAGAATTCATCCAGGCGGTATCGTTTGCTTAATCTCTTGATGGTGTTATTGCCTGCTACTCTATCAGTTGGTGAAAGTGCAGCTGAATATTTTGAGTTACTGTTTAAGATGATTGATTCAGAAGATGCACGATTATTCTTGACTGCTAGGGGATGTTTAACTACAATTTGTGGGTTGATAGCTAAGGAGGTGGGCAATATCGAATCACAAGAGAGGAGCCTTCACATTGATATATCTCAAGGATTTATTCTTCACAAGCTTATTGAACTACTTAGCAAGTTCTTAGAGATGCCCAATATTCGATCTAGGTATATGCCTTAGCTGTTTCTCTGTGAATTTGATCTATGTTCACTCTGGACCTGCATATGCTCATTGACCATTATGATTTCTTCTCTAGATTCATCAGGTATGAGTTGCTGTCTGAAGTACTAGAGGCTCTTCTTGTCATTCGAGGTCTGATAGTGCAGAAAACAAAATTGATCAGTGATTGCAATAAGCTTCTAAAGGACCTTCTAGACAGTCTTTTGCTTGAAAGCAGTGAAAACAAACGGCACTTTATCCGGGCATGTATCTCAGGCTTGCAAAATCATGGAGAAGAAAGAAAGGGACGGACATCATTGGTATGGAAAATGCATTTAGTTTCTGCTTTTAGTAGTTTCAAGGTAGAAGTATCATGATTAATAGTACCAAACATGCCAAATTCAGCACCCATCTTTGATCGTGTATCAGATCGCTGATAGAGATACAAGTCCTTTTGTGTACATGATTCTTAGGTGACTTACAAGGTTTGATAAATTGCTTTGTGCATACTTACTGTTAGTCCTTGGAGTTTGGATGTTACCAAAGTTGATGATTGGAGAAACTCTCTTGCAAATTGGTTCTTATATAGTTTCCATCCGAAGTTAATGGGCACAGGTCAGTAACGTTAAAATTAAGCTGACAATTGAACGCGTCCAGGGGCCATTGGTGAATCATGGGGAATGAATATCAACCTTGGCTTTTCACGTATTTGGTGCAACTACCTAAACAGTTGGCCTTGTACTGCAATCCACTGCTGGGTGCTAGATTTGGTTCTCTGCATCCCATTTAGTGGAGTATAAGTTGTGTACAAATTGATTTAACATCCTTGCGAACCATTTATATTTGCTCCATGCACTTCACATATTACATTGCTATGGATGATCCACACTGAGGCTTGGTTGTCTAGCTGTACAGCTCTACAGATGAACCCTCCTTTATCTTAGCCTTGTGAACCTTTTCATGTTCCATGTGTTCTCTACCATTCTCTTCAAGTTTTCAGTTCTATTTCTGTTTCTGAAAACTGACATGCTAATTTTTTAGTAAGAAGCATTACTGTTTCTGCAAGTCATAGTAAATATCAAGCTTGTTTTGTATAGTTTTGGCTTATTACCATCAATGTTAATGCAGTTTATTTTGGAGCAACTTTGTAATATCATCTGTCCTTCAAAGCCAGAGCCCGTTTACCTTTTAATCCTGAACAAGGCACCCACTCAAGAAGAGTTCATTCGGGGATCAATGACTAAGAATCCTTATTCCAGTACTGAGATTGGTCCCCTGATGAGAGATGTGAAGAATAAGATTTGCCATCAGTTGGATCTATTAGGTCTTCTGGAAGATGACTATGGCATGGAGCTACTTGTAGCTGGCAATATTATTTCTCTTGATCTCAGCATATCTCAAGTTTATGAGCAAGTCTGGAATAAATCTCACAGTCAATCTTCAAATACTGTAGCCAATTCTTCTTTGCTGCCTTCTGGCGGATTTGCTCCTGTCAGGGATTTCCCACCTATGACGGTGACGTACAGGCTCCAGGTTTGTTCCCCTTCCAAGCCTGTAACTTTCTCATATCAGAATTTCTGGATCCAATCTGCACGCAAACAAATATCATCAATAAGTTGGCATCATCATTGCAATAATGATAGAGCACTATGCATCATCAGCACAAACTTATTAACTGCTTGTGTACATCCTCGGCTGCATATTTTGTAGCTGTATGCATGTTATATTAAGATACTGCCTGAGTTGAATTAATCAGAGCAGGTTTAGAATATGAAGTTTTCCAATTGAGAACTTTTCGAAAAATCAGTGCAGAAAGCTGACTTGTAGAGGGATGTGAATTTCCATATTTTGGAAGAAATTGATATTACATCTATTTTGATATCCATTTTTTGAGGGGTGGTGCTTTGACATCTTCACTGCCTGATTTGAACTAAGCGGAGTAGGGCTAGAATATGCTGTACTCAACTTTAAAATCTTTCAGATAAATCAAATGCAAAATGCTGAATTATAAAAGGACGCGAAGTTCCATATTTTTGGAAAAAGGGATACCACATCTTCTTTTTTCTTTTGATTGGTACCGCTTCTATTTTGATTTCTATTTTTTGAGGGATGGTGGTGGTTAGTTTCTGGGTTCCTTGGTCAAAATTGCCCATTAGTCACAATTCTTACGTTCACAAAGTTCTGTTTTAACTCTATTTATGATCCTCAAGGAATAAGTTGTACCATTGCTTCAAGAAACATTTACCCCTAATATAGATTGAAGTTGAACATGATAGAAATTCATTCTGATTATACCATTGAATCTGCAAACCTTAGCTCTATTGCTGTTTTCCTGTATGATTCTGTTGTAGATCCAGAGGCATGGGAACTTTTTCTCAAATGGCCAAATGAGGGCATTTGTAGAATTTTTATTCTTGAATCTTGGTGTTCCTCAAATTTCTGGTGAGGAGTATTTGTTTCCATTCCTTTTATCTGTTCATCATTTCCCTATAAAAAATAACATATAGGTTCCAAATTTTAGTTTTCCAACTTGAGTGAGAACATTCAGTAATCAGTAAGTTATACTGCTTGTGGGTACATTCCTATTACTGTGAGTTAGCCTTGTTAAAGCCTCCTTTTATGATCGATTATCCACTTTAATATTTGGCAGGGACTAGATGGTGAAGCTACTGAGCCTATGATAAAAGAGTTGGAGGAAGAGAGGGAGGAATCTCAGGACCCTGAGGTTGAGTTTGCAATTGCTGGTGCTGTCCGGGAGTGCGGTGGATTGGAAATTATTTTGGGGATGATTCAGGCATGTAATTTTACATTTTTATCACAAATTAATATAATTCGTTTATTGTGATTATTTGAATGCTGTCTTTTTCTTCTTGCTCAGTTGTCTGGCTACTGAGCTTTACATTCCAAGCCACATATGGGAATTTTATGAAGTTAATTTGTCTCTTTCTTTTACCAAATGGCTTTATGTCTCTTTCTTTGACCAAAGTGACTATGGCCCATGGCATCTTTTGTTTTTTCCCCTTTGAGAGCTTTTTGAATAATTATATAACCAAATGACGTTGAGTTCAAATGAATTGTAAACTTCAGTGATCACTATCACCCAGATGGCCTGTATTTGTTCATTGGTCTTTTTCATGCAACCGTCATATTGTATTCCATTTGCTCTTGTATTTGATTGACAAAATTGTTGGTTTGTCCTTCTGCCGGTATTTTTTTTCCCTGTGGCTTCTTTTCTACTTTTAGTATGATTCTGATATGGATGCAAGTCCTTTAATGTTCTTATTTCCATATTATTCTCTTCTATTTGGAAGTTTCTACATTTATTTCACGAACTTTGACATAGTTTATGTGGTTGTATTGACAGCGTTTGCGAGATGAAGAATTTAAATCGAATCAGGAAGAACTAGGTTCAGTGCTCAATCTCCTTATGTACTGCTGCAAGATACGAGAAAACAGGCGGGCCTTGCTACGACTAGGGGCCCTGGGGCTGCTGCTTGATACAGCAAGGCGTGCCTTCTCAGTAGAGGCCATGGAGCCCGCTGAAGGAATTCTTCTGATTGTTGAGAGTCTTACAATGGAAGCAAATGAGAGTGACATTGGAATTGCTCAGAGTGTGCTGACAGTCACAAATGAAGAAACTGGAGCTGGTGAACAGGCCAAGAAGATAGTCCTCATGTTCTTAGAGAGACTTTGTCACCCTTCAGGCCTCAAGAAATCAAACAAGCAGCAACGAAACAATGAAATGGTGGCAAGGATATTGCCATACCTGACATATGGGGAGCCAGATGCGATGGAAGCACTTGTCCAACACTTTGAACCGTACCTGCAAGAATGGAGTTCATTTGACAGTCTACAGAAACAACACCAGGATAATCCAAAAGATGAAGGCCTTGCTCAAGAAGCAGGAAAGCAGAGGTCTACGTTGGAAAACTTCGTGAGAGTCTCAGAGTCACTCAAAACAAGCTCCTGTGGAGAAAGACTAAAAGATATTATTCTGGATAAGGGGATTACTGCAGTGGCTGTTAGACACTTAAAAGATAGCTTTGCTTTTGCAGGACAGGCTGGGTTGAGAGCAACTGCAGGGTGGGCACTTGGGCTGAAACTTCCATCAGTTCCTCTGATATTGTCAATGCTGAGGGGTCTGTCAAGAGGTCATTTGGCTATGCAGATGTGTATTGATGAAGGTGGGATATTACCCTTGCTCCATGCTTTGGAGGGGGTTGCTGGAGAAAATGAGATAGGCGCAAGGGCTGAGAACTTATTAGATACTCTTTCTGATAAGGAGGGTAAAGGCGATGGGTTCCTAGGTGAGAAGGTCCATATGTTGCGCCATGCAACTAGGGATGAGAAGCGTCGTCTGGCTTTGAGGATGAGAGAGCAGTTGCTAGAGGTATCATATGTTCAACATCACATTTTTCTAGTTTTTGTTGATGCAATTGTTAAGTTTACCTCAAGAAAACAAATATACTGAAAGGCCAAGCATTCCAATTCAAAAGACAGGCAGTTAAAGCTGAGGGAGGGGCCACATCTCAGCCATCGTGATTAATAAAGACTCACTGTTTTTATCCTTTTTTCACTATGATAATTCTGTCTCATCCTTTTTGTGTACAATGCTAGCTTAGTGATCCTGTTGAAGCGTAACCCATACTGCTTGACATTTAGGCTAAGATCACCAGCATTATTTTTCTGGAATCTGATTATATAGTTATTTATTTTTAATCGTTTCTCATCCTTATTGTGTACAATGCCAGCTTAGTGATCCTGTGGAAGCATAACCCATACTGGATGACCTTTAGGCTAAGATCACCAGCATTATTTTTCTGGAATCTAGTTATGTAGTTATTTGTTTTTAATCTTTTCTGTTACAAAGAAGAAAGCATCTTGCTTGTATTGCTTTATTTATTTATAAGTGAATAATTTGCTTGGGTTGAATTCTCTTTGCTCTGGAATTGCAATTTGGCTAGAAGTTAGTGACTTCGCTTAGGCTGGCAGTTGCAGTTGAATGGAGATATCTTAAACTTTGTCATTTGGCTTGTCTTACCTGTCCGATATCCCCCTTTCAAGCCAACATATCCATTTCAACTGGTTTTAATTGGTGTGTTTCTGGGTCTCTATTAGTGAACTTAAGGGTCTAATACTATGTTGGGTTTGCTTTTGCAATTCTTTTATCTTGTCCACTTCCCAATGATTTTTCTTTTGGGAAACTGATGTTTTGAACTTTTCCCTATATTTTGATAATATGTCCAATATTATTAATGTAATCAGAGATATTATCAATCTCATCTCTAGTTTATCGATATTATCATTTCCAACAAAGCTCCTTTTGATCATTTCTTCCCTGATTTCTTCTGAAACAACCATGATAAACTACCAAAATTGTTAAAAACTTGTCTTTTAGTGTATATGTACTTTTGAGAATAGTATTGTATATATTGTTGATTCCATGTGTGGAAGTCATAATAATTTTGTTGGGGTTTTGTGTCGGATCTTAAATGCTTTTTCCAGTAGTCATAATAATTTTCAACTTTCAAACGAAGCAGTTACACATTTTCTTGCACTTGAGTATTCATAGATGCCAACCAATATTCTGTCACAATGTGTCTGGCTAGAAAATTTTTTTTTTATATTCTTTTGTTTTATAAATATGTGAGCCCCACATTTTTTTTCTTGTGAAATTTGGCAATCTTTTGAATTTTATTTTATTTATTAAAATAAACATTTGGGGAGTGGATATAAGTGTTTATCCCAAATACACCTATTATATTTGACATATATTCTGAATATATTCGTTGAGGTCTGTTTGAGATTTGGTAAAAGTTTTTTTTTTTTAAAAAAAGAAGTCCACTCCTTACTACACATACTTCGGTATAATTTAAATTAACAGCAGGTGATGGAATAGGTATATCTAGAATTTGGTCAATAATTGGTGAGTATATTAGTTGTGTTTGAAACCCACTGACATGATCATTAATTACTGACAAAGTGAACAATGCTTCAGACAGCAGCAATAGAGTTGATTCAAAATATCTTTTCTGCATGAAAGGCAAACCTGTTACAAAGGGTTTCATTCCAGGTGTCTGTAGTGAGGACTATTTATCTGCCACTTGAAAACCGTTTAAGGATGCTATTTTCAACTACAGAGCTGATATCGACACCTCACACATTCATGAAACAGGGACTTGGAATGAGGCAGGAGGTGACATCAGATGGAGGTGGGCGCATAGTTGTTTCAAAGCCCGCCATTGAAGGTTTGGAGGATGTGGAAGAGGAAGAGGATGGTCTTGCATGCATGGTGTGTCGAGAAGGATACACTTTGAGACCTACTGACATGTTGGGTGTCTACTCTTATAGCAAACGTGTGAACCTGGGCGTTGGTACTTCAGGAAGTGCCCGAGGGGAATGTGTTTACACGACTGTCAGTCATTTTAACATCATACATTTCCAATGCCACCAGGAGGCCAAGCGTGCTGATGCTGCTCTGAGGAATCCAAAGAAAGAGTGGGAGGGAGCTACACTAAGAAACAATGAGACCCTTTGCAACTGTATATTCCCCTTGAGGGGTCCGTCGGTTCCCTTGGCCCAATATGTTCGGTACGTTGACCAGTACTGGGACAATCTCAATGCTCTTGGACGTGCTGATGGGAGTAGGCTGCGGTTGTTGACCTATGACATCGTTTTGGTATGGAACAAGCCTCCTTTTGAGTGTCTGCCTGTTTATTTCTGTTCACATTCGTCAAATACTCATAACGAGCCTGCCTTGTGCTTTAGTTTTCACATTTGTCAAATACTCATAGAGAGCCTACCTTGTGCTCTTGTTTTCAAGCAGTATGTGATTGTCAGTTCTTTTGAATGAAAATGTTGCTGAAATATAAAATAGCATTCAGGCATGCCATTTTGCAGGACAATGGAAAACTGGTGTTTTCCAATCTGCAAATGATTTCTTGGCTTATTGAAGATTGTTGATGTTCTTTCTATCCCCCAAAAAAAAAAAAAAAAAAAATGCTGATGTTGGGGGAGGAATCGGACTTTCTTGAGTTGATTACTTTGGTCTTTCTGACGTCTAACACGTTTATGCTTGTGTCATCTAGATGCTAGCTCGATTTGCAATGGGTGCTTCATTCAGTACGGATTGCAAAGGCGGGGGAAGGGAAAGCAACTCCCGTTTTCTTCCTTTCATGATCCAGATGGCCAATCATCTCCTCCTTGAACAAGGAAGCTCCAACCAACGCAGGGCAATGGCAAAAGGTGTTGCAGCGTACATAGTCTCCACTTCCCCTACAGATTCTAAGTCTGCTAGTCCATCTGCCATTCGCCAGTCTGCTGGAACTGAAGAGACAGTCCAGTTTATGATGGTTAACTCGCTTCTCTCCGAGTCCTATGAAGACTGGCTTGAGCATCGCCGTGCCTTCTTGCAGCGTGGGATATACCATGCCTACATGCAACATACTCATGGCCGATCCACTCTCCGGCTATCCTCAGATCCAACTACCGTTGGCAAGTCCGATGGAGAAACCAGCAGTGAAAAACCAGCTGGGGAAGCAGGGGACAGCACGCTTTTTACCATTGTTCAACCGATGCTTGTCTACACAGGCCTCATAGAGCAGCTGCAGCGGTTTTTCAAGGTCAGCAAGTCTGCAGGTACAGGCGCTGGAAGAGCCAAAGGGGCAGCTGGGGAATCTGAGGGAAGCAGCAACTCGGAAGGTCTTGAAGCGTGGGAGGTGGTGATGAAGGAGAGGTTGATGAATGTAAAGGAAATGGTGGGATTCTCGAAGGAGCTATTGTCATGGCTGGAGGAGATGACTTCGGCTGTAGACTTGCAGGAGGCATTCGATGTCATGGGGGCATTGAACGACGCCTTGTCTGGTGGATTCACCCGGTGTGATGAGTTTGTTCAAGCAGCAATCGCAGCCGGAAAGAGCTGAAGTCGGACTGAAGTACGAAAGCAATAGAGTTTACTGACTACTGAATCTCAGTTGGAGGAAGAATTGCTCGGCTAGCCACCTAGGATCTCCGGGGAAAAGAAATCTTTGTTGTTTTATTGTGATTAGTAGTAAATCGATGTGTATAAGGATCTTTGAAAATTTTCAGTTAGGTGGCATCGGTTTCTTCATGATTGGATCTTATGAGCAAACCAAACACTTAAAAACGCGTCATTTAGGGTCAGTTCAATGGAATGCAACTCTGTCGCGTGGATGGCATCATTATTACTACAATCAACCCGTCTTTCCCCGAGGATGGCATTATTATTGCTACAATCTACCCGTCTTCCCCGAGGAATATCTATTGCACGATCCCAGAAATTCCTTACCAGTTACATGAGCTGCCTCCATGCCCGCCGAGAAATCGGTTCAAAAAACGGGGACCACTCGCCACTGTTTTTAACCTGTAATCACGGTTAATCATCAAACAAAGGAGGGGCCAAGGGTGCCATCTCGCATCTTGATTGTGATGCCAACGGCGCAGCAAAGGCCCAACTGCTCCCGCACATGCCAAGGTGAGGCACGTCGCTACCGAACCCCGCGGTCGATGACGTCATGCCCCGCCAAACACTCAAATGTCAGGACCGAGACAAACCGACTTGCCATCCATCCAACTCTCTTCATCCACGTGTCCCCAGCGTTAACCCGACCGCGACAGCGCCACGTGGGCCGACTCACGCGCGTGGGCCGGTGAGAGCCTGCGTCGCCTGCGGTCCCCACCACTCGCCTTCGACAGGACGATCGCTCTCGCTCTCTTCCCATGTCTCCCTGCGTAGGCCACGTCACCTCGGACGCTGACGTGTCTGACACTAATCACATCGCCTTCCTAGCTATTATATATCCATTACCCACAGTTAACCATTGCCCAGGCCCTCCTTAATTATCCCGATTAAATTTAGAAATTTAGGGTGTGTTTGGGAATGGATAAAACTTTTGATGAAAAGTTTTGAAAAGTAAAAATTATCAAATAATGTGATATGATAGGGGTAATGATGAAGAGTAAAGATGATAAAGTTAAAATAGATAGGTTAATTGTGTGGATAGTTGTGTAGAAATGATTGAAAAGTAGGATAGTTGTATGAAAAAATGTGAAAAAATAATTAAAAAATATGATGATTGTAGAGAGTGAAAAGTTTTAGATCGAAAAGTTTTAAGTTAATATTTTTTTCTTATTGCCAAACACCCTTAATATAATTTTTAATCGTGTCACTCAGCCGGCCAACGCAAAAAAGATGAAGAGGCAAATATCTCTACTCAGCTTCGAAATCCGAACCTTTCACTTGCTCCTACCCTGTACACACTAATAAATTTACTATCTAATTAGCTTTTTTATAAATTTATTACTCTAAATATATATAGTATATAAATTACTTGAGGTGTTAAATATAAAGATATTTTACTTATTTTTAATGGCTAAAAACTACTAATAAATTCTTTGAAAATATATACATATCATCAAAAAAGACTTTGAAATTTAAAAAATGATCAAACTTATATATACTAAATAGACTTAAATTAAAAAATTTTAAATACATTTTTCTGCCCAGCTAAGTAAACTATTACTTGCGAGGTCAACAAGAACATGCCTCTAATTAATATAAAATAGAACACCTTTGTATTTTCCTTTTTCTAACATTTATTGAAAATGGAAAATCTACTAACACATAAAAATCCATAAACATAAGTTAGTTTTCATTACCAGAGGCAGAGAGACAAATTCTTGTTCACACGTGCCCATGTCAATACCTTCGCCTCCGTGACATTGCCGTTGAAACACGCACTTAGGAAAACAAAAAATACAAAATAAGAATTTGACATAAACAGCGATAATCTGTTCTTTCTTCGCTTTCTATTTTCCGGTTTTTTCCCAGTTAAAATAAAAATGAAAACGGAGAAAAAAAAATCAAGGGAGGTAGAGCGTCTGATCATTGTCGGGCCATTGATTGTGGGCCCAGTATCCATGATCAACGACTCCACCCGCCAAATCAAACAGCAGGTGGTCGCCACTACTTTGCCAGTCTAACGCCGCTAGCCCGCCGCTAGCTCCTCTGTTCTGCAGTGGCGGCAACTCAACGGAAACCGTCTGATCCACAAATCCCGTCGTTAACTCCTGCATTTTGATGTCTTCCATCAACCCCGCCATCTTCTGCTGCTGATGCTGGTATCTGAACGGTTCTGATCCTCCCACGTCGGCGAAATTGAACCCCAGAAGCGACGGATTCGACGCTGTCATCAGACTCGTGAAGCTTCCCGCATCGGATATGATCAGCGGCTCGTCGATCAAAGGCGCGGCCGCCTCGAACGGTGCGCTGCTGTTCGATGTGGTTGCGATCGGGTTCTGAAATAGGCCAGTCTCAGGGAAATTCAACAGGGCCGACGCCGAAGCAGCCGCCGGAGGGCCGGAAGACGATGAAGCGGCAGACGCGGCGCCATCGGCGGTACCAGCAGCAGCGGTGGCTGTGAGGCTGGAGCTTTCGCTGCTGGAATGCGATGCCGAGGCGGTCTTGCGGTCCCGGCGAGGCGGCGTGGCGTCGGTGGCGGCGTCTGCGGCTGCTGCGTCGGAGGCAGCGGATTTGGGCTTGGAGCGCTTGGTCTTACGACATCCGCCGCCGATGGGGACGTTGCGGAGGACGCCGCCTTTGGTCCAGTAGCGGCGGCAGGACTTACAGAAATGGCGCGGCTGCGACAGGTTGTAGTTGTTGTAGTAGCAGAATTTGGTGTTAAGGGAGTCGCAGCGGGGACATTTCAAGGCCTGGTGCGGGTGGGGCCTCAGCCGTCGATCTCCACCGTAGATTCGACCGGCGGCCCCTGACATGGAATGGATATCCTGCATTTGCAACGGCAGAGATGGAAAGGAGAGTGGTATCGGAGACAACGGAATTCAGACAATTGAGAAGCTTCTAGATTCTTCTGAAGACGAACGACTAGAATTGCATCTTCTCTCTCTCTCTCTCTCTCTCTCTCTCTCTCTCTCTCAGGTAGGACGGCAACTGAGGATCTGGGGGAGGTTCTAGAACATTGTTCTAAGCCAGGTAGGAGGGGATTTTCCGTTGGTATTTCATGGATACATGAGGGCGCTGCGGCTTCCTTTCCTCTCTCTCTCTCTCTCTCTCTCTCTCTCTCAGGTAGGACGGCAACTGAGGATCTGGGGGAGGTTCTAGAACATTGTTCTAAGCAAGGCAGGAGGGGATTTTCCGTTGGTATTTCATGGATACATGAGGGCGCTGCATCTCTCTCTCTCTCTCTCTCTCTCTCTCTCTCTGCTTCCAATGGAGGTTTGGTTTTGATTCTCTCTATAAACCTCTCAGTCTCTGTCTGAAAACAGAAGTGGTGTGTTTACATCCATATGCTTGGGTTGGCAAATATCCTCTGTTGAGGAAACCTCAATACTCCGGCGTTCTATCATCACTCATACACCGGCGCTCCCCATTTCTCCACGCCTACCGTTCACTTCAACGTGACCTCAGCAATTACAGTCGTATGACAGTTATGCCAGGGTCGGTTTCTCCACATGTGTAGTCACATTTGCCAGTGGCTGAATCACCGCTGTTTGGTGGGTACAAAATACGGGAGTATTTATTGCCTTATTACTGTCTAAACTATTTTCATGTGTTATTATATACGAACCATATTTTTAATTTTCCCTCCTAAAGTAATTTATCTTTTTATTTTCATATTTACTTCTCAACATCCAATATTTTGTTTAGATAATCATAATTTGATTGCTTCAACATCTACGTTTAATTCATGCAAGTGAGATGCTGCCAAGTATGGGGTTTAAGTATCCCTTTCTTTATGTAGAGTGAAAATTTTTAATTTTTTCATTTGTGTAGAAGTATTTGTAAATTTTTTCTTCATAGGTGTGAAAGTTATATCTACAGTTCAGTGTAACATGAGTTGTAGTAATGTATAAATATTTGTAAAAAAAGAGGAACCAATTTGTAACAGAAGACTAATCAGCCTAACTTTCACGCAAATAGAGCATGATTAACTTTCTTTGTATTTTTGGACATCAACGTGCAAAATTTTTAAACTTAAGAACGGACTCAACCCCAGTCGCACCGGTGCGGCCACATCATTCCTCTTTCTTTGCAAAATTTCCGTCGGAAGAAGGATTATACGGAGATGATAGGGGCTGCCCGGCGGCGCCATGAAATCGAGACCATCTGAATGGTTTGTACGATCGGTTTTGAGTTAAACTGTCTACAGGTGTTTTCGTATGAGGAACATTTGCGATCTGTTTTAATTTTATTAAAATGCTGGTGGACGGTGTGCTCGTAGAGCATGGAAAATCAACAGTAAAAAGAAGCTTGATTTGAGAGATTTTTATTCGCTACCGCACGTACGAACGGGCTCAATGAATGCGGAGTTCTGGACGTCTCCGTTGCAGCAAATACGATACGGAAGATGACCCAGTCGTTCCTTAGCTACTAGCCAGGAGCCAGGGGGTGGTGTGCGCCTCTGTGCCTGTTGATCTGTGAGTTTCGTCCTCGATGGGAGCAGGAAACTGTCCTTGTTCTACAGGAGCTTTTTTTTCCGTGCCCTCCCATTTTGATATTCACCCCACCCACCCGAAGCCGCCTCTCTTTTTTTATCCAAATCCTCATTGCTTTAGAGATGATTGAAGTCTGGAACGGTCGGCCGATTTAATCAGGTTGTCTTTTTACCCATTTCCCTTCGCTTATGGTTGTGGACATGCTGTGAAAGATGGAGACGATGTCATGGGCTTGATTGCCTGTTGCTTCCATGCACTGGCGCTCCCTCTCCCTGTGATTAGGTGGAATCATAGGTACGGCTCAGGATTGGGTGCATGAATTTAGAACAAGATTGGCTTCTGAGTTGGCCTGAAAATTTCCCGTATCCTCCTCCTCTAATGTATATTCTTCTTGGCGCAGTACTTATAGTTGCATTCACTGATATAAGAATGATGTTTTATACAGTTTAGAGAATGGTAAAAAAATTTTAAAATTAATACATAAATTCAAAGTGTGGGAACTTGGGAGCTTACAACGTAGAGTTCAATTAATTGAAAACTTAGGTAGTGTGATATTCACCAAGAAAAAAAAAAAGTCTATACTTTAATTAATTAAATCTAGTGTACGTTGATGGCTTGAGAAGTTTAGGGACCGAGATGGGCCATTAATAGATTGATAAGTGCTCTTAAGGACCAACAGGAAGCAGGTTAACAAATTGACAGTTCCATGACTTTTGAGAGAATCCTGAAATGCTTAGATGCAGATCTCATTTCGGGTCAGGTTTTATGTCTTCGATTAGAAAATGCATACCATTGATTCTAGGAAACGTAATTATTCTGTAGATGGCATGCAAAGGCTAGAACTCGCAGCTGGGAAGCGGATGCCGAGGAGTGGAAAGGGGTAACATTCGATCATCGGGCTCAAGAAAGGGTCTACCCCTGTGCTATGAATGAACAGATGCACGAGCACCATCCATCGGAAAACAACCTTGGTGCACGGGTCAATATAGCTACTGATTCTTTGACTGAAGGATTGCTATTGCCGACATCTTCTATGATAGTCCTGATGGACGCCAAGGGAAATGCCACCAAGAGGAGGCGATATTTATGTTTCCATTTCACGTTGCTCAAACATACATATGTATTATTTTGCATTTTTATGCATTGTAATATTCACCCTTGGCGGTACGTCCATTTGCGGCCAAAAAAGCAGGACCGGTTCTAATCTCTTTCAGCGTGTGCGGATGATGATTTCCCCTTGTAGAAGGGTATTATAGATCGTGTTTGGGTTTTATAGATCCCCTTTGTATTTGGGGTTATTTACAAAAAAATCTCTCCAATATGTGAGTGAGTGAAGGGTACTTGATTGTAATTTCAGAAGTCACTATGTGTGTATATATATACACCAATAAAAAAAACATACATATGTTGCACCTGATTTCATACACATGGGTGCAAAAACAGATATTTTTTAAATTTTTTTATACAACTGTTAAGCTTGGGGTATTTAATATATATACCAAGTTTTACTATTTTTAAAAATTTATAGATTTTTTTAGATTTTTTAAAATTATTAGCATTTTTCTAATTTGGAATTATAAAAATGCAACTAGTTTTAAAAAATCTAAAAATATTTTTGCAAATCTTCAAAAATAGTAAAACTTGGTACACATGTTCAATACACCTAGATTAATAGTTATATAAAAATTTTCAAAAAATATGAAAAATAAGTTTTCGTACTTGGATGCACCAGATAATGGTCCAACATATGTATTCAATTCATCCTTTAATTTTGTGATTTAACGTAGAAATTAAATATCAGCATTGCTTAGGTAAAACAATTACTGACTAGTTTTATGTAGAAATATATCTGGTGAGTATGCATTACGACCAAATGCACCAAAGTGCGCTTAGCCTCGGTTCACCCTAAGTGTATTTAGCATTTTTTTATTTTTTTAAATTTTTTATAAAATGTTAATCTAAATATATTTAATACGTGTATCAAGTTTTACTATTTTTAGATATTTATGAATATTTTTTACTTTTTTTAAATTTTATGAATATTTTTAAAATTTTTAAAAATTAATGGCATGTTTGTAATTATAAATTACTAAACGTCGTTGATTTTAAAATTTTAAAAAATATCTAAAAATCTTCGAAAATTGTAAAACTTAATACACATGATAAATACACTTAATTTAATAGTTATATTAAAATTTTTTGAAAAAAGTAAAAAATTAATTTTTGCACCTAGGTGCACCGAAGCTAAGTGCATAGGATTAGGCCTTTATATATATGGTTTTGCTTATATAAATTTTTTTTATATAACTTCATTTTTAATATTTAGATAGTTAACGAAAATATTTAGCATCGTTTATATTATTATAAAAAATTTCTTATTTATTTATTTTTCATTCGTTCATATATATATATATATATATCAAGTCATCTAATATTACATATCAATACATGCATATTCTCACGACACGGAGCAATCAAATAATAACCTCATAACTTGAGGGACCAAATAATACCCTAACCAATGGAAGGACAAGCTTACAATATCTACAATGTAGATGATTTTTTTCCTTCTTGCCACCATTCTATCCATGCCAAAGAGATGTCGTTATAGCCATTTGAAACCACGTTGCTCATCCAAGGAGCGGACAGTCGAATACGACGCTACGAGCGTCATGGCATTTTGTTATTTATTTAGTATCACTATAAATGAGCACCATTTATAAATGTGCAAAATTAATGTAATAAAATAATTTAACCTAAATATAATTTTAAGTAGTATTTTTAACATCTAAATTATTTAAAAGTACTACTATATGGATAAATAATTCTATAAAAATTATTACATTTTAAGACATATAAAATGAATTTGAGAATTTCTATAATTTAGACATAAATATATCTATTTTTTAGCAAACTTGACTTAACCACATAATTGATTTAGAAAAAATTTCGTCTTTTAGCTGAACAAATAATATTAAAAATAATAAATTAATTAAATTTTGAATCAGTTATAAAAAATTTTAAAATGAAGAGGATTACATAAATGCCCTTCTATGTGACCTAATGCTGATATATATATGGATTATATTTCTGTGCAGCATGCTGCACCGGAATTTCCGGTGCAGCATGCTGCACCGGAATTTCCGGTGCAGCATCGCTGTAATGGGCCCCACATGATCATGAAATCATGATCTACTCCACCCATTGTATTTAGAATAATGTATTCTATTACCATACCAATTTTCATCCCAATCAGATATGTATATGGGCCCCATCTGAAAATGGTACAAATCCAACGTAATAAAATAGTTTGATGAAAATAACAACTTTAAAGTATCTGATTGGGATGAAAATTGGTATGGTAATAGAATACATTATTCTAAATACAATGGGTGGAGTAGATCATGATTTCATGATCATGTTGGGCCCATTTTTGGGCCACTGTACCGCTGTTCCGGTGCAGCACTGCACCGGAACAGCTCTCTCTCTATATATATTCATTTTATTATTGGGAAAAACTAGGGAACATAGAAATGGTGTTAGTCAGAGTCACTCACCTGTATGTTCAATCAATCATGTCTGATGAGGACTTGATGTGGTCCTTCTGTGGTATCGTTTGGATGCAATTGAAGTCTCTCCACATGCATTTCTAGTCTCTTGGATTTTTGTTCTCCATTCCTAAGGGATCGCGTGCTCTCTAACATCTTTGCCTGAAATGGCTACGAGCCAATGACTGTGAAGATCTTAGATCTTCATAAAATTCACGACTATATGGCTGTTTTCCATTATTATGATATAATTTACTTGTTAAACTAAAACGACAAAAAATATGATAGAATTTGGTTTGCTCGAAGTCGTGTTTTTTTTTCAAAGTCTTGATTTTGACATGTATTTTATGTCATCATCGTCCTTTGTCTTATATATATATATCATTATCTATGTTTCTGTTGTTATTAAATTATTTATATATTTTTTGAAAGAAAAACAGCTGATATACTTTATGACTAATATCACTTTATATGTTGTTGATATGATGATATCAGCTTTCATTTGAGTTAATCCAATTTCAAGATGCCTGCTTGGCTCAACAAGCAATTGGCCTTAGAAACTAGGATATTTTCAAACTATTTATTAAAAAAATAAAGATAAGGGAAAAAAAACTTGTCTCTCTCTTTTTAGTGCATGCAAGCCTTTGTCCATCCTCTCATAGCCATGTAAACTCCTGTCTTAATCATTATTATTTACATTTTCCATTTTAACTTAAAAATCTATTTATTTACATAGCCTTATATCTTTACTTGCATAAAAAAAAGTTTCAATTATAAACTGACATTCAGTGACGTCATTAGATCTCTAATTCCTCTCCTTTCATAGCTAGATTGAACTTATTCTCTCTCTCTCTCATTTTCTTTTCCAAATCCTCAGGGTAGTAGTCTTGGTGATGAATTGATATTTTACACCCTTTTACAGTTTTACAGTCTTAATTTACCAGGAAGTGAGGGTTTCTAAATTGCCATGAAATGATCGCATTCGCAGCAGTCGTTGAAATGATCACTTCAGGAGCGGAAGTGATCGAATATCAAATTACCAGCAGCTGATGAAAAACTTCTACTCGTATTCGAGTAATCATGTCACTATCATATGATGCAAAGATGACCCAAAGCGTTATCATCCATCCAAATGCTAAGATTAGATGTTACTTAACAGCAGTATTTAATCAATTCAAATATGATACATTGTAAATCTAAATAAAAAAAAATGATACGTTGCACATTTTATGTAGGAGAAACGCTTCAGATGTGATTGATTTATAGCTTTTCTCTAGTAGCCTTGCGAACTTCATTTTCCATAATTTTAGGCCTTTTTTACTACTGTTATGGAGGTTTAAGTTAGGCATGCTTCCGCAATGCAAGAAAAGACAGCAAAAAATAAACAAGAAAAATGCAAATCGCCATAGTCTCTTTTGTAAACATGAAAGAACATGGCAAGATAACGCATACCAAATAGGTGGTACGTTAACATGAATACAATTTTGATTTCCGACAGTAAGCATTATGTTCCTACTTTGCTATCAGCGCAAAGAATAAGGCATTGATACCGACTATGCCTAAGGCCTTAGTGTTATTAGAGATGGTATGGCAGAGGCCTTAACCTTAGTTGTGACTACTCAATACATCAACCACTCATGTCGTTACTATTTTTAAGGTTAATTATATGACATAAATTAGATCTTTATTTACGTATATGACCGTGCATTTAGAAAAATGGTACATAAGATTATAATTTTTATTCATAATTCTAAATATGGCAATTTTGTTAACTTCTATTAATAGTAGAAATTTTTTAAATGACTAAATTGCCCTTGACATTTTTTTGACATAGATGACCCCATATTGCTTGCGCACACAATGCCTTTTTATAAGAAATGTTAAAGGTAATTTGGTCATTTTGAGAAAAATTTTCTTATCAACTAATAAAAGTTAATAGCATTTGTCGAATTTGGAATTAAAAGTAGAATTTGTAGTCAAAGTACACTATTTTTTTAAATATGTAGTCATATCTATAAATAAGGTATAATTTATTTTTATATTTGGAATTATGACCAACTCAAGTTTCAGATTAAGGTGACTTTAGGCATTATTATTGTTGAATGTGTAACGACAGACATACTAGTTATCTCCGATTCAATCACAATATCGTAATGGATCACACTAAGGTCTAAGGGCTCACCAGTAGGATTGAGATCATTTCTCCATGCAATAATTATAGTAGGGAAGCAATACGCGATTGATATATTAATACCCTCATGTGCACTGGATGCAAATACCTATTTTTTATTTTTTTGAAATTTTCTTATATAACTGTTAATTTAAATGTATTTAACATGCTATCAATTTTTTTTAATTTTACAAATTTTTAGATATTTTTTGGATTTTTAAGAATTAGTGACATTTTAGTAATTTTAAATTAATATGACTACATATTTAATTCATTCTATTATAACCTACCCAAGTTTTAGAACAAGATGACTTTGGGTGTTATTATTGTTGAATGTCCAAAAGGCAAACATACTAACTCCAATCCAATCACAATTTCGTGATGGGTATACCGAGGTTTAAAGGCTCACCAAAAGGATTGAAATCATTTCTTCATGCGGTAATTATAGTGGGGAAGCAATACTCGGTTGAGATATTAACACCCACGAGTGCACTTCGCTTCGATGCACCAGGGTGCAAGTATTCATTTTTTATATTATTTTAAAATTTTATACATCAATTAATCTAAGTGTATTTAACACGTGTATCAATTTTTACCAAATTTAAAGATTTTTATATATTTTTTAAAATTTTAAAAATTAGTGTCATTTTAGTAATTTTAAATTACTAAAAATGCTACTGATTTTTAAAATCCAAAATATCTAAAAATCTCTAAAATTGGTACAAATTAATACACATGTTAAATACATTTATATTAAGGGTTTTATGAAAAGAAATTTTAAAAAATAAAAAGAGGTTAAATAACTTTAGTGCACGTGGATGCATATATGACATCCCGGCAATACGAATGGCCTTTAAAATCCCTGTGTGTAAAAAAATGCAACAATAAATATGCCCCCGGCCACTTGTGCTCTTGCGCAGGTCTGAACTTCAAATGCAGGCCCACACAATACTTATCTGGCAATCGAAAATAATGCATGTTTGCATAAATTAATTTCGAGGCAGTTATTTTGTGATATATGTATTGTTCGTTCTCTAATTCTGATAAACGATTTCCTTGTTTCTATCACTTCTGAATTCTGTCGTGAATAAACATGAGTTATCAATTATGATTGTGCGATCATCAGAAGCATAAAATATGGTACTGTTGATATAGGGTGTGTTTGGCTAGATGCAAAAATTGTCAACCAAAACTTTTCAATCTCAAACTTTTTCACTTTTCGTAACTACTTTATTTTTAATTATTTTTTCATATTTTCTAGTACAAACAATCTTATTTTTCAATTTTTTTTTGCACAACTTCACATACAATTAACTTATCTATTTTAACTTTATTCTCTTTATACCTCATTATTACATCAATCATATCACATTATTTTCTATCAACTTGACAACTTCTACCCCGAAAACTTTTCATAAAAAAAGTTTTACATCCAACCAAATACAACCGTAATTTCAAAATGTTTAAGGTGGTTATTTTGAATTCCCAACAGTATTTTCCGATGATCTGCCTGCTACTTTGTACTCGAGTGTCAGGACTCCATTTATGGTCGGGTGGTACTGGTGTTCCCCATGCGGGGCCCACATCCACCGTAACCAAGACTCAAGAAAACAAGTACTGTTCATTAACAAGGGCATGTGTCATTTCCTTTAATGTTGTCAGAATTGAACCGGTGATCGAATTGGTAAAAGAACTGGTCTGGTTCGAACCGATGACGTCAGCATGACATATTTATGATGTCATAAATATTTAGTTATTTTTAAATTTTAAATAAATATCTTGATAAAATTATATTATCATAAATCTTAAATATATATGTTAGATTTTAAGAATTACAATATAAGTATAAAACATGTAGGAAAAAATTAATAGCAAGTTTTAAAAAATCTTTTAGCATGAATGCTAGAAAAATTAACCTGAAAAACTTAAATTTGTAATAAGTCGTGACTGTTGATGCTTGGTTGTTGGTTGTTGAATTCTTCCTATTTATCTCGGTAGCTTTATGAATTGTATTGTTATAAACATACCTAGCAAAATAAGAAATAAAATAAATCAGTAAGTGTTGAAATTTTGAACAATTAAATAATCTATAATAATATAAAAATTAAGAACATCTCCTATGTTCAACAAAAATGAAAATTTAGAAATCTATAAACCATTAAATGTATTATTCTCATCAAACATAGATTTTAAAAGTATACAAATACATCATTCTCACCAAATATAACATTTTAAAAGTCTACTAACACATCATTCCTACCAAACATAAAATTTTAAAAATCTACAAACACACATTCTCACTAGAAATCCACCATTCAAATGATTACAAAAATTAAATAAAAATGTCTTCAAGTTTCTTCCTTATCAAGGTTAACAATGATATTTTCATCTTGCCCGCCCATTAGAGTTCCTAAATTAAAATACAAAAAATAAAAATATTAGTTACACACTACCATTTTTCCCATCAAAGTATCACTCGTACATTATTGAATTAAAACTATAGTATAATACCAAAGTCTTCAACTTCTTTTATTTCTTTCATACTATTTGGTTGATCTATTTGCAACCAAGTGTCAACATCTTCATCTGTCAATAATGGAGACTCATCTTCTACCACTCACTCCTCAATATATCAATATCTTCTAATGAAATTGGACCATGATATAGATATTTCTTCTTCTTCTTCTTCCTATAAAAAAGATACAAAGAGGTTACTTGGAATAAAACATAGGTTATTTGCATTTCTTAAAAATAAGTCATGAGAGTTTATACTTTATACCTATCCAATAATCGTAAATCGTATTGGGCATATACAAGACCACATAATCTTTGGTGTTCTAGTCAATTCCTCTTTTTTGTATGAATGCATTCAAAAATACCCTAATTGTGTTCGCATTCAGATGAACTACATGTTTGACTTAAAATCTTTACAGTCATTTTTTGCAAATTAGGAGTACCACATCCATGAGCTTGCCACTAATTAACTACAATAAATGAGCCACTGTTAGGATATTAATTAAGTATTTATAAATAAATAACTAATTTATAAGGATTAAGAGTTAATACATGTACTTGGGGATAGGGTATAACGAGAATGAAGAGCAATTGAGTTTCCAAAATCATCATGCGCGTAGTGGAATGAATTTATCTCATGAATAATATTTGTTTGGACATGAACATCGCCATAAGTCAACCGATGGATAATTTGAAACAGCCCTTACATTGTCATTGTCTTCGTTAATTCATCCATGAGGTAGTAAAACTATAGATTTAAATAATGACCAGCAAAATGAAGAGGCCGACCAAGTTGATTTTTCCATCGATTATTTACAATTACTAGGTAGGGATCACAAGACATTTTAAATTTCTTCAAAGTCTTCTTCATTGCATTTTTTTTTAATTGGTATATAATTACATGTATCTCAACACATATGATATTGAAGACTGAGACATTCTTACAAATCTGGAGATACATAACATCCCAAAGAAATCTGGAAGACACAGGCTTTACACGTTGTCTCATAAATGTATTCCATTGCAAGCCTTTCACTATCTATAATTTGTAACGCACTAACCAGTTGTTCAAATGCTTTCACAACTACTTCACATCTTTCCCAAAAGGAAGAACTCAAAACAAAATTAGAAGCAGCTCTTCCCTTTTGAGAATTTATCCATTTACAATCTAGTCATTCTTTACAAGTGAATATTGCCTGTAGTTCATTCATAGAGTTCAACATACTTTGCAATGCTATAAAATTTATTGCAAAACGAGTTATTGCAGGATGAATAATTTCTTTTCCACCAGTAAATTTTCTCATCAAGTACAAAACAAAGCCATGATTATAAATAAATGTTGAAATAAAATGAGCTTCCTCTATCACCTCTTTCACATCTTCCATCTTTACAATATCTTCTAGCATTAAATCAATACTACGTGCAACACATGGTGTCCATACAACGGATGAATATTTATCATTCAGTAAATAACCCGCAAGCCAATAGTTAGCTGCATTATCAGTCACTACTTATACAACATTTCTAGATCCAATTTCCTCCGCAACAGTGGTAAGTAATTCAAAAAGCATTTGACCAATTTTTGAATATTCGGAAGCATCAACAGACTTTAAAAATACAATTCCCTTATGACAATATACTAGAAAATTTATCAATGTCCTTCCGTTTTGATCTGTCCATCCATCAGTCATTATAGAGCAACCAAATTTTTTCCACATTCCCTTAAATAATTCAATGTCATCCCTTACTTCCCTCACATTCTTTTTTAATAAGAAACATCTTAAATCGTGATATGTTAGAACTTTGAATCCATATCCAATTGAGCATGCATGATCAAACATAGATTGAAAGTGAATAGAATTTGCCGCATTAAATGGAATAGTGAGGGAAGAGAGGGTTTTTTTTACTAGTGGTTGCAGTTGTGCTACTGGTTGCAAGATCATTTTTCATGTCTAAAAGTACATTAGGTGGGACCTTTTTACATATAGCTGCATTACCCTTTACATTTGCCAAATATTTTTTCGCCCTGTGAATTCCTCCCCCTTAGAAAATCTTCCCACAATACAAATATTTGTACTTATTTTTTTCTAATTCAACCACATGATTCCATGCAATATTAGTCCTTCCCCTAGAGGGTTTTGACCCAGAATCTATTGTACTATCAGCTACTGGTGTTACATTTGATCCTGTAGGAGTATGAGACTAGTTTCCACTTTCAGATGGGTTTGATGACAACATGATGATTAAATAATTACCTAAAATAGTACGATGAAAATTTTATTTATCATGCAATTAACAACATTTTCTCAAATAGACAATTAAAATAATTTTCCCAATATCAGCATAGAAACAATCAACACCAAATAATCAACAATAAATCATGCAAACAACCTCTTCAATAATATCTCCAACATCAGCAAACAAACAATCAACAATAATTCCAACTACTCCTGTCAAAAACACAATAAACAATTAATTTTAAATCAACATTGCAAAAATATACTAAAACACAACAATCTCTCTTCAAAATCAATCATACAACGGCTATTTTAATTCAAATAATTATTTTAAATGGAGGGGGCTTGTTCGAAGCGTCCCCATTGTCATTCATTCAATTACTCATGCAAGCAACTACATGTGCATTTGTTGCATCGAACTATGGATCAGGTAGGCCACTGCAATCTGAGGTTAACACTAAGATTTCAGGGTTTGTCCATTCATTCATTTCATTATTGTATGTTGAACCTAAAGATGATGCCTAGTATAAAATTCGTGTTTGGGGAAGGTTCTTTCAAGCTACAACAATTTCTACATCCATTATATTTTGCTATAGTAATTTCTGCATCCATAGTCCATACAATCGTTCTTTCAAGCTACATGGAGATTAACCACCAGAGCAGCCATGTATGCATCTTACAAATATCCACATGACCACAGCTAATTGCAGTTGGTGGCGTGGATTTCAGAACTCCGTGATCGAGGTGCAGAGGAGGCACCCTTTCGGACCACAGCGGTCTCATAATTGTTTTTGAGTGTCCGTGTATCAACCTTTCACTCTAGCGGTAAAAGTCAGCAACATTACCTTAATTAGCAAAATGCCGAAGGTGGGGAAGACGAACCGGCGAACAGAGCAAACGAACTAGCGAACGAAGCAGCAGGAATGGGAGCGACCGGAGGAGAAGAAGAAAATGGCAGCGATGCAGAGCAGGGACGGGAGCGGCAAGTTGGTTGTGTGCGGTTGCTGTTACCGCCGTGACCATTTCACAGGTAAACGGAGCAGCGGGGACAGAAACGGCCAAAGGAAGAAGAAAATGGCTGCGACGCAGAGCAAGGACGAGAGCAGTAGGGAAGGGAGCGGCCGACTGGCTGTGTGCAGTTGCTATTACCGTCATGACAATTTCGCTGATGATAGAACGATGGGGAACAAATGGCCGGTGAGCAGATGGCTAGGATTTGGGCTACGATTCGTTGAAACTCAAAAGGGAGAAAACGAAAATGGTGGGTCGAGGGCTCGAGGCATGCTTTAGAGGGCGGGTGAGCAGGCAATGAGTTTTTAGGTTTTTTTAAAATATATATCAGGTCTGATCGATCAGTTCGATCGCCGGTTCGACGGTTTGATCGGTTTAATGTATTTGAACCGAACCGGAAACTGGACTAGATCCCCGTTGGACTGGTCTGACCGGCCGGTCCAGTTCTTACAACCTTGCTTTTCTTTACAGGAGGACTGGTGGGCCACACATTCAGAAACACGAGTTGAGTGGATCAGCCATGTGTGAGAAAGGTCTCCAGGCCGTTCATCCATTCTGAATACGACGTGGACGGCTTTGATCTTTGTAAGGAGAAGCTCAGCATCCATGCGACGAAGAGGCCTGAGGTGCTAGGAAATGTTTGGACCTTGAAGTACACATTTGGAATGTGACATGAATATTAATGGGATGAGAAGATTTGACCATGGGTTTGTGTGAAATAAAAAATAAAAAAAGATTTTATGTATGGAAAATGTTTTTTTATTTTTAAAAGACCAATTTCGTATACTCTCGAGAATTTTATGCTAATTTTACTTATACGGTAAATACTCAAAATTTCCAAATGTACATATATATTTTACCAAAAATATCATTCACTTACACCCTTATATGGAATGACGGGTATGTCCAAAATTTAATTATAAATTTATAATTTATAATTTACATTCAAATTATATATAATTTTATAGAGGTAATAGTATGATTTTATAATTAAAATAATAATAATTCATTTGAATGTGGACTTTTAGTTCAAAATTATAATTATAGTTTTGACATATTCATCTTTTTCCAAAATATTGTGGATATAAATGAAATTTTGACCAAGATATATAGATATATTTAAAAATTTTGAATGTTCATAAGTATAAGTAGAATTAGAGATAAAATTTATAGATATATGTAGAATTTGTTCTTTTTAAAATTCTAAATAAAATATTTAAAAGTATCTAAAATTTGTAAAAATTATATATATATATATATATGAAAATTTAGTACTTACGCCCATATATGAAATTGAAAAAAAATTCAAAAAATAGAAAATAGGATAATGCATCGGATGCATTGGACTCGGTCACTTGGCCCAGTATGTATTTAATTTTTTGAAAAATAAAAATTCTAAATTCATTCACTTAGCATTCCATATTTTATGAATGAAGACTCAAACAATGGTATCACATGGAGTGCATAAGTATGATAAGGCTTCGAAGTAAGGTAAAAGCGTTGTCTTTTTATAATGCAAAATAGAAATGTAATAATAAAAAAACCATTCATACCTTCGTTTACTGGCCAGGGAAGTGAACGACACGTGTAGGACGTATGGCAGCAGCGTTATTTTGATTTTACACTCGAGGAGTGAAGAAAATCATGTGACGGGCAGCAGGCCTGCATATGAAATGGGAAGATGGAAAAGTATATAATTCCATAGAAGAAAACGAGCGCGGTGTAGTTGTGCAGGAAAATGGAAATTCTTCGGTGCCAGTCCCTTTCGTGCGCGTGCATGCTTCCCAAATGCATCACAACCGTTGCTGAATCTACCTTTCAGACTCTCTCCTCACTTGTACTGTGCATCCGTTCTCGCAACCGGCGCAATCGTACAACGTCCCACACCAACCGGTTTGGGTGGAGACCGATCAGGATTGTCTAAGTCCTAAGCTAATAGGTGTTGGACATTACGTTGCCACGACAATTGAAAGTTTGTCAATACACGCCGGCCTGAGAAGTGAAAGGCAACATGGAGCAGATATCCTTTTGAGAACTGTTCTACTTATTTTGTCTTTGCACTGTTCTAATCTACACTTGTTTTGAGGCACTCATTTTTGCCATTCCAACTCCTTCAAACCTCTTAAACTTTAATCCATTTGTATCATGTGGTTTTCAATTATATTTAACACCATTTATTTAATTAGGAGACTAAGTTTTATCCAAATCAAATATGTACATTAGCTACATTTGCTCAAAAATAGATATATTTATAGGTAAATTAAAAAAAAAACTATTTAGATTCATTCACATATGTATTAGAATGTAATAATATTTCATAAAATTATTTATCCACATGATAGTGATATATTAGATAGTTTAGACGTTAAAAATGCTATTTAAAAATTAACATTTACTAAATCATTTTATTACATTTATTTGATATATTTACATATGAGCTCATATGTAGTGATACTAAACAAATGATAATTTTTATGATAATATAAATAATATCAAATATAATAAATGGAAAGAATTTTCAATTAACCATCAAGATATTAAAAATGAATGAAGTTACATAAAAGAGAAGACTCATATGTGCGTATATGTATGAGAACTTATCATGTACACTTATATGCTCCATAAGTTATGGTGCATTTGGCTCAAAATAGATCTCATATGATTATAAAATATACATCTACTCCACCCATTATACTTAGAATTAGTTTTTATTAGCATACTAATTTTTATCGAAATTGGAGTATGAGCCGCATTTGAAAATGATACAAAAAATCAACATACTTAAATAATTTGATGTAAATATCAATTTTAAATTTATTTCTTCAACATGTAAACTATCTAAGATATAATTTATACCTAGACAAATGATTGTATAAAATATTAATGTAATTAAATGCATGTAAGACTCATTTTGAGTCAAATGCACTGTAACTTACGGTATATTATATATAGGACCGCTTCTATATAACTATGTTACATAGAAGTGGTTGTACATAACTCTTTCAAATTTTAAATTTTTTTATGTTTGATGAAATATACTTATTGTATTTAACATCATTTGTTATTTAAGAGACCAAGTTTCATTTAAATTAAATATGTACACTAGCCACATTCGCTCAGAAATAGGTTTATTCATATGTAATCAAGAAAAATGCTTAGATATGTTTATATATGTATTAAAATGTAATAATACTTTATAGTAGTATTTAGCCACATAAAGTAATATTTTAGATAGCTTAGATGTTGAAAATATATATTTAAAATTGATATTTAGTATTAAATTATTTTATTATTTTGATTTTACACATCTATAAACGGAGCCCATACATAGTGATACTAAACAAGCATTTTCAATTTTTGGATCGTCTAAAATATTACTACTATATGGATAAATAATTTTATAAAGTATTATTATATTCTAACTCATATGTGAATGAATCTATGCGTTTTTTATGATTTATATATGAATATATATTTTTGAGCAAATATGATCAATGCACATACTTGATTTGGATGAAACTTAGTCTCTTAGCTAAGCAAGTGATGTTAAATATAATGAATAGATTAAAATTTGCATCAATTATTAACATATTAAAAATTGAGTAGTTACGTGAGATTGTTTTTATGTAACATGGTTACATAAAATCAGAGTCTCTCTCTCTCTCTCTCTCTCTATATATATATATATATATATATATATATATATATGATATGTTCCTATGCATTTGTTTGCACCATAATAAACAACGCATTGAGCCCAAAATAGACCCTACATATACTTAAATATACTGATACTTTATATAATCATTTATCTATATGTAAATTTTACACAAATGCTTTACATGTTAAAAAATAATTTTGCAATTGCTATTTATATTAAACTATTTTATTACGTTGAATTTGTATCATTTTTAGATAGATCAATATATATATTCAATTGGGATGAAAATTGGTATGGTAATAACATACATAGTTCTAAATACAATTGATGAAAGAAATTATAATTTTATAATCATGTGAGACCCATTTTGAGATAGCAGCACCATCATTTATGGTGCAGATAACTGCACCTGAATATTTTTATCTATATATATATATATAGGTTACATAGAAGTAGTCCTATATAACTCCCTCAATTTTAAGATGTTGATGATTGATGTAAAATTCAATCCATTCATTGCATTTAAAATTACTTGTTTAACAAAGAGACTAAGTTTCATCCAAATCAAGTATGTGTGTGAGCTACATTTGCTCGAAAATATATGTATTCATGTGTAAATTATGAAAAATACTTACATCCATCTACACATGTATTAGAATATAATAATATTTTATAAAATCATTTATTCATATAGAAATGATATTTTAGATGATTTAGATGTTGAAAATGCTATTTTAAAATTGATATCTTAGCAAAAAATTATTTTATTATGTTGATTTTATACATTTGTTGATGAAACCCATAGAAATGATATTTTAAATGATTTAGATTTTGAAAATACTATTTTAAAATTGATATCTTAGCAACAAATTATTTTATACATTTATTGATGAAACTCGTATATAGTGATATTAGACGAATGAGAGGATTTTCGTGATAATATAAATGATTTTAAATACATTTGATGGAGTGAATTTTTCATCAACAATCAAGATTTTAAATATAGAGAGAATTATATTGAAACGGGAATTCATAGAAGCCAGCCGTATGTGTGTAGCTCGTTCAAATTCGAAGCATGAAATTCATGGACTTTTTTTGCATATATATTCTTGCATGCATGCTTATTTACTATAGAAATAGATATTGTTCGTTTATTTATTTATTTAGATCACAAATGTACATCTGCAAATCCGCAAAATTAACAGTGACCTACCAACCGAGGCTGGCTCGGTTGGTCGTCAGCAGCGGCGCAGCACAGGCTTCTGCGGCTAGCGGGGGATCGAATCCCATACGGGATTTCGGTCCCAAATTGATGGGCGTGGGAGCATGGTGGTCTCCCAGGTGGGAAAAAAAAGTGGGAGCAGGTGGTCTCCCGGGTGGAAAAAGTGTGGGAGCAGGTGGTCTCCCAGGTGGCTGTTAGAAGCTGTGTCTTCCAGATTTCTTTGGGACGTTATGTGTCCCCAGATTTGTAAGAATGTCTCAGATCTTCAAGTATAATATGTGTTGAGATACATGTAATTATATACCAATAAAAAAAAAACAGTGACCTTTATTTCATTTTATTGATTTACAATACTACCATTCTTTGAATTTACAATACTGTATATGGATGAATTTACGGATAGTGATGATCATAACAAGAACTGCTGGCATGGCTAGCGCGATAAACAATTAATTGAACATAAAAATAAAACAGTAATTTAAACGACCCTTTGACGATTTATGGATATATTTCCATAAACAAAAATTATACCAAGATGCAAAGAAGGGAGATTGGTTTATTTTTTCATGAGCTATATATGCAATCTTGATGGCCAAGAAGTAGTTAACAGGTGTAAGAATTAAGTCGTTTTGTTTTAACAATGATTTTTCATAAAATTCGAATTAATGAATTATAATATCTAATGCAAATTATCTAAACCATTCAAGATTATTTTTTTGATAACACATTCAAGATTATTTTGATTACAGATATATGCGTACTATTATATCAAAGCTATATATAGGGCTACACCTGAACAGTGGTACATTTGCCCAAAAATGGACCCCGCACATATTATAATGCAATAAAATTTTATACAATCATTTATCCATATATAAATTCTTTTTATAGAAAATGGTTCACATATTGAAAAAATCACTTTAAAGTTGTTATTTATATTAAACTATTTTATTACATTGAATTTGTACCATTTTCAGATGGAGTCTATACACATATTTGATTTGTATGAAAATTAATATGGTAATAGAATACATTACACTAAATACAATAGGTGAAATAGATTATAATTTAATCATCATATGAGGCTTATTTCAGTGCTACTGTATCGTAATTATGGTGCAGCGGCGCTGCACTTGAATATATATATATATATCCTGCTTCTATGTAACCGGTTTATATAGAAGCAGGCCCATGTAATCCCTTCGAAATCTAAGATTTTGATCCTTAATGGAAAATTCAATCCATTCACTGTATTTAAAATCATTTGTTTATCTAGGAGACTAAGTTTCATCTCAATTAAGTATGTTTATGAGCCACATTTGTTTAAAAATATATATATTTATGTGTAAATTATGAAAAACACTTAGATCTATTTATACATGTATTAAAATCTAATAATATTTTATAGAATCATTTATTACATAGAAATGATATTTAGAAGGTTTAGATGTCGAAAATACTACTTTAAAATTGATATTTTAGCATTTTTCATAATTTACACATGAACATACATATTTCTAACAAATGCGACTCATAAACATATTTGATTGAGATAAAACTTGATCCCCTAGATAAACAAATGATGTTAAATACAATGAATAGATTAGATTTTTCATCAAAGATTAAAATTTTAGATTTTAAAGGGGTTACATGACTTCACTTCTATGTAACCCGGTTATATAGAAGTGGAGCCCTATATATATATTAAACAACTTTGAGGAGTGATCCTGTTAATCCGGGCTAAGTAAATGTCTCACTTAGCCCACCTTAAAAAACCTATTTACAACAAATTTTTTTACTTTTTTCTTCATGCACTTGTTTATCTAAGTGTATTTAACATATAGACCAAGTTTTACCATTTTCGAATATGTTTATCTATTTTTTAAAGTTTTTTAAACATTTATGTGTATATATGTATTTAAAATACCCTTATTTTTAAAAAATTTTAAAAATATATACGCATATCCAAAAATGGTAAAACTTAATTTATATATTAAATCCACTTAGATAAACAAGTGTATGAAAAAAAGAAAAAAAATTATTTTAAATAGGATTTTTGAGGTGGGCTAAGTGAGACATTTACTTAGCCCGAGCTAACAGGATCATTCCTCAACAACTTTAAAGCAATATATGTACGGAAAATAATCAGGTGCATTCGGATTGTACCATGTTTACAGTGCAATCCATGCACTGTGTGACCCACTTGATCATGAATGAGAAATCTATTCCACTCACTGTATTTAGAATTATTCACTTTATTAGCACACTAATTTTCATTTAAATCCAACATATGTGTGCGTCTCATCTTAAAATGATACAAAATCAATGTAATAAAATAGTTTAATATAAATATCAATTTTAAAGTGGTATTTTCAACATCTATAATTTTTATATGAAAAAATGATTGTAGAAAGTTTCATTTCAATTCACTCTAATATGTGAGGGACTTATCTTCCAGTAGATTACACTATAGTTACAGTGCAGTCCATTTGTATAGGATAGGTTCTCTATATATAGGAGAGATGTGAACGGTTGCACAAGAAAATTTTTTGAACCAGTAAATATCTACTTTAATTACCAAATGATTCTAATTGTGAAGCTAATGATAAAATTTCTTCTAGTCTTTTTTTTTCCCCTTTTCTTTTGATAATTCTTTGTCTTGGATCTTACTAAAATCGTTCTCGTAAAAGGCTTCAAACGAAACGAATTTATAGAAATATCCATAGATTAGACGTTACTATAACTACACACTGGTCAACTATCCAAATATCATTGTTTAACAAAAATATATAATTCATGGTTTTCGTTTTTTCACGGTGCGTCGTGAGAAGCTCGCAAGTGTGAGCAGTTGGAATTTCTTTCAACAACAGCCCTTGTATTCTCTCCTTCACGCCTCACGAGGTACCTAAACCCCCTATCCACCGCACGTCTGTGGTAGATAATGTCGGTTAGATCATGACACGTGGATGGCGGATTTGCGTTTCTGGCATCCACTCATAGTCTTGTCGGCCACCGTCTGGGTGCTGTTGTGCGTGGTGCACCTCCAGCCACGTTGCGAAATTCCATTCGCTGGAAGCCAATGATTGTGCGCAGGGGAGGCTAGTGTACGGCCATCCTTGCAACCGAACAGTGGGTGTACCGGATTCCAATGAATCGAGCACAGATGTATGGTGCAGATGTATCTGAAAAGTCGCCCTTCGTTTAGCTGCGTCTGAGGACTGCAGGAATTAATGCACCGCGGCGTATCAAAAGATTTGGACACGTGCACACAGCACCTGTAGATAATGGGCGCACGCTCCATGCCGATCAATCATCTCGAGCCGTTCATCCCTTAGGTAGATACAATGATACTCCGATAGAGCATTATTTGTACGTTCCCAAAATATGATTTTACGTATAGTTGTCGTAATTTTCCAAATGATTACATAGGCCTGTTCGGTGAATTATAAAATTTTTTAATTTAAAATTTTTCATTTTTTGCAATTATTTTATTTTTAATTATTTATTTACTTTTTTTTGTATAACTATCCTATTTTCAATCATTTCTACATAACTACCTATACATTTTATCTATCCATTTTAATTTTATTTTCTTTACTTCCCAACATTATCTATCTCGTATCATTTTTTTCATTTCAACAACTCTTATGCTGGAAATTTTTCATCAAAAGTTTTATCATTTTCCAAATATACTCTCTCTATATTTTTAATCATGGTATTTGATGTTTTAAATTTACTAATTTTGTGATCGAATTCAACTGATAATTTTCTTTCCTATTGCAATTTGTTTTGTTGCCTCTCAACAACTCAATTTCAATCATAGCCAACTAATTTATGAAATGCAAATAAGAAAACGAAATATCAAAAAATATATTTAACCTGCAAAAATGATATTTTTAATTAAAAATCAATGTTGTTAAATTTTTTTTGATCTTTTTTATATACAATAGCATAACCGATATTATAATCAACTGCATTTCTAATTCTTACAATATAAAGAAATTTTTTCCTACAAAAATTAAAGGAAATTGTGACCCCTACAACTTGAGGGCATTGTTATAATATTAATCTCCACCATGAGGGAAGATTAGAACTGCAGCATTTTCACCTAGTGGACATAGCAGTTACCACAAGTAGCAATGTTGCGAAATTGACTGAATCAAAATTAAGATCTTGCATGTAACTGGGTATTCAAAGAGCCCAAAAAAAAAAAAAAATGCTATTCTTCTAACAATTTGACCTAACCATGTGCAAATTCACGTGATCTCTTTCCTCCCTCATGCTTCTATCTTAAACTGTACATTTTCGTGCTACTGTCCAGTCAGGAAATGGGCCACCCATCTATAAACAATCAATGACCAAACTTGATCAAGTAATAGAATATCCACCAAACGAATTTCGTCATCATCATTGGAATGGAATTTCCGTTGTATCAACCACATCCGTTTTTTTCCAGATTCGAGTCACGTTTTCTACATTTAGTCAACCAGAAATTTGAAAAAAAAAAATGTTACAAGTCTAGATAGGGATTTGGCTGTGTTTTCACTATTTTGAATGACTCAAGTGGACCCATTTTGATAATTCGAATTTTAGGAATGATTGAAACCATCCAAAACCCAAATAGATTGGGGAAGTTTTTACATCTATGCTTATAACATTTAGTCATTTTTTTTTCTTTTTTTTATGTAATTCATGTTTTAAAATGTGGGAAACGAAGTTGTCCAATCCAAACCCTTTGCTCCTCACCTATCTGTACAACGAGGAGGAAGGAGAAGATCAAACTGAAAAATTATACCAAAGAAATTCACTATCTTTACGCATTAGATTTTCCACAGCTTGGAGCATTACCACTCTAGCTTCTCCCACTGCCATTTTTGCTAACTGTTGGGCCGTCTTATTTTTCTTCCCTTAACACATGATGGAAGCTAATTATGACAAAAGATGTTCCGAAGTCCTCTATAGATTTTGTTGTTTATCTATAACTTGATTGGATCATTTTGCAGCCAATTTATAATAATTGGCGAATTCGATTCAATTTCTACTTCCAATATGCTTAGTTCTAAATTTCCAATAGTCATTTCATCCCCATGAGAATGGTCATACCTTCCTATTCGAATGGGTTCGGTTTTTCCTTGCTTTTCCACACCTTGGCTCCAACAAATGTTCCATGTCAATCTCTAATTACAGTTCCAAAACCTACTTCATTTTATAATTTATTTGTTTACTAGAGTATTTTTGTCCTTTTTTAAGATTTGCAAGTATGCCGCATTGTTGGTACCACATGAATTTTATAAAAATCTAACATTTGTAGGTACATGCATCCCTGTATCCCCTTAGGTTGAGTCCGGATTCTGGGCTCATTTGTTACAATCACGCAAATAAATCAGATACACAAGCACATCTTTCAAATCACGAAGACTTTTGTTTACTGTCCAATTCTATGGAAAGGAACGAGCGGCGGGTCCACTTCCCACGTATTCATCTTACTACAGAAATGAAATCTTGACTAGAGTGGATCGTCGAGTCTTAGATGATCCCAAATGAAAATTCCAAATGTTACTGCGGAAGGTTTTACTCCTTGGGGGGTAACTGATTACTGCACACATGTGCGTTAGAGCCAGTGCATCAAATCCTCGTTGGGCGAGCAAGTTGATGCATCGCAATCGCGACCGACAAGAGTCGGGTTCGCGTGCAGCGTCGATCCGTCCTGCTCCTGCATCGCTCGGAGCGCCCGCGGGAGATTTTTCTGATTGTATCTGTAACCGCGGTCCATCATCACAACCATTCAAAGATTTTGATTTCATAGTAAAGCACCAGCCGAGTATGCCATAGAAGTGGAGTCCACCAAGGATAATATCTACCATTTTTAGTATTATTAATCTTCTAGGCAAAACACTCAATTAATGTTATTGCAATTAATGTATGCATAGACCATACTATTTAACGGTTAATGCTAGGGTGCAGCTTAGGGTGATGTCAGCTACAAATGTGCCTTACATTCATAGTAAAATCAAAATCTAGGGTATGTTTGTTTGAGGCCAAAACTTGTCAATTAAAACTTTTCAACCCAAAACTTGTCACTCTTCATAACTACTCTATTTTTTAATTATTTTTTCACATTTTTCTATACAAACTACCCTACTTTTCAATCATTTCTACACAACTACGCATACACCTAACCTATCTATTTTAACTTTATTCTCTTTACTCCTCATCATTACCTCTATTATATCACATCATTTTCTATCAATTTGATAACTTCTACCTCTAAAACTTTTCATCAAAAGTTTTACCTCCAACCAAACACACCCCTAATCTATTCGTTATATTCAAAATTATTTATTTCAAAAGGATAGTTCATTCAAATCTGATATTTATACCGGTCACATCTAGAAATGGAGCAAATTAACATAACAAAATGGTTAACTTAATGCTATATTGATATGAGGTATTAACATAACAAAAGGTTAATTTAAAGTTATATTGAAATATGTAAAAAAAAAGTGAGGGGAAATTTAAAAAAACTAAGAGTAACGTGTTATAATAAATATTATGATTAAGAATAAAGAAAATAAAAATGAAATAGATAAGATAAGTACATAAAAAGATGTGCAAAAAACTGAAATATAGAAGTATTACTAGAAAATTAAGGTAATTAAGATGTTAAAACATATTAAAAAATGTGTAGGTTGTAGTAGTAGAAAAGTTTTTACCCCTTATAAAAAAAAAAATCTAAATATCAATTTTAAAATTATATTTTAATATTTAGATTATCTAAAACTTAGCTCCAACGTGAATAAATGATTACATAAGATATTATTGTATTCTGATATATCAATGAATGGGTTTAAATAATTTAAATATGAATATATACTTTTTAAGGGCAAATGTGGTCCATCGAAAACTTTATAGCCGACAACTCCCCTAACATTTTAAACATGTGTACTGTAATTGAGAATGTATCAGATGCGCCATGACAAAATGGGAGTTACCTTTAAGATAAAATAAAATTTAATTCCACCTATTATATTTAGAGTCATCGTTTAACTGAAAAATCAAATTTTATCCAAATTAAAAATGTGGATACGCTCCATCTTATAAAGTTGCAAAATTGACATAATAAATTTGTTTAATTTATAAGCTATTTTAAAAAGATGTTTAATCAACATCAAATCCTCTAAAAGATTTCTCCTATGTGCATATATGATTGTATAATGTATCATATATTTTAATGCGTCCATGAATAGATTTAAATTTTTTTATAATTTACACATACTTATATATCTTTAACTAAACGTTACACATAAAACACTAATTGAAAGAGCCTGATCAAGTGCATCCGAGTGCACTTAGCTTTAATATATCTGAGTGTAAATACTCATTTTAATTTTTTTAAAATTTATTTACATAATTGTTAATCTAAGTGTATTTAACATATGTACCAATAAATTAAATTACTAAAAAATGTCACTGATTTTTAAAATAAAAAAATCTAAAAATCTTCAAAAATGATAAAAATTGATACACGTGTTAAATACACTTATATTAAAAATTTTATGAAAAATTTTCATAAAAATAAAAAATGAGTTAAATGCACCTAGGTGCACTGAAGCTAAATGCACTCATATGCATTTAATGATATCCCCTAATTGAAATAATTTTTGATATCATGATAAATCGAATTTTAACTATACATATTTATTTTTTTATTCATGAATTTCACGAATTTGCTTTTTAAATCCTGTAAGTTTACTCTTTTTATATTTTAAATCTTACTGTTAAAATATCCAACTAATATATATTATCTGTAAATGAAAATTTTAAAATAACCTTATGTCTAGTTGAGAAGACCAACGATTATGAGTCTATTTATGAAAATGAGTTGGCTTAAACTTTCAGATAATGCGATAGTTGTTGTTACCAAGTTGAGTTAATTCATCAACTCTTTTAAGGGCAATTTTATTATTTAAAATTTGTGCAACAGCTATTCGCATATCTTCCATTTGTTTAGTAATGTACATTAACGACAAAGTTTAAAAATGCAAAAGAGGCAAATTTACAAAATGTAAAAATTAAATACGTGAAACTCTTAAATTAAAAAGCAAATATGCATAATTAAAAGGACCAAAATATAGATAATTCTGTCAAGTTGTAATGGGTATGTAGTGGACAGGGTGATACATTGTAACCGTAAGGACTAACAGATCCAGACTGTAATAATTGGATGCTGTTTTCTTATAAGATAAAATGACACTTTTAGTTCTTTTCTTGATTCTTTCCTATGCTCTGCCCGTTTGCTAATTTTTTTGGCATGTTCCTACTTATTCTCCGGCCGATTATTATCCACACAAAAGCAGCCCGTGTTAGAGGTGTTAATGGTCATTGTCAACCCGTCAACTCGCTCGTCCAACTCGTTTATAAATGGGTTTGTGTTGAAATTTTTGAATAAATGGGTTATGATCCGCCAACCTGTTTAATCATTTAATTAAATAAATGGATTATGGTTGAGATTTTATAACTCATCAACCTGTTTAGTAACCCATTTAACCCATATAACTTATTCAACCCGTTTAATTCATTCAGCCCATTTAACTCGCTTAACTCATTAAATTTATATATATATATACACATGTAAACTCATTGGTTATTTTTTCTCAATAAGTCTTTTTCTAGTTACCTAATTTTTATTTTCCACTTCTGCTTTAATTTCATTTTCCCGTTACTGCCCTATTTTCTTTTTTCCTACGCCGAAAACACTCTCTCGTCTCTCTCTCTGAAATTATCATTTACTAGAGTCTAGGCTTTCAGGTTATTTACTGTACAACCCGTTAACAGCCCACCAATCCGTTTATTAAATGGGTTAGGGTTGAAGTTTTTTAAATGAGTTAATAAATGGATTAGGATTGAGATATTTTAAATGAATTAGGATTAGATTTAGACTTCAACCTGTCTAAATCGATCCGTTAACATCCCTAGCCGTGTACAATGTACGGCCAATGTCATTCGGTTTGCATGATGTCGCATGCACGTTTATTCTTTGTTCGAGACGGTACAAAGGCATTCCAAATTCCAGTCCTTTCTTTCTTTTGTTCTTCTCATAGGTCCGTTTTTCGTTGCAGCACCGGTTGCAATTGATATGCATATGTAAACATATCGCACACAACTCGTATATATGGACCGTACGATCTGTCTTTCCGATTCTATAAATTCAAAAATATGCATATGCAGCAATTGGCAGCATTTTATTCCAAAAATACAAATTATTTTTTCATTTTTCCAATATAGGATGTAAATAAAAGATGATGTGCAACTCGTGGACAGGGATGCAGAGAAATGGCATGCAACACGCACATTGAAGACTAGCTATAGCTGGATGATAGGAAATTATTGCCGTCTTTGCGGGACATTGTACATTCTTCGTTTTTTTGGATGGATGAGTATTTTTACTATTATCTTAAACTGGTATTCCAATCAAGCTTTAAGACATGTTTATAATTTTTTTATAACATTCTAACAAATATACAATAATATCCTATTTTTCCCTAAATTAGTGGATATTCCAACGAAAATGAGGAGAATTTTTTTTATATTATTGTATATCATGTTATCTAGATATTACAATGAAGCACATGCCTAACCTCACACCATGTAGGAAAATTTTTTCTAAAGCTCTCACCAGGGGGGGGGGGGATTGTAAACCCCACCACAAGAGGAAAATTGTAAAAACAAGAGGATTGAATTGCAGAATTCACTTATTATACCAGTAGCCGGCAAATGTTGAACCCATGATCTCACCCTTGTGTGGCCAGTAAGTTACCACAATGTTATAATCCTCGTAGCTAAAATCGGGAGATTTTGTTACCACTAGTAGAACCCACACCAGTACTATGATTGAATGTGGGGTTGTAATTGGGTTGTTGATTACTTTGAGTACTTTCTTCATTTTTAAGCTATCTTCTTTTGAGAAATAAGATCCAATTAAGCTAACTATCATACATATTTTCACCTATTCTATTTATCCTAAGAATTATATTTGTTGTCATTGTTTGGATGCTCACGTGGTTAACATGGATGTGTGTAGATTAGTGTGAGGGAGAGGTTTAAGGTTCAAAATTCAAATGTTGGATAGAGACGATAGTCTCATTACTTAGCTCTTAGAGTATCGAGTATATCTCTTTCAATTGTCTAGTCATCCAAAGTAAGTGACATGATAGAAAAATCATATTTGTTAATATTAATTAATTAAGTCAATCACAACAAATACAAACTAATGAAATCATTTAGAGAATTGGCTACAAATAGAGCCTTATAAGCCTTTTTAAAATTTCCTTGTAGAAGCCAATGAGGCATTAGCCTTGTTGGTAACTCCGCTTTCCACCAATGATTTGTTGGTGCTATCTTGCTACAGTGTTCATGTGTCATCATGGTAGTGGGGTTATTTATGATTGTCCCCCAAGTGGGGGGACATTTATATAAAATGCCTCCAAGAGTAAGAGTTGTGAATATGTTTGATTTGTACTATTAAATGTTGCAATATATACAATACTAATAAAAAAATATTTTTGTTGTAGAAAGGTGCCCAATATAAGAAATTTTGTTGTAGCATGTGAAGTTCAACTTGGGTGTAATTAAATTTTTTATATTATTATATTTATAACTCATTTAAAAATATATATTTCTATCTTGCTCAATGGATTTCACTCCAAACAATAGGAGATCATACTTTTGTCAATTAGCACAAGGGCCAGAGCGCCATTCAGCTTGGCTGCGTCCTCAGCGGCTTAGTGTAATAAAGTTAAGAAAGCTTTTTCCATGTGATCTTGTAGATGGGGCTAATTTTGATATTGAAACTTAGGGTTCGTTTGTGAATAGGCTGGGAATGAGAGGGAATCGATGGAAACACGGATTTCAAGACCGATCACTCAAATAATAACTATATTTTTTTCACTTCCTTATATTTCAATCATTTTTCCTATTAACTAATCTTCATCATTCCTATTTATTTCAACTTTACCTCTATCATTTCTTATCAATCATATAATTTTCAAAATATTCTTTTTCTCATTCCATATTTCCAAACAAGCCCTAAGATACAACCATTCTTATTGTTTAAACTCATTTGTTTGAATTTTGTCTATTTCAAAAATATTCATTTAATGTTTTTGTCATCTAGAATATTATTTCTACATAAATAAATAATTTTATAAATTATTACAATATTCTAAAGCATCTATAAATGGATTTAAGTTATTTTCATATTTTACATGTGGTTAAAAAATATTTTTAAGTTTCATCAAAACAATATTTTAAAGAAAGTATAGCTCACTCAAAACTTTGATTAAATGATTTTAGTTCTAGGATAAAACAATTTTAAATTTAAGAAAATGAATGGATTAAGATAGGGAAAAATAGAGTGGTACCACCTAAATATTCAATGATATCAATTGCATTAAATATTCAATGATATCAATTGCATTTAAGTCTTATACATATACGTACGTACTACAAATGGTGAGAAGTTTGCTCGTGGCTCAAAGTCCATTATATCTGATTCAATTCCAAGCAAATTATCCATTATTAATGCCACCGTGGCTCGCAGCATATGATGGGGTACAATTGAGGGACAACGATCCTATGCTCATACACCTATTTTTTTTATTTTGTTTTCAATTTTTTTTTACAATAGTGTTAATCTATATGTATTTAATATGTGTATAAATTTTTATCATTTTTGGGGTATTTTAGATATTTATTTTTTATTTTTGAAAATCATTGGTATTTTAGGTAATTTTAAATTACTAAAATGTCACTGATTTTTAAAAATCCGAAATAAATATATAAAAATATCAAAAAATGATAAAAATTGATACATACGTTAAATATACTTAGTTTAACAATTTCATGAAAAAAATTTGAAAAAAAAATAAAAAAATAGGTATATGCACCCGAGAGCATGCAGTGCAGCATAGGATCGCAGTCCACAATTGAGAGGCGCAGGAATTGCCGTATACATGGAGGCGCAGGAGTGTGATTGATCATTTCATGCATGAGTAATGTTTTGATGTGCGAAATCCTATTTTTAATATATTTTTTAAAAATTCTTTTTATAAAACCTTTAATTTAGGTGTATTTTATTTATAAATTAAAATTTATTATTTTTGGAGACATATTTTTTGATTTTTTAAAATAGGAGAAGTTTAAATACCCTGGTTTTTAAAAAATTAAAAAATATATTTATACATTTCCAAAAATAGTAAAACTTAATATATAAGTTAAATACACATAGTTAACAATTTTATAAAAATATTAAAAAAATGAAGTTTTGTACCGCAATGCATTGAAAATTTCAATGCATTAGAATCCACAATTGCATTGGACGAGTCGGGTTTTTCTTTTTTCTTTTTTCTTTTTTTCTAATGGAAAGACGAGCTACCTGAATACATTCGTAAGATAGGACGCGGTTTACATCTAACAGGTATTTCACCCATGCTTGCGTACGATCAACAGAGGCCATCCTTGTCCTCTAATTAATGACTGGCATTTAGAAAATTCAAATACGAAGTTAATGAATAGGTATACTGACCGCAATATTCTTATGATACAACTTATCTTAAAATTTTCCATAGAACCAACCAACCCGGCGGCATCCCGGTGATGAGGCTCTGGCGCAACAGCCCCGAGTCATGATACAGTGCACCTCCTTGTACTTAGTTTCGGTGAATTTAGGTGCAAAAGCTCATCTTTTTACAATTTTTTAAATTTTTTTATATAATTATTAATGTAGGTCTATTTAATATGTGTATTAATTTTTATCTTTTTTATGGGTATGTATTTTTTTTTAAATCATTTCAACTTGTATTAAATCAGTTTTTAAGATATTCTTATAATTTTCATATAACATTCTAAGAGATATCTAATAATATTCACAATTTTCCTATTCGGGAGATACTCTCATAAAAATTTATGAAGAACCCCTACTACTGTAGTTTGAACCGCTGCCAGCACCTTGGTAGATTACCAATTAGGCAACGCATAGTTGGCTTAATTTTTCGTCTTTTAAGTCAAACAAATGGTGCATTAGATTTAACAAAATTACTAAGATTAGGTCCAAAATGGACGAGAGTACCAAAGTGAATTACTCTATACTCTTTATAAATTATTTACATATGTAACTTTAAAGAAAATTTGGAATAATTGTTTTTCATTTACTCCAGTGTAGAATTAATTGATTTTCAATTAATATTTCCATGCCTAAATTCTTTATAATTAAATTATTATATAAGTATTCGAAAAAAATTATGAACATCTTCATGTATTTTTGCAATTATTTTGGAAACCTATTTTCAGTTTAACTTTACTATTTTGGTAAATACGTGTTTTAGATTGTAACAATGGATATTTGAAACGAATGTTACAAAAATTCAAGGCTAAGATTTTTAATTTTTGTTAGTTTTGTGTATTTTTGAGTAAAATATGTATATACACACGCGCACACATACCATATTATGTGTTTTATTTTCAAAGTATATTTATTAGAATGTTCAGTGGCTAATGTAAATGAAGAATTTTTATTAGAAATCAAAATTTAATTAAAAATAATTAATTTATATTTTCCTAAGGTTGAGATATATGAATAATTTATAATATTTATTAATGCATAATTATATTTATAGAAATATTTTATCTAATTTAATTTTGGCATATTCTGACGGCTAGGACGCTGGTACGATTATATGAGTCTTGTATTGCAAGGGTATTGTAGAAATTATCCGTAGTACTGAATGATACGCGGCCTCCAATCATTGATCCAAGTTGGACTTTTGGAGTGACACCGGATAAACGTTGCCTGGGGTGACATGCAATCCGCGTCCCATAAGATGGGCCCCATCGAAGTACTGCGATTAATCTTTAGCATGCAGCTGGAAACTAACAACAGGCATGCATGCATATTGTCATTTGAGAGCTGCTCTTAATTGCGAATGAAAATGACAAATACCAACTTCCATAATGTTTTACATTATGTAGACGGTTAAACTTTTATTTGGCATGATATGGCAGGTGCGACCCCAACTCCCAAATGATAGGATTAAACTTAATTAAGTAATTAAGATGAGCATAAATGGTGGGGACAGGTCTCATTCGATGAAAACTTCATAAAAAGTCCACAACCAAATGTTCAAATTGAAGAAATACTAGTACTAGTTCTTAAAAAAAAAAGAAATACTAGTACTAGGCTATAGGGACGTTTGGTAATGTGTAAAATTGTGGGATTGTGGTAAATGGTGGGAAATAAAAAAGAGAATATTTTGATAAATGTGTGATTGATAGGAAATGATAGAGAATATAGTTAGAATAAATAAGTTTGTTGTATGTAGTTGGTAGGGAAAATGATTGGAACGTAGGGGTAAAAATTGAAAAAAATAGTATAATTGATAGAGTAATGGTTAATATTAGGAAACCAAATACCATGGAAAAACCATGATTCCCGTAGTAACATGTTACCAAACGTTCCCTATGTTTGGTCGTGCCTTTGGTATTGCGATTGGAGGAAGTAGTATCCAAAATGGTTTTTTTTAATGAATAGTGCTTATTCATATTTTTTTTAAAAAAAATATTGTTTTTATGTTTAATGGGACGATTTCAAAACCCAAATGATAGGAAATGAAGGCCTAGAATGTGCAATTAGGGGAGTAACTCGAGCTCATGAAACTCGGGTTTACTTCAACTCTAACCCTAGCCCTATTTATAAAATATCGGCTTTAACCCTAACCCTAACCCTATTGTAAAACCTAAACCCTAACCTTATGTTTGAAAATCAGATTCGAATTGAGTTTCGGATTTGAATTTAGGTTAATAAATTTACATTTTATTTAGAAATGATAGGTTTAAAATTTTATATGAATGCATAATAATAACAAATCATATAAGTAAACATAATAATATACAGTCAAACCACATATTTTTAAAAAATATAACAATATAAAAAAGAGGAGTGATCCTGTTAGCCCGGGCTAAGCAAATACCACGCTTAACCCACCTCAAAAAACTCATTTACAACAATTTTTTTTGTTTTTCTCTTTATACGCGTTTATCTAGCTATATTTAACATATAAACCAAGTTTTACCATTTTTGGATATGTGTATATATATTTTTGAGATTTATATATATATATTTAAAATATTCTTATCTTTAAAAATCTAAAAAAATATATACATATATCCAAAAATTGTAAAACTTATTGTATATGTTAAATACACTTAGATAAACAAGTATATGAAGAAAAAATAAAAAAAATTGTTGGAGATGAGTTTTTTGAAATGGGCTAAGCGAGACATTTACTTAGTCCGAGCTAATAAAATTATTCATCTATAAAGAATATCTTTAGAAAAATTTCACATAAAAACAAGATAAATGAAGAAGATTATAGAAATGAAAGATAAATATAAATGAAAATAATATACTTTATTTATAATATAATTACAATATGTCAAATATGTATTTAAATATAAATAACATAAAATACAAAAAATATAAAGAAATATTGTATAGATATTATATATAAAATAAAAATCGGGCTCGTGTTCTTCAGGTTCGGGTTCACTTGACTCCTAACTTAATCACATTTACAAATCGGGTTCACTGGGTTCGGATTCTTCGAGCTCGGGTGATAAAAAAAGCAAGTTCTAACATAGTTAGAAATTGGGTCCGACGAGCCAGGTTCGAGCTCAACCCGGCCCAAGTTGCACCCCTATGGACAATTGCATTATTCAGCTAAATGCAGTCTAAGGCTCTATTTGGCCAAGTGATTAAACCCCCAAATCGCGCTTATTTTTCACCCACACATGAGTTTGACATTTTTTTAGCTAAATGATCTTTTCAGACGGATCTGAAATCTTGAAAGGTCTAAAAATCTCTCTTTTTTTGTTTTTTTGAAAAGTTTTTTTATAAATGTGTTAATCTAGTTGTATTAAATATATAAAACAAGTTTTATCATTTCTGGATATGTATATATATTTATTTTGAATTTTTAAAAAGGGGGGTCTTTAAGTCATTTTAAATTATTCGAAACGACTTAAATATCCTATTTTTAAAAATTCAAAATAAACATATATAAATATTCAAAAATGGTAAAACTTGGTTTATAAATTAAATACAACTAAATTAACATATTTCTTAAAAAATTTCAAAAAACAAAAAAATAAGTTTTTGGACATGTCTGGATTTGAGACTGGTTTGAGAAGATCCGTGCTCTTTTTTTATGGAAACAAGTTTCCTAGTTTCATGTAATCTTATGGGTTAGGTTATTTAAAATTTTTAAAGAATGGTATTCAGAAATCAAATCAAATATCAGAATAGATCATTTTCAAACATACATGTAAACAAATAAATAGGTTTCTAAAATTTTTTTATAAAATTGTTAATCTCAATAAATTTAATTCATAAATCGATTTTTACTATTTTTGAAAATATGCATTTCTATGATTTTTACACAAGGGATAATTTAGTATTTTTACCATTAAAATGACTAAAACAACCCTTAAAAGTTAAAAAAAAAGATATCTTCAAAAATAATAAAACTCAGTTTATATGTTACAAGCATATAGGTTGTCCGGTTTACGAAAAATCAAAGAAATGAATAGATTTTTTGCCTTGTCTAAATAAGCATTACTTTGCCAAGGCTAATAAGATCGATCCTCTTAAAATAATTGATAACTGGTGTCTTCTTTATAACTAGGCAAATGATAATAGGTATCTTATAATCATTGTAATAAAATTTAAAAGATGAAATGGAAAAAATATATTTTCGATGTTTATAGAAAGAGAAAAAAATTGATTAAAAAGATTTTAAAATAGATAAGATAATAATATGATATGATAGCGGAAATAATTAGGAAAATAAAAAATAAAATTGAAATAGATAAAGTATTTTTACAAAAAACATATGAAAAATTATTAAAAATAAGATAATTATATGAAAAAGTATATAAAAAATAGAGAGGGAATTCATCTTTTCTACTTTGCCAAACACGCCCAAATTGTTAAAATATGTTGTGTATAATTCAATACAATTAAATCAATTTTCTTTTAATTTATTTTAAATGCTTCATAAAATAATTCAATACTCATGCTTACTCTTTGTTTCTTAACTCTAAAAAATATTTTTAAAAATCTAAATCATTTATCATGTTTATCTATATGCATTTGTATTATTTCAAAAAGTTACATACATTGCCAACTTTTATATTCTATATTTTATTATACAACATTTGAACATTTTCGAGGGTTTATATTCACTCTCAAAAGATTTTTTTTACTTGATATAAGTTTCTAATAAAAATCACCCTTTGTGGTATGATGAAAGAAAATGTATTAAACATGATAAGTAGTTTAGATTTTTGAATATATTTTAAAATTTAAAAAGTTATGAATTTTTTCTTTTTCCCTCTACCAAACACAAGATTTCAAGAGGATGTTTGGGAAAGTGTGATGAGCGCGGAGGCAGAAGTGGGAATATTTTAGGATTTGAGTGATTGACATGAAATAGTTTGGGTAAAGTAGGAATAAATAAAATTTTTGGAAGGAAAAATGATTAGAATATAGAAATAAATTTAAAAAAATAGAGTTGTTAAATTATAAAATCAGTGGTTAAAAAAACGCATTTACCGCAACATTTCATCTCGTCCTACACTGATTGATTGCCAAAAGTCTCCCAAAGTGTGATTGATGTCTTGTAGCTCACGATGATACTTATGATTACTCAGTTCTCCGGAGGTGTGGCCCACCTGTCCTTAATGATATACGCAGGAGCCTAGCCCTACACACGTGTGAGAACGTGGCATCGAAGCACACCTTTTCTCTTGAGTACGACGACAAGAACGGTCCAAGCGCCTCCATCATAATCGTACCCCGTCCAAAAAATAAAACATTCAATTCCCGCCACCATATTCTTTCCAAAAAAAAAAAAAAAAAAATCCCGACACCAAATTAATCAAAGAATCACTCCTAATCCAATCCTAGATACGATGTATAAGTATAATAATATAAGAGCGACAATCGAATCTTCTAACCAGTTTATTAATAATCGATTAATTAACAAAAGGAGTTTGAGATCGAAATCCAAATCAAAAGCAAAGGGGGTGTGACATGAATACATGATTAGGTAGTGTGGCAGTGGCTCGCAGAGCCTGAAGTTGCTGCAGGGCCCCTAAGGAACAGGATCCGGAATTGGCCACGGGGCTTGTGGGTGCGCCACACTCCCACTGTTTTTGCAGACGCATAACCGGAATGATTATGTGGCCCCTAATAGGCAAGGCTGGGCTGGCGCGCCTGTCATTCGATTTTCTTTTTTTCTCTTTTCCAAATAAATCTTTTTTTTTTATTTTTTTGGTTTGGAAACAAAAAAAAAAAAAAAAAAAAGGAACTTCTAAAATGGCTGTAAGTTCGGATTTTGATCCGGCATCTGGGTTACCCTCCGTGGCCACGGAATCGTACGCTCGTACATTGGTACACTGTGGGGGTAGTGCATGCTTTTAAAAAACAATCCAGGGGATTGATCCAAGGGCACATGGGTTTATTTATTTATTTATATAAAAATGTGAGCTTAAGCGTAAGTGTATTTAATTCACATATTAAACTTTTATAACTTTGAATATGTGTATGTATATAGTTGAACTTAAAAAATCAACGATTTTTATCCCTATTTAAGTACTTTTAACCCAAACAATTACTGCTTTTTTAAGTTAAAAAAAATGTAGGTGAATGATTAAATGCACTTGGGTGCATTTAGCGCATTTTATCTATTTTTTATTTTTAAATTTTTTTTAATAAAACTGTTAGCCTAAGTATATTTAATATATGTATCAAGCTTGATCATTTTGACAATTTGTAAATTTTTAAAAATAGAGTCATTTTAGTCATTTTAAGTGACTAAATTCTCTTATTTTTAAAAAATTCAAAAAATATCTACGAATCTTTAAAATTGGTAAATTTTGATATATCTATATGTTAAATACACTTAAATAGTTGTATAAAAATTTTTCAAAAAAATAAAAAATTAGATTTTGCACCTGGGTGCAGATTATCGTGTAAAAATGTATGCATATTCAAAATTTGTAAAATTTTATATGTTAATTAAAGTTTTTCTTAGAAATATGTAAAAGAAAAAAAAATTCTCGCTTCTTACCGTACACCTTTTAATATAATTTGATGTTTTAACAATATAATTATCATAATTTATTATGATCTTTATCTTTCAACTATTTTTGTGTTATCCATTTTAAATTAATTTTTTTACTCTTAGTTATTATCCCAGCGGCGTAGCCACACAGAGTTAACGGGTAATTGTGCCTTTATAATTTTTAAAATTTTCAAAAATTAAATTTATTTTTACACGGTGGCCTCCTCTTTATGGCAATTGCGCACCGTTCAAAAGTCTTGGCTCTACCACTCATCATATCAATATTTTTTTTTTCATTTTAAAGATTTTTTTTTTTCCTCTGGCACTTTTACATCTTTTAGAAATGGACCTTGGATGCACTTAGACATATATAAATTTTCATGAAAAAATAAAAAAGATAAAAAAAAATACGCCTATGTGCCCTTCTGCTAAAAGATCAGTCTTATATGGAGGGAGACTTGGTACCTTCCATTCTTTTTTGCAATTTTAAATTTCTACCCTATTAGCTGTTGATTTTCTAAAAAGTAAAAACGCTGTCACTTATAAGTTAATTTCATTTGGAAAACACCCCATCGCATATCTTTTACCCACCTAGACACCATTCGTCAGTGTCATGCAATATCTCCCTTGATCTGGAATATGGTTGTTAGGTTCATGATTTATATTATGGTTAATATATCATTATTGAAATTTCTTAATAACCATAAAGAATCTTTAACTAATATTTTATCGTTCATTCTAACTAAACAAAGTAAAAATATCTTAAGAAGGATCGGATTTCCTTTGATCTTCGTATTAGATAATTGGTATATATTCTAAGAGTAAGATGGATGGACATTGGACAGAAGGATCGGCTGGATGGTACTTTGAATTGAGGAGGTATTAGGAAGGTGGTGCTGCTTGTGCATACGCCTCCACTTTCCAATGAAAACATTCATTTGAGCCATTGATCTCTGGGGATATGGCAGCCTTAATTTATGAGCAGCGCAGAACCGTGCTATAGGATCAACAAGAGCTTGGTTTCTCTGGAGAAGCCTGTCCTTGGATTGTATCGAATACGATTTAAATTTTGAAATATGTGACCGCTGTACGTTCTTCCATGTATATATATGTTTTTTTTTTTTTTTTTGGTGGATGAAGAATGCATATATGTATGTTCTTGGATGCACCAAACTTGCTGCTGCATCGCTTGGTCTGATTAATGTTGGTGGACTCTGCATGATTTCATATTATCTTTGCACGTAATTATGAGATTAAATTAAGAAATGAAGTTTACAAATCTTGATAACGTGCCTCCCACTTGTTGTATGAAAACCGTGATACGGGGCTGTAATGTATCCCGTTCTAAATCCTTCATACTCAAAACGATTTCGTGGAAACCAACTGCTGGCAGCGCATTTGGTTAGAACCGTGGGCGTGCATATTTGCTGCCCAGGTTCGAATGTTCAAGCTGCCAAGTGGGAGTTTGATCTCCCTTTATGTGCCGGAGTGGGAGCTGTTGTCTCCCTTTGGGGCAAAGTGGAGAACAGTTGTCTCCCTGATTCTTTAGTGGAGCTGTGTCTCCAGATTTCTTTGGTGGAGTTGTGTATCTCCATATTTGTAAGAACTTCTCAAAAGTACAATGTAATATGTGTCGAGATGTATGTAAATATAACCAAAAAAAAAAAAAAAAAACGATTCGTGGAAAGGATTCCTGTTAATTTTCTCTTTCGTTAATCCACGAATCTTCCGTTTGCCTTGTTACCAGTTCCATCTCTTAATTGGATTTTGCTTACTTCTCTTTCTCATTAAAGAAAAAAGTTTATAGAATTTTGGACTGCAGTCGATTTAGAATAAATGTAGGATCAGATTAAAGCCCTGGGAATTCTCGATCTTATTTGCCTAACAGTTTTGTTGTTATGAGAAATATTACAGTGCGCAAACAGTTTTATCTAATATGTGTTTGTTTTCATTTATCCACATCTTTTTCAGGTAGGCCAGTGGTTGTCAAATCTTGGAGCCTAAAATTCAAGCCGTCTCGCTAGCATGTTGAATGAATGACATTATATTATACAAGAACAAACCGACACAAATAAATGGAAATTTTTTTCCCATTAGCTCCATTAGTTGGTAGATTATGTCCCATCTGATTGATGACGGTGTTTAATCTTCCAAGTTTCGACCCAAAATTCAAGCGCTTTTTCCGACAAAATACAAAACTAATATCCACATGCATACGCAGATGGCATCCTGGCCTTTACGTCAGTTGACTCATGTTTGAACCGGGAGAGGGATTATTTTATCTCCCATTTATCCAGTAAACTATTGTCTCTCCTTTGTATTAGGAGAGTGATCTCCTACTATTTAAAGTAAAATTAGCTGAGGAAAACATGCGCTTTTAAATGAGTTGTAAATATAACAATAAAAAAACATCCATCTGCACCTAGACCAGTAATCACCTACGGAGAGCAATTGAGCCCCAACTACGTACGGCCGTTTAACCTTTTTTTTTTTTTTTTTGGTTTTATAAACATGTTAATTGAATTATATTTAATATATAATGTAAGTTTTATCATTTTTATATGTTTTATTTTTAAACACTGGAGCACTATGGCAATTTTCAATACTTTTCCTCTGTTTAAAAATAAAATATATAACCATATCAAAAATAGTAAAACTTGGATTATAGATTAAATATACCTAAATTATTATATTTATTAAAAATAAAAAATTAAACGGCAAAACACAGCTAAGGCCCAGCTACGGCCGATTGCAAGAGATCAAACACCTATCCCCGAAGTTGCTTCAGTAGTTATGTAATTAATTGCTCGTTGGGTGTTGGGGTTACTTCTGTAGATTGATGCATATGGTGATCGACGTCTCTTATCTTGAGTCGTTATCCTATAGACTTGGGTGCACTTAGTTTTGGTGCACCTATGTGCAAATATACAATTTTTAAAATTTTTTTTACACAACTATTAATGCAAGTGTATTTAACATGTGTATTATTTTTTACCATTTTTGGAGATTTGTAAATAGTTTTTTGAATTTTTAAAAATAGTGACATTTTAATAATTTTAAATTACTGAAAATGCTACTGATTTAAAGAATCAAAAAACTATAAATCTCCAAAAATGGTAAAAATTAATACGCATGTTAAATATATTTAAACTAATAATTGTATAAAAAATAGATTAAATACACCGAGCTTGCATCTGGGTAGGCATTCTTGCTCTTTCTTTAGGGTCGATGATGGATGACAATGTGTAACCTGTGATGGGTTGCGGTAAATTCTAGAGAAATGGGTCTCGTTTTTGTAAAACAATCGTTACACGGGAGTCAAGCTCTGGCAACGAATGCAAACCCACTTGGGATTTGATCCCACGACCTGCCTGATACCAAGCCATGGCAGGTAAACCGGAGCTCCGCCTGTGTTGATATGTTTATTTTTAAATTATAAAAATGAGAAGAGGAATTTTTAATGACATGCTTTGATTTTTCTTGTCGTGTTCACATGTGCGACGCTTGGGAGCAACTGGCTAGTGATTTGACGGTAATATAGCATAGGTTGCATATGGATGCCTTCCAAACGGAACTACTCTCAAATTTTAATCATTAGAAGAGAAAAGCTAAGCTACTTTCAATAATGTGAAATTCAAACCCTACTCCCGATATAAGTATTACAGGATTTTTTTTTATCTCTTATCTTATAGCTCAATCATCCAATTACATTTTTCAACTTTTTTGTCTTAACCAAGTGTTACAGAAGTAACTCTTATTGAAAAAACAGGAAGACAAAGCTCCCCCACCATATTTGGTACATAAAGCCAGCATGAACGTCAATTGCGCCGCGTACTTGGAAGACTGGATTTTGTACAATTGGATTAATTTCAGAATTCACACCACTCGTATTAGTATAAGAAGACTGGATACTAATATTGCATTATAAAAGAATTAAGTGCTCTAATATCAACATTGAAACTAAATAATATGTCATAAGAATAAAGGATAAAAAATTTCATTTTCGTTTGAGAAAATGCAATACTAAAAGTTGAAAAATAGAATGGAAAAAAATTTTGAATATGAAAACTAAAATGACGCGACATAGTATAGGTAATGACTAAAAGTAAAAAACAATTTAGTAGTTATATAAAAATATTTAAAAAGTAATTAAAATGTAAAGATAACAATGCAACCATTTTGTGCAAAGAGCTGCAAATGCCTTATTTTTGGATAATTTGCAAATATATTAACATAATTTGACTATAATTACAAATATACCCACATAATTTCAAAAATTGCAAATAATTCTACATAGTTTGACTATAATTGAAAATATACCTACGTCATTATGATTTCGTTACTGTACTATCACAACATCATAATGGTATAGATATATTTGTAATTATGGTCAAACTATATGAAGTTATTTGCGATTTCTAAAATTACATGGATATATTTGCAATATAATCAAACTAAATGAGCCTATTTGCAAATCTAACTTTTTAAAAAAAAATAGTAAATGCCCAATTGTTGTTACTGGCATCAACAACGATGTTTTAGCATATCTACAAAGCATCAGTAATAGTTTTGTTGACAAATTTTGCGTGTCAAAAGTGTGTTATCTTGTGGTGAGAGTTTTCTTATGAAAACGCAGCATCCGACCATCATTTCAGAATTCAATTCCTGTGTAATTATCACAGCCCTTCCTCCCTTCTTCCCTCCCTTGCTTGGCATGTTCATCCCTCATTAATTAGCAGCTCATTATATGCAGTAGAGTACCGATAATTTTTGAGGGAATAAATAATTTATTAGAACGACGATTTCTGCTTCTTTTAATTGCGTAATCAATGTTGTCGATGAGTGCCAGCAAACATACAATATGGTTTCCTTTCATGACTTTCTCGTTATATTGTCAAAAAAAAAAAAAAAAATTCATAAACAAACGAAAGGGCTTAAAATTTTTGGTTGTCTTCGTGGGAAGTTGCAGAACGGTTTCTTAACCGATGTGAATGTCTGCTAAATGGATGATCAAAGTCCGTCGGCCAATCCATAATTATCACGTCCCTCCATGCAAAACCCTTTTTTTTTTTTTTCCGAGCTGCCGATGTCAGTGGAGTAGTCTGATTCTATGTGGGTCCATAAATGGGAATTTAATTAAGGATTATATATGTCAGATCATGATCGGTTCTTGGAGTAAGATGTATCAATGCGTATCTCATTGCTCGAACTATATGGTACGTACGACTCTCTCTCTCTCTCTCTGAAGCACGTACATACATACACATAGAAGGTCCCCCACCACATGGGTGGGTGGGTGGGAGAAGTGAGCCCCACATGGGAGGCGTGTGTCTGTGTCATCATTCCAACCGACTCGGTGTGACCGTGTGAGTTCCAAGCCCCAAGCTGCTGGCACACAACAGCGACGTCCACCCACATGCAAACAATGAGCTAGCTAGTAGCAATAGCTCGAGGAGAAAATATATAATATTATATATACACACCTTTGCTTTTTTGTCAATCTTGATTAGGGCAGCAGACAGCTGAAATATATAATATTATATATTTGGGAATAATGACTAACTAATCTCCAAGGAGAAAAATGCCTTCCAGCAGTCGAGCTGGTGGAGGTACACAGGGTATGTATGCTGGTAATGCATGGAATGGCAGTGGGCTAGCCGGACAAGGAGATATGGACGCTTAACAAAACCTAAAAATGTTTTGGAAGCTCACTGGCTTACTGCACGCGTATGTGCCACCACCACACATATCAACTCCATGTCGTTTCATTCCTGTCATTTTGGGGTCACTCCAATTTCACATCTTACTGTCCTGGACACCAAGGCCACCTCCAAAATTAATATTTCTATCTATCATTTCATACCGCCAACAATGTTTTAGGTCTACGTCGTATTCACACTAGCTCGTCAATAATACTCATCACCTTATCTTTCAAATTGGACCCCATCCTTCCTTGACTAGCTCTGGTAATCCAATTGGATGGGGTAAATTTTTTTTTTTTTATGAGTATGCATATATTATATCATCTCAACTGACATTACAGTAAGTTCCCGAAATTTTCTTACAATTGTCAAATATTATTCTACAAATGTCTTATCAATGTTCTAATCTTTTGGTGCAATATTTTCTTAATATACCAACGGGTGGACGCTCTCACAGAAATACAGAGGAAACTATATGCCACTGACAAATATTTAACATTTTTGGCGCCTGAGGATAGTTGAAACAACATCTCAAAGTAATGACGAAATGCTGTTTACCACTGTGGCAAGGCCTCGGTGGCATTGGATGCGGTATTATACTGAGACTTGTATGAGGAGGTCTCAGCGAGAAAAGATTATTGTGCGGTGAAAAAAAATTATATCGTAAATAGAAAAAGTAATAATGAAAGTGAAAAAATAGCATTGCAAAATTGAAAAAAAAAAAAAAAAGGTTATTACGTGCTAGAAAATTATTTCATGGACTATTAGTGGGTTTTTTTAATTTTGCAAATTATACTCATAGCTATTAATTTTGTCAATAACCCCTGTGCTTTTGAATTTTTTACAAAAATCTCCCCCACTCCGCTGGTTGAGATCAACATTTGTTTGTAGCTCATTTGGATATAATTATAGTTATATAATAATGCCCCTAGATTGTCTTATCTAATGCTGAACAATGAATATCAAATGATAAATAAAGATGTTAAAATTTTAAACTTCATGAAATTAAAGCTCCAGGCGTGTTGGTCATCAAGATTAAATGAGGTATGATGTAATAAATACTATTAGATGAGTGTCATTACGTATGAGAATATAAATATGTATATATGCCAAAAAAAAGTCAAAATTGTAGTTAATGCCGACTTGGTTCGGCTGTGCGGTCATTTTCAAATGAACTTCATACGTTAAGGGTTATTTGCGATATCGTGAATTCAACAAATCCTAAGGATTATTTTGAAAATGGTTCACATTTATTTATTGATCTTAAACTAAGATTTTTAACAGTCCAAATTAGAGAGTAGGTACAGCTGGAATCGTATGCCCATTACTCGACAGAAGGCTAGGTGGACCTATCACCTATGGGGAAGAAGGCATTCATTCCAGTCCAGTATAATTCATTCCCCCACAGCGAAAATAGTGCAGATTGCCAAGATATTCTCTGCGGCTGTCGCAATCCCACTGCTAATCTTGCCCAAACATCCATACCTGCACTTTCCTAATCAAATTCATTGTGCCACTAATGGCATGGTCGAAATAGCTACATATCCAGTTGCACGCATACATCAAAGGCATCAACAAATCCCAATTTTCGCGCAAGTAGATAGCTGCCGTACGTCTTTCGCATTTTTCTGTTGATCTGGACTTATTTCGTATCCCATTTTTCACATTGGAGAGGGATGTATCAACCATCTCTCTCTCTTTCTCTCTCTTTCTCTCGTCTGTCTATTATCATCGAAAATGGGGAGACCGAGTAGTGTGGCCCGCATTCTCCGGAGACTGCAAATAGATCAGTGGGGCAGGGAATTGTGTGTATGTGCATGGGACACGGCCCAGAAATCATGCTGCTTGATGAATGGTGATAGGAAATTGGGAATGCGAAATCAAAATCCAGGAGCGGCTGACATTGGACCACATTTATACCTGCAACAATTAACTGAGCTTGAAATTTTCAGATGTGGGTTTGGGTTTGACTGCACATCACATGCTTGATAATTATCCAGAGTGACAAGCCCGATTACCCGCCTTCTTCATGGCTGCTGAGGTTCACGTTCTTCCGGGCATGAGTCGGTGCCGTATGTTTGTACGAGTCCAGCTAAGCACAACTAGTTGGACGAATCTCATCCCCACCCACTGGCTATATTCTATGATAGCTAGATAGATGTAGCCCATGTCTCCTCGGCTCTTCTTCAGTGCCTGTCGACCATTATACATGGGGAAAAAAATTAAATGCCTAACCATTATTCCATATCGAAATTGCCCTTTGATTCGAGATTTGGGTCCAACCCAAACATGGCAAAGAAGGGGAAAAAAAAAATGAAAGAAAAATCCTTATCGCACGTTCGGCGCAACGTTGGCATGGTTGGGCTTACCAACGTAACATTGTTAACATAGGATAGTGATCATATGCAGCCGGCCAAAATAAGAGAGGACTTTGGCGGCCACAAAACCCTACTCTAAAATATAGGAGTATTGTGATCATTTTCACTTTTTTGAAAATGATCACAATACCTTTGTGTTAAAATTTTTTAAAAAAATCTATACATATCTAAAAATGATCAAATTCGATGGTTAGATAAAATAAAACTAAATCAACGAGTTGATAAAAAAAAAAAAAAGTTTAAATGGTGTTTTGTGTAGGGCCGAAGTCCTTCGGCTGCATATGATGATTATCCATTAACATATAGCTCGTGCGCGCACTCGTGATTCGGTGTTTGCATGCATATGTTTGTATGTGAAGGTTGAAGAGAGAAGTAACAGCGATGGAGAGACTGTAGAAGCCGTTGGAGACATGGTAAGCGATGATGGTCCACCACCCACATGATACCAACAATTGCAGAGTGTTGTTTTCTTTGGATTGATTATCAGCTTGATGTTGATAGCTACCGAGGGAGGGAGGCTAAAAATCTCGTAGTCATATCCACTAATAAAATACAAAAAATATTGCTAACAGTTCCATAATTATCGACCGTTGGTGTGACACATGTCCCTCTCTCACCCCACCACTAATGGGGCCTAATCATGCCAGACATTGATTTTTTTTCCCCTTTGATTATTAAAGTATAAGTATGTTTCTTTGACTAATCTATCGACTAAGATGTACTTAATTAGAAAAAAAAGTTTAAAAAGGAGAAGGAAACAAATAAAGATAGTTAGCCAAATCAGAGTCTTGCTGGATTATACACTAAGGTTGACACTGACTTGATTTCTACACGACATTGAGGCCCAGTTCAATTTTTTTAAAATAAAATATTGAAATGTTCGGTGGACACGGAAAATGATTTCAAGTTCATTTTTTCATGTTCACGCAAGATAGGTGGAAAAATATTGAGGTGCCTGAGCATCGGGCATCATCTTCTGCTAGAGTAACAACTGCTTCCCCATTGCAAGTGGAGTGTTCACTGTCAAGATGGGACCATGGGCTCGTTGTTGTTGGGCCCATCAGGTTTGGATGGATGTCCACAACACCAACTAACCCGTCACACCTCACAATCCAACAAAAATAACCAGAGAGAGAGAGAGAGAGAGTGTGTGTTTGTGGGTTTTGGTCGGATGCTGAAAATAACGCAAACAAAAAAGATTATATTCCTATTGTTAGTTGTATAAGAAATTTCTGGGTTTTGATTGGATGCTGAAAACAATACAAACCAAAAGATTGCATAGCCTGATTTTTTGTAGAATATTGGTAGAAAAATTGGTAAGAATGCCTTAGAACCCGATTGTAATATCCAAGTTGAGATAATATAATATATAAAATCAAAAAAAAATTACACAGAGCCTAAAAGGTGGCGTAAATTACATAATTATATTTCCTTTTTTTTGTTTGCGCTTAACAAAAGTTTTAAATGACATTATCCTGCCATGGCTCACCTTCATCGTTTATTGGTTAACCTTGAAATTCGACCGACCATGAAATCAACGGTCTCGATCAGTCGATGTTTTCGCCGCATGTGCCTCTAGAACATTGCCATTACTATGAGCATGAATGGTGGTTGGGAAATGAGCATTCCGCACGTGCCGTCGCTATCAATTGCTTGATGGCCATGTGAGGGGTTGATTATGTTATGTGACATATCATGCCCAAAGCAATTGGGAGGATATCTGTGAGATTTTATAAACCAACTGAAAACAAAAGGATTAAAACGAGGCGCAAAATGCCCAACCACGACGTGCCATCACAGGGCGTGACCTGCTAAAGTGCTAACTAGGGGCAGGCAGTTCACGCCCTGTTTTAATCTGACTGCCCCAACTTCCTTACGCTGTAGATGCGGATGCCCTGCTGTAGTCATGTGGATGGCAACTGCACATGCCTGACTTGAAGTGCAGGGCAGGCCAGCCCACAAACATTTGCTCCTAAACATTTCTAGAAATGTGATTTGACTCTTTGAATTTATCCATATTCGAGGGTGTTTGATTAACATGGCTACATTGGCTGGCATCCTAGAAAGCTTGGGGTTGAAAAACATTGGCATTCTAATGGGGGAATTATCATATGTTCTGATTTTATATAGGGACCACTTTGATGTTCTCAAAGAATTCAAGCCGTGAATGAATCAGAATCATCATTTTCCTTCTCTTGTACGTCCTTAAATTATCCAAAATCACATGTAAGGCAGGCCAAATCGATGGCATGATGGTAATTTTCATCATTCGGTGAAATTATATTAGCGCGATGCTGAGTTCCGGAGGAGGAAGACATGATGGCATCAGCAGTGCAAGAGAGGGGAGTAGCTATAAATTCCAGACTTTTCATGCAAGGAATTCAAAGTGTGCAGTGTGGGTGAGGTCGAGGGGTACAATCATCGACAGGAAATTGAGAAATTACAGGTTTGATGAGATGACTAGGGACGAACCAAAGTCAAACAAGGGTCTGTTATGTAATCTCTCTTTCTCTCTCTCTGATCGTTCAGCCAGCCTCGATCCGGTCCCCATTAGGCCATTCCTTACAAACTGCTGGGCCTGTTCCTTCGGACTTCGGATGCTCATATCATGATGAACTATTTTGATGGCACTCCAATTCACTTGATATATGTAAATCCAACTTCGCAACTTAATTAGTTCAATCAAAACATTTTTTTTTCCCAGCTTGCGCACCAAAACAATATACTCCAAATGTAATAAATATTTTTTTTTTAAAAAAAAAAGTCATGAAGTTATCATGACATTTTGTTTTTGCATTGCAACAGCCAAACACACACTAATAAACTAGGAGGGCATAGGCTTAAAGTCAATCACTAGGATGACGAACTCCACTAATAGCTGGAATTATTGGTTTAATTTAGGCACATGGGCTCACAAAAATAAGAATATTATTTGATGGTTTCCTCTTGAAGGAATCCACCAAATCACGCCATCAAAACATCCCCAGAAAATGCCCTCCTGACGAAAAGTGCCTGGTTAAAGTAAAGATACACATTTCACAAAAACTATGGTAACTAATAAACACTGCAACTCCTCCAATCCAGATCAACCGAGACAAACCTCTACACAGCAGAAGCCAATTCTATCTTGTCCAGCCCAAACTCCCTCCATTCTGATATATTATGAAGTGGGTTGGTTGGAGTTTTCATCACATAAGTTGTGGGTTCAGGCCTGGTACTGCCGACATACCCCATAATAATATGATGGTGTAGCATCAACAAACAAGCTGGACAATGCCTGTCTGATTTAAACGTACGATCATAAGAAAACCATGGTTCAAGTTGCTATGAACAAGGCATGGATTACAAACACCATTTTTCTGTTTTCTTCTGTCACTACTGTTTCATGCTGTTGCACAGCCTCCATGCTTGTCTTTCATGCCTAGGGTGCAAAACTTGAGTCGAGTTGAACCTAAACCTGGTCCACCGAACTTGATTGCTAATAATGTTAGAGTTTGTTTTTTTACAAATCAAGCCTAAAAGACCCAAACCCTATAAGCCCGATTTGTAAATATGATATGGTTAAAGTTCAAGTGAGCCTGAGCTCGGTTTTTCATTTTATATAGGGTTAATTTCAAATATACCCACTACATTTGCTCTTAATTATAAGTATACCCACTAAATTTGAAAATATTCACATATACACGCTAAGTATGAGTAAAATTTCATCTATATCCATTTCGTCAAGCATAATTAAAAGCGTCGTTATCTATCATATGAATCATCCAAAATGCCCCTTATTATTAATAATAATAGTCGTTCAGCCACAACAGAAATTGAACAATGTTATGAAAACATATCTAATGTGAAAGAAAAGCTAGACGAAATGAATTTTAACAATCTAGATATGACACCGATCACAATTAATGTTAGATCAATTAGGAGTATTTTAGAATTTTAAAATTATTAAACATTCATAACTATCATAGTAGGTGTATTCAAAATTTATGAAATACTTAGTGAATATATGTGAAAGTTTTTAAATTTAGTGAGTATATTTATAATTAAGGAAAAATTTAGTAGGTATATTTAAAATTAACCTTGTGATATTTATTATAAAATGTATTATATACATAATATCTAAATAATATTTCTTTATATTTTGTATATTTTATGTTATTTACATTTATATTTGATACATATTTGCCATATTGTACTTATATTATAAATAAAGTATATTATTTTCCTTTATGTTTATCATTTAGTTTTACACTATTAATTTTCTTCATTGATCTTGTTTTTTATGTTAAATTTTCTTTTAGAAATATTTTTTATATTGCTATATTTTTAAAAATTATAAAATTTGACTGTATATTATTACGTTTACTTACATATTTTGTTATTATTATATATTCATATAAAATTCTAAACTTATCATTTTAAATAAAATATAAATTCATCAACCTAAATGCTAACCCAAAACTTAACTCGATTTTCAAAAATAGAACTAAGCCTTAAATTTTACAATTAGGGTTAAGATTAATGTTTTATGGACAAAGTTAGGATTAGGATTGATGTGAACCCAAGTTGCACCCCAATAATCATGCTCATTTGAATGCCCTCATAATTAGGGATGGAAATTGAGATCGATCGACCCTTGACCCGGCTTTGGCTCAACTGGTTTTTAATCAGATAAAACCAATATTTTTTTACCTTAATTCGAAAATAAAGTTAGAATGAGTCGAACATGTCCCTACCGACCCCGCATATATTAATTTATTAAAAATTATAAACTTATATTTAAATCTTATTATTATTTTCTTTTAAAATTTCATATTTTTTATTATTAACTATTAATCGTAGAAGAATAATTTATCTAGAAAATAATATAATAATCAATAAGAGAAATTTGTATATAAATATATATATAATTGTATATTAATTTATTTTAATAAATTTAATACTATATTTTCTCATGTTTTATTTTAATAATAATGTATTTTTTAATAATTAGTAAAATATTAAAGCATGTAACATTTAAATTTAGTATAGATGTATTTTTATGTTTGATAGGTATATAAATTCTTAAAATCATCTTATTTAACCTGCATTTTTTACTCGCCTTAGTGTCCCAAACCGGTCCAATACCTTTTCAAACTTTTATCCTGAGACTTATTAAAAAATAATAATAATAAGAGTCAAACCAACATGGTACGAACCCGGTATAAAAATATGATCAAACTGATTTTTTAATAAAATAAGGTCAAGGTTGAGCATACCCTAACCCAGTACGGCCTGTCTCGATTCCCACCCTACTCGTAACATTAACAATAATATAAACCTTCAAGACCAAACCACCATGATTGTCAGACAGCCATTCTTGTGTCGCGGGGATTATAATTCCCATTTGAGCTATCATTCCTCCACTGTCTCCCACAAATCAACTGAAATTGTTTTCAGGATATCTACACACCTAATAATACACAAATGGATGCAATCTGCAGCAGCCTCTCGACTCAGAAAGACTATTTCGCTGTAAGCTTGTTCCAAATGGAACTGGCAATTGCAAAGAGGAAATTCACACACGACAAATTACCAGTACATGAAACTAACAAGTGCGATGGAAAACATTTTAAAAACGAGTAAGAAACAAAAAGAAAAGTAGAACTCTTCTAGCAGTCACATGCCGCCATATCCTCCTGAAAGCTACAATCACCGACCCCTGCAACAGCAAGTGGCAAAAAATCAGTGTGTAAGCTGTAAGCTGATAGCCTGATAGGCTTGGATGGCATTAATTAATAGATCTTAGATCTTTTATAGCAGTTCATCGAACCAACGGGCTAGTGCTTGACCGTTTGAAACAAATTAACAGCTAAAAGAAACATTGCATAAATTTGCACAACTGCACATAACAGGACTAGATGTATCACAAGCCCTCTGTATTGGAAAAAAAAAATTTAAGTGAAGATGGGTCCAAAATACTGGAGACTTATTAAGAAACTTTATAAAATTTTCTTAGACGTAGAGAACTAATCAAATTAGTACAATTAGCGGATTGGTGTAGACTACTTCAACCATTGATTTCTGAATGAGGTTGAATTTGGTTAATATCATATAACAATATTGCAACGGAATTAGATTGTCCTCATATCTTCCAGAAACCAAAAACTACCTGTGCTAGATCTGATACCTTTTTATTTTAAAGATAAACCTAGCAAAAAAGAGACAAGTTAGAGACCAGTGTTGATGAACAAAGCAGGTGGCTTAGGCAATTCAAGCATTTGTCTTTACAGTATGTTTAGCAAAGCATAAAACTTTTCTAACTACAACTTTTCGATCTAGAACTTTTCACTCTCAACAACTACTTTATTTTTTAATCATTTTTTAATATCTTCCGATATAACTATCCTACTTTTCAATTATTTCTACACAACTTCATATACAAGCAACTTATCTATTTTAACTTTATTTTCTTTACTTATTATCATTACCGCTATCATACAACATCATTTTCTCCCAAATTCAAAAACTTTTCATCAAAAGTTTTATCACTTCCCAAACACACACCCTTAATTTTTAATCTTTTTAAGTGTTCAGACTCACATACTAACCCAGTATCCAACCAGTTCAGGAACCAGCTGGTTAATTCAATTCTAGTTTGCAAAACACAGTTTTAAAGATGTTAAAGGCTTGAAGAAAGGGCTAAGACAACAGAATGAGTCAGTAGCATATTCATAACAGCCCCAGAAAAGGAGAGAACAAAAATATTAAGAACTTAGGGTGTGTTTGGTTTGAGGTAAAATTTTTAATAAAAAGTTTTAGGGGTAGAAGTTGTCAAATTGATAGAAAATTACTTAATATAATAGGGATAATAACGAGGAGTAAAGAAAATAAAGTTAAAATAAATAGGTTAGTTGTATGGGTAGTTGTGTAGAAATGATTGAAAAGTAGGATAGTTTGTATAGAAAAAAGTGAAAAATAATTAAAAAATAGAGTAGTTATGGAGAGTGAAAAGTTTTGGGTTGAAAAGTTTTAGTTGACATATTTTAGCCCCAAACAAACACACCCTTAATATGGAATTCCTCAGATGAAAACTCCAATACAGCATTCTTTCACATAGTTGTCAGTGGAAATATGCCAAAGTTGAAGGCTGGGAACATGTAGAGAAGTCTAAATGCAAGCTGGCTGAGATTGTAAACGGCTAGTAGCGGTCTGAAAGTGGCCGCAGCAGGATTCTCTCAATGATGATGTTTATAATAACAGAAAAAGCTAACGAAGGTGGTGGCAGAGAGGCACCATCATCTCTTGTATAACTATAATCATTATCTAAGCCTTGCACCAACTAATTAAGATTACCCGCACACACCCAATAGCACAATTCTGATCTACCAAATAAACAAGATACAAAATTTCACTCATATAACCATGAGAACAGATCAGGATCTAACACCCACCCAATAATCGTTCTCTTCAAAAATTTTGAGTACCCAGAATTTGAATACTGTTAGTTAACCAAGAAACAGACAACTTTTGCCTAACCACTGGCGCTACAAGACATTTTGGATTCAAAGTAATAAAGATGACGACCACCTGGAACAAACTAATCCCTTACCCAGTAGCTTCTTATAATGATAGCACACCAGTCCTCAACTACAGGCTGCAGCCAATATTTTGGAAATGAGCACAGAACAGCCGTTTTGCAAGTGAAAAACTAATAGTCCAGTTCATTGGACACTGTAAGAAAAACTGCAACCCATCTCAACCAATAGCCCTCTCCCTAGCTATCAAGAGAGGGTTCACAATTTGAAATTTTAAAACAAGCTAGTTTGATACTAGAAATCATCAGTATGATGAATTTTAGCAATTAGGATTCAGGACAGTAGGCTAGCTTCCATTGCCATTCGGGCATCAATGACCTAAATGTTACTTAAACATAAAAATTGGACCCAACTAACCTCATTTATAAAGTCGAGTGAAAAATCAGTTTACATCCTATCATTTTGGGAAAAATGTGAAGATTTATATACAATACAAGGGCAATAGGCTGACACAGTTTCACCAATCACCTCCACAAGCTAGACTAAATGACAATCCCATCTATATACTATAAAGGAACAATGTCGAACATGGTTTGACCGACTAATTTTGTGGATTGGGTCTGTATACCATTGCAGCCAAGCATTTCTAGTTTTTCCTTTTTTTTCTTTTTTTCTTTTTTTCTTTTTTTTCTTTTTTTGGGATTGGTGAAGCATTTATAGTTTTAATTTAACTAATTGCCTCCCTAAAGCAGGGAACAGCATACACCAAGGTTAATAACACTTTCGTGGGATCATCGATTAGATGAGAGGAAGCAGCATCACAGTTAGGGTTTAGGATGGAAAGCTGGAGGGTTTGGTGTAACGAACCTGACTTTCTTGATAAGGATGCTCTGAATCTTACGGGCGAAATCTTGAGCGCGGAGGCGTTGCTGAAGACTTTTGCGGGCGAGGATTTTCTTCTCCGAGTTCTTGATGTGGAACCTCTGCTGCCGCTTGATCAGCCGCTCCATGCCGCTCGATTCCATTTTCCGAGTCATAATGTTCAGAGCCCGCTCCAAGTTTCCGTTTACTACCTTCACACGAATCCCTCGGCACGCCTGCATCTGGTGCTGCTGTTGCTGGTGACGCCAATCCCACCAAACGGACGAGGAAGAGAAGGGCCCGCTAGGGCGTTGGAAAATAGCCGTTGATAACTGCCGACGGACGAAATTCATGGCGATTTATTGTTTTTCGCCCTGCAGCGTAGCAGAGGAGAGACCGCGATTTTGCTGGTTCCTAGCTTGCCTCGTCTGGGCCGGGGAGTTTTAAGTTGGATATATGTCTTCAACCGAGCCCAAAACTGTAAATTTACGTTTGAAATATCATTTTTATCTTTGTGAAGTAATATAAGGAATGATGGTGTTCGCCCGGACTAACTAAATATTTCACTTAACCTACCTTAAAAATTCTATTTAAAATAATTTTTTTTTTGCTTTTTTCTACATACATTTGTTTATCTAAGTGTATTTAATATATAAATTAAGTTTTGTCATTTTTGGATACATATATATATATATATTTTTTTTTAGATTTTTAAAAATAAGGGTATTTTAAATACATATATATACATAAATATTTAAAAATCTCAAAAAAATAGATAAACATATTCAAAAAAGGTAAAACTTTGTCTATATATTAAATATACTTAGATAAACAAGTGCACGAAGAAAAAAGTAAAAAAAAAAAAAGTTGTTGTAAATATATTTTTTAAGATGGGCTAAGTGGGGCATTTACTTAGCCCGAGCTAACAGGATCACTCGTCAAGTAATATAGCAAAATTATTTAGTATTATGAAAATTTTAGGACTAAAACTATGTAATTTTTATAAATTATCTAATTTAAAATTTTAAATATATACTCACAAGCGCTTAATAACATTTTTCTTATATCAAAATAACATAAATGCTGAATTGGCATTACATGTAGTGGTCTAAAATTTTACATTTCCTGACACAATTGTTAAGAGTTCTTTACACGCCTGAATCTCTCCTGGATGTCTTCCTTCGGGAGGAAGGGTAGCACAAGGCACTAGGCGTGCTGTTATTCAAATTTCCATAGATTATGTATTCACGCCATTCTAGTAATCATGGCAAATGGATGAAAGTTGGATTTGATTCTGTTAATTTCGTTCCAAGGCATGTTAATCCATGGTAAGGTTGCATCCAAAAGTTGCAATCTCCGCAGAAAATTCGTTAGTTAGGAATGAGAGAAAGAATTACGTTCTTCTGGTGGATGTGGAAGGTGGCTGCATTATTTCTCATTTCCTTATATCAATCTGCACAGAGATATTGGCTTGTTGTAGATGGATCAATGCTTAAGCTTTTGTGATGCTTGTGTTACAAAACGAAAAAATGAGAATAGTTAAGTATGCAAGAATTGGATCTCCCAATCATTCAAATCGCCAATATCAGATGCGTGTGCACTAGTCGATTAGAAGGATTTACAAAATTTTGAGGATGGTTTCACACTTCGTGCATAGAACATAATGAGGAATGGTCCTGTTAGCCCGGGCTAAGTAAATGTCTCATTTAGCTCACCTCAAAAATCCTATTTAAAACAATTTTTTTGTTTTTTTCTTTATATATTTGTTTATCTAAGTGTATTTAATATATAAATTAAGTTTTATTATTTTTGGATATGTGTATATATTTTTTTAGATTTTTAAAAATAAGGGTATTTTAAATACATATATACACATAGATGTTTAAAAATCTCAAAAAAAATGGATAAACATATTCGAAAATGGTAAAACTTGGTCTATATGTTAAATACACTTAGATAAACAAGTGCATGTAGAAAAAAGTAAAAAAAAATATTGTAAATAAGTTTTTTAAGGTGGGCTAAGTGAAACATTTATTTAGCCCAAGCTAACAAGATCACTTCTCGAACATAATAAATTTATTTGAGTAGGCTACGAAAATCATGACATGTATTTCTTTTCTTTGATGCTGATTTCGCTTGTTTGCAAGTAATGATGCCGCCTAAAAAAACTTAGATATTTTTCCTAATTTCAAAGATTTCTTACACATTAAAATTTTTGCATACGATTTGAACCTTATTGTAAATACATCTAAAATTTTTTAATATATTTATGGTTAGCAAATGTTAATCTCTTGATTTTTACAAAATCAAAATACTATTTGGTAAATTTAAACTACTTATTATGTTTATTAAGGTAAATTTTGTTAAGATACAGAAAATCACCTTGATTGAATAACTTGCTGGCCTCTAATAAATCTAAATTAATTTTAAGTTAATTGTAGCCGGTATTCAATATTGCAAACATGGCGAGGACTTTTCTTACCAGGCCCCGTCCTGTTCAATTCAAGGTTTTTCATGCTCTTCGGGAGGCCCACGAGAGCGCAGTACATACATGGAACTATGGAAGGCAGGCAATAAGGTGATTGGTATGCAGGGATCGGTGCTGAGTTTGATCATGATTCATGAGGAGGAAGAATTGAGCGTAGATAATAGTAATTGACGGATGCTCGAGTCAGGAATGGTTTTCAATGTGCGTCTTGGATTTGAGAACCTGCACGCGGAAACTGCGAATCCGTTGACGGAGGTGTTATCCATGTTGCTGGCGGATACGGTAAGGTTGTGGTGAATGAAGTTGGCAGGGCAGAGAATTTGACTGCTGTGAATCTGGAAGTAGACTTCGATTACGACTTACAAATCCAGAGACGAAGACATATATGGAGAGGATGAGGAGATGGAGAATTGAGTACATCCGCAAGATGGCTGAGTTCCGTAAGAAAGAAGAAGATGGCTGAGATCCAGCGTGAGAATCGTGATTTGCACGAATATCTCGAAGCGGAGGTTGTTACGAGGTCGTGGTGGGCGAGAAGGGCAGCAGGAGTGAAGTCGACGTCGAGGTCGAGAAGAGTACTTTCAGGAAGAAAGTGGAGGTCGACGACGAGCGGACGAGGTTGAGAAGACTATCATCCCTATTACGAGGGAGGCGGAGGTGGAGAAGAGTATCTGGACTCACTCCGGAGGGAGTCGCATGCATGATTTGCCTCCCTTTGTTCTCTTACTTCCGGGCTACTTGGATATTAGACCCTTCTCAACAATTAAATTAGGAGTTCCTTTTCATATCTTATCGTTAACATCACATGATTATGTGTTGGTTCCACTGGTCATTTAAATTTGGGCTCCGCTTTTACATAAGCAAATTACACACAAGTAGTTTTCTATGATTTTTTTTTATTTTTAATATGCTAATGATTGATGCAAAATTTATTCCGTTTATTATATTTAAAATCATTTGTTTATTTAAAAGATTAAGTTCTATCGAAATCAAATATACGTATAAGTCAAATTTGCTTAATATATATACATGTACACATTGTAAATTAGGAAAAATGCTTAGATACATTCACATATGTAGTAAAATATAATAATAATTTATAGAATCATTTATCTATATAGTAATGATATTTTAGATAGTTTAAACGTTGAAATATTAATTTAAAATTAATATTTAACATTACATCATTTTATTACATTTATTTTACACATTTCTAGATAGGGCCCATGCACATTGATACTAGATAAATGAAAAAAAATTTATGAAATATAAATAATACTAAATATAATAGATAAAGTGAATTTTACGTAATTCATCGAGATATTAAAAATAAAAGAAGCATAGCCTTTAAATTTTGCCCTTGCCCGTCTAATTTCAGGTTTTATTGATATTTTATGATAAATAGGGATTTTTTAAAGTTTGTCAGCGTTTAGTATCATTTGAAATTTTGGGTTTAAATTGTACATGTAACAAGTGCTAGTGGTCCAAGTTTTAAATTTCTTAACACAATGATCGATTGCAAAACCGGGCGTGCGTGTGAGTTTTTTTCCCCACTTCTCTTTTCTTTTTTTTCTTTTTTTACTTTTTCTTTTTTTATTAATCGGCGGGGTGCGTGTTTTTTAGCACAACCGAATTTCTCAACCAGATGAAAAGAAGAAGATCGAAGCCTCCAAAAGGAAGGGCCCGATCATGCCCGTCCGCGATAATTATATAGATGAACCATGTCCGCGCATCCAAGCCGTGCCATCATGAATCAATGGACGAAATCATTTTGGGATAAAAAGCAACATATATTACATTACATTCACTGGCTAAATCGTTAAAAGTATACATCTTCAAGATCATAACCCATGAATTATAAAAATTTTGGTACACTTTTATGTAGGCTATTATAAGATTTTCTTGATAAATATATAAATTTAAGAAGTTTATATGGTATGGCCCACAAGTATTCCGGCTTTCAAGATTTTTAACATTAACAAATCAAATTATATACAAAATATCATGTATGGTTGGATCCATCAGGATCAACATCCTCATCTCTGCAAGAACATTCTTTGGTGGGTGCTCTGCCTTAGGATTACCTCGCCCTCTGCCTGAACACAACTCGCAGAAGAAGATACATGGTACCACTAAGGTCCAGGAGTTACCAGGAGCAAATAAATTGGCGTATGCTTCAAATAATGAATGATATAATATTGTCATTATCCCACAGAGCTAATAATGAAAATTTTCCACTAGCAATGGTACCATTTAATGAACAATTTCAATAAATGGAAAGAGAAATGACAAATCACGATGACATGGAGAGATTTTCCATGTTCTACAACTAAGCCCAACTTGATTATTCATCAATCCATCTCTATAGCATTTGTTTGTTTTGAAACATCAATCTTTGACACCATACTGCCTCTCTTGTAAGGACAATTCACATTACCCCAAAAAAATTAAAAAAAAAGAAGAAGAAGAAGAAGAAGAAGAGGATAGTCACTCATCAATTGAAGAGAACCACAGGTGTCGTGGCCCTCACAACATGAGTTGGGGAAAGAACTAGATACTTTTTTCCTTCCGTTGGTAGAAGGGAAAGGAAAAAAAAAAAAATCAATTCATTGCGTCATAGTCATCCAATCTTTCATTGTACTGCAACACCTTCCTCTTTATCTTTGATGAATCCACCCACGTGACAAAGTCCTCCAGGTTTCTCGTCACAAGGAAAGCAGGATCAGTCACAGTTTCAGGGCCAACTCGTACATGACCTTGCTCAATATATGTAACAGCTTCCCGCAAGTGCTCTGCAAACTTCAATTTCACCAGCATAGTCGATATCCTTCGCCTGAAATGCACATGCATACACTAAATGAGATGAAAAAGCTGCCCCTTGATTAATCCTTTAAAGAAGCTAAAACAGTTGTAGAGCTTTTTTTTTTTTTTTTTTTGAGAGAGAGTTGTAGAGCATCTGAGTGTTCTAAATAATGGAAGGTTAGCAATGGAAGGAGAGTATGCATATACAATGACCACGGTTGTGGGAAGGTCCAACGGAAATGGTGTGATCTCCTTGGCAAGATGCATATTACATATTTAGAACACGATATGGTTTACCCTCGCTGGGGAAAAAATTCAGGAGATGTCCTTGGGTTGGCGTGCCCTGACAGGAAGTTTACCAAACACTATTTACACTCAGGTTGTTACTGCTGCTAGACAATAAGAGACTTGATTCATTCTCTGAAGGATCATCACTCAGCATGTATATTATACAAACAATCATCTGAGAATCTTGCAGCCTTGCAAACCTGCAGAATGATGAAACTGACAAGCGTTCGCACAAAGCCAAGCTCTTTCTTGTTGCAATGACCCCCATATTGTATCTGCATCAACATGACAGTAATTTTAGGAAGTAGAAAATGGAGATATTCCACATTCAACCATGGTCTAACAACATATGCATAGGATTGATGGTGAAGACAAATGAAGTCATATCCTAAAACAAGCTTCCGATTTCTGCATAGTAACAAAGGAAACACAGACAAGCATAAAGCATACAAACACAAACAGGAGAAGCCATTTCTTTGGAAACATGAATTTCTCATATCAACGTTATCCGTACACGGGGGAACGCCACCCTGTTTTCTAATTTAGGGTGTGTTTGTTTAGGGCCAAAACTTTTCAACACAAAACTTTTCACTCTTCATAACTACTCTATTTTTTAATTATTTTTTCACATTTTTCTATACAAACTACCCTACTTTTTAATCATTTCTACACAACTACCCATACAACTAACCTATCTATTTTAACTTTATTCTCTTTACTTCTCATCATTACCCCTATTATATCACATCATTTTCTATCAATTTAACAACTTCTACCTCTAAAACTTTTCATCAAAAAGTTTTACTTCCAACCAAACACACCCTTAAATGGTCTGAAATCTATTCTCCACAATTGTGGCCACATATGAACTTACGAACTGCTGGCCTGGCAACCAACAGGGAAAATCACTGAGTCTTCCATTCAAACAAGTGAGATCAAGTTTGTAACGCAGGAAACTTTTGCCAAAAGTGGGAGAACATAATACACATATTGAATTGCCAAAAGCTTCCTAGTCTCATGCAAAGTGCAAAGTGAAACAGTAATCAAGCAGTTTCAAAGCATCGTTTTCATTGTAAACTTAGAAACATGTCTCAATTCGTGTATTTCTGGACTGATCTTCCCTCATTCATGAAGCCAGAGAGAGGACTTGAATATGGATATCAACAAAGAAGGAACAATTAATGATACAAACGTAAGTTGGAAGCCAAACATAAATAAAAGGGCCTTGGCAACTCACAGCTTCTCTAGCAGTGCATCAGTCATTTCGATCCGATAAGGGTCTCTCGGATCCATCTGCTTCAAAATGTTTACAAGCTTCTGTACCATCCGACATATGCTTGAATATCTGAAAAAATCAAGGAAACAATCAGGACTCATGGAAATTAAATACGTGTGCACTACAACAGCTCGGGAAGAAAAGACCCAATTCGAACAACACCCCCATTGTGAAGGGAAGCACAGACAGAGCTGTAGAATAATTTTGAAGGAAAGATCGAAGCTTTATCCGCTATCCGTGTCCTCCATCAATATTGAAAGGTGAGAATGGTGTGATTACAGAGAAAAAATAAATGAATAGAAAGCGAATCAGGGTTTGGTTACTAAGTACTTCTTGTAATCATCTCGAGCAACGACATGGTAGCGGCGCATAACAAGGGCTTCCCTGTGACCCTCGTCTTTCTTCCATTCTAAGAAATTCACCTTCTTCAGCAGCTTCTTCTCGTGGAACTTGAGCTTCCTCATCCCTTCTCTTTTCTGCCAACACCGAGAGAGAGAGAGAGAGAGAGAGAGAGAGAGGATAAACCCCCGAAAACCTAAGGGGCTAAAACCCCGAGGGCTTTCTCCTTTCTCGCCCTGCTTCTGCGAACATACTCGCAGCTTCTACTTTTTTTTTTGGGACAAAAAGCAGCTTCTACTATTAATTACAAAGAATGTTATAAATTTCAAACATACTTACTAAAAGGCTGTAATCCATGCTCATTAAGTATGCAATAAATTTCAAGCATAACCTAATCCGTTGTAAAAATCGTTAACTAAGACTAAAATAATCAAAATACCTTTTAGATTTAAGTTTCATTTCCTCCAAAATCGTTAAATAATAAGAAAATTCGGCCAATGCAACTTTTGCGAGTCTGAATTTGCGAAAAGCAGATGTTGACAGTAATTTTGAAAGAGATAAAACCTAGATTTCAGGGGTATCTTGATCATGTTTTAATTATAATTAACAGTTTTTGTGACAGATTAAGTATTCTTGGAATTGATAGCATACTTAGGCTTTATTTGGCCTTGCAACGAGATTTTTGCGATTGAAAAAAATAAAGATGAGCTTATGCGATCGGATAACAAAATGTCATTTTAAAAAATTGCCAAACACTTATAAATCATGTTTCTATCCAAATAAGCACGATGAACCTGCCAAAACGCTTGACCAAATAGAGCTTTAGTGGATATCGATGAAAAAAAATTTAACTTCATGAGTACAGTTGAAATTAAGGGTACAAGTAGCGGATTTATTTAAAATTAACCATTTTTTATTATATCAATGAAGATCATATCCATCCGGTTGGTCCAGGACATCGCAACAAACACCGTTAGTCATGGATTCTAAACCATGTGGGAGCTCATCTCCTAAGCGGATAATGAGAGCTGGTCTCCTAAAGTGGGGAGCATTTAGTCTCTTCTTTTGTTAATTGTAGTAAAAATTGTAAGAATGTTTGAGCTGAGTTTGCAATATAAATGAGATTAAAATATATTATTCAAATTTATAATATGAAATAAGATTAAAATATATAGATATTTGGACTTGTTTATAATATCAGTTGAGATGAAATATAAATTGTGAGCTAGTCCAAAATAAAAAAGTAAAAAAGAAGAAGAAGAAGAACATGTTATCCACCTACCAATTTATGGAGTAACTTAGGTAGGGTACTACCGACCTGATCCTAAATTGAATATGGTACAACAGAAAATTTTACCCATAGGTACGGGTAGGATAAAAATCATTACTCAATTTTCTAAATAAGGTACGGATATGGTACACACACTGGGTACTCGGAACCGACCCAAATGGGTATCCACAAGGGTACCTTAATATGTAAATAAGTATAAATATGCGTATATAAATAAATACATAATAATTTCTATTCCTCATTCACCAATAAATTATTATTAGTTTGATTTCGTTATTTTTTTTATAAATTATATAGGGTTTATATTTGTAATAACGGATGATCATAACATAAATGTGGATGATGATGTGAATATGATTATTAATATGGATAACGAGGCTACAAAGAATGTGGAAATAGATGTAAACAATAACAAAATAAAATTAATTATAAACTGTAAAGTGAGTATTATTTTATATTGTTTGAAACAATACCAAAAATATTTTTTCATATGTCATCATTAGTTAGTGTAGGAACTAATTTGGAACCAGAATCAAAACCGATCCTATGAGTGATGGATAGAGTATACTAGGAAGTGAGCCCGTAAGCGAGTAAGGTGGGATAGACTTTTTAGAAATAAGGTACAAAAAGAATAAACTATTATCCCAACCAAACCGAGTAGCAACCCAATCTGCCATAGCACGGTTTCACAGCGGCTCGAGTTCGAACCTGAATCACAAATAAGCTCAAGTTCATATTTTTGTGCGCTCATTGAAGTACTCCAAAGCTCAAAGCACTTGTCTTATGCCCTTTTTTGTTATGTTTTTAATTGTTTAATTTTTTTCTTTATGCTAAGTCGAAAATTATTGGCTTGTTGAGAACCATCCAATGGGATGACGGAATTTAGATTAATTTTCCCATCTCCAATATCACTTTTTGTTTCTAAGCAATATCCCATCTCATTTCCCAATTCAATGGGGGACGAAGAAAATGCTTGAAGCAATCTCAAGAGCTCATATTTATTATGGCCCACCTAAGTGTCCATGATGATTTTAGGGACCCACCTATCATCTGCTTAACGTCCAACCGAATGCAGCATTATCATCTGCTTAACGTCCAGCCGAATGCAGTATTATTCTAATGTTGCAATAGCCAATTTGCCTATTTTACAATCGCGACGTATTTGGTCGACCCAAAAAATTTAAACCGCTCGGGTTGAGGTAATTGCCAACGTATTGTATCATTTCTCCTCTCCTGGCCTATTTTTGGGCCCTCATTCTCAGCCGCATTGACACAAAAATCAAAGGACCTCACTTTTTAAGTGACCATGTCACGTTGTCACTGAATAGACCCCGTCAAAGATAGAATTATAAATTATAATTATTTGCGTCTGCCTTTCTTCTCATCGCATTGTATAAATACTAATAAAAAAATTCGTAGAAAGTTTTTTTTTTTTGAAATCTAGTATAAAAGTTTTTGAAATGAAAAAAATAAAATGATATAATAGAGGTAATGATAAAAAGTCAAGAGAATAAAATTAAAATAATAAGATTAATTATATAGATATTTGTGTACAGATGATTGGAAAATAAATTAATTGTATAGTAAAATATTAAAAATTATTAAAAATAAGATAGTTATGAAGAGAAAAAAGTTTTAAATTGAAAGTTTTAGTTTCAAAAATTTTTGGTGTATCCAAACATGCCGTATTTTTTTTAACGATTTCTTTTTACAATATTTCTTTTTTTGTTACAAAGCATATTCAATTCAGCTTAAACTTTTCCATCTTATATTTTCCTTAACTGATGTTAACCAATATACATCAACAAAGAAGAAGACTAACGCTCCTCAAATGGGAGACAGAAAGCTCCCTCAGCCAGGAATCGAAACCCCAGTTGCATGAACACAGGATCAAGACTTTACCAACCGGGCTACACTAAATGCAGCAGCCTTCGTTTTTTCCCTGTGTTGAGCGGGACGAGAAGTCTGTTTTACAAATTTTAATTTTGCTAGGTCCTGTTTGGCGATTCATGGCTTCCACAGTGACAACTAAATTTTAAAAGAAAAAGTAAAGCTTTCACATAATCAACATTTCGCAAACGGCTGATACATTCAACACATTCGCAGGTTTTACACGCCACCAAACAAATCCTAAGATCTTTTCAGTCAGCCGCTGGATATTTTTCCAGAGGTATGTTGATACTCTCTCAAGCTATTTGTAGTCCTGTGTTATCTTCCAATACTTCATGCTTTCCCAAAATCAAACCAAGCATCACATGAGCATGAGCAGCGAAAGCAATAGAAATAAGGAAGGGAGAGCAACTTTCACCATACTTCAGTGTTCCAAAGCAAATACATGCATATCAAGTTAGAATATCAGCCACTGAATCTATCCAGTCACCTGATGTGAAGAAACAAAATAGAAAAAAAAGGTAGACAACACAAGCATTCTTGAGAAGGACCATGAGGAACTTAAGACCGTCAACCACTTCAATCACTTGCTGCGAAAATTTTAAAAACACATAACACACTGCACAAGCATTCATGAGAAGAATAAAGTAAAATTCAACCATCAACTTCTCCAATTCAAAATCTAGTTGTTTTGAGGAGGGGTGGTGTAAGGGATTCATTTTCTTCGTCTCAGCAGGTCAGACTTCAGAGACCCACGCAGGAGCATACCAAGCTGATACATGCAAGCCAATTCTTCTGGCAAACCTTGAAGACTAGCTGAATTTAGGTCAATGTCATCACAGATGCAGATTCATCTCCAGCAGTTCACTATCAAGCCCTACGAAAACAGAAGCATACCATGGTCTAGCATGAAGAGCAGCATATAGAAAGTAAGAGAAAGAGAAGAACACAAGATGCTGTTTAGAAGGTACTGACAGGGAGTTGAAAATACAACCAAATAAGCAAGGATTACAGCTTTATATGGCACCTTATACAGCGATCATGTGCATGCTATACTTATGGCAACAACAATGACAATTAAAACTAAATACCTAAATGGCTTTGTTGCTATATTTAGATATTCGGGATCATGTGTTTAGGAAGTAACAAAACTTTTGCATGAAAAGATTTTGAAATAGAAGAAAATAATATGATATGATATGGATAATAATGAAGAGTAAAAAAAAATAAAGTTAAAATAGATATATTAGTTGTATATGTAGTTGTGTAAAAATGATTAAAAGTAAAGCAGTTGTATAGGAAATGTAAAAAAATAATTAAAAAATAAAGTAATTATAGTGAGTGAAAAGTTTTGGTTTGAGAAATTTGTTGGGTGTGTTTGTTTAAGCAAAAAACTTTTCAAACTAAAACTATTTAATAACTCTTCACTTTCTACAACTACCTTTTTTTTTAATTATTTTTTCACATCTTCCAATAAAACTATCCTACTTTCCAATCATTTCTACATAATTACTCATACAATTAACCTATCTATTTTGATTTTATTCTCTTTACTCCTCATTATTATCCCTATAATATCATGTTATTTTCTTTCATTACAAAAACTTTGACACCAAAAGTTTTTCATCTAAAAGTTTTATCACTTCCCAAACACATCCTTATGTATCTGAACATGCTGTTGGTGTTAATTGTCATTGTTTTTACCTAAACTGTTCCACTTTATGCTAATAATAAAAAGTGCACTTTATATAAGTTCTTTCCAATCCGATTGAGTTGCATATAAGAGTCAGTGACATATCAAAAGAAGTCAAAAACAAGAATGATGTTGGATATAGGACTGTTGCAACCAAAATCCAAATGAACTTCAGAATAAAAAGGAAAAAACACAGGAAGTTGCAAATCCATACACCCGAGACAAGGCACGAATTATATTAGCCACTAATGTTTTTATCTCAGTTCTGGAAAATCAAAAGAGAAGCAAAATTTAACTGATTTACTAGAGCTTAAATCTTGCAATGAAGAATATTGAGAAATTACTGGTTAAGAAGCAAATGAGTTCACCTCTGAGGTATTTTGTTCACTATAAACAGGAATCTTTTACATAAACTGGAACATGTCCTAGAACAACCAATAAACATAGACCTGGGAGAAGAAAGTGATTACGGGTATATCATCTGCTGTTGGATTTGTCATAATACTATATTGACAGTAAACGATAAATTTTTCATTCTATTAGAACGTGATAGAAGAAAAGATAAAAGTAATAACAATGCAAAAGAGCTCAAAGCTAGGCACCAACAGTCCCGTGACCATGTGGCACTTGCCTTACTGACTATTGAATAAATAAAAAATAGCAATTTAAAAAAGAAGTCTTTGTTAGTCTTCATTCACTATGAAATCCTTAAACGGTAAGTTGTTTCATGCAGTTAGATTCCTCCTCAAGTTAACCGTGCAATGTACAGAGAGAATACAGAGCCTAGGCATCCAACCCAAAACATGGGTGATAACTATATAACCTGTCACATATTTGTCGTTATTCTCATAATGAACAATAAAAAAGTGAGCTGTTGTTACTAGCCAACAAAATCTAGACTGAAGGATCCTGATGAAGTCCTGGTTGAAAAGGATTATGAAGGAAAGCATCTTCATCGCTACTCATAAATGAAAAATCCTAAAAAAAATATGTTGTTTCATGCAATTAGATTCTTTTTTATGCAAGCCACCTCACGTTAACCACATTACCTGACTTACAAAATCTAGAAGGAAAGATCTTGATGGTGTAATGATTCGATAGGATTGTGAATGAAGACTTCTTTGTGCCTGCTCATAAATGAAAAACCCTTTGCCAGTTTTGTGCAAGGAGGAATCTTTCATGAAAAACTGGGTGATCCCTACCATTAATAAAGATCCATGTTGGACAAAGCATTAACTCTAATAGTATATTCTGTCTAGCTGCGCTATTACATTGCAAGCTAAAAGGACAATGCACATGCATGCAATATTTTTACATAAACCTAATCATGCTGCTAGGATGAGCAATATAAATGCATCTGGTGCAAGGGATTGTTGAAAAGAGTGTTACATGCTTTGAATATAGTTTTTATATTTCACAGTAAAATACACAGCTTCCAGCATTTTTAAGGACACATGCACACCCATGCAATCTTTTACATAAATCTCGAAACACACCTAGAAAAATAATAAACGTGCATCTAGAATAAGGCATGGAGATTGGAGAATAAGAATGTTGCCTACTTCACATATAGCCTTATGTTTCATAGTGTATGCATGCACACAGTATTGGTCAGCTGAAGAATCATGAATCCAGCTGTATTGTGTGAACTGAAACATGTACAAATGACTATGGATTGTAAGCTCTTCATTAATCACAGTCGCCATCTTCATTTGATTACAATCAACAACATTAGAGAACTAAAGCTATCAAAATAAATACCACGAAAAATCAGCTAGTCCTTATGACATGTTCAACAACATAGGGTTCAGGTCAATCCGGATCCAATCCTCAGGGAGAGTCATCCTGAGAGATATCAATTAAGTTAATGACAGAACCCTATAAGTAAGCTATTTAACAACATCCCACCCCACCAAAATAATACTATTACTATTACAGATATAGGATAGGCTAGTATTACTCTAGGCATTGACCTAATGTAGTGTTCTCTTTGCGATTTCCAGCTCAAGCACAATCCAACGACATCCTCAGCTTGTCCGAACCAAAGTAGCACTCCACAGCATTTACAGAAGCCACACATTCATACAAAAATACTCCCAACTCCACAACCAAACATAACAAACTTCTTCAATATCCATCCAAGGAAATTGAAAGAAACACATTATTTCTTTCACAGCCAGAAGTTACTAGGTCATATTTATGAGTGAAAATGGCATTTGGATTTGTCACACAATGAAGCAAGCAATACTTAATCTTAACTACTAACCACAACAAGCTTTATAGCCAACACACAATCAAAGTAGATACTTAGAAAACAAGTACATTTCATTGATTGCTGCAAGGTGCCAAGTCTCTTTGGAAGAAAGAAAGAAATCTTTTATATAAAAAAGAAAAAAGAAAATCATTTCTGCTGGATTCCTTAGACTCTAAAGCTATCTCTATGCTTTGAGAAATGATTATGTTTGGAGAGGTACTATGGTGATTCATATGAGGAGACCAATTTAAAGCACATGGACCATATGGTCCTTGGTAAAACAAGAGTGGACATTGTACATGCATGTGTTTACACAATCTAAGAATCTATTTTTATTTTATCCTCTCTTGTTACAGTGGATCAACTCTTTATTCTCTCCCATGTGAATAAACACAGATCTTTCCTCACATAACCACATGTAATTTTTGTTACATGGGGAGAAGAAAAGACAACATTACATCAGTAAAGTGTATTCCTATCAAGCTAAAGCTCTTCTCTTAAGAAGTTGAATCTCTGTGAAAATCTTCCTCCGAGTCCCAACTGCATTTATCCCCATCTCTTTCAGGTCTTCCAAGGTGAGCAAAGGCAGGGCTTCCTCATCCACCTCGTGCATCTGGAACAAACCAGCATACTTACTGAAACCATGCTCCTCCAACCACAACCTAACACTATTTACAGCTGCTCCAATCTTGTGACCCAAGCAATCGCCATTGTCAGAGGACAAGCAATTGTTTTCCTTGCAAACATTCCCCATCCAATAGTCTTCTGAATCCCCATTGTCAAAGGCATCTTTGCCCATATCAGAAGCAGAAGAACCCTTCAAATGTTCATTAGCAAAATTTTCATTCCCATTCCAGATACCGGGCTTACCCATGGAGTACCAGACACTTCGAATGCCACCATTTCCTTTTGAGCTCCACCCACGGCGCTTCATGGCTCTGCTTTTTCTAGTTACTTTCCCAAAATCCAATCTTGGCTTCGCCGCCCCACAGCCCAACTTGGGATTAACGGCATCAAAATTCAATTCTGGATTGCCTACAAAATCACATGTTTCTGGTTCGATACAGTCAGAATCCAACCTTGTTTTAACGCAGTCATCCGCACAATTCGAAGTAGACAAGTCCCATTTTATCTTCCCAGAGTTAGGATTCCAATTCTCCATACTATGGACTTCGGCTGAAACCCTCGGCAACACCACCGGGGCCGACAATGGCCCAAATTGCGGAATTCGATCTTCTTTCAGTATCTTGTGCGAAAGGCCGCAAGCAAAGCCCACTGAAGTATCGCCTATCTCCATCAACCGGACGTTCGGATGCCTCTGCCTCTTCGAGTTCACACCGAGAACCAGCATATCGCCAAAACCCTGATATCCAAGCCGAGGAATTTAAATTTCCAAGACCAAAAATAATAATAATAATAATAATAATAAAATCAGAAATTCAAAAACTCAGCACCAACAAAAACCTGAATTTAAACGAAACCACAGAATCTAAAAACTAAACAGAAACTCAAATTACTACTACAAAACCCAATGAACTTCCCAAAAACCTAAAATTTCAAAGGGGGGGGAAAAAACCAACAACATAACCTTTATCAAAACCAACGCCCAACTTTCAGCATGCGAAAAACCCAATAATCACGACTCCAAATGCTAGAGCCGAAGAAGGAAAAGCCCTAACATCTACGCAAAGAGTAGCTGCAGAAGAGTGCACTGCTAATGCTCCTCAACGGATACATGGCTGGGAGAGCAGTCCATCCAGAAACAAAAAATCAAACGACCGGATGTTTATAGCCATTTTCTTTGCTTTAAATAGCAGAAACGAGCGAGGGGTGGATTTCTACGACAGACGGGCGTGGGGAAGGAAATCTGCCCCGAAAAAATGTTCCACGCTACGCTGGACCACCAGTTCCTTACATCCGCGCGCGCGCCAACCCCTTAGACTGAGCCTTTCCATGACCATCAGACACTCAAATTCAGTAATAAAACTGTTTGATTCCATGATCTATCGGATCATAGCGTGATTTGAGATAATACGATCATGGAAGGATGATGGGACCGGTTCTTCCAACGAAAGGAGATTCCTCAACGGGTCAGATCAAAGGACAGATGTAATCTCCTGATTGCAGGCAGTCGTCTTGCGCAGATTTTGACTTGTCCGGGAAATATCTCGAAATCTGGTGCGTCTATGGAGCCCGCTTCGCCCTTCCACGTGCGTGCATGCCCAGGTCGCAAATAAATGCCCGCTCAACCGTGCGAAATATTACATGCAACTGCCCATCGCACCACTACCAAATTTGCAAAAACATACAATACGATTTCCTAGTAGATATCATAACTTTGGATGGGACCCAACACTCGAAATTTCGAAAAGTGATGATGCACTAAGGCTGACGAGGAGTTTTTTTTTCCGAAAGAGAGACTTGCGAGCTTCGTTCATTAATCCCTCTCACGTGCCATGTAGCGGGGCCCGCACTATAGCTCCTGGCTACTCTGTGCGTGGCTAGTCTCCACGCAACGGATTTCAGCTCAAATAACCGTTACTTTTATTAAGCTGGGTTTTGTGATAGGTTTGTCATTGCTTTTATTTAAGTAGCAATTATTAGGACAACACACAAGGCAAATGCTGGCAACTATTCATCCGGAAATCCTGATTAATCCATTCCTCTTGTTACAACATGCAGAAAACTTTCCCTGGAAAAGGCGAAAAAAAAGCGCAACCCAAAGCTCCATCGTCCTGCCTGAGATTTTCGTTACAGATGGGAAATCGGGAATAGCTGGGCGTCACCAGCTTCACACCGGTTTTTTTATTTTTTTTTGGTGATAAAACAACATGGTTCTATCCCAAACCCCTCAACGCCATGATTGAGCATAGGGGAGGGGATGGAACTGTCATCGTATTACATTGACAAAAAATTATCTATACATAACTTTTCTAAAATAATTTGTGGGTGGCTACCGTTGATCATGCAAAAAATGTCATGAGACATAGTCAACTAAAGTGTGAGCGACTACATTCCGTTGTCGCATGGCATGATGGAAAGAGATAGAGGAAAAGGTTGAGAGAAGTGATCTTATCTCTGAAATAATATTTCCTATTGGAGATCAGATTAGCTTGTCGTTCAGCAGTAGATCAACCAAAAGGAGAGAATTAGACTCCATTTGAACATTTGTAATCTTTGATTCCACAGCCCATTTCACAACTGGCAACAAAAGCAGTAGCCTCCATGATCAACGTCTCTAAGAAGCCCCTCCATCTCCATGCTTTAGTAGCAATGAAATAGCCTCTTAAATCTCGAATGACAGCTACAAAACTCATGCAATCCTTTTGGTTGCTTCTTTTGCTATCAACATTCATTTTGAGATGGCCATCGGATGGTTTTGTCCATCTAGCTGCCAACGACCCATCGAGGATACTTGAATCCTTAGAGATTTTGCTACCAAGTATTGATGCAAAAAGTTTGAGCATCGCCCATGAATTTCCTTCAATACTGGTGGGGTTCCCTCCTCACGCAACTTGTTTCGTATATGCCACACTAGGGGTGCAACTTGAGTCAGGTAGATCCGGGTACGGGTGGAACCTACCCTTACCCATTTTGTAAAAATCTCTACCCTGCCCTATTTTAGACTGGATCGGTCTGGAGCCTACCCTACCCAATTTTCTCAAGCGCGGGTCAGTTCCGGTTTGGTTCCAAAATCAAATCCTAGAACACGATCTATAAGAAAATGCAACATGTGTAAAAAAATTCAATTTATATATACTAAAACATAAAATCTGTTAAAAAAGTGCAATGTATACATAATGAAATCTGTTAAAGAAGAATCAAATAGCATAAAAATTATTATCTCATTAGAATATATTACTTTCAACAATCTTAAGTCTGTCCAATCCAATAAAAAAACTGTTTGAAAAACAAGTATAACACGAATACACAATAGATACAACTTAAGCACAACACATTTGTGATCATAATTCCGATAATTAAAATCAAAGTTCAAACATAAATAATATTAGAATTAAGTTAACTCTTCTCATCTCTCAACTTTCATCCTTCATTTAGAATACATTTTCCCTGAAAGTAGAAATAAAATTAAATAAGAATCATTTGACATTTAAATACAAAGATTAAAGAATGAAAAATAAAAATCAACACAACCTTATTAGGAATTGTAGCAACATTGGCAACATTGGAATGGACACTTGTACTGTCTGCAAAATAATTAGAAAACATATATTAATGATAATTTATCAAACAAGTTATGCTTATAAACTCATTACCTATGAAACATATTCAATACATGTAAAAAAAAAATGTAAAATGTTACCTGATGTTGTGCTATTCAAATTGGTACTTGGTACTGCAATGGAAAACTCTCCAAATACTTCTTCAATGTCGGATGGTTTGGGGGTTGTCCTTAGCTAATCTTGACAACATTTAATGACTCAACAGTTTTTGCAGATAAAGAACTTCTATATGCATCAAGAACTCGTCCCCCAGTACTAAAAGCAGATTCAGACGCTATAGTAGAAACAGGAATAGCAAATATGTCACGAGCAATCAAAGATAATACTCTAAATCTGGATGCATTAGCTTATCACCAATCTAAAACAGTAATTTTGCTAGTTGGCGGCAATCCAGATTCTTGAAGATACAAATCAATTTCAGTTTTTTGACCATTGCTCATCATTCTCTTCACAAAATTCTAAAAAATATCAGTTGTGCAAGCCTCAACATTGGTTTGACTATACTCTCCCACCTTACTTGAACTTTTTCTTGGAGCAGAATGAGATTCATAAAAATTAAACAGTTTATGTAATTCAGAAGTGACCATTTGAGTGGCTTCAACAGATTTATTTTTATCAAATAACTTAGCATAAAAATAGCTTATAAATCTAAGTTTGTATCGTGGATCCAAAACATTTGCTATCAACAAGATGATATTTATTCTGTCCAGGCTTTCCCAATATTTATTGAATTTCTCTCTCATTCTTTTGTTCGTGTCTTGAAGAAGATAATTATCTGATGTTGAACTCATGAGTAAAAGTTTTTCAACCTCATATAGTTGGACCAAAAGTATTGAAGAAGTAACATAAGATGTGTCAGACAAAACCTTTGTAATCTCATAAAATTTTTACAAAAATTGACACAAAACTTGTGCATTATCCCAATCAAACGTTGTTGGAGGTGCTTCCCTAACAACAACTACATCCTTTTCCCCTAATTTATCAAATGTTTCTTTAAACTTTAAAGCACTAGCCAACATGAAATATGTGGAATTCTATCTAGTAGAAACATCTAAGCACAAGCCACCTTTTTCTTTGATTCTTTCTTTCTGACAATATTTTTCAAATTTATCTTTCCTAACAGGTGAAGCCCTTATATGTTTAATTACATTTCTAATTCGGCAGATTGAGTCTTGAATCTCATCTATTCCATCTCGCACAATTAGGTTAAGAATACGTGTTGCACACCGATTATGAAATGTGGATCCATCCCCAATGAGTAAACCCTTCTCCCTTAAACATTCTTTCAATTTTCTAGCTGCAACATCATTACTGGATGCATTGTCCATAGTTATAGTACAAATTCCATTGAAGTTCCATTTTATCGAGCAATCAAAAACAACATTAGCAATGCATTCACCAGTGTGTGGAGGTGGGCACAAACAAAAGTTAATAACTTTCTTATTTAGCTTCCAATTGTCATCAACAAAATGTGCAGTGAGGCATAGATAACCTTCATTAGCTATAGATGTTCACATATTTGTTGTTAAACACACTCTATGCACTTGGTCATGGAAAAAACTCATGAGTTTAGTTTTTTCACTTTCATACACCGAAGCCACATCTTTAGCAACTGTTGTTCTAGACACAAATTTCACAAGCGGTTGAATTGTAGTGATATATTTGTGAAAATCCTCACACTCAACCACCTTAAATGGAAGTTCATCGATTATTACCATTTCAGTAAAACCTCTTCTATTTGCAGTTTGATCAAATTATCACGCAGTCAAACTACCTACTTGGCCACTAAAATTGCATGATGGAGACGATAGGCTCTACAATTTCTGCTTCTTGTCACCTCACCCACGATCATAATAAGTGCATCTATTTAGATGTTTTCTCATTAAGCTAGTTCCATTCTTGCTTGAATAAGCTAAAACTTTCTTACAATAATTACATGTCACTTCCTGTTTCTCCTCTTTCTTACCATTCTTTATAACTTGTTTAACATTCTTAGTGAAGTGTTGCCACACATTAGAAGATAATTTATATTGAGGTTTCGATTTTGGAGGAACAACATCATTTGCAGTTTTCTCCTCTTTTGAATCCTTCTCACTCACACATACTTGTTCCATTACATCCCCTTTCACCACATTCTCATCCTCATTCTCAACCTCTAAATCCTCTATTATATTAAATGTGTCATCCATAATCAAATCAACATAGTTGTTCACACCGCTGCCATCTTCCATACTTAATATTACAGGTGACTTCTAAAATAGAAACATTACAACATTGATTAAAATATTGAACTAATGATAGGAATTTTTAATATAAGTAGGGGCAACAGAAAATTTTTATCTCAATGTTATGTGATAGCAGTATCTGTTTAATGCCTATAAAAGGGCACAAATTGTCATTAACAAATCATCTATGGATGCAAAAACTTATGGTGAAACAATATCATTCCTTTAACAGTCCGGTAATATCTATTTCTGGACAGCAAGTGGACAGCAAGTGGACAGTAAGTTTTAACAAGACGAAGTCGCATCCCAAGTCGACTTCACTCATCCGAAGTCGACTCCACTCATCCGAAGTCGACTCCACTTGCGACTTCAACTCGTAACGGTCGAAAATCCGAACGTCGGAGCTCTAGATGCACGTGAATCTCTACTCCAAACGGCTAGATCTTTTTTCCTTTATATATATCATTGATGTATGAACGTGAAGGGTAGTGAGAAGGAGGAAAGAAAGAGAAAAACACAAGTTGGGCTTTCATCTTCTAATATTCAAGTGTGTTGAAGTTATTTGAACAACTATTGAAGTTTCAAGTGCTACAACTTCCAAGTGTGCTTCCAAGATTATCATCTCCACATGACAAGGAGCTTTCGAAGCTTATCGAATACAAGTTGTAAAGTGTAATTTCTTTTTTATCTATTTGTTTTGTATTGTTGCCTTGAATCAGTGTTGGAGACCGAATTCAAGAAGAAGCAAAACAGGGGGTTGGTTTGAGTTTGTCTCACTAACAGGTTTTGCTTGATTGGTTTGAATTTGTCTCACCAATAGATTGGACTTGGTTGGTTGGAGTTGGTCTCACCAACAAGTGATTATTGTATGTGCTCCCTAGAGCTAGAATCTAGAAGAGAGCGGGTGCTCTAGATTGTATTGAAAATACAATAGTGGAACCTAAGACACAACGGGTGTGTGCTTGGAAGAGTGGAGTAGGGAGGTTGCCCGAACCACTATATATCGTTGTCTCTTATGTAGATTGATTGCTTACATTTTTATATTCCATTTACACCCTCTCATTCTATCTCATAGCACGTTTCATCAAGGGGATTAAACTTATAAGGGGTTAAGTTCTAATTTACCAAAGAATTTTTTAAGAACTCAATTCACCGGACTCTTGGTTTTGCCATAAACTCGGGACCAACACGGGTAACCACGTGGGAACCGAGCCGACCCTATTTAGGGTACCCATCGGGTCGACCCGTGAGTACCCGACCCAAGTTGCACCCTTATGCCACACATGCCAGCAGAAAACAATGAAGTAGATGATGTCCTTATATTTTTGAGCTTGCATAAGGAAGTTTACCAAACATTGGATAGTTGGGAGTTCATTCCATGGGCAATTGCCGTCCAACATTCTTTTGCATTCCTCCTGAATCAAGTTGCATCTCAAGAACAAATAAGCGGTGTCTTCTGCATTAGTGATACAAAAGAGACAATGTGTGATCCACCAAAATACCACGACATTGAAGGTTGAGCTTCGAGGGTAGAGCATTCTTTAGAAGGCGTTATCCAAAAACAAGTACTTTGCTAGGAAGCTTTGTTTTCCAAAGGGACGAAACATGGATAGATTTGAAGGGCAATCCTCTTCTATACCATCAAGGTGGCCAAACGTCCCACTCCAAAGGAACCTATAAGTTGAACTAACCGAGAAAATGTCATTTGGTTCATGCTCTCAATACCATGTATCTTCCTCAACCTCTAGAGGAAGCGGAATGAGGTGTATCATCCTCCAATCCTCCTCACCACCCGCAACTTTCACTAACTCCGGGTTCCATTGTCTAGTTTGGTGATCAATAAAAAAAATTGACCTTAACATCATCAAGCATATTTTGTGGGAGAGGGCATGCTTTGAATAGAATTTCATGTGTCCACTTGTCTTTGAAAAAATGTACCTTCTAGTCATCCCCAATTCTCCATTTGCAAGTAGCAGAACTTCTCTAGCTTTTAGAATGCTTCTCCATGTATAAAAATCGGCTGATTTTTATTCCATAAGTTCCCCTCTGAAAAATATTTAGCTCTTAATATCTTGTAACAAAAGAGAAGTTGTGCCCATTGATAGATGCCACAAGTGCTTAGCTAGAAGAGCTAAGTTGAACAACATGAGATCTTTGAACCCCGTACCCCCGCTCGCCTTGGACGAACACATATCTTTCCATGCGACCCAGTTGATTTTTCTCTTGGATCCCTTTTCTCCCATCAGAATTTGCTAAGCATGTTGCATATATCATTACAGAAGTCTTTTGGCAAGAGAAAAATACTCATGTTATATGATGGGATAGCCTGAGCTACTGCTTTAATCAAAACCTCTTTTCCACCTCATAAAAGTAGTTTCACATTGTTTTAAACATTGCTTTTACCAGTGTTGATTTTGTAACTTGACATGGTTTTAACTTTCGTAGTGATAACGGATTTAGATTTGGAATTAAGGATAAAATATATGGAAGTCATTTTTATCAAGAGTCCTGATCTTTTCAGGCCGGATGCACGGCCTCCTCCGTGCGTCCGACCCAAAAACTTATTTTTTTTAATTTTTTTGATTTTTTTCATGGGTAAGTAAATCTAGATATATTCAATCTATAAACCAAGTTTTACCTTTTTTAGATGTTTTTAAGTATTTTTTTAGATTTTTAAACGTAGTGGCATTTTCGTAATTTTTTTGTCTCAGAAAATTACTGAAATGCCACTGTGTTTAAAAATCCAAAAAAATACTTAAAAATCCAAAAATGGTAAAACTTGGTTTATAGATTTAATACACCTAAATTTACTTACCCATGAAAAAAATTAAAAATATTAAAAATATAGATTTTTGGGCCGAACGCATGAAGGCCTGAAAAGATCATTGTCCTTTTATCAATATATAGCCATATTTGTAAACACTGGTATAAGTTGTGGTCGTGCTTGAAATTAATCATAATAATTTGTTAATTAGATTATAGAGTTAATTTCACATGAGATTATAATTTAATACTCATATTTTTAAATACGAAATAGTGTAGATAACCAAATATTTTATTCCTAATTCTAAATGTAACAACTCAATTAGAGCTAACATCTAAATGATGTGAAAAATTACCCCAAATAAAAGCTAAAATATCAACAAATGATGTAAAAAGTACAAAACAAAAATCTGAAGGAAATTTTACCTCAAAGTTACAGCGAACTCAATCTCTTCTATGTGCATACATTACCTTTTGAAAAGAAATGGCAAGAGGAGTACCCGGGCTAGTAACTCGTGCTAGCACACTGCCAATCCCCTAAACTTCGAACCCTCCTGGGAGAGCATTGCCTCCCTCCTCCCTTCTCCTGAATGCAATAAGAAAAAAAAAAAAATATATATATATATATATATATAGCAAGAACAATTTAGGCATTTTGAAAAAAAAAAATTTACCCTAGTATCTAACAGAACCTAATGAGGTTTTCGTGTTTAGAAGTACAAGTAGGATTTGTCATCATTTGTGTCATTTTTCTAAATATACAATTATATCATAAATATGGGTATAAATTGTGGTCGTATTTAGAGTAAATCCTTATTTATCAGATTTCAAACCCGCTCGCCTAAAGATGAAAATTTAGCAAGAATAGCTCGGTCTGTAAAGAGAGCTTTCAACACAAAGCGCATAATATAATTCCTTGATACAAACAACTAATTTTAAGGGGTTTGCATATTAATTACATATTTTTTGCAAAATTGCAAAGATTGCAGGAGCTTACATAGTTTTTGCAAAGATTGCAGGAGCATACCTTAAATTTATGGATGGCAAATCATTCAATAACATTTGCATAATCCGTTAGTGTTTTATGTATGGCCATTAAAATCTTAACGTAATAATGAAAATATGATGGGCAAGAGACGTGACTAATTTATTATTTGCAACCATTATTACTGTAGTAAATATTTTAAGAAGTAAATATAAAATCTATAAATAAATATTTTAATAACGGAGATAAAAATAATCAATTTAATATACATTTACCTATAATAAATATTACGAAAATACCTTAAACTGTAAAATTTTGTTTTATAAATATTATTAACATTAAACACATTAATCTATTTAATGTGAGGAATATTTTTAGGTTTTTGACTTAAAAGTATTTTCTTGTATTATTATTCTAATATTACAAAATTATTTTTGACGGATGTGTTTAAATTTTGGCAAAAATGATATTATTCTATTTAATGGGAAAATATTTTAACAAATAATTTTTACATCTTTAAATTATTTTCTTCTTTTCGCTTATAATATTAAAAATCAATTTTTAAAATGATTTTATCGCAGGAATTCCAAAATTCAACAGACACCGAATCAGTCTATTTATTGTAGGAATGTATTTAAAAATAATTTTTGAATTTTAAATTACTTCAAGTATTTTTCTATTATAATATTCAAAAACTAATTTTTAAAATTTTTAATACATGAAATTTATTTATTAACATTAGAAGTTAACAGAAACATTTTTAAAAATAAAAATTGTATTTCAAAGATATTTTCTTATGATTTTTAATTATATGCAAGTATGTATTAAATTGATTATTTTTTCTTTTTATTGTGAAAATATTTATTTTTCGTTTATGTTGAGCCATTGACAAGCTTATAAAAATGGTTGCAGCTCCAACCCCCTTGCATCTCCAACGCCACTACCGTAAATCAGGTTGGTGACGACGACCCTGGCGATCAGTCATCAGTAATCACGCACGCGCAGCTGACAACCTTGGCACCTTTTTTTTTTTTCTTTCTTTTCTTTTCTTTCTTATTACATGAAACGTGAAACCAACTCATTCTCAGTTTCACCCTCTTGAAATGAAAAAGAAGAGAAAACTATCATCACTACTACAAGGAAAGCACAGATCGAGAATAATATGAAATATCAAGAGGGAGAGGGAGTCGCGCGGATGATTTCCCTTCCTCGTGTCTTACCGTTAATGAAAGAAGATTATTATGTATTGGAAATGGAAAAAATTGTATGAAAATTTAAAAAATTACATGACAAATGGAAAAGTAAATTGTTATTTTTTAATCTGTTACCTAACCAAGTTATATAAAAATAGTTCCAAATGACGTTTCTATTTCTAATATCTTGATTTATTATTTAACATTATTTATTTAATTAAAATATCAAGTTTCATCCAAATCAAATTGTGCATAGACTTCGTTCGCTGAAATTATATATATTCATGTATAAATTATTAAAAAAGTTTAAAACTATTTACATGTACAGGATTTTTGATCCAGTGCACTCGATGCAGCGAACCACCTTTTTAATTTTTTTATAAATTTATTAATCTATGTGTGTTTATTTAGGAACTAAGTTTTACAATTTTTGAAAATATATATTTATTTAGAATTTTTAAATATGAATATTATGATCATTTATTTTTAAAAAAAAAGGTATATAATCATTTAAAATGTCCACAATACTCCTATATCTAAAAATAAGAATACATATTACACATACGAAAATGATATATACACTATTGCACTTAGTCCCTAAAGCCCCTGCATAGCAGATCACTTTAGATAGTTTAGATGCTCAAAAATACAATTTTAAAATCAATATTTATTACATTAATTTTACATATTTGTAAATAAAGCCTATATATAATAATAACAATAGATTCATGAAAAGATTTCCCTTATAATGTTATTTATAATAACATGAGTCTAATGTTATTTATAATAACACTAGACTCATGAAAAGATTTCCGTAATAATATAAATAATACTAAACATGATTGAAAGAGAAAATTTTCCACCAACGACCAAAATACATTTTAGAAAATAGAAGATGTTAAAAGAGGGATTTCATATAAACAAAACCTGATATTCTTCGGGGATGTAGAAAGTATCTTTTGAGAATATAAGGTTCCATCTCGTCTCATCTCGTTCCAGACAGGCTCTTAAACTATGCCTTTGCCGATCAAATTGTGAGTTAAACTTTACTTTATTAATATGTCTAGTGAAAATAGGAATTTTTTTTAGTTTATCCGCAAATCATTTGAAATTCCATTAGATGTAACGATTATTAGCGTCAAATTTCAAATTTCTTAACACGATTGTTAATAGCAAAAACCGTGTTTACACAACTGATTTCTCAACCGGTTGGAAAGAAGAAGACATGGGAGCTCAGAGACTTCAGCCTTTAAAAAGGAAAAAGCAGCTTTCTAAATTTTCATGGAAGCCTCCACAAGCAGGGGAGGAACTGCAATAAATGAATTTCTCCTAGTGATCGTGAACAAACAAAGCAGAGCCATTATAGTACATCAAACAGCAACCACAAAAACATATTACATACGTATTATAAACATCAAATAATATTGTACTCGCTAGCTGTTATCCATCTTGTGCCTCTTTTGGGGAAGATCAGAACCTATACAACTGCTCACCATCCTTGAGTGTGGCATCGCCTGGTTACTGGGCGAAGGGTCTTCAAGATCCTACACGAAGAATTACAGAAAAAATCCCACAGCTATGGTTAAGAAGAAAGAATCATGAACAATAACACTGACATATGCAAGAATCATGAACAATGACACTGACATATGTATGTTTAATTGCAAGGGAAATCCATTGCAGGTCTTCTAGGATTCTTATGATGCTCTTGGCCAAATATATTTCATTTTCTTTACTTTTTTTTTTTTTCTTTTGGTCAATGTTTTGTTTTGGAGGAAAGCTAGCCATAATGAAATTGCTTGATTTTTTCATTTTTAAAATTCAAATAAAATATTTTTAAAATCAAAAAAATGCAAAATTTCATATGCAAGAAGATCTTGCTTAGGCCTACATATTCATGCAAAAAAAAAAAAAAAAAAATTTAAAGAGCTTCGATGCTCACATAAGTATTATAGCATTACCAAACCATTAACTCATTGACCTGTCTTTGCTTCAAAAAGGAAGTTTGACCATCAATTACACTCAAAGTATCTCAAGATGCACTTCACAGTAAGCCACAAATCAAATGAAAGGTCATTCAATTCCATGGAATATTCACACCATTCTAAAGAGCATGGCAAATGCACTTAAGTTATAAGATGAAAGTGGATTAGATTTTGTTAATTTCATACCTAGCAAGCACGTTAAATTCATGGTCGGATTGTGTGCCAAAGTTGCATTCTTGTCAGAAAATTCAATAATTAGGAATGACAGTAAAAATTACCTTCATGGTGGATGTGGCAGATGGCTGCGTTAGCGCTCGTTTCCCGACATCAATCTGCACGGAGATATTGGCTTGTGATAGATCAATGCCTGAGCTTTGTAGTGCTTGTGTTAGGTTACTCAGTAACCTGCTCCAGATGATGCCATCTGATTGTAAGTTTGAGGTACAGATACAATATCAATAAAATTACAAAATGAAAAATGACATTAGTTAAGTATACAATAGTCAAATCTCCCAAATCATACAAATGCCAACCTTGCGCTGAACAATAATCAGATGGACATGCACCAAAATTGAAACTTGCATATGAGCAAGCAGATATGCAGATAAATATCATGCTGACAACAAATTGCATGAAAAAAAAGTAGCAAGCCTTCCTTGATAGTGGATTAGATCTGAAAAATTTTGAGGATGGGTTCACGCTTCAGAGAACATTCTAAAACTGAAGGGTGCTGTCATCAGAAAATGTAGAAATGTTCTTGATATCAGCATCTTTTTTTTATCACATAATTTAAAACTGCAAAGCTCAGGTCGCACTGCATAATTTAATACGAACTTTAGACTTATTTTATCAATGTGTATGAACAGTATTAAAATATTTCCAGTTATGTTTCCATCAGCAGACTTTTCTCAGTGGAACTTTTTGTAGCATAGAGAAGAGGTTCCATCATCACGTGTTTCCAGCTTAGTGGAGTCAGCTTTGTTTTTCCTGTAATGCCATCTCTCTGTCCTACAGAATGTCTTTGGAGGCTCTACTTTTCCCTCTCTCTTCTAAAAAGCTTCAAACATTATTGTAGACAAGTTCTTTTAAAAATCCAAAGAAATGCACAAGAATGAAACTGTTTCCTACGTATATGGTTCAAACCAAATTACACCATCTGATCAACAACGGCATATCATTGTCTGATCGTCTCAGATAGCATTAGAAAATAACCCAAATAATGTCAGGGAATTTGATGCAGAAACTGTTTGAAATTATTAGTACAATCAACAGTTTCAACAATGAAACTGATGTTGTGGCCATCAATAATAAATTATTTGTGCCACCAATCATTAGTTCTTACTATGTTAATCAGTATGATTAATGATTGCTATAGTAGTCAAGTATTGCCATCTATTTCGATGTGTTAGCTTCAATAATTTATATTGGTTATTTGGAAAAAGAACTTGTCTTGTGATCAACTAGCATAGATGCTACTTGGGTCAATCTTAAAAATTTTAATAACCTTTGATACAGAATGTTAGAACCAGGCTTCTGAAGTACTGATTGCAACTTGAAGGTTAATAACATTGTCATACTCTTGAGGTACAGATCCTCTAGTTCTGCTCAAAATCAGTTGGAACTTGATTCTTAGCTAAAAATTATCTGAAAATTTTGAAGTATTGGGGTTTCAAAAGATATAAATAATAAACACGAAAATGCCGTGAATATTTACCCTTGAGAATAGATACTAGACATGCGAATTGTGCCCCCTTCAATCATCAGCTCCTCCTGTTCATTCAGCATTTCACTCTCAGCAGAGTATTGCCTTGGCCATACTTGAGGCTGTGACTGAGCTGCTGAGTTTTCAGCATCTGGCACCATTTGTTGCGAAGCTTCTGCAATTTCATCACTTCTTCCAATAGAATACATGTTTTGTGGCAAATTCATGGGTGTGTGAACTGCTTTGCTGGCCAAACCTTGATTATGGTCCATAGGCTTGTACAGAGCCCCTGTGCTCAAGTTATCAGGCTCAAGTGGATTCTGCATGTTCCCAAGCATTGCTGGGGTAGCAGCAAGATCATCATCAAACCTCCCAGTATACATCGACCCAGGAGTAGGTCCATTTTTTAAGGTTTGAGCATGATCAACTATAGTCTCTCCCTGTGGCTGACTGTGTTTCTGTTTCAACCAAAAATAAAAAAATGAATGAAGCAATTCTCCCAGTAAAATCTCTGAGTCTGAGCAATTACTGATGTGTCTCAGCATCCTAGGTTTATTTCATGTTTTTCTTTTCTTTCATCCCTATGTTTCTTCTATTAGCGCTTATTTTGTAGGATTATTACAACATATCACATTCCTTCCCTAGTTCTTATTCCTCACTCTGTTTCACGGTGAAATGTCAATGTGAACTACAACCAACCAGCCAACTTTAGCTTTCGGTAGTACATCATGACAGGAAAGAATCTTTATGTTTTAGGTATTCATTGGATATTTCCACCTATAAACCATAGTGGCTTATGTAATAGCAGTCTAAATTAGCCAGCATTTATCCCGCTGCACACCTTGACGAAATGGAGGTTTATTTATTCCTAACAACAGAGGCCAGCATACAGTAAATACCTAAGAAGTGATAAGTACATCTAGTACTCATAGATCTATGTTGAAGAATAAACCAACTTCAGAGCCAACAAAAAATGTTCTTCAACCAGATATCCATGCCATAATCAAAATTTCCATGAACTAAGAATGGAAACATCATCATGCAATAAAGGATTGTCCTCTTGTTAATATTAAAATCAGCGAAAGGAAACCAACATCTGTAGCATACTTGTCAATATAATGCAAGTTCTCTTGCACCAATGGGACCATGTGTTACAAAAGCAAACATTTAGAGAAGTAGATTGCATTTGGACATTAAAATCTATGAAGTTGCCATTTTCCAATTTTGACATCAATTAAATACAGGATTGGAGCTTTGAAGCTAGCCCTCAATCCTAACTCCAAACTGGTATGTGTCTACTGAATTTGCTGTTTTCATTTCAAATGAACTAAATACAGAATTGGAGCATTAAAGCTAGCCCTACCACAACCGGTACCCATCCTCAAAAGAAATGACGTAAAATAACAGGAGAAAGCTCTTTACCCATGTTGCCAACTTCATGCTGTCCTGGTTCCATCCAGGAAATGCTGCTTCATACTTTCTTACTTTTTCTTGTAGAAATTGAACATATTCTATAACCTGCAAATAAGAAGCAAGTCACCACAGTGATTGCTTTAACATTATTATCTCTCCAACGAATCTTCTTTAGGAGATCACAATATATATATATATATAAATGAATGATCCTGTTAACCCATGCTAAGCAAATGCCCTGCTTAGCTCACCTCGAAAAACCCATTTACAACAACTATTTTTGCTTTTTTTTTCATTCACTTGTTTATCTAAGTGTATTTAACATATAAATCAAGTTCTACCATTTTTGGATATGTGTATATTTTTTTTTATTTTTAAAGATAAGGGTATTTTAAATACATATATAGACATAGATGTTTAAAAACCTAAAAAAAATATATATAAACATATCCAAACATGATAAAACTTAGTTTATAAATTAAATACACTTAGATAAACAAGTGTATGAAGAAAAAACAAAAAAAATAATTTATAAATGGGCTTTTAAGGTGGGTTAAGCGAAGCATTTGCTTAGCCCGGGTTAATAGGATCACTCATCATCTATATATCTGATAAGAAACAATATTTTAAGTTATTCAAGATTGTATTGATAAATGGAAGATGTGATTGATATTATCCATAATTGACGGATATTATAATAGACATTGTTGATTTATGTCCGATTTACTAATAGTATTGGAGATGTTCCAGCTGACTGCTGACCCAGAGTGTACAGTTCCCACATAGTGGGGCGGGCTTGATTCTTCACTGTATATTAGTTCAAGCAGTTAACTGACATCATGAAGAATAATCTTGGCATGATGATGACAGAGAATGGCCCAACATTTCTGGATGATATTCCCAGCATGCACTAATCATGTTCGTATTGTTCAACAATCCAAATGCTTATCCAGTGTTTCTCTTTTACTAATATATATTACTAATTTATTTACATGTATACACGGACACTGGGGCTATCACTTATAGTAGGAAAATCGCCCATTTACACATAATAAGGTTTACCTCTAGAAGAAATGATGCCTTATCTCTCTTCTGATCACTGCTATTTGGGATAAGGTCTCTTAGTATTTGGAATCTGGGGAAGAAGGGGGAAAAAACAAAACAAAACAAAAGCATGAGGAATCTTGTGGTTAGACAATCAAAAAACTTTCCAGAGACCTGTGAAAACATTTAAAGGAAAAACAAGAACACCATATAGTAATTGAACTCCAAGTTCAGAAATCCTTTTTAACATGATGATTGACAGGTACATTCGATTCCTTAAGACACTTCTATTGAATATGGCACAACGGACCGATATATAGATTGGGGAAGTTGCCTGCTGAGTCTCATGGCATGATGTTTTACATCGCAACAGTAACTAGAAGTACGCAATACATCTCAAAGATAAAAGGATATGCTACAATTCTATGATAAAAATACTATAAAACTCTATAAAACTGGTGACTGGAGGAGTCTGACCTATGATACTATTTTTTTCCAAGAAGAATTTAGCAGACAAATTTATCCAAGTAGGTTAATCCGGTCATGGTTGGACAGTGTGAATTTTTTTTTTTAACAAGGCTTTTAAATAAAATTATAATTTGAGTTCATTTGCCAGAAAGCAAACTGATGTAATTATATAGCCGTATGATGCATAAACAATACATTATTGATCACCTATGGACAGTGGAATACATGGTCAAAAGAAAGCAATAGAAGGAAACACAGAAAACCAGCACAAGCTGATGCAATATTGATAATAGATATAAACTGTCCCATTGGAACCAATCATCTCCTCTCATCAGCGAAAGCCACATTGTCATTATCAACAGACCCATCAAGTCTCATCAACACACCACTGCACATCTGGTTCACATGATTCATAGCCTTAATTTGAAAATGTTTGTTAACCAGACAATTTTATCTAAACAGATTGATCAGCTCTTGGTTTGGTAAATGGGATTTTTTTCGACATGTCTTTTCAATAGAATCATTAGAGTGACTTGCTTTGACTGAGAGAATGTTGATTAAATTATAATTATATAGCCATGTGATCTTATCACACTTACATTATTGATCACCTAAGGACGGAGGAACCAATGGTCAAATGCCAGAACAAGCACACATAGACACAATATTGACAATAGATTTCAACTCTCCGACAGGAACCATTCATCTCCTCCGGTCAATTTAAGGCCTCAACATAATGCAACAGTTGAGCTGTCATTATCAACTAATACATGATGTTGCATCAGTTATATACCTTGCATTTCAGGTGTTATGCATCTCTCCTTTCTATCTCCATTAATATAGAACATACAATCAAACGATCAAGAGATCTTGTGCAGGTTATAATCGGCTTTGCGTAATTGGTTAAACAAAGAATATATCAACTATCTTTGTCAAATCACTGCCATGCCTGAGTAAGGAGTCATCACCTAATTGGAAATGTTTCTTGTAGGTTTAATTTGGGCCACATCACCACTTGTTGCATGCGGGAAATCTTAAGTGTCAAATAATCATGCAAAGTATTAAAAAGTAAGTGAAAAAGTCCCAACCACAATTAGTTGGGTGATAAAGTAACTGCCCAACAATGATTCAAGTCATGATACATCAAGCTTATGCAACATCAAACCCTATGCACTACAGACTGGAGTAAGGATGTTTAATAACATGGCATGACTGATTCTCAAACAAAAACACATACTGTAACAAATTAAAACTACAAAAGATTCAGCTTTCTACAGGCATGCCTGTCATTTATTTTGCTCCTTCTGCGCTGTTCAGTTGCAGAGTGCTTTGACCGGGGAGTGTTGGCTCTTTGATCATTGATCCTAGCATCTTTAGCACCCGTGTCACCTGAAGTGAATCATATTTCAAGAGGTTAAAGAGGACTCAGCAAGATTATGTATGATACATGAAAATCTTACTTAAAATTACAGTAGAACAACTGGGCAGATGTCTGATTGTCAGGAAAATGTCACTAATAAGCAGTTTATGATAGAAATGATTGTCATGGGCCTACTTTCCCTGCTCCAAATCATGACAAAGAGGCTCTTGCTAAGTACTAGAGAATTCTAAACAATTGTCATGAAGGGTCGCTATTGAGTACCGACAACTGAGGTGGATGATCGCACTCCCCTCCTTTTTATTTTAAAGACCACATTTTGCTTCAGTTCGCTAGAGCAAAATGACCTTTTCAGATGTTGTATCCAACAACTTAAGATGGAAGAGCACGACCATTATCAGCATTTGAGATTCCCAACCAGCCATTCTGACGCCAAATCCACGGTTAGAAAGAAGGGATGCTGCCAGGGTATTACAATAAATCCTTTCTTTTTTTTCTTTTTTCTTTTTTTTTTTTCTTTTTTGCTCCTATAAGAATACTGTAATGTACATTACGGAATGAAAACAACGGACTCCCAAATTTACTCAAAAGAAAGAAACGCAGCCTTCTGAACAGGCGAAATGACCAACAAATCAACCAAGAATAGTATACTTATACCAAAAAAGGGTAATGCCTGATGCGCAAGAAGATAGAAATCGCAGCAGCGCCAACTCGGTCAAAGCTATTCTAATTATGAGACCCAACAATAAATTAGTGATATCTAAAATCAGGGCATCACTCTCATCTGAGCTATCCTAAAACGTCTTTCGATTGGCAATCCTAAGCAATGAAAATTTTTAAAATTTTAGTTCGTCCGCCAAAACGTGGGCAATGCAACCTATCAGTAGCCCCGCATATGAACCATCATACCCTACCCAAGGAGCAAAGCTTTACATTAAACATCAGCCACAGAAGTACTCAACAGTGCTTCAGGCGTCATGCTATCATAAGAACAAACACCTTGATCATGACGCAGTAATTGGATGGTTAGAAGTCAATTGCATGCCACGTGTACCTATTGCTTTGCCCCAGCCAAAGATAGGCCAGCACCAACGTGCGCCTGGGGACCTCCCAGCTCCAAGCCGAACCTGAAGGCTGGAACACTACCCCGGCACAACTTACTTCGCATCCGTTATAAATCAGACGGTCTAACGTACGAAGTACTCACCTTTCTGGGAAGAAGGCCCGTCCTTCCTGATGGAACTCTCGTCCTCGTCTTCTTCTTCTTCGGTGAGACCCTTGGACGATCTCATCATATCCATCGCCAGCTCCTGCTGCATGTTCGGAAAACCACAAGCACCAAAGTCATCAGCGGATTAGCTGCCAGAAGCGGCGATGATGTCAAAAAGAGGGCGAAAATATCACCACCGCCTCCGGGAGGAGAGAGCTGCGACCCTGCAAGATGCCCTAGGCAAGCTTTAATTAATGGCAAGCTTTGCTAACGTGCGCCTTCCGGGAGGAAGCCATCAACCTGCGCCAACGGGGTGTGCGTTTGGCAGGTATGGACTCTGGAGCACCTTAACGATTGCAGTCCGGCTCATCTCATATTTTCATGTTAGGCTCCGGGCAGCAGAATCACATCCAATGCTCGGGCGGATCTTGATCGACCATATATCAGCGCTACGACATTTCTGATAAGATATCATTGCAATTTGTGTTGTCAACTGTGAAAGAATGCTTAACGCTTGCGTATCAAGATGAACAGGCGGCCCGAGTATCAAAGAAGTGGAGTATGCAAATTCGTATCATTCCGTGTGGATCACGTGTTCGGCGCGTGGGATCACATGACAAGGATTACCGGCCCGCGATACTGACATTGTGATTGCCGTCGTAGCTCTCCGCCCTACCGGGCCAGGACTTACGATGGTTTTACACCAGAAACCCATTTGAAATGGATATAAATAATTCTGCTTGTTCCAGCCCAATTTAGCCCAAACCATTCCAGTCCAATACATCTTAGATGTTGTGAAATTTCACCATGTTGATCAGTTGGGCTTTGTGAAATAGAATATTTTTTTTCAAATTAATTTCAAGTTGGTTGTGTTCGTTTTAGATTGAATTTTACTTAAAAGTCTTTAAAAAATTTTGAAAAATTCCCAAATATACCCATGTATTTTACCCAAAATTCCTCTTATACCTACAAATTTCAAATATTTGTCTCATATACATAAATTTTACTCATTATTCCCCACATACGCATGTCGTTACCAGCTATTTGCTACCGTTTAAATTTTTCATTTTGCTTATTATTTATATTAAATAAATACCAAAACTACTAGTACATTTGTGTATACATGAACGGCAGTATAAATCTTACCAGTGAAGAATATAAGAAAGAGAAAGTCAGAAAAACATTGGTTAACCACTGCTAAATGATAGCACATAATCTAGAGAGGAAGCACACAAGTGTCATAGTTGCAACAATCTTTTGCTCTGCAATAATCTTTTTGCATTGTTGAAACCCTCTCTGCAGTGATCTTTTTGAGTTTTTATAACCCTATGCAAGCAAAGGATATATGCAGAGATGGCCAAAAAAATTGCACACCAATGATGCTTGTGCTTTGTGTCATGCCTTTTGCAATAAGATGAGTTGTCTATGTGATAATTTATTTTCACTATGGGCATAAACATCGTTGCAACTGGAAGTTACGGACAAAGTTAACATCCATAACTTCTCTTTAATGGCATGGGCATGGGAGGAACAATGGATAAAATCATAGGTATGAGAAAAATATTTGAAAATTCATAAATATAAAAGGAATATTGAGAAAATGTATGAATATATTTAAAATTTTCCAAAATGTTAGCACACAACCATGTATCCACAATATAAAAAAAAAACTTGCATTGGCATTTTTATAGTTTTCAATTCATATTAGCTAACGCTTATAAATGAATAAAAAAAAACGAAAGACGCTTAGACTATTCAACGAAACTATAAAAGACTACTTGAGGTTATTATTTCGATTTAATGAAATGCTAATTAAAATATAACCTAAATATTAAAATAGGTATAAAGTACAAACCTTATATCGATATATTCATTCATGACGCTAAATACATATTTATTTGAATTATAATTTAATAAAATTGGGTTGAAGCTCCATAGAATCTGTTTGCCATATAATAACAACATTATTATTTAAAAAAGGTATTTTTCAACAATAAGTTTATTTTGTTGACATTATTAGTTATTATTTACTATACTATTTTGTATACTACGTATTTTTCCTATTACACGTCCAAACAAATAAGCTTTCATGGTATAATTTACCCCAAAAAAAGGATTTGTCTAGTGCATGAGGCTTTCACTCGTTGTTAGGAGAGGCTTCATAGAAGTTTGGCCATACTATTACGCAAGAATTTTCCTTTAGCAAGCTGTGGGGCCTCAATTATAAGCATATTGTAACTCATTTCCACGCGTGAGCTAGTGAAGTGGTGGAATAATTGCACTTTAAAGTACACAGCATAACTTCTGAACTTAATTTATACGCCTAACAGTCGAACATGTCTTTTCAAAGGGGAACATAATCAACTAGGCCACTCTTGTATGTCTTAAGCTACAGCTTAACCAATATGTAGGTGGCTTGCTTCTATGTATAACCGGGCTGTGTAGAAATAGTTTCATATAACTCTTTTAAATTTTAAGATCTTTATATTGGATGAATAATCTAATCATTTTATTATATTTAATATCATTTATTTAGTTATAAGATTAAGTTTCATTCAAAATTCAATATATGCACTAGCCACATTTGCTCAAAAATAGATACATTAAATAAATGTTTAGATTTATTCACATATGTATTGGAATATAGTAATACTTTATAAAATTATTTATCTATATAGTAGTGATATTTAAATTGTTTATATGTTGAAAACATACTCAAATTTTGATATTTAGCATTAAATTATTTTATTATATTAATTTTATATGTCTATGGGTAAAGCCCATATATAACGATATTAGATAAATTAAAGGATTTTTATGATAATAAAAATAATACTAAAAATAATAAATAAAGTAGATTTTTCATTAACCATGTAGTGTTAAAAAATAAGAAAGACTAAGTTAGAAAAAAGGTTTTATGGAAGCATCCCTTGCGGCCATATATCTAATTATTTATTCATCCCTCTCCCTTTGTCATCCTGTTTGCATGTCCTTTTGCTTTCACTTTATCATAATAGCTTGTATATTATAATTTGAATGATTAAATTGCAAATCGATTTGAACCCCACATGGCCAATTGGCAATCCATGTGCATATGAGTATAAGAAAGTGTGTATTACCATGATCAACACGCTTTGCTATTTATTAATTTAATTGGCTCTAAAAATCTAAAAGAAAAATATTAAGGATGTCCCTCTTTCATCGTACTTAAGACGTTAGGAATCTAATATATGAAATATAGGCTAATTATCTCACCAAAACAAAAAGATTATATGACCGTATTAGGCTTGTTTTGAAAAATAATTAAACAAAAATAATTTAAATGTAAAATGAATACATTTGAAATATACTCTGCACTAAAAACATATACCAAAGTCAATAAAAAAAAATACATACCAAATGTAACTTTCATAATTTGATCTCTTCCATCGTTCTTTATATATTTTTCTATTCGTCGATGAGTTATCTATTTTTCTGTTTTATGCAAGTCATTATTTTTCTTTTTTTCTTTTTTCCTCTGTTTCTATCTGCAACCATCAAAACCAGGCTGATTGATCAGCTTATCTGGCTAGTCAAAAAGGGGAAAAATGTAAAATAAACTTTTTAAAGGAATTTTTTGGTTAAAAAATAGAAGTGCAACTAACAGTACAGAAATCAAGTCACTAAGGTGTTGCCTCAATGGTACCCAGCTTGCCCCATGTGGTGGGCATCCCCGATTCAACTCTAGACAACAATATTCAAGATGCCAAAATGTGGTGGTGTTATTCTTCTCAATTTTTTTGTGGGAGCGTCTATCAGTTAGGATTTAGGTAAAAAAAATAGAAATAATATAAGATGTGTGCGTAGGAAATTGTTAGGAAATTATAAAAATACCTCAAGAGCATGATTGTAATATCAATTGAGATGGTGTAACCCAAGAATCAACCAATTAGGTGCCCCATTAGTTCACTTTTTAACTCCACTATTACGTATCTAGTTTTTCTCACAAAAATCTACTTAGTTTCCAATTAGCCGTTCCATTTTGCATGCATGGTCACCCATAAAATTAGGCGATTTTGGATAGCTCAAAAATATTTTATTTTATTATCATTTCAGTATTATATGTATGTCGTATCTACTTTTTGGAATTAAGTTTAAAAATTATTGGTAATTTTCACTGAGAAGAAATTTATGTGGATATGCATTGATAAAAAAAAGGAAACTTTGCAAATATGTATGCAAAATTTGACTAATAATGCATCTGTGTTTCTAAGTTTGCCGAAATTACAAACATGCCCACATGCATAAACTTGTAAGTGTGTCCCTTCAATTATGACACAATTAAAATTTTAATAAAATGATAATAATGGCCTTAAGCCAAGTGGTGCAATTACAATTTTTGAAAATATTATAAGCATGTTTAAAAATATAAAATAATAATATATGTAAAAATATATAAAATAATAAAATAGCAAATAAGTCTACAATATTTAGAAAAATTACAAGTTTATCACTTGAGTCAAAAGGCATTATCGTCATTTTGTAGAAAAGTCTAACAACGTCCTTATGCAAGGGACACACTTATAATTTCATGCAAACCTTATATGTATATTTATAATTTTAGCATATTAAAAAACATAAATGTAATATTAGTTAAACTTTGTAGATATATTTATAAATGGAGATACTTCTATAGAACTCTCTTTATTTTCAGCGTCTAGATGGTTAATGAAAAATACACTCCATCTATTGTGTTTAGCATTACTTATATTATTACGGGAACTTTTTCACTTGTCTAATATTACTATATATGAGTTTCATCTACAAATATATAGAATCAACATAATAAAATGATTTAATACGAAATAACAACTTTTAAATAGTATTGTCAACATCTAAACTATTTAAAATATCATTACTATATGAATAAATAATTGTATAAATTATTACTATATTTTAATACATATGTGAATAGATCTAAATATTTTTCTTAATTTACATATGAATGTATCTATTTTTTAGCAATGTAACTTATGTTCATATTGGATTTAAATGAAATTGGCTCTCTTAATTAAATAAATGATATTAAACATAATAAAATGAATTGAATTTCTTATCAAGCATTGAGATCTTAAAATTTGAGGGGTTACATAGGCCACTGTTCCGTTTATAAAATTCCCTGAAAAAAAAACTTAAAATAAAGATATATATATTTTTGGGGCGGGGGCCGAAGCTTTTCTTTATTTTTCTTTGTTCTTACTCAATGTCAGAACGGGCCAGAACCCAAACATTCTTTCTTGGACTTTTTTCCTCGCGGGATAACTTTCGAGGGAAGAAATGAAAGGTAAGACCTCATTATCATAATTCTACTTCCTCAATTAAAATGTTGTTGTGTTATGATTCAAAATTGCCGGACAAGCGAAAAAATAAAAAAAGCCGGACAATTTTATGATACATAGATACACTGAGGATATGAAAAGTACAATTTCCAAACTCTTCCCATGGATATATAGTATCCCACATGGAAAATGACGACTGTTTTGAATCATGACCGTTTTATGATGTATGGAAATACAAAGGATACGAAAAGTAAAGTTTCCGAAGTCTCCCCACTAAAAATGACAGGAAGGCATGGATGCAGGGATGTGACCTCTTCAATTTTGTCAATAGTAATCTAAAGAGAGAATATTAGAAGCTCCTGTCCCGGTTGCATGTAAACCTTTTCATTTATAATATATTAATATCTTTATGCTTATGTGAAATTCACTATGTAACTTCATTTATTATATTTAGCTAACTAAGAAATTAAGTTTCATTCATATCAAATACATACACTGCTACATTTGATGAAAAAATATATAAATTATGAAAAATATTCGAATCCATTTATATATTAGAAAATAATTATACTTTATAAAATTATTTATCCACATGGTAATCATATTTTAGATGGTTTAAATATTAAAAATATGTCACCTACAGTTAGTGTAGGTGGTACGGGAGCATTGTCTCCCTTACAAACGTCCCTAGTTCGAAAAATGGACGAGATGTGGTGGGGCTATGTTGCATTTCAATTATTTAGTGGTTGTGTTTCTTTTCAGGTTAGCAGAGTGTGTACCATTGTATTTTAGGCTAAACTTATTGTCTCTTCACTAGTTTGATGGGAGCTTGTTATCTCTCTTAAACTTGATTGTAATATTTGAAATGAATTGCAATATATACACTTAATGTTGAAAATAGAACTTTAGAATTGATATATAGTAGTAAATTATTTTATTATGTCTTTTCAATAGAAGAAGATAGGGACAACCTCTATCCCAACGCCCTCTGATCATGAAATTGAGCGAACAAGAAGGGGATGACCAAAAAATTATTTATACAAAATTTTTATAATATGGCCTAATGCGGGCTGCCCCACCAGACACAATTGTTTAAAAATTTACATGAGACGTAATCAACCAAGGTATTGCTATCATATTTTCTTGCCGCAACACATGATGACAAGAAAATATTACCGATAGAAGTAACAAGAGATTTGATCCCACTAATGACAATCACAACAAAAGATAGGATAGGGTTGTCATTTTTTAAAAATTTTATAAGGATTAGAGAGTCCGATTCCACCCAAATGTACCTAAGATTGATTTGGATCTTCCATTTGACACCCAGCAATAGAGCTGTAGCTCTATGACCAGCGGCTCTATCATACCTCTCCACTCACATCCTTTTGATGCAATGAAGAAACCTCTTAAATCTCAGATAACAGTGACAAAACCCGTACATGTGTTCTCCATGTGTCTTCTGCCATCTACTTTGATCTTAGATGTACCTTTCGGGAGGTTTGGTTCATCTTCCTACCAACGACTAATTCAAGATGCTTGATTCCATGAGCAATTTTATCCTCTTGTGTTGGTCCAAAAAATTAACACATGTTAGAGAAATGTGGTTGGATATCTTCCTCCTGCAATTGGTTTCTCAAGTGCCACACATGCCAACAAAATAGAAGAAAGAAAGCTAGATTGTCATTCCTTTTTGCTACAACATGAAATTTGATTATGCATTGCATAAAAAGTTAATCAATACATGGAAAAATTTGCCCCACAAACCTCCTACTTGCTTCTTGGATCATGTCTCACTTAAGAAAAAGGTGATTGATATGAAATCCCCAGCTTCTTTCCTTCAAAATAGGCAAGAAGAACCAACCAAAACACCTTGTTTGTTCCGATTTGCCTTCATTGGAAGGACATCTGTGAAGAGCCACCGTCCGAAAACAAGCATGTTGCTTGGGAGTTCTATTCTGCAAATTGAATTTGTAAATAGTAAATTTTAGCGGGCGTTCAACCTCCTCATCTCCAGCATGACAGCTAGGTACTCTTGTCAAAAGCTTGCATGCTAATTTGATAGTATAGACACCGCCTAGCTCATGCTCCCAAAAATATATACTTGCTCATCAAAACGTGAAATTAGAACAAAATTTATTGCTTGCTATCCCGACTCACTTGGTGCTGCCAACACTGATTCCTTCCATGATCTATTCCAAGCATGAATAAAATAACTGACCAAAACATCGTCAAGCAGATGAAACTTATGCATAGTTATATTAAATAAAAGAAAGAATTTTTATGATAATATAAATGATATTAAATAAGTAAATCGTGTATCAAGTATTAAGATATTAAAAATAAAAAAAAATTACACATAATAAGGAATTTGGAAGTATCAAACCCCTTGGAAGGTGCTAGCTCTAGACTTGATTTATTATAGCCTGAAATTAGGCATGGATAAATGGGTAGGGAATTTGGTTCTTTCAGACAGTTAAAAAAAGCAAAAAGCTTATTGATGAGTACAAATTACATCTTTTTTTAAAATTCCACTATATAGAAGATGACGTCTAAACAGTAATTCAACGAGCATCCAGCACAGCCAGCTGACCTTTTCTGGAGGAAAACCTAACAAGCAAATATTCTTTTCGGCAGGTTGGCAAGTTTAGACTGTTTGTCATTGAAAATATCTATTCTGCCATGTTTTTTTTATATACTTTCGGGGTTTCACGATATGGTGCAGGTCGGCATATTCATCCCATATTCTGGCATTTTATCTTTTTTATATGCACCATTTCTAGAGATGCATCTTTCAATTGCAACTGGAATTTTGGTAATTTCACCTCAGGTATGGATCGGTGCTTGCAAAACTGTGTTGTTGAATGGTGAATTTGGGATTGCTTGTTTTATGACAAACAAATAGAACTTCTTTTCCTCTCTGTTTGGCACGCATATATGTCCAAACACAAGATTATCCATGCGCATGCCTTGAGCCCAATGCTGCCTAATATTCAATAACCCGGGGATGAAAAGCTGCCAAATATTCAATAACCAAGGGATGTAAAAAAAAAAAAAAAGCAGCGGACTGGTGGTGGTAAACCAATGGAGAAGAAGATACCTATACCACAGGTTCATGGCAAGGATGCTTAAGCAACAATAAATAGCAATTAACAAGTGGGTTAAATTTTACATTTTGAGATGAAGGGTCAGCTTGGCCTACGTTTCACACAGGATGGAGTGCTTTCTTGATTCGAGATCTACACATTGAAAATATGTTAGGGAAGCTTGTTTAAAGTTTAACCTGGTTTTTCGTTGCAACCGTTAAAATGCAAGCTAGAATTATTAATTCTTTCTACACGTTGATTTTTTGATATTCTTTAAAACGGGTCGAAAAAGCATACTAGTAATACGAGCTGTAAGAAATGCTGCGAGAAAAATATGAAAAGGTATATGAATTTTTTTTTTATAAAGTAAACTTTTATATATGAGACACCAGAAAAGTATTTTTCGATAGTGTGAAATTTCATTTCGGGTGTGTTTGGTTGGGGGTAAAACTTTTGATGAAAAGTTTTTGAGTTAAAAGTTGTCACATTGATAGAAAATGATGTGATATAATAGGAGTAATGATGAGAAGTAAAGAGAATAAAGTTAAAATGAATAGGTTAGTTGTATAGATAGTTGTATAGAAATGATTGAAAAGTAGGGTAGTTTGTATAGGAAAATGTGAAAAAATAATTAAAAAATAGAGTAGTTATGGAGAGTGAAAAGTTTTAGATGGAAAAGTTTTGGTTGACATGTTTGTATCCCAAACAAACACACCCTTCATATCATCAATCCTTCCCAATCGCGAACGGGCAGCAAAGAAAATTGGATAATAATGGAAAGAGGATGACTACGACTCGAATTGTCGTACTGTTTTAAACGCCACTTGCTGGATAATTTGTATTTTGGTCCCTCCAACTTGCTTATTTGCTTTTTATCATATGAGTTTTACGTATTTGCTTTTTAAATCTATAAGTTTGCTCCTTATGCGTTTTAGACCTTAGAGTTCTACACAACTTAAAAACTCAATTAACAACTGTTATTTGTGAATGAAAAGTCTAAAATGCCCTCACATCTTAGTTAAGTAGGCTCATAAAATAAGTCAACTCTCTATTTATTATTATTCAAACAAATATATTTAAATAATCAAAATTTACCAATTTAAATAATTCACATGATTTAGAGCACCTGAAAACTTAGAAAATAAGTCTTAAATCAACCAAATTGAATACCGGCATCGCACAACATGGAATGCCAAAAAAAAAATTAGATAATATGGAAAATATTTTTTCTCATCACGACAGACAATGATCTGTGTGTCATCTTCCTTAGGTAAGCCCTAGTTGCCACTGTCGCTACAAGTCTGCTTTTGTTCACCACTACCTGCTGGCCTTCCTATTGCCAATTAGAGCCGACTAATGGTATTGTCACTGATTTGCTCTTTAGTTGTTGAAATTTGCTCCCAAAAAAATATTACCCTGTTGCATCGCCTTTACTTTTTCTTGTTTTGGCCATTGCGCAAAACTATTGCACCAACTCTACTTCCTTATCGTTGCATGAAACCATCGCTATACTACTTCTACTTCTTCCTCCTTGCCGACCATTGCGTAAAATTGACACTATTATTGTAGATTTGCTTTACCCCTATGATAACAGTACCAGCGAGATATAGGTGATCACCCCACACAACATTGTTACTTTTCTTGACAAACATTAACATTAACATTAGAACGTAAAATGCAAAGGAAGTAAATCTAGCAGATTTAAAAAGTAAATACATAAAACACGTGGATTAAAAAATAAATACGTATAATTAGAAAGATTAAAATGAAAAAAAAACCGCTTACCGGATAAATGAGTAGTTTGTTAGTTTATTCCTAACTGCCTAGGAGTTCTAACGTTGGTCTCGAAAATTTCTCCATGATCTTGTGGGTTCGAGTGCCATTTAAAAAAAATACATATAGCATTCTTAAAGTAAAACGATGTTTGGGCATGCAGAATATTTTAATGTCCCCGACTCTTCCGGAATTTAACTTCTTCCATGCTCGGTGTTAAAGCGACGTAGCTGGACAGCAAGGTTAATTATGTGTGATTAGGAAGGGCAAATAACAATTGATAAGCAACAATGGGTCAAGTATACGAGGCAACGGTTGGAAAATGAAAATAAAAAATTAATATAAATTAGAAAATCATTTATACAAAAATAATTATATATAAACCAATTAATAATTCAGATAAGGTAATAATAAAAATATAATTGTCAATTTAAGGAAATATCGAATACGAAAGCTAGATTACCAAATGGATCACAAATACATTTACAAGTAGGGAAAAGATTCAATAGCACGCGTCATCGAAGAAGAGGCCTAAAACAGCGATCGTCACCATCAAAATCCAATCGAAAGCTCCTCTTGCCCAAAATTAGAATTTCAAAAAAAAAAAAGAAAAAAAAAATTAGAAAAGCAGTCGTTTCTCCTTTCCTGTTCCTTCCCTCCACGACCCTAAATCCCTTATCCCTCTACCATAATAGCATCTAATGCCGCGAAGACCCTGTGTTTTCCTCTTCCGACGTATCTTCTGTCGTAAGTTCCACGATTCGCTAAATCGATTTCATTGGTGATAAAATCGCCGATATTATTTTTATAGTGGAAAAACAAGATTTTAATAGTTATCTGCTCGTCGAAGGTATCAAGTGATATTTTTTATTTTTTGGGAATATTAATCAATTTTATCTTAACAAAAAATCCAATGCTCTCGTTCCATTTGTGACGGTAAAATTAAAAAATCACTCTTACTGAATTTTTTTGATTGGTCCCTCTTACTGAATTTTAAAAGCATTAAATGTGTTTTTTTCTTTTTTTTTCTAATAGTTGCACTCCTGCCAACCACCACCTTGAATACCCTTTATTGGTTTACAGATTCATAACTCTTGATTGATAAAACGTTTATTTATTCAATATAATGCCGGGAGAAATTCAATAAAATTAAAATTAAATATAAAAGTTTTCGGAAACAATTAAAGTACTGTTCAGAAAATGCATGATTTATTTTAAACCTCTATAAGATACTACATTATAATAAAATCTTGGTGATGCATATTTTAAATCTATTCTGATTACCTACTCGCGTATTTGTTTCTTTGTTTTGAAGCAAAGTTTGGGAAAAGTATGGAAAAAAAAACTTTCCATTCTTTCTTATACAACTTTGTATATAAATTTCCATTTTAACCATGTAATTATGTTATTTTCTAACATTATATTTATATTTCAATTATTTTTTATATCTTGGCATACATAACTATCATAGTTATAATCATTACCCAATCATATGACATAATTTTTTCACTTCTTAGAAATTTTCACACGAAATTGTTTCCAATTTCTACTCAACACAAAATGCACCTTGAGACAGAATTTTAAATTTTTAGTTTTTTCCATATATTTTTTATGAAATATTGTACTGTAAATATTTTTTAAAATATCTAGGTAAATTGCATCATTGAGATGGTCTACTAAAGTGAAAAAATCAATTTACAGTAATTTAACAATATTTTGTATGCATGTATATTTGGAATTTTGGAGATCAGTTGGCCATGTAATTTTGCGAATTTAGGGTGTGTTTGTTAACAACAAAAAGTTGTTAAGTTAAAATTTTTCAATCTAAAACTTTTCACTCTCCACAACTATCATATTTTTTAATTATTTCTTCACATTTTTCTATACAACTATTCTACTTTTCAATCATTTCTACACAACTACCAACACAACAAACCTATCTATTTCCATTTTATCCTATTTATTATTCATCATTACCTTTATCATATCACATCATTTGACAACTTTTACTCTCTACAACTTTTCATCAAAAGTTTTATCCATTCCCAAACACACCCTTAGTGCACAGGAAATTAATAACGGGGTATCAGAATATAATCTTCCCAGCAAGGACACGTAATACATTAATTTTCGGATTATATGTCTATCCACTCCATGATGATCTCGTTCCAAAACTCATATATGTTTTCGGGCATTGAATGATTGATGGGAGGAAAACGGTGGTGGTGGGTTCATGCACGGACGATATCAGAGCAAGGAGTTAAGACGCACGAGGCCATGTGGGCCCAGCATCGCGTCGCTCCCTTATTTGTATTTGCTGTTACTGGTCGGTAGATCCGGCTCTCGACAATTTCAAACCTGCGTAGACTTCAAACCTGCGTAGACTTTTCGGACTACGTGACCCGACTCAGATGGCCAATTCGACTGCACTAGATTTTATTCTTATACGCGCGCACAAGAAGGGTTGGCGCACGCACACGCGCCCTCATTCAATTCTCCGTCGAAACTCTGGAGAAATTAAGCAACATTGCAACAAGGGAAGCTTGGTATGTACTAGCATATTACGCGGCGCCTAGAAAATATTGAAATCTTAGTCAAAATCTCTAATTAATTTTTTTCTTACACTAATTTTAATTGAAAGCCATATTATAATAAAAGCGGCTCTAGGGGCAAGGAAAAAAAAAAGATAAGATGATACATATAGTTGGGGTAAGCGACTAGAAATAAAATAATCAAACAATCATACTAAAATTTATTAAATAATAATATACACTGTGTAATACCTGACATCATATTGCATTCACTGATAAAATCATTGTAATCTTTTTTTAAGAATGCAATGTGTATTTCATATTGGGAGTCATATCATCCCCAGAATACTCATTTTTTATTTTTAAAAAAATTGATAAATTCATTAATCTAACTGTATATTATTGAATATGTCTATAAATTTATTTCTAAATGTATATCTCTAAAAGTGATAAAACTTAAATTATAAATAATACATATCTAAATTAAAAATCAATGAGTATTATGGTCCATCGTACATGGCAACAACCATCTATGATGAATTATACATGAACATACTGCTTTAGGTTATGTTGCTAAAAAGGAATAGAGTAAATATAAAAAATAATCTAGACTTACATTTGTATAATTTAAATTTTTTAATAAAGCTCTAGCGCATTAGGTTCTTTTCCTAAAAACATATAAATAAATAAATATTTTACAATTAAATTTAATGTTCTAAAATATATACAGTGGTTAACTTCCGTTCAATGTGGGAAAATATATTGTTTGGTCTAGTTAAAATGTAATTAATATAAGTTAATCTCAATTCCCAACGACTAACATATTATTTTCTATTTTTTAAAAAAATCCAAAGACAAAAGCCCGTCATTTTTTTTCTAGGGCTACTATAAATTCTTAGAAAATTTACATATAAACCTACATAGTTGGACTAAAATTACAAATATATCTACGTAATTTTACAAATTACATATTATCTTCATGTAATTTAACAAAAAAATTGCACATAACTCTTACGTTAATAATTTCCATCAAACGTAAGGTTTGTAAGACATTAATGAATTATTTAGTTTCCCATAAGACCTTTCTTCCACTCCCCATTCGCATCGCACAGCTCCGCCTTGTCTGCTTCCAGCATTTTCCTTCAAGCCTTCAGTAAGAAGAAATAGAAGAAGATGAGCGACAACATTGCGATTTGGGTGAAGAGATAGAAAGTCCCGCAGAGGGCGATTGCATGGGACAGCGAGAGGTACGTCATTCCCATCACGCCACTAGTGACTCGGTTCGTCGCCACCCCCAAGCTCAACCCTTGAGCTCGGAGCTTCAACGGGATGATCTCCAGGCTGTACACCCACCCCAAACCCAATCAGCAAGACATATAAGAAGACGAAAACAGAACGTGTGGGATAAACCACCAACAAATGCAAAAGTGATATTTAATTTCTAAGGGATATTCTTTCATGGAATGTGTATAAATGTTACTCGTTACTGGCATTCGTTTCAGTTCCTCTACCACGATTCTACCATGAGAAAGAAAATGGGAGTCGCTTAAAAAACTCTCCTGCATCACCTGCTAGTGGGAGCGTTGGTTTTAGCTGCACTAGTTTCCGATGCGGGAGCCACTGAAGAGCGCCAGACGTACATCATCCATATGGAACATTCGCAGAAGCCTGATTCCTTCGCCAACCATGAGTGCTGGCACCGATCCACGACGGTGTCTCTGTCGCCGACTGCTGAGCCAGCGGCGTCATTGGGGGACAATCTCCTCTGCTCCTACAGCCATGTCATGCACGGCTGACTCTCTCTCGGAGCTCGCCTAGCTGGCGAAGTCGCCAGCTCATCGTGCCACATTCCATGAGTCTTTTGGCTAACTCTACATCACCCACGTACCTGCTTTCCTCAACCTGGATAGTCACTCGGGGATCTGGTCTGTATCGTCCTATGGAAACAATGTGATAATAGGGATTATCGACACGGGAGTCTGGCCAGAAAGCCAGAGCTTGCACTACTCTGGCTAGAAGAAGAAAGGTAGAGCAAGTTGTAACCCATGAAAGAGCTGTGTTCTGTTTTGGGGAAGATGCAACTTTTACTTGGGATTCAACAATGGACGGCAAATGATCAAAACAATGGACGGCTGAGATTGAAAATCAACCACCATTGATGGAGTAGCCGTGCACAGATCTCGCTGGATTTACCATGCGCGTGGAAAGTTGTTCAATGAAATATATTTTTTTTTCTTCTAAAACTGCACCAGTTTCCCGCTTCCGGAGTCCAATTATTTTCCAGTGTCTTGCCTGTCGAATGGCATGAATAAATCGTTTGCAATGATGTACTACTCGGGACAGAGGGATATGGTGAATTTTTCAATAGGATGCAATTTGTCTGTCGTTGAGACAGTTGCGATAGGTGGCTGGGATTTAGGGGAAAGTTGGGCGCGTTCCGTGGAATATACAGACGTTCTAGCCAAGGGATTTTTGGCGGTGTGAACTGGGAATAATTGCACCCGATGTAGGACAAGTGGGGGCCGATTTGGTTCAAATCGACTTCGCAGTTCACATGCTTTTGCCCCGATCATCCACATTCCGTAGCTGGCAAAGGTCGTAAGTCTCTTAGTAATTCTCCCAGTTTTATTTACATTCCTTGCTTTCTTTTTGTAAATCAAGTGTTCGAATATGATATACAACCCCAAATTAGGGTGGTGGGTTCTTCTGCCATGGCTGGCCCTTGCGTTGAAGACGAAGCTCCAGTGCTCTGGTGATGAACCCGAAAAAGTACACTCAGTAGTCAGCACCGATTTACCGCAGCTTTTAGTCAACCATCTTCCGGTCTCCCTCAGTTAAAGGGTGTTTTTGAAAATAAAAGTAATTCAGTCACGTAGCATTGCCTTCCAGTTGTCCACAAACGCCAACACCGATTGGTATGTAATTTTAATTAAATTACATGCAAATAATATGAAATTCGTAAAATTATAGAGATATATCTACAATTTCTTTCAAATTATATGACTATAGGTGCGTTTGGCAATTAAGAGAAAATGTCAAGTTAAAACTTTTCAATCTAAAACTTTTTACTCTCCCTATCTATCATATTTTTTAATTATTTTGTCACATTTTCCTATATAATTACCCTGCTTTTTAATTATTTCTACACATCTATCCATATAACTAACTTATCTATTTTAATTTTATTCTCTTTACCATTTATTATTATCTTCATTATATTACATCATTTGACAATTTTTATTATTTAAAAATTTTCTTCAAAATTTTATGCCAAATACATGCAAATTACTGGACTCCTGCCGCACTTCCGTACGTCCGACACGTGGACGCTGAAGATGCTGGAATGGGCTCGTACTGTTGCTAGCGGCGATCCTGTCGGGTGGGAGATGACGATTATGACCCTCGCTGTCTGCTTTCGCTGTCCGGGTTCAGTATTTGCGAACTGTGGGAAAATAGACTGGTCGTTTCCAGCATCTCAACGCTCCGGAGATTGCGGTGACATTCTCGATATTTCAAACCAAGTTGGTGGCCAAATTCGGAATTTCAAGGAAAAAGATCTGTCGCCTGCTCCGGCAGAGGACGCGTCCCTTTCTGCTACAAAATACGATGATAATCGCGGAGACGTTTCGTCACTTAAAAGTTTTCGGAAGCGTGAGATAAAAATGGAAAGTAATAAATAAAATATGTTGAGAAATTGTGTAATTAATATAAAGTTATAGGAATGAAGATGAAATAAATAGAGTAGTTAGAATTAATAGAAAAGAAAAATAATTAAAATGTAGAAGTAAATGGGTAAAAACTAAAAACATAGTTATTAATGAGCTTGTGAATTCGTATTATGGAGAAATTTCATCACACGAATCCTACACGGAAACCAAACGTGTACTTATTAATTAACGAAGAAAATTTTCAAATTTAAATTGTTTAAACTAAAATTTTTCATTATTCATGATTATTATATTTTTTAATATTTTCCACATTTTTATATACAATTATTCTACCTTTTAATTATTTTTACAGAACTATTAATATAAACAGTCTGTCTATTTTAATTATATTTTATTTACTTATTATTATTATTCTCTTTATTATACAACAATATTTTATTTCAGTTAAAAAATTTTCATCTAAAATTTTTTTCACTTTGTAAATGCACCCGCAAGCGACAATATTTTTTATCTCAGCAAATAATTTTATATGTGCTTGAGCAACTTGGGACTAATTAGGGAATAAGATAGGATGGATATGTGATGAAATTTTTTTTTTCAAAAAATGCTTCTTCATCTTAATTTATTTTTTTCAATTCTTATATAATTTTTTATAGAGTAATGTTTCAATGTGTTAGGGGGGTGCAAAACCCCGTTTTTTATATATGTTTTTAAATTTTTTTATAAGATTATTAATTTACATGTATTTAACTTAGGCATTAAATTTGACCATTTTTAGAGATATATAAGTATATATTTTTTATTTTTAAAAATAAGGGTATTTTAGCCACTAAAAAATAGCTAAAGTAACCTTTTTTAAAAATATTTATATGTATATACACAAATTTGACTCATAGATTAACTATACTTAGATTAATAATTTTATAAAAAAATTTCAAACAAAATATAAAAATAGGATTTTGTAACCTGATGCATCGAAACATTATCCATTTTTATGTTTTTGCACAACATTCTTATGTTTATCTTATTTAATATCTTCAAGATGGATATTTTCCATTCCAGTGTCATTTATATGTCAAATAATGTACTGTTTGACGTCCTTTTTTTTCAATGGCGAAAACAAATTCGTTAGAAAAATTTAAAAGGTAAGAGAGTGGAATGGGGCCTGATTTGTTGCACCCGGGAGCAGGCGGCGCTCCCTGCTCCCAGGGACATATACTTATTTTTTAATTTTTTTTTGAAATTTTTTTTATAAAACTGTTAATCTATGTGTATTTAACATGTGTATAAATTTTTACCATTTTTGAAGTATTTTAAATATTTATTTTTTATTTTTGAAAATCAGTGGTATTTTTGGTAATTTTAAATTACTAAAATGCCACTGATTTTCAAAAATAAATATCTAAAATACCCCCAAAATGGTAAAAAATTATACACATGTTAAATACACCTAGATTAAGAATGTTATTAAAAAAATTTAAAAAAAAATAAAAAAATAAGTATATGCACCCAGGAGAAGAGAGCTCTACCTGCTCCCAGGTGCAGCAAATCAGGCTCCGGTGGAATGATATGTCAAGAGTAATAATTGAAACTTAGGATAATTAAATATAAAAAATGTGAACCAGTTAAAACTTAGAAGTAATTCTTGAAAAGCAGAGTAATTAAATAATTAATATGTGAGAGTACGTTGAAAGATATGTAATAATAGGTAAAAATATTTTTCGCAGTCTGGCGAACTACTGCATCAAAACAACCACACCATAAATGCGTATGTACGGGTTTCTAACTATAGAGAGCATTACCTGTCCATTTTGCATTACTTTCTTCTTTATGGACGCTTGTCTTTTTCCTTGACGAATTGAATCACCATACTCCATTGTCCAGACTTGGTCGTATGCTGGCTGGGAAACTAATAGCGGTTATTCATCCGAGAAAGAATATTGAAAATTACGACCCATCAAGAAGGACCTTATTATTTTCATAAAAAACGTGGTCCTTATCATTGTTGGAACTTGAAATATGAAAATAAATTTTAAGATTAACAAAGAAAATTATAATAGTTGGCATATCGAAGAGGCAACAGTGGCTATTTTTAGAAAAAAGAAAATAGAGATGGGTTTTGAATTCGGACAAGTATTAAAATTGGCAACAAAAAGGTTATGTGCATACGTATATTAATTAGGAAAAATAATTCGGCAGAAATATTTTTTAAAAAAAGATGAGTAAAAGAGAGGAAATAATTATACGGCAAGAACAAAAATAATGAAATTATATTTTATGAAAAACGAAAAATTAATGATCGAATATTATAATATAGAAACAATACTACCAACGTTAGAAGATATCACCAGCTGACTTGAAATGTAGCTCTGGATAATTGGATTGGATTGGCTGGGTCAATTGACCTACCCGATACCATTCAAGGAAAAAGAAAATTACCATTCAAGGGAAAAAAAATTGGAATTGTTCAGTCTGGTTGGAATAAGAATTTGGAATAAAAGTGTATTAAAAATGGAAAAATGAGTATTAAAATTAAGAAAAATTATAATAAGAAACGCTGTTACTTTTTCATAAAGGAAAAAATATTTTTAATAAATAAATTTTCATTTCAAGATTGTTTGCTCATAGCTATGAATGATAAGTGTTCGACTTAATTAGTGTACTTGAAGCGGACATTTTCTCGCACAATATTTATTCAAGTAAATGGACCAAAAAATAAAGAAAATTGATTCGGTTAATTTGGGCTAAACAAATGTGTCATTTAGCTCAGTCAAAAACTCTATTTATAACACTTGTTTTATTTTTTCTTTATACATTTGCTTATATAAGCATATTTAATATAAAATAAAGTTTTATAATTTTCAAGTATGTGTATATATTTGAAAATCTAAAAAAAATACACATATAAAAAAGATAAATTTTGGTTTTACGTTAAATACATTTAGATAAACAATTAAATGCTTTTTTGTTTTTCATGTACAGGTTTATCTAAGTGTATTTAAAATATAAATCAACTTTTATCATTTAAAAAAGTAAAAAAATTGTAAATAAAAATTTTAAAGTAAATTAAGCAAAATATTTGCTTATCCCAACTAATAAAATCATTCCCGGCAAGTAAAATATTTGAGACGCGAATTAATCCTCGATAAATGGACGTGAAACCAGGAGAGAATGGATATGATACATTCATGCGCACGGTCATAATCTTCAAGCCACGCGTACGGCAGAAATGAAAAGGTCACGATCTTCTCGGTGCTTGATATTCTGCGTCCATTATCCACGCGGAAGAGGCCGTTCCGTCCTCCATCGCCGCTAATTGAAACACGTCGCCAAGACAAATCTTGTCTCTCCACGTCGCAGCGTATCCGACCGTCAAATCCTTCCGCCCCCCGTCAATCCAACGGCCAACAATCAGCATACACCTCTCTGGCCTTCTATTTCGAAGCGAGGCGCAGAAGAATCCTAAACTATCAAACGCATTTATAGCAAAAGTGGCAAAGGGCCATTGACCCTCTTATCATACAGCATCGGTTTTGAATGAGTTTTCCTAAATATCTGGACGGCCCTTCAACGATCACAGAATAAATTATTATAATAGTATAAAACTACTTAAATATAAAATTAACGAAACTAAAAAACATTTCAACGTCTCAGATTTGATTTTTCTCTCCTTCTATCTGGAGAATTTACTGCGATTCTTTTAGCGCTTGTAGATGACGCGTTCGCTACGTAAAATGCATGAGCTCGAACCCGGTCATCTGACCATGGTTAGTTTTAACCCTTTTTATGAGAGTTAAAAGGAGATGAAACGGAAGATTCCCAGGCGCGGAGAGGTAGAGATTGGAAGCGAGAGAGGGTTTCAGAGTCGCTGCGTCCTGAGCCGTTGATCCCGTTCATCTCGATTTCCCGCCGCTGATCCTTATCACCTTCACGAAGAAAACTAAATCGACCGATGCGGTTCATCCAGTGGAGGTTTCCGTTGATTTTTTTTCTAATAGTTGTCAGCCTCCGAGCTAGTTGATTCGATGATTCTCGTGATTCGGTTGAAATGATCCATCCTGGGTGAGTTGATTCTTTGATTTCGGTAATTCTAATGATATGATCTGTTGAAAATGGTAAATGTCATTGTGAAATGCTTCGTATCGTAATCTGGAATCGAAATTCATGAATGGTTTGATTTGGAAGCTATTCGAAGTACCTTCATTTGTTAGCTTTTTAATGGTAATGACAGGTTTTGATCTTTCGATGATCAGTGTGGATCATTCAAGAAAAGTGAATTCTCTTTCCTCTCTCTCTCTCTCTCTCTCTCTCTCTCTCTCTGTGGGATCTTAATTTGTTTATACACTTGTTTTTTTTTTTTTTAATGTTTACGCAGTGTGAAAAATTCCAAAATATTTTACTTTTTCCTTTCTTCTGATACCTTTCTTCTTTGAAGTGTTTTCATTCTTCTTCTTACTGTTTTCTTCTTCATATTATTATTACGGTGGAGTTTGGCCTATCTAGACTAAGAGACGGTGCGTTTTTCGTTTTTCCGTACTCACACAACATTAAATTTCCTTTTTCAATTGTTAGGGAAAATTTATTACGGCGTTGAGGAAATTTTGCTTGTGTTGGCTTCTGCTGTGACGCTCTTACCTTTACTGTTTTTGGGGATATTGCCATATTATCCGGACATGCCTTTTTCCCCTCCCGTTTTCTGTGCGCGGCTGTGGAATACCTACTTGCCTTGTGTAGTTCGGGATCTGGCTAGAGTAACCCATTCCATGGTTGTAAACTGTGACAACTGGCTGCAGGGTGAATTTGCAATGATGCATCGATGGAGTCGATCTTCTTCGACTTTGTAGCAAGTGACGCATCAGTCGATAATCATGCTAATCATAATTCGTATTGCATTTCTCTCCATCCATCTGCCTTCTGTTTCCATTCATGTAATTTTATTATTTTGTCATCATTTTGGGTGCTGCAAATGATATTACCTAACCTGGTTTTTATCAGACTGCCATGTCAGTGTATATTGATGTCGCTATATTTACAATATTACATGTTAATAATCAATGTTGATTAGATGAATGAAAGAACGCTGTTGTTGTTGTCGGTTTTTTTTTTTTTTGGGTTGATACATTGTTGTTGTTTCTAACTTTGATGCTAAGAGGAAATCAAAAAATTTGTTTTTGCTTGGGATTCATTATTATGTTCTTATCGAGTATTGATTTCAGTAGGTAAATTTCACATTTAGAAATTTTTTTAAAAAAATATTCTAAATGTCTTAAGTTTGATTAGTCCCTTTTTTTTTGTGATTTACTGAAAGTCTTCTTGTATTTATCTTCCAAGGAATTCCTTTTATCAGCCTGGGAAATTTATTACTTGGATTCATGGTCTAATTTTACCCATCTTAATTCTGATAGGTCTTGACCACATTGCTTACTTGAATGAAGTTACAGAAAATCTGCTGCACCGTACACACTTTCTGGATTCACATAAGATGATGAACCAAGAAGCCTTTAGTATATCGATTTACTTTTCTTATTGGGTGACTAAACTAATATGGATGCAATTCATCCAATATATCTGTTGCCTAAGTCCTTAGTTCTAGATATTTTTCTCATGGATGTCTGTAATTCTGTTTTTCCTTCCTTTGCCCAAATCTCTAATAAAATGCACTGCACCTGCTTCAATTCCATCAACATAGAGAACATCCGATCACTGCATCTGAGTCATGTGTTAAACATTGAACTACCTCACCCAAATCATGTGTTGTTTCAAATTACCCGAATACATAAAAATTGCTGCATATTGTTGTTTTACATTACCACATGGAAGTGTACCTCACATCGTTTTAAATCACCATTGCTAATTGAATATTCCCTTCTTTTAATTACTGCATCCAAGTTTTGGTCGAATTACTAAATCTATTTACATGATTTCTGCTTCAACTTACTGCAGTGTTCAACTAATCTTGTTGTTTTAAATTACTGCATCCAGAGCAATTTCGTTCTGGTGCTTATGTGATTTTGTCCTTTACAGGTTCGACTAGGTTGTTTGCACTCTAGAATGAAAGAGAGAGATTCCCGATGTAGTTAACTCTACAATCCCTGTGGTTTCCTTCTGTCACAAAAGCAGATGTGAGCTTTTTGTTAGTATTCAATTTCCACACAGTCAATTCATGATTGTTTGGGAAACAAATCTTCCTTTCTTACCAGTGCCTGTGTTCACAGTTGGCACTTGTGTAAGAGAGGAGGAGCTCTCTTGTGCTGCTTGTGAGAACTCTGGCAGCTCTAAATTCTCATCTTATGTCTCATAATTTGGACAGCCCAGTTCAGACACAGATGGCAGTTGCAATCATCAATGGTGCCCTGAGCGGTGAATGCCATGGGAATAGGAATATGGAAGGGAAACCTGCTGGTAGGCGGCGGGTGTTTGTTCAGACTGACACTGGCAGCGTCTTGGGAATTGAATTGGATCGAGGCGACAATGCTCACACTGTGAAGAGGAAGTTGCAGTTGGCCCTGAATGTTCCAATCGAGGAGAGCTCATTGACATTTGGGGATCTTGTGTTGAAGAATGACCTCAGCAGTGTACGTCATGATTCTCCACTTCTGCTCACAAGGAACCACCTCCACAGAAGCTCATCAACTCCATGCCTGTCACCTACTGGGAAAGATATCCAGCAAAGGGACCAAAGTGGACTGGTTGAGGTTTTAGGTGGTTCAAGTCACTATACCAGAACAAAGCAGCTGGTGAAGGATGTTGTCAAAGCAATTAAAAGTGGTGTTGATCCAGTGCCTGTGTGTAGTGGACTTGGGGGTGCTTACTATTTTAGGAACTGCAGGGGTGAGAGTATTGCCATTGTTAAACCAACAGACGAAGAGCCCTTTGCTCCAAACAACCCGAAGGGTTTTGTTGGCAAAGCACTAGGACAGCCTGGTCTAAAACGGTCAGTTAGGGTTGGGGAGACAGGCTTCCGAGAAGTTGCAGCCTACCTTCTTGATTACAATCACTTTGCTAATGTGCCTCCAACAGCGCTTGTGAAGGTTACTCACTCGATTTTCAATGTTAATGATGGGGTAAATGGTGCCAAGTCTCATGATAGGAAGCAGGTAAGCAAAATTGCTTCCTTTCAACAGTTCATACCTCATGACTTTGATGCCAGTGACCATGGTCCATCTCGCTATCCTGTGGCTGCTGTACATAGAATAGGAATATTAGATATTAGGATCTTTAATACAGACAGGCATGCTGGGAACCTCTTGGTTAGGAAACTTGATGGTGTTGGGAGATTTGGTGAGGTGGAGCTTATTCCTATTGATCATGGCCTTTGCTTGCCAGAAGGCTTGGAGGACCCGTATTTTGAATGGATCCATTGGCCTCAGGCGTCAATCCCATTCTCTGATGATGAGCTTGAATACATAGCAAATCTTGATCCGATTAAGGATTCTGAGATGCTGCAGATGGAGCTGCCTATGATCAGAGAAGCATGTCTCCGTGTCCTGGTTCTTTGCACAATCTATCTCAAGGAAGCTGCTGCTTATGGTCTTTGCCTGGCAGAGATTGGTGAGATGATGAGCAGAGAGTTCCGGGGCCATGATGAGGAGCCAAGCGAACTGGAGCTGGTTTGCATAGAGGCCAGAAGGCTGATTGCAGAAAGAGAGAGACTGTTCTCCCCCAAAGTTGTAACGAGGGAGGAAGAAGAGTTTCAGTTTGACATAGACTATGAGGAAGCAGATTTTTTCCCCAGAACAGCAGATGAGTACGTGAACAAGTATAACCCTTTCGGTAAAGTAGGAAATGGGAGAAATCCGCTCTCTAAAGTAGAGGAGTGTGTGGAAGAGGAAGAAGAAAGTGAAGGTGAAGAAGAGAGCAGCACAATTTCTGTTGATTGTTCTAATGGCCCATGCAAGATTGGCCCATGCAAGATTCAAACTGTTTCAAAGCTTTCAATGTCCCTGAAAAGCATCGGACTGGGTGTGACGAATCATCAGAGATCATCTAAACAGGGGTACAAATACAATGGCGGCGGCACTTTGGGGGGCAGCAGGAGTGCAAACGAGCCACTGCCTGCAAGTGCCTGCTTTGTGAAGTTGGCTGACATGAGTGAAGACGAATGGGGGCTGTTCCCGGAGCGGTTCCAGGAGCTTCTGCGGGGTTCTTTTACTGCCCGGAAGTGTGTTGTGGGTGGCCTCAGACAGAGGATGGGGACATCGTGCCAGTTTTGAGGGAGGGAGGGAGGGAGGGAGGGAGGTTGCTCTGGTTGCGTTTGTAGAAACAGAAAGGCAGCAGGAAGTAGAATAAGAAGCATCCTGGAGGAAAAGGATAACGCAGCATAGTTTTCTATCTTTTTTCTTCCGGTGAGGAATTTGAGTTAGAAGTAGGAAATCTACGTGTGTAAATATTTTAGAAGGATATGTTGCTGCTGTCAAGACGTGAGTTTGAACGTGTTGTTGGCGTAGGCCACCCCGGAGGAAGTTGCACATTCGTGCTTGACCCATGTCAATTTTCATCTCCACATGCAAGTTTCACGTCGCAGCGTATCTGCTTCTGGGGCAATTTTCTCCTTATGCGCCGCATGTCAGTGCATCATGTGGTCGTTCCGAATTGCCCGAGGTTCATAGCCGTTGGCCTGTCTTGTCTGTGGGTGATGGCCCCAGGCGACGTTTGGGAAGTCGTATGCTTGTCCTCGAGGTGTATGCCTAGTCTTGCTCTTCTTATTTGAACTTTTTCTTTTTCGTTTTTCCTGGGTCCAGGCTATCGAGCTTCTCTTGTTGGAAAAATAAAACAGGCGATGCGCATTTTTGTATATGGTGGTGGTGCTGGTGTAGTTTCTTCGTTTCACTGGGGTTACTTGTCTTCAACTGATGACTTGTATTGACGCCGTCGGGAGGCCATTTGAGGCGTATCTATGCGTGCGCATTCTCACAATTGCTGCCAGTCGCCAGTACCGGCGCCGTGAGAAACGTCTAAGGCTGGTGTGCACTGGAAATCTGGGATGAAGTTAAAAATAGAAGTTCGGCAGTGGGAAAGTATAGAGGAGCGACGTTTTAAATGTCAGATTTTTCTCGACTTTTACTGGCTGGGAGAAACTTCGATGTTCTTTTTTATAGGTTTCCCGCCGAGGGCTAGGACCATATGAAAAGGCTTCTTCAAGGCTTCGTTTGGGTCCCCTTCGTGAGGTGATATTTTCTCGCTTCTCAAATACACGCATTTTTCTCCTAATTTTCTGCAATACAAGCAGGAAAAAAAAAAAGCAAAAAACGTTGTACAAGAATTTGAATTTATCCTGGTGGCCTGAGTTAAAAAAAAAAAATTGAAGAAAAAGTTAAAAAATAATAATAAAGAAAAGGCAAAGTATACCCACAAAATGACACCCTTTTAGGGTAATTTCAGATATTTAAATTTCACACTTTTTCATCAAACGACTCGACTAGCCGGTAGGGGTGTAACTTGGGCTGAGCTTGACTGGAACTTGGTTCACCGGACTCGAATTAAAACAGTGTTAAAACTGTTCACGGTAAAACTCGACCTTGATTTTTTAGGTTCAACCAGAACCTGAATTAAAAAGAACTTGAACCCAGGTTGAGCTGACCCCAAACTTGAATTATATATAATAAATTTTATATTTATTTTATACTTCATATAAATCTAATTCTGTTCCCCTCATTTATAGTATATTTATTTTATACAATATATAAACATTATACATTCTTCAGTTCAATCATATAATATAATATTTTTATATTTTCTTTTAGGAAAAAAGAGTTTGGTTTAGTGATAGTTTTAAAACAAAAAAAATAAAATTATTTTTAGAACTTTGAGATGTATTATTTGGTATTTTAACTTAATTACTTTTGTAAGATGTTATCATTTGGTTGTTTCAACTTTCAATATGATATTAATAGTTAGATGTTTATTCTACTTGAAATAAATTTGTTATAATTTACTTGACTTAATACTATAATTGTTGAATATTTTTTATTATGATTGACATTATAAGGTTTTTCTTATAATTATATATTAATGTTTATGTATATGTTTATGATATTAATATTAAATTGCATAATAGAAAAATAACGTAACTTTTTATTTTCTAAAATAAGCAACTAGTCTATTTTTTTGAGAAATGACTATTAGTTTACTTAGTATAAAGAGAATGTTTAAATGAGATTTTTCTTCTTTACATTCTTAAACACTCTTGAATTTTTGCTTGAAAATAGAAAAATATCATTTTTGATTTTTTTTAATGATAGATTTAAAGTTGAATAAGTATAAGATAGATAATAAATATATAGAATAATTTCAACTCGAATTCTAGCTCGAAATTCAACCCGAGCCCAAATTTCAAAAATAGGATTAGAGTTTAGGTTTATAAATAGAGTTAGAGTTAGGATTGAGGCGAACTCGAGTTGCACCCCTACTAGCCGGAGACGAGCCAGTAATGTATGCCTTCTATTTTTTGCATTTTAAACCTTTTTACTTTGCCTATTTGCATTTTAAACCAGGAAGTTTAACCATTTGCATTTTAAACCCTGATAATTTTACTTCCTTTGCATTGCAAGCCCTAATCATAACTGTGTTTAAATTTGCTGTTAATACATGTGAATAGTCATAAATACCCTCTACTACAAAAAAAAATATCGTAGTTTCTGATGAAGGAAAGCGGAACTGGCTAGTTGATGAATCTCTAGATTCATCCCAAAAAATCCAAACAATGCTTATATTCAATTCCAGTTTGTCTTCTTCTTGCATTTTTTTCCCTTTTCGCTAGCTTGTGAGAGTGTATAGATGGAGGAAGATAAATGCTGCATTCAAGAGAGGTAAGATGCAGTAGCAACAAGAGTTGAGATCCCTCTATAATTCAACAATTGAAGCTTTGACAGATGTGAAGTTTGCATTGAGAATTGCCACCTACTCGTAGCAGGAAAATCAATGAGGCATGATTGCCAATTTTTGGGTCACCACCAGTTCTTGATGGAGCCTGCTCTAGAGAAGGAAGACACTTGGTTTACACAGGACATGCATGGCATGGGACATTCTCGGGATCTTCGCTTTAGAGATTTAGCACCAGATCTTGGCGGCATTGTCCGTCTTCCTTCGGGAACAATGACTACTAAATTCAATAGAAAAATGTTTTAGTGGGCAAAGACAGGCGATGCAACACAAGCCCAAGCTCATGATGATATAAGGATAAGCACGAGCAGAGTAAGGGAGAAGGGTGGTGCCATTTTTGGGACAACTGGCAGAGATAGAGCCAGTGCATATTTGCGATTTTGGTTATCAGATTATTTAATCTAACTAAGGGTGCATCTCAGGTTGGTTCGGTTCGAGTAGTTGTCTACCTTGCTCATACTCTATTTTCAAAAAGCCCGCCCTACTCTACTCGCTTACAGCGTCGGTTCCTACTATACCCAACCCTATTCATTATTTATAAAGTCTGTCCTAGTTCCGGTTCTAAATCGGTTTCTACAATAACCAATAACGACATGTGATAAAATATTTTTTATGTTGTTTAAATAATATAGAGTAATACTCATTTACATTTTAGACTTTATAGTTTATAATTAATTTCATTTTATTGTTGTTTACATCTATTTCTATATTCTTTGTAGCTTAATTATTCATATTAATAATCACATTAACATCATTTTTCGCATTCGTGTTATAATCATCCGTCATTACAAATACAAACTTTATACAAAAAATCAAGCTAACAATAATTTATCGGTGAATGGGGATATAAACTATTATGTATTTATACACATATTTATAGTTATTTACTATTTAGGATACCCATGTGAGTATCCATCTGGGTCGGTTCAGCTTGTATACTCTACCCTTAGCCTATTTAGGGGGTTGGGTAATGATTTCTACCCTATCCATACCTATGAGTAAAATTTTCTACTATACCCTACCCAATTTAAGGTCGTGTCGGTGGGTACTTATGGGTACCCTACCCAAGTTGCACCCCTAAATCTAACCACATGATTTTGACATGGCAAATAATCATGCGTGAAAAAACTTGGCCTTGGCACATAGCTAGCATTAATGAAGCTGCTGCTTGGAAGAGAAATTCAAGCGAAAACAGGCCCGCAAATGCAACATGGAATGCGACCTTAACTACCTGCTTTAAGAAAAATCAAAAGAGGCATGGTGCCCACCAAGCTATTTTGCCAAAAAAGAGGATTCCGAAGCCTTCTCAACTTCCGAAGTTGAGCTGGATCCGGTCCAAATACAAGCTTAGGAAATGGGTGCAGTTTCTAATCTCTTCTAGAACGTAACCGGTGCTCAGATAGAGATCACAGTGGATAGGAGAAAAATGCTGACAACCATCTTTGCTTATGCACACCTTAGCCTTTTATTCACCCATCCTCCTACCAGCAGATCCTTTCCTTCTACGAATCAAAAGTTTGGTGGGGACATTGGTAATGTCAGGCTTCAAGGCTACCATGAACATGCACCACATGGAGTTGACGACACAAACCGATTCTTCATTGACAAGATTGGATGGCTGGAATCAAGTGATGTGGGCAAATGAGGCTTGGACAGATGTGTTCCCATTGCCGCCCAATTGGGGGTGGAAAAAGATCGAAGCTCTGTGCAACTGAGAACAAAAATAACTGCAATTGCAACGAGGGAGGAATCAAGAGAACGAAATAAGGAAGGAGAGAGATTTGCATGCATGAACCATAAGAGTTATAACCTTGTTGTGAAGGTTATTTGCATCATTTTAAAAACTTGAGCACACGAATGGCCCAAAATTACTTGTTATTTACCGTTGTTATGAGTCAAGGTCTATAATGCAAAGGAAGCAAAGTTCTCAGGAGTTAAAATGCAAACGGTCAAACTTCGAAGTTTAAAATGCAAATGGGCAAAGTTAGAAGCTTTAAAATGCAAAAAAATTGAAGTTATTTCTGGAATCTGCCCTGCATCAAAGCCAAACGACCAAAAGGTGGGTGGCGCGTAATGCCTAATGCTGCTGCACACCCACCCCACTACCTGTTGATAACGGCATATGATCATTGCAACCATTTAAACACTATTTATTTCGGATTTTTAAACACTATTCATGTTTCAGCCATTTAAAATGACCAAAATATCTGTATTTAAAATTTAAAATAAATATATACATATCTCTAGAAATAGTAAAACTTAATTTATAAATTAAATATATCCAGATTAACAATTCTATAAAAATATTTGTAAAAATAAAAAAATATTTTTTGGAGCAGTCTAAAATGACCAAGCACTGTTGATTAAAAGCTAGAAAAGCATGCATGCCATATCTATTTGAGACTGACAGCATTGCCAAGTAAACAACTTACATCCTACGCTCCACCGAAACTTATAAAACCCCAAGCAAGGAGAACATAACCTTGGATCAAAGTGACTAACACGTATATAATGATATGAGATTTTAGAAGCGCCACTTATTTCACAAAATTGGAAAAAACATGACAATTCCAAAAAGCCAGAAATAAGGAATGATATTCGAGTGTCGCTGCTGCCCTTGAAATCTGGTTGACAGTTGGTAAAGAGCCTAAAAGTCGATGCACTCAATTTCTCCTTTATCTTCCATACTGCCTGTCTTACAAAACTTGGCTACATAAGAGATCGATAATACTTGCCTTTTGATGATCGGTGCATTCATTCGATGCACAACACAAACTGGAAATATACAATCCTCCTAATTTGATGACTCTGAGCAGATGCCTATCAGTGGAGTTATGTGGACCTATATCAGAAGATCTGCTTCAATGATTCATCTGCAGCTGTAACAGTACTTTGTGGAGCCCACTAGAATCTTGATCAACTCAATTAGTAAAATGGAGACAGCGCAATGGAACCATAATCACCAAGGATTCAAAAATCTTTGAGCAGTTCATATATCAACTATTCATGAGTTCTCTCCTTAATGCTGGCCATATAGCTCAGTTCCATATGCTGAAGCTCTATTCGGCTTACTGCTCGTGACATATCCCCACTTCCGGGATTTAAAGACATTCGACGCTGCTGAATTCTTGATATTGCCTGTGAAACATCAACAATTGATGGGCGTTTTCTGGGCACTTTATGCACACACCTGTAAGCGGTACTGGCTAGAAGCCTCACTTCTTCGAGATCACACTTCCCCACCAGCTGCTTATCAAGTATCTCATCCCAACCACCTTTGCCATCGCCATCCATTACAGCCTAAACGGAAACAACCATATCTTATCGATAATTGATAAAAAGTATACGTTATCATTATCATTTCTAATGCATTAATTTACAGCTAGGATGGGATAATCCTGGAATTGAATCTCCTGTTTCCCAAAAACACTTTTTCCATTCTTAAAAAATAACATCTTATCTTTTTCATTTCCAATACAACTTTTCCCAATTTCAATACATCTTTTCCTATTCTCGATACATTTCCATCCTAAATTCTCATCCCATTCCAGCTGAGCACAAAGTGGGACGTTTTTGAAATTTCTCTTTATCTACAGATTTTTAGTGACATAAAAAAATACATGCATATCTATTTAATACTTTATATAGATTTCGTTTTCTAATTTTTTAGGGTAAAAATATGTATATATCTTCATTCATTTTTAACATCTTTTCCTTATTTTATCTATTTTTTTTAATGACAAGTGTCTTCTTCAACCAAAATGATATTCTCTGATAAATATAGGTTTATCTTTTTTCAAGGCACTGATAGATTAGATTTTAATGATAAGGTGAAGGCAAGGTGCATTGATCCACCATGACGACCACCATCCGAAGGTTAGGATCATTGAACTACCATACTTTACACAAACAAAAATACAAGCATATTGTGAAATCTACCGTCTAGCATTTTTAACCTTTATGCTAAATATATCAATATACTGGATTTGCGGAATTTTCATCATCAAAAGTTCATTCCGATTAAATACAATCAAGGAATTTAAGGAAGCAAGAAATTCTAGATGGAAAAACTTACAAGATTTATGTAGTCCAATAAGCCTTGTTGCGGGTTTATAGCTGTGATGAGTTCAAGAAGTATTATGCCAAAACTATAGATGTCACTCTTCTTTGTGAACTTGTTGGTTGACAGGTACTCAGGATCTATGTACCCATACGTACCCTTCAAGCCTGATTTCCTACCGTCATATGACTCTTCCTTAGACAACCCAAAATCAGCAACCTAATCAAATAAATAAATTCAGGAAAGACATTAGGAAGCAGTAAGTGGAGGGAAAAAACCTCCTAATCACGCCAGCTTATTTGGCTACATGACCACTAGTAATCTGTCCGTGTTGTAATCATCCATTGTCAATTGGGCTGATGCAGCTTTAATTGTCTAGGGACAAGTGCTAGAAGGTTAAAGCTGTTAATGCAATGCTGCATGATCAGGAATTTGAACTGAACAAGTGACCTTGAGTAGAGGCTGTCCTCTCGTGATGCCAACTGTCCATGCAGGGGACCATGTGAAGAAGAGGAGATGCCAACAAAGTCATTTTCTTAATGATATAGTTGTGCACTTCCAGAATTTGGGGTGTTGAGAAAAGCTTCAGGTTACCAGTATAAGAACACAAGCAATTCGAGTGTGAGAGCAGCTACTTCATGCAACTAAGCCAAAGGCTAATAGTATCTGCATCCTAGCATACATAGGGATCACCATTGTGATGCCTATTCCATATTATGGTACTTATACTTATAGAAGGAGCGCTGTTAATTGAGAACTGTTGACATTAACATTAACTATTCACTATTCAATCAGATGGCTATGAATAGCAGACAGAATTTTGCATGTTGCCCATCAATTTAATATGTCAGTAGACACTCACAATACCACCTACTCGAACTAGGAACGGGACAACCAAGGAGGCACCAGTTACATGTGAAGATATTGATAGTACCGCAGGAGTTTCTAGTGGTATGGATATCAATGCAATAGTTGCCTTTCCAGAAAAAGACATCCCCGAAGTTGATGACAGGTGCAGAATTACAAGCACAAATGACTTGATGAATATATAGCCCTAAAACTCAATGTTGAATATATATCCCTGATAATCAGTGGCGCTGCTAGTGACACTCACAGCCTGTGAATGGAGACCACATACCCGGGAATGTTCTCAATTAGTCAATGCACTTCCAATTTTTGGTAAGTAAGAAAAATCACACACGATTGTGAAGTAATGGAGACCACATAACAGGGAAAGTTCTCAATACATTATTAAGAATCATGATCGGTGTCACAGGTTCCACTAATGCAAACAGAAAATTTAAATGATAGCAGATGGTCAGTTTATAGGGTCTTATTACTTTTTCTATTACTTTATTTTGATGATGAATAATGGCTAGAAGTGTATACCTGGGAATGTTCTCAATGAGTCAATGCACTTCCAATTTTTGGTCAGTAAGAAAAAACAGATGCAATTGTGAAATAATGGAGACCACATAACAGTTAAAGTTCTCAATACATTATCAAGAATCATGATCAGTTTCACAGGTTCCTCTATTGCAAACAGCAAACTTCAATGATAGCAGATGCTCAGTTTATAGGGTTTTATTACTTCTTGTATTACTTTATTTTGATGATGAACAATGGCTAGAAGTGTATTCGGGAATCAATTCACATTACCTTAGCACGCATGCACTGATCCAGTAGTATGTTAGCAGACTTCAGATCCCGATGGATTACAGGTGGGACTGCCTGTTTAAAAATCACATATTCAATTTCGTTTTATATTAGGGCATATGGAAATCATAGAACACTCATAGGGAAGAACTGACCTACCCCTTCATGTAGATATTCTATTGCATGCGAAACATCAAGAGCTATTTGAACCCTTTCTTCCCAGCTCAAAAACCGAGGCCCTTCAGCTACGAGCATGTACATCAAAACTCTCGTTATTTCACACTTCAAGAAAGGTTGCAATCAATCTGAAAGTAGAGGCAGAATTGTACTCATACAGAGAATTCAATAAGAATAACGTGCACTAACTTGTAATACTTCTGTAAACACACACACCCCCATATATTTTCATGTGCTTGTGATGTTTCAGGATGTGAACTGCGTCCTTCATCAATCAGAAGTCTCTAATCTGCCGACATCTTAAAGCATAGTTTGAGTAACTGATGCCAAAAGCTATAGCGACTATAGCAAACCACATATATTAAGTTGGGCGCTGCATGCCATTTGATCATTATCATTACCTCATACCAAATATTTGAGTTCATTTCTCCCTGCTTTTACAACTTGGATTTTCTTCTAAGGACAATCCCAATTATTTGCAGTTAGAGATCAGTCAAAGCCCACTCAACCATGTTCCAGATTGCATAGATTATATAATTTTGTCTTGACATGATCTCTCATATGCAACTTCTCCATTCAGATACAATAACGACTCCTTCGAGTTTTTCTAGAAATCTTTCATTTTGACGGGTGAATATGAAGTTCGTAGAAACTATGTAATCATTGAACATCTCATCCCACTTGGAAAGACACTGTTACTGATAAATGAGAAGTGCAATATCCAGCATTGGAGTTGTAACTAACATAATAATTTAGACTTAAGGTTCTGCTCATCTGGGTTCATTAAAACCAGGTGGAGGCCATTTCCAGCAAACATCAGGTGGTGACAGACATTAGGCAAAATGGATGGAAGTAAGAAAAGTGACCTCCGATTCACCTAGATTTGTTTCAGTTTTATGAAAGTAATTAAGCAGCCTTCAGTTTTAGAAGGGCCTACCAAGGACATACCCTGGGGTGGATACCAAAAAACAAAAATAAATTACCAAGACTTTGTGCATTTGAGATAACTTAGTGGTAAACAGCCTATGATGATATGGCAATGATGATTAATATCTTCCAAGTTTTCGAAAGATGTTAGTACAGAAGTTACCACACATTAGTGATACTCAACAGTTCTGTCTTAAACTTACTATATAGCAGACTTGCCAAGCTCCCATTCCTCATGAATTCATAGACCAGCATGTGCTGACCTTTATCCACACAATATCCAATCAAATTCACAAGATTCCTGTGGTGCAACCTGGCTAACAAAAGTACCTGTGCAGTAATGATATGTGTGTTCTGATTAGTCGATAAATGAAGGCAATCTAAGAATTTCATTTAATTCTATACAGAAGATGATGCAATGCTTTATTCATCCAGCATGAATCTGAATATTGTTTGAATCAAATAAATTTTCTGAGAAATCTAGAGAAAGAAACATGATTCTAAAACACAGTTCTTTGCACACCAAACAAGTTTTCTATGCGATATAACATGCAGTCCAACTAAGACATTGATGATTCCTCAAATTCTGAAGCATTTTTATGTAACAAGAAGCCAACCTTTCTGCCTTATGGAGTAAAATTGTTAGAAATATATAAGCACACCTCTGTTTGGAACTCCTTCTCCCCTTGTCTTGAGTTGGAGGCAAGCACCTTTACAGCCACAACTTCATTTGTTGGCATCACTGCTTTGTACACTGGACCAAAAGATCCCTGGCCTAGAATTGTAGTAAAATTATGTGTGGCCTTTTGAATATCCCTGGGAGAAATAAAAGTTAGGATTGTGATGAAACAAAATAGAGAATGACAGATTGGCCATAATTTTTTTGCCGATGAAAAGAGAATGTGCAGCTGAGATGGCCATAATTTTTCATGAGGAAGTGTCTCTTGAGTTTGACTGTCAACGGCTATCTTGCATAGTATTTTTGGGAAAATTAGTCCAAGGATACCAGTGAAAAGAATGAAGATCTAATGTTACTAACAAATAGCAAGGATGACGATGAATTTCTGTTTCATCTCATCTAACAAGCAATAAGTTTGGATTGTCGGCAAATTTAACATTTGCATACTAGGTGAAATTTCATACTTGTACGAATATCTTGGGATGCCTGACGCAGAAGTATGCAAATCTTTGCTATCATGGCTGCTCCACCAGGGCCATTGAGTGCTCTTTTTGTTGAGGTGTGATGAGCCATGCAAAACATTGGAATGTGAGAATGATACGCTAGACTCCATGCTTGTGCCAATGCCATTTGCACGTATCGGAAGTGATGTCACACCATTCTCATTGGAATGATTCACAGGATAAGAGCGCTTTCTGTAGAACCTCACTGCAATGAAAGCACAAGATGCCAGCAAAATCCCAAAAGCCACACCAATAGTGACACAAATGATAACCAAATCAGTTTGGCGCATTTTCTGTTCTGTTTTGTTTAGCAGAAAGAAAGAACATCGTGCAAAAATCAGAATGTCGAGATCCTGCCACACCAGAAAAAGAACATCAAAGAAGCTTAAAGGCAAGATAAAGACAGATACATAAGGCTAATATTTACATTCAGCATGGAAAAAGATACTGCTGATATTTAGATCTTTTTTAAAGTCAACTATCAAATCCTTTGATGGTAAAAGGCAAGTATGTTATGGACGCTGCCACGCTGGCGTACATCTCGATCAGATTACAGTGTCAAGACAAATGCCTATACCCCTCAAAAAAAGAAGAAGAAGAAAAAAAAAAGAAGAAGACAAAATGGCTATAAAAATTGGAACCTAGAGGACGATTAAAGAGAGTGAAACTAATGTGGGATGTGGAGATATTTTCATAAATTGGGATTTAGATTGTTTTAGGATGTTTATTTCTATTTTGGATTTTTAGAATATTTAGAAGATCTCCTGAAATATCTTAGAATATGTTTGGAATAAATTTGTATCTATTTTAAGTTCACTTTTTCTAAAAGTTTACCTAAAATATGCAATTTTTTTTCCTAAAAGATTAGATCTTTAATAAATGTTGTTAAAATAAAATGGCATGTTCTCCTATAAGTACCACCTTTGTAGGCTCTAAAGAGCATCAGTTTTGAGAATTATAAACAAGTGATTCTTTGGTTTTCTTTTCTACTTCTCTTTTGCTTATCTTTTTCCTTATTCTTCTACTCTTTCTACCTTTTTTCTTCTCTTCTCATCTCTTCAGAGGTTACTTCCTCTTTCTTCTATTTTCCTCTCTACCCATCCTCATTAGAAACTCTTCTGCATGATGAAATCATGGTTGGCTGAAAGCTTGATAGGTACAAAGCTCGGGCTTTTTCTTCAAGATATAACCTAAAAGCTCTTTCTTTCAAGATGGATCAATTAACAAGCTAATGATTACATATTCAGCAATGAAGTCATTCTACCGACTTTGCACCCTAGCAACAGATGAGTCGTGCTGGACTAGTCAGCTGCTCGAGGTTCAAACTTTCAATCATTCAAAATTCCCTCTGTCCAGAATTCCTCGTGGCTTTCCAATATTGTAAAGATTCTTTGCTTTGATTCTATGAAAAAGAATGGCCAAGCTTTGGAAGCCAAAGCATCACAAGGCATTGCAAGAGAAATGAAAGAACATAGTTGAAGTTCAGACGGCCGGTCACAACAAGACACTAAATTCCAAAGCCATTAAAACATTAAGAATAGAAGTTCTCCAAAAATCCTAAGAATCAACATATTTAAAACAAACCCGTTCCGATAAGACTTACAGACCCGCGTCAATCATTATAGACTGGTCTGCTAAAATTCATTAACTGCGAAAACTCGATGATCCCAACCAACCCAACAGCTCACAGAAAGAAGCAAGAAGCTTCCGAAGACCCATGCATCAGTACAGTAACACAAGCTCATCAGCGCAGAAGTTCTCGAAATCCTTACTGAAAACACTTAGCAGTTAGCACCTAAACCAAATAAAGCAGAAAAAACAGTGTCACGGAGCTCCTAAGCCAGTACCAACACCACGGAAAGATCCATTACAACCATTTGCAGTCACTCACCGCAAAATCAAGATACAGAAACACCCAAAAACCTAAATTCGCCCAAAAACCAAGACAAAGTAAACAACAAGGCTAACAAATACAGGTCGCTTGAACGGGAAAAATAATAATAACAAACGAAAAACCTGAATTCATGCAGATTCCGAGCATATAGCATACTTGGAGGCGAAAACAGCAGAGAATTCGGAGGCGGAAATCTCGGCCGATGAAAAATCAGAAAGCTAAAGCGCGGTTTCCAATTTTGCTTTGTTAAGGTGATGGACTTCGGCCGCGGACGCAACAGGAAAGAAGTAGAGCAGGAAAGCAAAAGGCAAGACGCCGAATTGGACGCGAACGGGAACATCCAATGCTCGAGCCGTCGTGCTCGGCTTTTTATTCGCCCTCCGGCGGCCGCGGATGCAATCTCTCACCTCGGCAAAAACAAACCCAAAAAAAAAAAAAATATCTGGGATAAATTTTTTTAAAAAGTGATTAATGTGATAGTGCTAATAACTAGGAGTAAAAAATAAATTTAAAATAAATAAAAAAGTATGAATAAATAATTTAACATAGGTTAATAGTTAAAACTTTTCTCTTGTATAACTATCTTATTTTTTATATCTTCATGTACAACTATCATGTTTTTTTTACAATTTCTACACAAGTATTCGTATAATTAATCTATTTATTTTAACTTTATTATATTTATTTCTTATCATTAACCATATCATATTACATTATTTTTTTATTTTAAAAATTTTTACACAAAAAAATTTTTGTTCAAAAGTTTTATTACTTTCAAAGTATATTTGAAATAAAAAATTATGTAAAAAGGGAAGGGAAATTTTTTCCTAACACTAAATACTTTATAATTTTATGATATAAACCTTTTAACTTATGCTAACATATGTTCATGTTAGTCCGGGCCTTGAGCCAAGAAAATTCTAGTGCATTATAAAGAAAGTTATCTTGATATATTAGTTAAAAAAAGTTTACAAAGGGTGTTTTTCAAATTTACCTTCTTCCTTTTGCGTGCCGTAACACATTCTAATATGTAATTATCTCAGTATAAGTATTCTGAGTTTTGTTTTCTAAATCATTCTTTATATATTCCAATTATTATCCGTATTTGTGATTAATTTATTTAACTATAAAATTTTTCAAACTAAAATTTTCAACCTAAAATTTTATCATTTTTAGGGTGTGTTTAGGAATGGATAAAACTTTTGATGAAAAGTTTTGGAGAGTAAAAATTGTAAAATTATGTGATATGATAGGAGTAACGACGATGAGTAAAAATGATAAAGTTAAAATAGATAAGTTAGTTATGTGGGTAGTTGTGTAGAAATGATTGAAAAGTAAGATAGATGTATACGAAAATGTGAAGAAATAATTAAAAAATAAGGTAGTTTCGGAGAGTGAAAAGTTTTAGATTGAAAAGTTTTAACGTGATATTTTTTAAGTATTACCAAACGCGCCCTTAATAATTATCCTATTTTTAATTATGTATATATATCTTTTGATATAACTACATATTTTTTACTCATTTCTACATAATTATTTATTTTAATTTTATCTCTTTACTCTTCATCATTATCCCAGTTATATGAAATCATACCATCTCAAAAAATTTTATACCAAAACCTTTTATCCAAATTTTTTTTCAATTCTCAAATGCACCCTTAATAAATTAATTTGTTTTCAGTTATTATTATCCACCGTCGGACCAAATTAAGACATGAGGAGATGCCGGCGTAGGAGAGTACAGCAGAGCTGGCCATCTCCATCGCTAACAGACGACCACGCGGCCGGGCCCCTCAACCAATCCGCCCGCCAAAAGGCGGCCTTTCCGGCACCCTGGTCAATGCGCTACCAGACGACCACATGGTCGGCCCATCATCATCGAGCACACAATTCCGAAGATCCACATGCAGCTTCCATCGCTAATCTGAACCGTCTATTTTGTTTAAATAGCAATATAACAGTGGTTAGTTCTTGATCCACACTCTCTCCGGAAACATGGTCGTCCAGCAAGTATGAAGAAAACTTCTAGAATTTACAAAACCATTCCATGTTGGAATGGTCAATGGCGTGCATAAAATAAAAAACGGAAAAGCAACACTTAAGAGTGCATCTGGTATTTGAGAAAAAATTTTAAGGGTCTTTTTGAGAAGTGATAAAATTTTTGATAAAAAATTTATTATATAAAAATTTTTGAAATGAGAGAAAATAATATGATATGATATAGGTAAAGATAAATAGTAAAGAATATAAAATTAAAATAGATAGATTAGATATATAAGTAGTTATATAGAAATGATTGAAAAGTAAGATAATTATTTAGAAAGAAGTGAAGAAATAATTAAAAAATAGGATAGTTATAGAAAATGAATATTTTTTGGTGTACACAAACACCCCCTGAATAAAAAATTTTAAATGGGAGGAAACAATGTAGTATAATATGGATAATGATGAAAAGTAAAGAAAATAAATTAAAAAGTTATAAAAAATAACTAAAGAGTAAGATTGTATTGAAAAATATGAAAAATAATTTAAAAAGAAATTATACAAATATAAAAGTTTTAGATAAAAACTTTTTGATAAAAACAAATGCATCCAAATTAAAAGGAATAAAATTATATGAAATGCATGAATAAATGAATGAAAAATTGAATAAGATTAAGTAAAAACGTGAATAAAAATAGGAAGACAAAATTTTTTGCTTTTCCTGGTATCTAACACAACTTTTACATAGCTAGATCCTTTGAAGTAGTCACTATTCACAATGCGACCTTGATCTTTGAAACCTTCGATGAAAAAAATTCGAATTATCAGAATTATAAGATTCCAATATAAAATGTCCATGAGAAGCATCTCCTGTAGGACGAGAATGAAATAAGGATAAGATATGGTTTGAGACAGAAGTGTATTAAAAATGAGAAAAGGTGTATTGAAATTGAAAAAAATTATAATGAGAATGAAAAAAGTTGGTTATTATTTTTTGCAAACGAGAAAACTATTTTTGAGAAATATGAGATTTTATTCCAACCTCATTGCATCCTAACTCTGAACAAAAGCGATGCTTCAATGATTACAACAACACAAAAATAGTTCGCAACTCTGCTGCATTTTTTTACTAACTTGGTGATTAAATTTATAATTTAATTCTTCCACTACATTCAAAATTATTTTTAAAATAGGAATCCAAATTTAGTGTAAATCAAGTATATGGATGGAGCCTATCCAATAAAGGTTAACATCAATGTGAAAAAATGTTTGATTTATACATTGATCTTAAAATTGCTAATAATCATTTGAACTCTTGAAGATATTATTTCCATATAATAAATAAACGATTGCATACAATATTATAACGTTCTAATTCATATTATAAATGGCCTTCAGATTTTTTATAACTTACACATATATGATTATATATTTTTAAGCCAGTATGGTTCACGAAAGATTTTGATTAAAATTATTTTTTGCAGCTTAATAAAATAGATGATGTTAAACAAAATTGGTTAATTTGATATTAATTTAATTATGTGTGCAGACATATTCAGTACGCGTTAATTTGTAAAATAGATTCCAACGTTTTTCATAATTGTATTTGTTCAGGGAACATATTCCCCCATGATGGGCGTTGATTTGTTATATGTATTTGGTGCTGCAGTTTTTGCAGGATTAGGTAGAACAGCTGGTGGGGTTCTCAAAAAAGGGCTTATTTTTTTCTCGTCAAAAAAAAAAAAAAAAAAGGGCTGGTCAACCAAACCACGGCAGAGGTATACTAAAATGTCTAATTACAATACATTCGGCACCCAATTCAGTTCAAAAAGTTGTTCCAGTCATGCGATTTAACTGTTCAATCGATTTCCGGGAAATAAATTAGACGGTTAAAAGTAAAATAATGAAAGGTAGGCAGCATTTAGATCAGGAAGGCCTCAGCGAGGAATTATGATACGTAGACTGAGTCCATGCAATTTTGAAAGGTCAACTTGCTCTAAACTAGAATTTGAATTAAAAAAATATGTGATTAATTTCAAATATGACCATATTTTTTTCACTTTTATTTTAATATATGACCATACATTTATAAAAATGCCAAATACTGATATAGATTTTCACCATATTTTCAAATATAATAATGTCGTCAAATTTTTCCACATATTTTTACTAAAATGTTATTGACTAAAACCTAATTCTGTATCTTCAAAAGAAATCTAAGACTAAATTAAAGAACAAGTTATTGTGTATATGATTAGCAAAATAGGGAATTATAACAATGTACAGTAAAAATAGAAGATGGATTTAACTTTTAGCCAAGATATTTTTTGATAAAAGCACATGAATATGGTCATATTTGAAAACATAAAAAAATGTGTGGTCATATTTGCCATTGTCATTAAACAAATAATAGTATTTGGAAATAGGGATAAAACTTGTAGTTGTATTTGAAATTAAGCTTAAGGATTTATTAGGATGTATATAGAATTCATATCCTATATATTTTATACTTTGGGGAATGTATTTCTGAATAAAAAAAGATAGATATTGAGTACATATTTGTTTCTCATTATAAAAATATTTATTTTTCTATTTTATCAATAAATATAGTTTTTACTTAATATTTTACTTTTTTCCGCTGTATTATATTTTTTAATACCAATGGGAATCGGTACGCTATTTCCTTTCCTGTATTCATGATTATAGTTTATCTTTTTTTTTTTTTTTTTTACATTGCATTTTCTTTTGCACTTAAGTGACCGTCTTTTACATTCTCCTTTACACCTTTTGGCCTATTAAGAGTGTGTTTGGTTGGAGGTAAAACTTTTGATGAAAAATTTTTGAAGTAGAAGTTATCAAATCAATAGAAAATGATGTGATATAATAGAAGTAATGATGATGAGTAAAGAGAATAAAGTTAAAATAGATAGGTTAGTTGTATGGGTAGTTGTGTAGAAATGATTGAAAAGTAGGGTAGTTTGTATAGAAAAATGTGAAAAATAATTAAAAAATAGAATAATTATGGAGAGTGAAAAGTTTTAGATTGAAAAATTTTAATTGACATTTTTTTGCCTAGAACAAACACACCCTAAATGAGCACTTTTTTTGAACGAGATTAAATAAGCACTTAGGTTGCGTTTTGGATGAGGTAAAAGTAAAAGTGGGAAAGTGAAAATAGAAAAAGATTTTAAAAAGTGAGTTAATAATACAATGTGTATGAAGAGATGTCAAAATTGATTGAAATGTAAAAAATAAAGTGGAGAATTGAGAAGTCAGAAAGGCACATAGACGGGTCGGGACTTTTTCTTATAAAAACTTTAACCCGATGCCAAACCGACGTTCAACGAAATTGTATGCTTACCCATAAATGTTGTAGAGAACTTCATTGACAAAGTCTCCGGAAATTGATCTGTTGAACTTGAATCATGGAGACTGAAACCAAGCCCTAAGAATCTTAACCACCGTTGGTGGCGAGAATTCCATTTTTGGTGGCAATGGAGAAAAAAGATATAACAAATTTTTTTTTTTTTTGGGGGTCAAAAGATATAACAGATTCATTTCACAACATTGCGACTCACCAGCTTGTGTGCACCAGCTGAGCTTTGTAAACCTACTTTTGGGGTGGATAGGAGCTTGACTTAGTAAATGAAGGCATGGCTCCCAAGTCGTTCTGCTCTTTTAGTTGCCATCAACCAATGGTAACAAGAAGAAACAAACAGGAAGGGCGTCGATGATATCTACGGTACCAGGCCCTGCTTTTGGGTATGCCCTGGTCACATCTCAAAGATGCCACCAAAATATGCCTCAATTTCATGCATACTTCCGCACCATAAACTTCACAATCATGAACCCGGGCCATGCCCATATGGTTGAGCAGTTACAGGCATTCAAAAGAGTATAGGCCATGGCCCATAGGGGATGATCAATTTCAGCTACAAGCATTCATGTACCATAGCCAATGGCCCATATGAGTTGAATAATTGCAGTAACGAGCTGAATTAGACAACTTGAAGAGCAAAGCTCTAATAATTCGGAGAAAAAATAAAACTTGACACGTGAGATGATGTGTTCGCTAATGTTGCATATTGATCATTGGCTGCTTGACCACGCGATGGGCTAGAAATAAGTGAAGTGTTAATGGGCGCAGCCCAGTTAAGCTCACTTAGGTTTAATAGGTTGGGTTATATTAAATGTTATAAGTATTTAACTCAACAACCTAAGATGCTTAAGTAGTTAAGGTATTGATATTTGGTATAGGAGATTTCAAGATCGAGTCTCGTTAAATGAATAAATGGTATATATTTGCTTCTGTCTCATTTTCTTCTTTAATGTGAAGGGGATTGGACCTCTTGAGCTTTTAACTATAGCATAATTTGATGAAGGTTTATCAGATGATTATGTTAGGGATTGTGCTAATATGTGTTTTTATGGTTGTTAATCATGCTAAGATATTATATGTTATATTGCGCAAGAAATGGATGCCACATAATTATTTAAGGAATGTATTATTTACATTAAATTAATTATGTAAGGATTTATCAATAATTTGATAATTTTATTAACATAAAGATAATTTCGGGCAAGATAGAAAATATAATGACATAATTATAATTTATTTTGAGTGAAATAAATTAATGTATATGATTATATATGTTATATTGTGCTTGGATGGTCTAAAATTAAATATGTTAGCCAAATTATTAATGAGATGAATTTTAATATATTTTTAATGCATTTCATATGTTTAAAGGAGATATATATACAATATTATTATATATATATAAATGGCCGAATGGTAAAAATGAAAGTCACTTCCTATTTTCGAGTTTTATGGTAATTTTGCAATTTTACCTAGTAGTTTTCTAAAAATCTTATGTTGTCACAGAGTTTTCTGTAAAATCAGAAGTGGCGAGAGGTTTTGTAATTTTCAGAAGCTGGAGGAGAACTTTTGGGACTAGGCCGGCCAGGTTGGGCCTAGCAGCAAATGAGCCCAAATTTAGCGATATGCCTGAGCAAGAGGATCCAGTTAGCAATCCCGGGGCTTAAAGCCCAGATTTAAAACCCACGTAGTGAAGCCCAGATTTTGGCCCACCAGGAAGCCCAGTCGGCCAGGATTATCAGTGGCGAGACCAAGTTACCAGCGGCGAGGGACACTTGGTACCATTTGGTGCATCTATCTTCAAGTTAATGTAAATTAAGTTCTAGAGGTCTGATTTGAATGATCCAAAGATCGTTCGATATTATGAGTTCAATGAAAGGGTTAGATTAGCCAGATAAGGTCTAAAAGTTCAAGTTTTAGGGATAAAGGAGTATCTTAAGGGATTTAAAGTTCTAAATCTTTAGGATAGTCCCTAAACTTAAAAGTAAATACTTGTAGGAAGGATGATGACATATAAGATGTATTTTGAGCAATTGAGAGAAGATAATATATTTTTATGATCTTAATTGCATGACATTATTTCATTTATTAAGTTCTTATGAACTGACCATTTTCCTTTGACTCTCAGATGACCTAGTAGATGATGATCAATGAGATGGTGGTGACATAATGAATTTATCTAAATTGTTATTTTATGTAATAAATGACTTGACTTGGATATAAATATTTTTATTGATGTGGACATGGTTATAATAACTTGGTGAACATGATTGCTTGGATATAATAATGCAAGTTTATTTATGATTGCTTTTTTGAGATGATTTTATTCAATATATGAAAAGATTTTGAAGTTTTAAATGACTTAGACTGAAAACTAAGGCAAAAACTTTGATTTTTAGTTCAGATGGTTACATCACGTTTCAACAATCCACTCTATATGGCATATATTATTGTTTTTCTATTTTACAAATAAGACATCTCACAGTTCCAACTCTCCCACAGAATGATATAAAAACTAGTCGAGAACTTAAATAAAAGATTGAAATCTAGAGGGGTCGTAGGTGGCTGATTCCTTAAGAGGCTGTACAAATCATGGGGGCCCAACTTGTACAAATTGCCCATTATAGCAATGAATCTTCCTGCCGCGGCAACATCCTACTCTCTCTCTCTCTCTCTCTCACGTGGTAGAATTGCTAACACTCTTCCCAAGAACTCTCAACAAGGGCCAAACATTCACTAAATCTGAAGCAGTCCATTAGGTGATCAATGGTCATCCCTGCAGCTTGCATGAAGGAGTAGACGATAACTGGCCCCACAAATCGAAAGCCTCTTCGCAGCAGATCCTTGCTTATGGACTCTGATTTTGGAGTCCTCAAAGGAACATTTCTGGGGTATCTGCATCTGTTGATTATGGGCTTGTAATTGACAAACCCCCAGAGGTAGTTGCTGAATGATCCGAATTCCTTCACAATCTGAATTCCATCCAAATGAAAATATCAGTTTCCGTTCAGTGCTTGTTGAATTTATCACTTCTAGATTGTGTGAACTAAAATTAGCTGAGAATGAGTTCGAAAACTCGAAATTCAACTCTTTGTAAATGCTATAATCTAGCTTGCTCCCGCAAACTGGTGGCCCAAAAGACAATGCACTCACTACAAGATCAATCCAATCTTACCTTCATGATGCACTTGGCATTGTCTACAATGCACCTAACTCTGCTCTCAGCTAACATGAACTTCTTGTTGGAGCTAATCTCAATCATCTCTTTCTCTCCCATCTTTGCAACTGCATTTATGTCAAATCTTGCAAAAGCATCCCTTCACACCCACGAATAAGTAAACATTAAATTGCGTGTTATCGTGTGCTATTAGAGATAGAAATCAAAATCCCAGCAGACGCTCTTGTTTGGTTGGTACTCAAAAATCGCGTCAAAGTCTTCACTCTGTTTGCGATCGAGAGCGTATCCAATTGTTATGAGTTCCATTAAAGACTCAGAATTATGGGAAGAGAAAAAACCTGTACAACTCCCTCCGGCTGAGAATATCAGTCCAGTTGAAATCCATCAACATGCCCGACAATATGAGGACCTCGAATAACTGGCTGTTCCATAATCATAGATATTAAATGTCTGAATTTGCATCGAATGCAGCTTGGTGTACAAAGCCGTGTGTGGGCATTTGAGCCATGATATGCTGGCCAGTTGTCTTAAACTATGTCACCCATGTAACCAAATGGTTGGATGGATGCGTGATTTTCAGCCCAGCAGACCTATATCTGGGTAGTCTGATTCACTGCTCGTCCCACACATGGCAGGAAAAGTGTCGGCTTCATTCACACTTGTGATAAATCAGGAGAAAAAGAAAGCTCACTTATCATCATACACTGGGACACCCCACTGCTCGTCGTGGAACAGAACATAGGCCTGATCTGAAAAAAATGCAAACAAAAGTCACTAGACCTTCTGAAAATGATTTATAATCCATGAATTCCTGTGATGTTTGTACCATTGAAAATTTACACTGCGTCACATTTGTAAATAAAATTTCAGTATCTTTCCCATGCTTCCTAGGCATTTTTTTTTCCAAGGACCATGGGAACATGATGATTCTTTTCTAAGGACTAGATTTGTAGTTCAAGAGAATGCAACTTACCACTGCCTTTAGTAATCCAATGGCACCTCTTCAAGTTCCCTTCTCTTGTCTCTTCTGAACTCGGCTTCCCTGCATCAACTGCAACCGGAGAAGCCTCCCTTCTTTGACATGGCTCGTCAATCCCTCGCTTTAAAATTGAGGCCTTTCGGTCAACATTGAAGATGGTGCTGTTGATCAATGATTCATTTGAGTTTTGGGAAAGAGAAGAGAGTGATCCCGATGAAGTGCTTTTGTGGATTCCAATTGGGTAGATCTTCTGGAAGTGTTTGGACAACGTGGGCTTGTTTTGTTTCTCTTCCCTGAGGCTTCTGTTTCTCTCCAATAGAAAACGCTTTACGGTGGCTGTGGGCATGGTTTTTGGGTGTTACAAGATTCTCAGGCAGCTGGGAACCGGTGGACGCTGTACGCATGTGAATGTTTTAAGATTTGGGATGCTTTAGGTGGTTTTTAAATGGGAAGCAGTCCAAGCGTCCTAGTCTCATGATGGTTGGTGGGGTGTGAATTTCATAGCAGGATTATGAATACATTAGGTGGAATCTCAAAAAGAAGATTAGACCTTTGGTCTACTCCTAATTTCTTGCACCTCATTAGGGCGCTAGTTCATGGTAGCTTACACATGGGGCCTAAAATAACTCATCTATCATCTTGTTGGACCAATTTCTAAGAGGGGCATGAAAGATATTATATTAGGCTCCGTTTCCACCACATCATCTTGCTTGGTTAGTCAACAAAATAAAATTTTCTGTTTCTGATATGTAACTATCCTAAATTCCTAATAATCTACTCTTGCTCAGGTTATTTATAATTTTTCGCTTATTTTCATTCATTTTTTGACTGATTCATTTCGTGTTCCTATCATCCTATTCATGTGTATGGATGGATAATGATGCAAAGATTTGAATTGCTTGTATCTCAGAATTACATCCTTTCATTGCTTAACCCCCGAAAGGTCCACATCACAGGAGTTAACTGTTAGTTAATCAAATCAAGCATCAATAATCCCATCACAGAACAGAAATATACCTCACTTTTTTCCCTATTCGAGAAAGCGAGTGCAGGACATCAAGGCACAAGCAAAATTTTGCTTGAGGACAATTTCAAATGCTTGTTGAAGAAGTAAATTGCGGTTTAACCAAGTTAGCTTGTGCAACTATCGGATTTCATCAGTGTTCCTTTAAGACATCAAGAACACGCCAGTTCATTTTCAAGAACTGCCTCCTCACCTCTCAGTTCATAGAAAATCTGCGATGTAGTTCTAGCAAGGAAATCGATTTTAGTGAAATTAGCCATACATGGCCCTTGCACAAATAATTCTCCTGAATCACAATTATTTTAATTTTACCACCACTTAATTCAACTAAACTGTTCAAAACAACTCCGGTCAGGGTCTGTCTAATATATACATATATAATTAGAAGAACATATAAAAAAATTATTTAAATTAATTCATAAGCATTAAATTATAGACATTTGATTATATCTTTGCAGATTGCATACACAAGGAGAGATTTTCTTGGATTAATCAGGTTTAAACTCTCAAAATGATTACATTTTGTTAGCCCAAGCGAGTTGTTATTTATTATTATTATTAAGAAACTCTTTAAATTTAGAACCAAATAAATGATGCTCAATATGATGGTTGGCTAAATGTCCAAAAAAAAAAAAAAAAAAAAAACACTGGTGGGTCCAAAATGAAAGGCTGGCTTTATCTAGATATTTAATGTAGGCCTCATTGAATCGCAGCCCTTTGACGCTTTATTGAACATGAGTGGACCCACTGTGGCCAAGGGCGGTTGCTAGAATATGTGTGAAAACCCTGTAAAGTATAGAGATGTGGGGACTGAGGAGCTAGCGAGGACAGTTGAAAATGGAATGACACAAGGTACAAGCAAACATAGATCATGTATATAAATATTGATTGGTAAATATAGATCATATTAGTTGCAATGTTTGATCACTCAAATGGAGGGGCAGGCAATGGGGGGCCATTGCAAGCTTAATTCCTACTCCTATGATAAACGAGAAAGTGTCAGCTCAGCCTACATAGAAAGAGACATGCTATCTGTGAGTCTCAAGCCATTTTGCGCATTTTAGAATGGTGAGATGAGCTTTTCCTTTATGGTGGGTAAGGTGGTACAGCTCTTCATCCAAACATGGCCTCCCAAATGGATTGCACACCTAATTCATGCCTGGCTGGTGCGTTCCCCACGAACTAATGGCCACCAAGGTTTGGGCTTGAAATTGGTATCCACATGGTCACACATATATACCTAAATCCGGGGATTTAGTTACAGTAGGATGGTTTATAAATGTGGAACGCTTCAATATTTATTAAAAGCGCATCTTAATTAAAAGGCTTCAGAAGAAGCCTTTTCAAAGTATAGCTACTTCGTATCAACTATCAGCTATTCATTTTTTGCTCACCTTCTTGACTGAATGAAATGGACTTCTCCTCGTTTCGTACATTCGCATCTGAGAATTCTGTGATAGAAGTCATTTTTTAAGCCACCTTCGAACGGCCAATGAACGTCTGCGAGGATAAATTGCTTAGTCATTTTGAAAAGCACCGATCATTTACGGCAGACCGGCCCAAAAAATATTTTTTTTAAATTTTTTTTTATAAATATGTTAATCTAGTTATATTTAATCCATAAACTAAATTTTACTATTTTTAGATATTTGTGTATATTTATTTTAAATTTTTAAACACAGGAGTACTTAAGTCATTTTAAATAATTTTAAATAACTTACATACCTTTGTGTTTAAAAATCTAAAATAAATATATATAAATATCCAAAAAGGTAAAACTTGATTTATAGATTAAATATAATTAGATTAACATGTTTATAAAAAAATTTAAAAAAACAAAAAATATATATTTTTAAGTCAGTCTGAAATTATCATAAATGATCAGGTGTCTATTTTGAAATAGCACGGACTTATTTTAATGTAGTATTTTTTTTATCAGATATTTCAATGTAGTATTAGAACTAGACCTAAGCTTACTTCATGGTTCTCCTTTAATTTTATATTATCCATCTATAGCTCTAGCCTGATGACTTTTTGTGAAATTCCACCACTTGTTGGGATTTTCAAATATCAAGAATTATAATATATAGCACACTGTATTGCATGTGTATATCATATAAATAGTTACCCGATGCATAAAAAAAAAGTTACCCAAGTCATTAAGGATGTGGCCGTTAAATAACTAATTATTGGATCAAGTTTTGCCTCCGAGCATGTGACAGTTGTATTTGCTGTTTCTTGTTGATCTTGTTTCAAAAATTGTATATATAGAGATCTTCGTAAGTAGATTAGATTTGCTCCTCTCCTCACTCAAGATATTATCCATTGCTCTCATTGAGACATCCTATTGCATGGTGTTGTTTGAGACATTGATCGCTCTTGTTTTAATTCATCATTATTTGTTCTAGTAGTTGATTTATAAGATTGTCATACATTTTAGAAATTTCTCTCTATTTAACTAAGATTTTCAGTCATCAAGTATATACATATATTTAGAAGAGGAACTACTTCCTATTTTAATGTGGGTTTTACTTTCTTATATTGTGAAGCAACGACAAAATTATCTTAAACAGTAAATAGGATAACAAAATTGTGCTATAAAAAGTAATATCATAATACGCATAAAGTGAAGCTTAGATTTATTTTTCACTTTTATCACTTTCCTTAATTTCCTCTTTCCCTCATATTTACCCCAACATGGTCTAGAATCAACTCCTATTGTCTAAACAGTTGTTAGTTCAAATTCTTGCTTATAACAACATTAACAGCATTCTTCCTTCATACTGAGTTTCTTACTTTGGAAATAGATTATGAATTTCATAAAAGTCAAATGGTGCCTCTTTACGTTATGTGTCCACGTTGTCACTTTGTTTCCTGTCAACACCTGCCTCAAATAACATTTTCTTGCTCTTAGCAGCATTATCAACATTCTTCCTTAAAAAAAAAAAAAAAAAAGCTACATTACATTGAGTTTGCAGCAATTATCCTATTTTTTTCGTTTTTTTTTTTTTATATTCCAATCATTTATTCTCACTTTTTTTTTTTTATATCATCTTACACAGTTACACTACTTTCTCACTTTTTAAAATTATTTACATATCAACTTCCTCACTTTCGGGCTGCCCTCTGCCAAAGCAGACAGACTTCTCGGCGGCAGGTTTTTATCATTGATGCGATCTGGGGGCTTAGTGCATGCATTACACGACGCAAAGCCAGTCACCATCCACCTATAAACAGATAGATAATGACGAGATTATTAAAAATTGTCTTAGTCACTTGGCGACAACCAGCAAATTCGCTCACATGCATCTAAATAAAACCTGAAAACTTCCTTAAATCTTTGGTTGTTGAGTTGGATTTTATTTTAAACCATCCTCCTTTGTCATATTATTTCCTTCATTTTTATCTACTTCCCTCCTTTTCACATCATTTCAAAACAGAACTCTTAAATTATTTTGAGGCCCTTCCCATGACGAAAAGGCTTTACATCCCTCTGGATCGTCACGGAACCAAAACAGTGGGCCTGATCTATAAAACTAAACTTGCTGTTTAGGCAGAACAACTGCTTTATAAGTCACAGTCATCTGCCGTCAAGCCAATTATGCTTGTCAAAAAGGCGCAGCTTGGGCAATAAGTCGTCTCGTTATGCCAATTTTCAAATTGGTATGCTCAAATCTTGCCATCTTGCCCATGAGGCACAATATTTTCCCACATAATTATTTAATCCTCGTAAAATATACTTAAAAAAAAAAAAACAAACAAACAAACAAATAGGAGGGTCCCGTGTAGGCTTGATCTTTAGTCTGCACTGGGAAGATTATATTTGGTCTTTAGTCTCAGACCCCAGTGCATTCAACTCCTTCACCATCTCCTCCAAATCCCTGTAAGAACTGCCACCCTTTTTTACCGCGTCCAGACAAGCCTTTCTTAGCTCCTTGGCTCGGGCCCTCTTCGCCTCGGACAGCGACTCGGCTAAAACCCGAGACAACTCGGCCGGGTCGGGCACTGAGTCGCTTCCCTCCCCCACTCGAACCGCCAACCCAGTCTCTTCCACCAGCAGCCTTGCATTCACGAACTGCTCCGCCCCCATCGGCCAAGCAATCAACCGCACACCAGCGCAAATGCCCTCCAGGATCGAGTTCCAGCCGCAGTGAGTCAAGAACGCCCCCGTAGCCCGGTGACCCAGGATCGCCACCTGTGGGGCCCATCCCCTGATGACGCGACCCCTGAAAGACACTCGGTCCTCGAATCCGTCGGGGATCGATCCGCAATCCTCCACGACGTGGCCCTGCCCGGGGATTTTGACGGCGAATATAAACCTCACCCCGCTCGCCTCTAATCCCGCCACCAGCGCATCCACCTGTTCTTGATTCAGCAGCACCTCCGACCCGAACGCGACGTACACTACCGAACCTTCCGGGCATGCGTCAAGCCACGCCAGCAGCTCTTCAGCCGGAGCGGAGCTGGACCCACCTCGACCCAACGGGCCGATTCCTACTGCCATGAGCGGGCCTACAGCCCAAGCGCGTTGGCCCCTCCCTCTGTGTCTACGCACGTCGTCAAGGTAAGTGGACTCCAGCGCCGCGAAAGTGTTGTACGCTGCGCCCCAGCTATCTGTATTCGCGCGCATGCACTCATGCATGAAAGCCCAATCCTCGTCCGTTGGCGCCAGTTCGATGCATCGCCGGACAATTGCGGGGAGGCGCTTGTACTGGAACGCAGGGGCGTTAGGGACGGCGGCCAGCGTGTGGAGCGAGCCGTCCCGGCGCACGTCGGAATCGGTTATCAGGTCGTTGATTACGGCGACGGCCAGGGCGCCGGAGGAGTAGAAGACGATCCTGGGGATAGCGAGCTGGCGGGCTAGGCTATCGGTCCATCCGAGGAAAAAATCGGAGATAAGGGCGACTGGTGGAGAAGGGTGGGAGTGGAACCATTGGATGATGGGGTCGCGGAGGCCAGTGAGGGCGCGGACGATGGCGGCAGTGGAGGAGGTAGGGGGGAGGTCTTTGACGTTTTCGACGCCGGGAGGGATGGTGGGATGGGGAGGGAGGGGGAAGACGAGGGTTTGGATGGAGGGGGAAGCGGAGAGAAGAGGGGAGAGGATGGAGAGGTTTTTGGGGGTGACGAGGATGGTGATGGTGAGTCCTTTGGCGGAGAGAAGGTGGGTGAGGTCGAGAATCGGGATCATGTGGCCCTGCGCGGGATGCGGAAACACCAGGATGTGCGCTCCTGCATTGGCGCCGCCGGAGGACGACATAGCTTGGTACTCTCTACTGATCAACCACTGCCGATGCTGTTGGAGGCAGAGAAAATGGCAGACAGCCTTATGGGGACGTTTGGGAATGGGATGTGGGAAACGGGCGCCGATCTCCTGCACCTGCTCGCGGGTGCCCACCTATTTTTTTTTAATTTTTTTTTTGAATTTTTTTTTCTAAAAAAGTTAATACCGGTGTATTTAACATGTGTATAAATTTTTACTATTTTTGGAATATTTTAGATATTTACTTTTTATTTTAGAAAATTATTGGTATTTTAGGTAATTTTAAATTACTAAAATGTCACTTATTTTCAAAAATAAAAAATAAATATTTAAAAATCTCCAAAAATGGTAAAAATTTATACACATGTTAAATACACTTGGGCTAACAAGTTTATGAAAAAAATTTCAAAAAAAATAAAAAAATAGGTGTGTGCGCCCGTGGGAAAAGTGGGTGTGAAATGGTAAGTGCACGAGTTTCAAGACATATTATTAATCAATTAATTATCATATTTTTTTATTTTTATTCCTATATTCTAATCATTTTTTCTATCAACTACTTTTCAATAAACCTATTTATTCTAATTTTACCCATATTATTTTATATCAATCACATAATTTTTAAAATATTCTATTTTCTATTCCCACCAAATAACACATTTCCCGCAACTTTTACATTCCAAACGGCGACTGTACTTGGGACGTTTGGTAATTGTAACGCATAGGAAGCATGCAAACCCATGAATTTGATTTCTACGGGTCAAATCATTTTTCCATGAGTCATACTATTTTTCACACTTATATCTCTATATTCAATTATTTTTTCTACTAACTACATACAATAAATCTATTTATTTCAATTATACTTATATTATTTTTTATCAATCACATATTTATTAAAATATTTTTTTTTTCATTTCTCACCGTCCTGTAATTTTACAAACCATCAAATGTCTCGTGATCCGATCCTGGATGGCATACGTACTTGCTGACGCTTGCACAGGAATCTAGCGTACAAAATGAAAGTTCCACCACGCGTTTGGTGAACGCTGAAAATGGGAAACGGCGGGATTTCATGGGAAGCCGGCGCCGTACTTTCCCAAATTTTATTTTTTCATTTTTATTCCTGCAATTTAATTATTTTTCTACCCATTGTCTTCACCAAATCTATTTATTTCACCAATACCCTTATCGTTTCTTATTAATCATACATTTATCAAAATATTCTTTTTATTTTCCACCATTTCCTACAGTCTTATAAATAAACTTCTAGAGAGCCTGCGATGCCACCGTGAACGAGTACTCCGATGATCTATTTATGCACTGATGAGGTTGGCGTCGAAACTTCAGTACACACTGTAAGTAACATAGACATGGAGATGAAAAGATAAAATAATTGAAAATTAGAGTAGTTGTATAATTAAAAAATAGAATAGTTGTATAGAGAGAAGTAAAAAATAATTAAAAAAAAAGATAAAAGTGGAGTCGAAAAAATTGAGCAGATTTTTTTCTTTGTTTCTTTCGGCACATCATCTTCAATTTTCATTGACTTCCAGTCATGTAAAAGCATTTTTACTAAAAAATTTGACCTGTTTCAAAAGCATTACTTCTGGCGAAATGGACTGATAAGAACCGTCGGATACAGCCATCTCCAAGACAAATCAAAAGAATAAATCGTTAACAGAAAATTTTGATTTTTGTCATCAAATTTTGCCATTTGCATCATAAATGCGCATGTCCATGTAGCACTAAGAAATTTGCTCTTATCATCATACATGCATTCAAAAAATAAACAAACAATTAAAATCAATCATGAATAAGGAATGTCTTGGTTTATAAATATAATGACAAAACTAATCGCATAATTTAATATGGCATATAGATATGTCGCTGTTACATTGTTAACAATTGCCTGCTGCCTCGATATGTCAGGTGTGAATGAAATAGTGATAAGATAAGATGAGGTGTTCTCTTGTTTCCCAGAAACACTTTTCTCACTATCAAAAAAAAAAAAAAAAAAAAATGAAATTTTTTTTTACAAATATATTTACAAGCTCTAACCAATATGGCATTCGAATCCCTACATTTGCAAATATTGCAAATATGCTCACAAAATTTGCATGAAATTGTAAATGTATTCCTTTCATTAAGACTTTGTTAGAATGTTTTTTATAAAATGATGATAATGCCTTTAGGCCAAGTAATACACTTTGCAAATTTTCAAATTTGTAGACATTGCCTATTTTATTATATATGTTTATTTTAGATTTTTTTTGCAAATACCCTTATATCATTTTCAAAAATTGTAAATGTATCACTTGGCTTAAAGTGCATTATCGTCATTTTATAAAAAAAAATAAACAACGTCAACAGGAGGGATACACTTGCAATTTATGTAAACATTATGAGCATATTTGCAATTTCGGTAACCTTAGGGACATAGATATAATATTGGTCAATCATTGTAATTATATTTGCAAAAATTTCATAATAATAACAGTACAACTTTCCCTAGCTCAATATACATTTTCCTAATCCCAATACACAACAATATTTTTTTCACCTTGCATTCTCATTTCATCTTTATGGGAAACTTGAGTTATGGGACTTCCTTTGCCTGCAACTGCTACAAGATTCATGTTGAAAAGGAACTAGGGAAACTCCGACCAGCATTCTAAGGTGCGGCCAGTTGAAGCTATTTGTGCTTCCCCAATTGTGGTAGGTCCCTTTTTAATGGGGAAGAGGAATGCCTGTTTGTGAGATGACGTTTGTGCTGATATTGGCAACACCAGACAGGCAAACAGAACAACTGTAAGGAATCGAAGACAAAGTGTAGTAACAAAATCATGTTGTTGCTAAGAAATACATGCTTTCAGTAGTCAATCTAAAAAAGTGGTCCGAGATCCACCATTAGCGTGAGCTACTGCAAACACAAAATATGCAAGTAGTGCAAGCCCACAAAGAGACAACAATGATTGACAGAACAAAGCTCTCATGTTGACTACTATTATAAATAAAATTGTTACTAGAGAAGAACATTTTCATGGTCGACACAAAAGACCAATGACTGCACCAACAAAAAGAACGCTGATCATTTATGACCGGTCATCATCAGGCCTTGTTTTCGACCGCCCGTCTCCACCATTTGATTGTATGAGAGTGTCCACTGCTGTTGGACGCAGCTTCAAAAACAGTGCTTGACAAAGCATTCAAAGTTGCTGAAAATTTTCAACTGAACCCCTGTTAATCATATTTCTGATCTTTTCTCTCCTCTCTGCTCACGCCTCCCACTCTGGTCGTCGTCCTCGTGAGCGGCTCCTCACACCTCCCACCTGCCATCTCTCTCCTTGCATTGCTCTGTCTCATCTTTGGCGATAGCTTTTACCATCTGAAGATTCTACCCTCCTCCTGCATCTCTTATTTCCAGCTATTGCTCACACCAATTGATTCCCATTGCAGCAGAAATTATTTTCAAGCTGCAGTGATGAAGATTGCAGTTGAAGGTGATTCCTTCAATGACTTTGTAGTTTCTCTAGAGGGTTTGGTAATTTTGCAGAGTAATTCATGAGAAGAATCCAAAACTCCCTTTCGAGATCTCCAAAAATCAAAATCCTGTTTCGGCACCTCAACCGCCAGGTGCATGTGTTGGTTCCTTTGATCTACTCTTGCCCAACTGCATTCTGGCTCAATCAAGGATCGAAATTTTTTTTTTTTATCTTATCTATCGTTTGCTGATGATACTTTTTTTGTTTTTGGCCTCTATTTTCAATACCAAAGTAGAAGTTATAGCACTGTCAATAAGAAATCAGGTGATCTTTTCTTGTGGGATGTCCATAATTGGCGTTTCAACACCATAATGGGGAATGTTGTATTCATGTTTCAAACTAGCCTATCAATGGAGAAGTTGTGGTCTAGCCACACATTCCAGGCTTTTGATTACATAACCATCCTACTCACATGCGGGAGAGAACTGCTTATAATAATTTTGGCAGTTTTTGGCTAACTAATACAAGGTTCTTCCTACCAATATCATTTTTAATTCATTAGTTTCAGTCACCAAGCTAAGAAAATTTGAAAAAGAAGACCTTCCTCATTGCCCATTTGTCGAAGGATGTTAATCAATTTGCCATCAGCCCTAGTGCTAGTACAGTAGGAGGCAGCGACTTTAAGCACTAGGCATCCACCGCAACATTGTAGAAGGGAAAGAGAAAATGGAAGAGAAGAGGCGGAGCTGAGAAAGGAGACAAAAGTGCTAGATCTAGAGCAAGCGACAGAAAGAAGTGGGTACCAAGAATAGAGAGTGAAGTAGTCAATGAAGGCATGTAATGTTTTTGGAGAGCTTGGCGTAAATTTTCTCCGCATTGATTGCAGCATCAAGCTCTAATTTTGCTCTCTTTAATCGTATGGCTATGAATAAACCTGCACGATCGAACAGCAGAAGATGTGATAAAAAATAAGAGCAGTTTCCGATCGGTCGCAAACAATCAATTCTCCAACATGAAATGGTTAAATTACTATCGAGAATGGTGCAAAATCATCCTAAAAAATTGCCTTCAAAATCATAACTTCACCAATTTAGTACCCTACGACAAATAATTCCTTTAGTTACAAGACTCCAAAAACTAACTTGATGGCCGTGGTGAAAGATTGTCCTCAAAAAAACGAAAAAAAGAAAGAAAGAGAAAGGTGGGGGTGCGCAATACATTGAGATACAAGCCACAGGGCTTTGATGAGAATATGTTACCTCATAGCAACTACCGCATGTGCTTCATGATCAGATTACATTGACAATTAAATTTTCCAATTGTTTTCTTCCCTTAGAACTCTTGGCATGTCCTTAGGAGTAGAAACCAAGCTCCCCCTATTTCACCGAAAAATTCCAAGGAAGCAGCATCCAAAGAATGATTTTATCCAGTGAATACAGGGGATGGTTTTTCAGCGATACTAGAAATATCATGGAGAAAAATACCCAAAACAAGTGAAGCCTAAGTAGATTCAGCGTTAGAAGCAAAATCTAACCACATCACTTCTTTCTGAAGTGCTAAAAACTTAACTAATGACCATAACCTTCACAGCAAAACTGCAGCGCATCATTTCCAATTTGCTGCATATTATTTATCAGATGTTTCGCAACTTGTTTTCTCATTCATGATGGAGTTAACAACATCTTTTACAAAGACATAGAAGCATTCTCTACAAGAGTTAGGCAATAGATCAGACGCACGACGTGCCTGTAATGGCACAACGTGCTTGCATATTGGTAAAGGAAGAGAATAGACATTGGCTTTTGAGTGCTCCAGCCCACATGCTGCCAGGATAGTGTGTGTTGCTAGCTTTGCAATTTCCTTGAATTTGTCAGCTCCTGAAAGGTAAACCTGTTATGTTAATTGGAAGCAACTTACAGGCAACTTACAGATGATGATGATGATAATACTAATATTTTTCACAAATACAACCACATAATTGTATTAATATTGCAAGTGAATTCCTTGCTTTTGAGAAATTTCAATCATTCCCACAATTTTTCACATAAACTGCCAACTTACTAACATTGTTAGAGTTACATCTCAACACACACACACACATAAAAAAAAAATTGCACCTTCTTCTCTTCCAATACAACCATCTTAAAATCACCATAATCCTTGATATTGTCCTTTATTGTCACCACCAGCTATCCATCAATCAACGACTCAAAGTCCTTGGCTGGATGCAACCGAAAGGTCAACGTGAGGTGTATGATATTTGCAGCAAATTTGTTGATGTACATTCAAATTTCCTCATCCTGTTTTTCACTTTTCTGTTCTCTTTCTTATGCAACAACTGGCACACTATGGTGAGCTAACAACCTAAAATTAACTTTAAAAGGTAGAAATAATAATTAAAAGGATAATGATCCATATATAGTGTGTATGTGGTAATACATTGTTTGGTTAAAAAAGTGTGTACTAAGGTGTGTAGCAAATACATACCCTAACACCTGCCTGTGCATTCATCCAAATACACCCTTAATTTCTTTGTAGGTGAATGATCCTAATGTGCCAACTGATGGACAACTGGTGGCAACAAGAAACAGTAGCAGCAGGGTGGTCACAGTGGGGAAAAAGAAGAAAGATGCATTTTAAATTTTTTTCACTTTTCTTAATGGATTGGCATAGAATTCTAATGGCTTAGGTATGGTTGCATTTTACATCAAACGTGGGGTTTATTACCAAATTTACAAAATTAAGAAATATACTTGTAGTATCAAATATCAGTAAATCCATGCAGTCATACTTCCCCAAAAAACACACACATACGTACAGGAAGAAGCTGAGGTAATCTGCGAATGCAAAAATGTTTGATTGGGAATGTGTGTGTGTGTGTGTGTGTGAGAGAGAGAGAGAGAGAGAGAGAGAGAGATCACATCTAATTGAAGTAATTGTACAAATACTTTGAAGGGGTGCAATTTGATACCTTTTATGATGTATAGATTGGGAACTGTCAAGACAATGGTCAAACTCAATAATTGCCCTAGCCCTTGAAGATGGGATTTCATTGGTTCCAATGCACCCAATAGAAAAAGAGGGAAAAAGTAGCTATGGGAATGGCTTTTACATCCTTTCACAGCCAAAACATGGTCTGTTTATTTAGTTTTCAATAAGACCTTTTCTTCCTTAATTCCTGAACTTACTTATGTATATCTTTGAACGGATAAAATGTGACTCATGCAATCAGATTCTGCATATGGCACACCAGCAGAGATGTCTATTTAAAAAGGTCAATTAAGATGCTTCACATAGTCATATAAGTGTTCCTTGCAGATAAATAATTGCAGATGTTGCCCTGTCCTAAACCAAACGGGGTCAGCCACATGAATCTGGATATGAAAATCAATTCTGAATACCTATAAGCATTGGAAAATTAAGAAAAGCAATGATATGTATCAATTTATACATACCCAACTTTTTGCCACTGCTTAGAAGTTTTAAGTTGAGCTTAACCAATGACTGGACCTCACTCTTTGCACCATCATCTTTCTTTAGCGTACTTTCAGTGTTATTGGTCCCATTACAGTTGTCCTCCTGAACCTTCGATTTGCTATGTGATGAGGTAATAGGCCTCAAGCCATTGACAGGCGATTTGGCCCCCACTAACAATGGGTCAGTAACAGATGTTGAGCAAGAGGCCACCTGCTGTGCATCAACCAAAACAAAATTCCTACTCTCCTGGCAAGAATCCTCAAGTGACAACTTCCGGACCATTTTAGTAGATTTCATTTCAAGATGTTCTTGCCAGCTAGGTTCTGAAGGCCTTTTATTAATGTTCCCTGCATCATTCATCATAACCCTCCCTGTCTTTTGCTGCTCATACTTCTGCCGTTTATGGTCTTGATGTAAATGGTTATTGTACGATGGTGTGCCAACCAGTGCCTTCCCATGGAAATTACTGCTTGATGTGATGGAACTTCCATTAGCATTCCTTGCTTCTGCCAGGAGCTTTCTTTTGGACGCTGGATGGTCAGGGTTCTTAAGATTGACTCGAATGCCACCTCGTGACCGTTCCACTGATTTTGCAATATCCATCATTTTCCAAGCTCTGGCCACATCATAAGATCCAGTCTCATTCAATGTATTCCTAGAAACAATGTTGAAATCCAGTGAAGATGAAGAATTTTGCTGGCTTGAATTAGCAGAAGTTAATGATCTGTTGGTATCTATTCTATTGTTAAAAGCACTGCCAGAATCAAGGCCATTTGTTGAGAAGTTCATTGAGCCACTTCTCAGGGAAGTCCAATTCTCACGTAGCACCCGGATACGACCATGCAAATTGCGGCAACGGTTCAAGGTTCTTGCACCTTGGTCAGCATGAACAGTAGTGTTCGATGATTGGGAATCTTGAGATTCTGTGGCAATGGGCATACCAGATCGCCTATCACTTCCGCATTGATTTTCACAGGTTTGAGAAGTCATTTGTCCATCCCGTGGCACCACGTGAACAGTAGTTTCATCCCGCACAATGTCTAAGATGGAAATATCATTCCTTGCCAATCTAACTGTATTGAGACCTATTGAAGAATCTTGATCACATGACTCACTATCAATTTGGCTATTCGAGTGCTCATTCTTTGACACGGCACAATCACGACAGTACCAATCACCCTCAGGTATAGTGGCCCCCAACCCAACACAGTAAGTGTGAGCTCCAGAGTCGCATAGGTCACAGAGTAACAGAAGATGCTCATCCTTTGAACTTTGACATTCCACACAATGAGTTCCCGCATAAGGATCAGAAGGTCCAGTAGTTCCATTTCCAAGAGGATGGTAAACCTACAGGATCATCTAAAAATTAGCTATAAATGAATATCAGGTCAAAAATTCACCAAGAACCTTTTATGGGCTGCCAGGATTTGGGACCAATTACGCGTGAATTGATGTAAAAGAGGATGCCTCTATGAATTTGGCTAGGCAAATGCGCGCTGAATATGTATAACGCTATTTACCATAATGTCTTTGACAAAAAATTTTCTTTTCATTGCTTTTACCCAGATTGTTGGTTCATTTAACAACGAAATTCCAGCAAGCAATAAAAAAAAGTTGTTAAAATTTTAATTATTGGATTCTCCCTATCAACCCGTTATAAATATCCACGTGCAAAAGAACAAACCAAACACAAAGCAATAACATCAACACATATCAAAGAGACAAATATAGAGAGGCAAAATGAAAAGAGGATTAGACCTAATCGACTCGGACTCAGACCTGATCACGAACGGGGACATGGACGACCCGCTCGTCGGCGAAGACGCCGAGCTTGGGCGGGCGGCGTATGGTGGAGAAGCGGGTCTTGCACATAGGGCAGCGAGACTCGACCTTGGCCCACTCCATAATGCAGACGAAACAGAAGAAGTGATCGCAGCCATCAATACGGCCGCTAATCGCCCGCCCGTCATCCTCGAAGAGGCAGATTCCGCATGTCTGCATCGGAGCTACCTGTTCTTCCTCCATTTAGATCCTGATTCTTCTGCTGCTGCTGATAGCGGTGGAAAACGGAAGCTGCTGTAGGAATTAGGAACTGGAACTCCACGGAGTCGGCATGCGTTCTTCCTCGTTCTGCTTCACCAATCAGGGGAATGACATGACAGACAATGTGGGCACAAGCCGCATGCTCCGCTGCCATGCCAGCCTGAGCCTCAAAAATATCCCGCGAAGCAACAACTCTTTGATAATCCGGCCCATGATAGAAAACGGGTTGGGCCATCCACGGCAAAATTAAGGCATCAGGTATTGTAATTGTAGAAACAGAATTGGCGGGTTAGGTGAGCCCAGCCTACTTACCCACGAAACCTTTTTTTTTTTTTTTTTCCCTTTCTTTTGTTAAAAATTAATATCGAATCGATTTCTAGTTTTCGAGATACGGCTAGGTTGAGTTGAAATCTTGGGGAATACAATTGAATTGAAAATCAATGTCTTCATATTAGTCATAATGAAGTAAATATTTTCTGTTTTAATTATCTAATTTAACTTGATAGTTTTTAAAGAAAATGTTTTAAAATTAGATAGAAATTAATTATTAAATTTGTTTCTGATACAAATACGACATTGCTCTTCTACTTGAATTTATGTGTTTTTTTTATTTTGACAGTAATTACTGAAACAAATCACATCAATTATAATCACGAGATCGTTGTTTACCTTCTTGTGAAATTTGTGTCATGAATTGATATACAGACAATAACAACTTTACTAGCGTTTTTGAAACCAAGCAAAAACATAGAATGAAAATGTGAAATTTTTTTATTAAAAATTGAAAAATCTGTATTGAGGATAGAAAATCTTATCACATTTACATTTTGGATGTTAGAACACCACCTTGCTTGGTTTGGCCATAAAACTTCAACATCATAGGTATTTAGCATTTTAGGGAAATATATTGGGTAGATTCCTAAATACAACGTACAAATTCGTTTAAATTTTTTTTTTCTTCGTAGCTTTCCTAGATATCCAATTGAGATATCTTTTTAGTTTCAACTTAAAAAAGAGAAACTAAAACATATAATTAATCAACAATTATATTTTATAAATGCATGATCATCGTGGCCCCTCCAACCAAGTTTTTTTGGCCAGAATTTGTGTGATTATTTGATGATCATTCAACAGATCCTTCTATTAACATTTCCGATCAAACAATGTTTATGTTCGCTCCTCTGTTTTAACGGGATAAAATTTAAGGGTGTGTTTGATAATGAATACAAAATGTCAACTTAAAACTTTTTAATTTAAAACTTTTCACTCTCTACAATTATCATATTTTTTAATCATTTTTTCACATTTTTTATATAACAGTCCTACTTTTCAATCATTTCCACACAACTACCCACATAACTAACATATCTATTTTAACTTTATCATCTTTACTCCTCATCATTACCTTCGTCATATCATATCATTTGACCACTTTTACTTTCTAAAACTTTTCATTAAAAATTTTATCCATTCCCAAACACACCCTAAATGGGATTATAATGCTTCGAATCGCTTGTTGACCTAATCTTTCGCAATGATCGTAAAAATTATAATTATAATCAAAACCCGGACTTGAGAATTTTCGAAGCGAAAGGTACAAAACCCAATTTACGTGTAGGGAAATAGAAATGGCCTAACCTGCACTAGTTAAATTTACCGTAGCGATTACCACTTAGATGCCTAAGCGGCTGACATGTCTATAATTCAAATATTAATTATACCCGAAATACACCTACGCTAAATGCCTAGTCATCCAAGTGAGCGACAAGATCTAAAAGAAATTACCGTGAGGACTGAGGACTTGGCCTCTTAGATAAATGAAAATCAGCACAACTGAAAAGGATATTAGTTTTTAGAAAACTAGCCATGTGAATCCGCTGCTTCACATGTAGCAGAGGAAACGAAATAATGGGCTACAAAATTGGCAGTCAGTTAGATACATTCTTCGACGTTTCTCATTTCTTCTACAACGTATGGAAAGGAGGAAAGGCAACCAAATCTAGCTTTACAGCTCTTCCCTGATCAGTTGTTCTTGGGCGGGTGTGGTCTAGGCACATGATAGTCAGAATTAAAGGCTACAAGACCGCTTACGGAAATGTCGGGTTTTTTAGCAAGAACATCAGTATCAATCAGTTTGCGACCTGCAAAAGGCTTCAATGTCTTCCTGTTCTGAGGGTCAGCATCCATAGCTCCTCCTTTCACTTCATGAGCCTTTTTCGCCAATTTTCTCCATTTGAGCCATTTATTTCCGGTTTTGGTGGTGGTGGTACCACCGACAGTGAACTCCTGTAAAAATAATACCATTTAATTTGTCACGCACAAAATGTAATTGCTCCAATTAATTAAGCACGACAGAAAGAAAACAGTTGGGGTTAATTGTAATTGCAGCATCAATGAACAGCTGTTAAGGCCATTAATCATTTGTGTTGGCTCAAATTGCATGGAAAAGTATCCTCATAATCCAAGCCAAAATGTGTTAATTAACATGAATGCGTGAAATGACAAAGCATATATGAAAGAGCATAAATAAACTTAACTGTGACACTGCAGGCAGAGCATCATCCACCTGAATAACAGCGACTGTCACCACCAAAAATGAATTGTCACAAATCACAATCCAATCTTCACGGGCATCGGTGATGCATGAATATGAAGACGATGGAATGGAATAGTTTGTTTCCTACCTTCTTCATGGTCCTCCGCCATTGAGTTAACCTTCAAGAAAAGAGAGGTCAAAAGAAGCCCTGTAATGAGACTCGCACTTCTTAAGGCCACCATGTTCTGCTCCAACTAAAACGTTTGCTGCAATAACAGCAGCCAAGAAACTGCCGACGATAACAGTAGTAACAGCAGAAAGAAGAAAGAGAGGAAAAGCGTGACGGTTTGTTTGTATATTAAACAATGCCTATCGCCTAGTGAAGGTCAAAGCTAGTTTCAAACTTTGAAAATGGGAAGCAAAGATCGATGATAGCAAGTCCGACCAAAGGCCTCATTCAAGTGGGGCGCATGGCTTCTGTTCTGTTTGTAACAGAAATAGATACTGCTCAATATAGTTGTACTTGTATGTTTTTCAAATATATTTAGGTTACAACAAATGCTTTGTGCCATTTCAACGCGCAAAAATCAGGCTATCGTGCAAAAGCTAAAAAGCCCAAGCCTTATACATGTGTGTGGATATATACATACACTTACACGGTCCTGCTTCTATGTAATCAGGGTACATAGAAACAAACTCATATAACTTCTTTAAAATTTGAGATTTTGATTTTTAATGAAAAATCTATTTCATTCATTATATTTAACATTATTCATTTATCCAGGAAACCAAGATTCATTCAAATCGAGTATGTTTATGGGTCACATTTGTTCAAATATATATATATTCATGTGTAAATTATGAAAAATGCTTAAATCTATTTACAAATATATTAGAATGTAATAACACTTTATAAAATTATTTATTCACATAGAAATTATATTTGAATGGTTTAGATGTTGAAAATAATACTTTAAAATTGATATTTTAGCATTTTTTATAGTTTACACGTGAATATATGCATTTTCTAACAAATGTATCCCATAAACATACTTAATTAGGATGAAACTTGATTCTCTAGATAAATAAATGATGTTAAATATAATAAATGTATTAGATTTTCCATAAGATTAAAATCTTAAATTTTAAAGGGCTTACATATGTCCACTTTTATGTAACCTGGTTATATAGAAGAGGAGCTCATACACATACATATACATAAGAGCTGTTTCGGTGCAGTTGCAGCTGTGCATTTGCCCAAAAAGGGCTCTATAAATATTAAAATGCAATGAAACTTCATATAATTATTTATCTATATATAAATTTTATAGCATATGATTTACATGTTGAAAATACCACTTTAAAGTTGTTATTTATATTAAAATATTTTATTACGTTGAATTTATACTATTTTCAGATGGGGTTCATATAGATATCTGGTTGGGATAAAAATTGGTATGGTAATACAATACATGATTCTAAATATAATACGTTGAATAGATTATAATTTTATGATAATGTAGGGCTCATATTGGAGCAACTGCACCGTAACGTTACACTGCACCTGGATATTTCTCTGTATATAGAAAGAGAACCTTTCCTGTGCAGTGAAGCTGCACCATAATTAACAGTGCATTTGGCCCAAAATGCGTCCCACATATACTTAAATATATTGATACTTTATACAATCATTTATCCATGTATAAATTTTATGACAAATGATTTACATATTGAAAAAACTATTTTAAAATTATTATTTACATCAAACTATTTTATTACATTAAATTTCTACCATTTTCAGAAGGGGTCCACAGACATATTGAATTGGGATGAAAATTAATATGGTAATAAAGTACATATTTCTAAATACAGTTAGTAGAGTATATTATAATTTTATGATCATATGAGACTCATTTTAAGGTAACTGCACCATAATTATGGTACAGTAAAGCTGCACTTGAATATTTCTCACATATATATACGAGTTATTCCAGTGCAGTTGGAACAGCGGTACATTTGCCCAAAAATGGGCCTCATAAATATTAGAATGTAATAAAATTTTATACAATTATTTATCTATATATAAATTTTATAGTAAATGATTTACATGTTGAAAAAATCATTTTAAAGTTGTTATCTGCATCAAATTTGTATTATTTTCAGATGAGGTTCATACACATATCCAATTGGAATAAAAATTGGTATAGTAATAGAATACATGATTCTAAATATAAGGGGTAGAGTAGATTATAATTTTTTGATCATGTGAGACTCATTTTGGCGCAACTGCACTGCTGTTATGGTGCAGTTGCGCTGCACTTGAATATCTCTCTTTGTAACTATATATATGTATGAGAACTTTTCATATGCATTTGGCCTAAAACGGGCATCACATGTACTTAAGTGTATTAATACTTTATACAATCATTTATCTATATATAAATTTTATAGCAAATGATTTACACATTGAAAAAACAACTTTAAAGTTGTTATTTACGTTAATTTATTTTATTGCGTTGAATTTGTACTATTTTCAAATAAAGTTCATACACATCCAATTATGATGAAAATTGGTATAATAATAGAATACATAATTCTAAATAGAATTGGTGGATTATAATTTTATGATCATATGGAGCCTCTGTTGAGATAATTGTGATTGTATTGTATTAAAGCTGCGCTTAAATATTTCTCTCTCTCTATATATTATTGGATAATGATTCTACACACCTGCTTGTTACTTAGTTTTTGTTTTTTTAATAATTTTTAATTCTTTCTTCATTTTTAAGACACATTTGCATTTAGTTCATGTGACACAATTAACTGGTTTATAAGTTCTAGTCGTTCAAATAACCTTATTCATCAGGCAACCCTAATATATTTATGAATTTTCAAAAACAACATATGCAAGAATAAAAAATTATAAATGTTAGAGTACATACAAAGATTGCGTTTAGGAACATATAATCTGTGGGAATGGGGTACATTTTAAAAAGTGAAAAAGTAATATACTATAATATGGCTAAAGAAGGAATAAATAGAAAAATAATATAAAAATGTGAGAAAATAATTAAAATATATGAATAAAAATTAAAAAATGATAATTAAATAGCTAAAATATAAAATCATGAAAAATGTATAAAAGGTGAGCAAAAATTTTGCTCTTAGTATATGTGGACTCACGTAAAAATAAAAAAATATAAATATAGAAAGTTGTTATTTGGCAAAGTAACAACAGGACGTATATGATCATTGTCGTGTATAAGTGGTTAGTATTATATTTACATTAGTGTAGCACCCGCCGTGAGCGCTACGGTGGGCTCGGAATGGGTTTTCCGGGCCTTAGAGATGTGGATCGTGTTGAAAAGCGACGTGGGCTTGGATTTCCTGCATTCACATGGGGTAAAATGAGTTAGGCCTCTCGTTTTTTAGAAAAATGGGCATATAGGCGTTTTCTCGTGGTTTTGGCGGCATGACGGCTAAGACGGGGCTTCCGTACACGGGTCAAGTCACAAATCCGGCAGCATAACGGCAGCGTATTATGCTGGAATCTGCGGACCCGCGTGCACCCACCTTGCCGGGGCGTTAGCTCAAACACGCACACAAGAAAATAATGAAAATGGAGTCGCCACCGATCTTTAAAGGGAGATCGGCCCCTATTTAAAGAAATAAGGCACTAGCAATACAGAGTATGGGTTCCGGCCTACGGGTTGAAGCAAATATAGAGAGATCTGCCAACCCGAGGCGGTTTACACGGCGTAAAAGGGGAGAAAATAAAAAGGGTTTAAGAGAACGGGAGAGATGGAAAGGGGGAAATGGGAAGAGAGGCGTGGAGCGCGTAGAGCATGGAAGCCGGGATGCCGGGGGCGTTGCTGCAGACTCCCGTCCTCCCCTTGGGATGCCTCTCTTCAAGTGTCCTTGAATGAGAGGGGAGCTCCTTCTTTTATAGATGGTGGAGTGGGCTTTGGGCTCCCTTGAGGTCATGGACTTGGTCCATGGGCTTGGGCCTGAGTGGGATCATGGACTTGGTCCATGGACTTGGTCTTGAGTTGGGGTCATGGGCTCTGGGCCTCTTGAGTGGTTTTGGACTTGGTCCATAAGCTTGGCTTGGTGGGCTAGAGCTTGGCTTAGCCCATGGCTTTGGGTGGGCCGTTGTGGAGGCCCAAAATTGTGGAGAAGCCTGCTTCCGAGGCTTTAGTGGGCTAGAGCTTGGCTAAGCCCGTTTGTTTTGTCTGGTGGGCTGCTTTGTGGAGCCCGTTGAGGTGGCCTGTAGGAGCTTCGCTCTTTGTGGGGCCGGATTTGGTTTGTTGAAAAGCCTGCTTCGAGGCTTGGTGGAGCTTCGCTCCGTGGGCTGAGTGCGGGAGGGCCCGCTTGGTCGCCTTGATTTTCTTTTTGTGTTGAATTTTCTTGGGCTTGAAATTCATTTCAATTTATCCATATTTGAGCCCCGAGGGTAGGGTGTCAACAGCTGCCCCCCTTTGCCAGAGGCGTCTTGACGGCGAATGGCAAAGTAATAGACACCCCATAGTCTTTCAGGTCATTGGGTCTCTTTTTGCAAATTTTTTTCAAACTTTCGGCGTCTTTCTGCAAATGTGGCTTGAAGGTGGTTTTTGTGCAAAGACTTCTATGGGTCATTCTTGCAAAACTTAGGAGTTGGCTGGTGTTTTTCCGCCTTTTCCCCTTGAGATGGGGAGTTTTCGCAATTTTGGGAAAGTCACGGGGGTCATCTGCAATTCTTCTGGGTTTAGGGTTTCGGTTGTGGGCCCTCTCCTCTTTCCTTCCGACCTCTCTTCTCTCCCTTGTTGACGTCGCTGCCGTCACCACCGCCGCCGTCGCCGCTGTCGCCGTCGCTGCTGCTGCTGCCGTCACCGCTACCGTCGCCGTCGTCGTCGCCGTCGACTGTCGTCGCCGCTGCCGTCGGCTGTTGCGGGATCGCACGGCCGTTTCCGCCGTGCCGCGTTTCCTCCTTCTTTTCCGGCCGCCGCATCTCCGGTTCTTGCCGCTGTTGATCTCGGCTGTCCTCATCGTCGCCGTTTTTGGCGTTTCCTTCTTCTCCGGCTGCAGTTGAAGTTGTCGTCGGCTTCTTTCGTCCGGCCGTTTGGCCTTGCTGCTGGTGCCGTCGTCGATTCGCCGTTGTCGTTTTGCTGTCGCCGCGGCCTTCTCCACCGCGTCCGGCAGCCGCTGTTGCTGTTGGGTTTTTTACGTCCGGCCGTCGGCCTTGCTGCAGTCGCTGCTGCCGTCGACTGCCGTGGGATCGTACAGCCGGTATCGCCGGGATTTCCCCCTCCTTTCGCAGCTTCTGCTTCTTCTTCGGCGGCGGTCGTTCATCGCTGCATTTGCCACTGCCGAAACTGTGCGTCTTCCCCGGCGTCGTGTGGTTTTGTCGCCATCGTTGGTTCACCATTACCGCGGCCGTTGCTTCCTGCCCGATTTCCTCTCCCTTCTCCGGCAGCAGCTGGGTTCGCTGCCCCCCGCCGTTGGGCGTTTCGGCGGTCGTCTTTCTCCTCTCCGGCAGCGATTGGGGTTTTTGCCGTCGCAGTTGGGTGTCCTTTTTCATTTCCGGCCGACTGCCGCCGCTGCCCAGACGGATTTTCCCCCTTGCTTCGGCTGTTACTGCTCGTCTTCCTGTGCCGCCCTCTGTCGCTGCCGCTTAGCTCCGGTAAGTTTTTTTTTTTTTTTTTTTTTTTTTTGGGTAGCCTGCCAAGGAGTCGTCATCTGTTTTGCTGATTTGCCATTACTGGGATTTCTGAAGTATTGACGGTGGATCTGCTTTAGACAGGTATCTTTTCTTCTTTTGCTTTGTTACTTGTTTTGCTTTCTGCCTATATTTCATTTGCATTGTCGTTTGTGAAAAATGCCTTGGAGTTGTTCTGAAACTAGGAGAAATTGCTAGGAGTCTGCTTCCTGTCATAGTTGAATTGCCGTTTGGAGGTGGTGGTCCCCACCTTCCACACCTTTGTCTTGTGTGCGGGTCTCCTTTACATGTGACTGCTGGCCTTTCTATCTTTCGACTTGAAACACTTGTCTCTCGGTGTGGCTGCCATGGTGTCTTCTCTTTTGTGTGTGTTAATCATTCCATTGCTTCATGCCGCTTGAGTTTGCCCGGGGCAACTGCTTCTTTGTGTGACAACCTTTCCGTTTTGCTTGAGTAGCTGCGACTTCTGTCATGTCCTTCTTTTTCTTTGTTTTTGATGGTTTTTTTTTTTTTTTTGCAAGCTTGAAATGATGGTGTAAACTAATCTGATATGATTTTACTCGGGATTCGATGCTTGTCCTGCAGCTTATTGCCTTGTGTTGACCCATTGCCCTTTATGTTGCAATTGGTAGAATGCCTCCTAGAAAGAAGTACGGCTTGCGCCATCAAGCTAGGGCAGTATGGCTCAAACCTAATGAGCCGGGTGGATCTGCAGGCATTCCCATAGAAATTCCAGATGATGTAGTTGGGCCAAGCAAGAAGAAGGCCCGAGTTTCGGCCGCGGGGGCTTCCTCACCCGGGCGTCGTCGTCCCAAGCTTCCCCTTCGCCGTCCTACTGATGTTGCTCCTATCTCGCCGGGAGTTAGTTCAGATTCGGTTGAGGCGGAATCCGGTTCGGGGGAGCGTGATGACTTATCCTCCGACGCCATTTTTTACTCTCTAGAGGGTGAATCGTCGATCCAAGAGAGTGGTTCTCGGGCTCGGGCGGCAGATTCCTCTTTTCTTGATGAGGGGTTTGCCTCACCAGCAGAAGAATTCTCTGCTCCAGATGGTGGTCTCCCTCAAGATGACCCTCGAGATGGAGAGGAACTCGTCCCAAAAGAAGGCTTGCCAGGCTCAGAAAGAGAGTCCGCACCGACCGCGGAGGACGAGCCTATTGAAGAACTACCGGTTGGTGAGGAGATGGCTTCTGTCGAAGGCGTGGGATCCCCGACAGTGGGCGAGGGGTCCATTGCCCCAAGGGCAGTTTCTCTGCTCGTATCGCCTTCGATCCGTCCGGCTATTGGTGAAGACCCTTTCCTTGTCTCTTATGAGGCCAACGCCCTTGGGGCGGTTCCGGCGGGCAAGGTATATTCCTTTTCCCTTTTTGCCTCCTTCTTTTGTACATGCGCTTCTTTGGCGTCTGACTGACCTCCTAGCTTCCCTCCTTTCTTCTTTTTTTTTTTTGTATTGCAGATTGACTCTCATGTCACCTATTACCACTCTTGGAATAGAGTCCGTGCTTGGTTTGAGAAGTTGTCCGCCGCTCACCGAGATATTTTGAGTCGGACTCCATTTTACAGATTGGCGAGCCTCAAGCCAGTCTTGATTCCTCGGGCTTTGAAAACATCTTTAATTGAGCAATGGCGGCCAGAGACTCATACTTTCCATTTGCCCATGGGAGAATGGGGAATCTCCCTCTTAGATGTGGAGATGCAGTTGGGACTCCCATGTATGGATCGAGAAGGCGTCATCCTTTCTTCACTTGATCCAATCACCGTGGAGGACTGTCTGACCTTGACTGGTTTGGAGGCATCTTCCTCTGAATCTTTCCCTTTGGAGGAACTATGGAAGTTCTGGGACCAAGTGAGGGTGGAGGAAGCTAGCCCCGAAGCTATTCAGCAGGAGGTTCGCAGCTTCCTTCTTTATCTTGTGGGAGCGTTCTTCCGGGGTGACTCTTCTCGGAATGTAGACTTGAGGTGGCTCCAAGTTTTAAGGGACCTGACATTCCCTCACCCCATCGGGTGGGGGCGTATCCTTTTGAGCCATCTTTATGTCAACCTGGATGCCGTCAGTCGGGGTTGTAGGAGTTGCTCGGGCCTTTCTCATCTTATAGGGGTACAACTCCATTTTTTCTCTGCTTTTGACTTTAGCTTATACTCATTTCTAACAACCTTCCTTCTTCTCTTCGCAGTTGTGCTTTTACGAGTATTTTTCAGTTGGGCGGCCCCAAAATGACTCTCCTGATGCTCTCCCGCGGGCTGCTCGATGGGCAGGGTCTCGCAAGACTCACATCCCCCCTTTGATGTGGCGGTCTTTGATTAGTAACTTGTCCGAAGAACAGGTTTGCCCATTCACTGCTTTTTCCTTTCTTTCCTTCACCTTCCGGCTTTGTCTTGCCTTGTTTACTCCTTCCCCTCTTTTTTTTTTTGCAGTTTCAAGTTGCTCCATACACCCAGTGGATGCATGATCCGATCCTTATTGCGACGATGGGGGAGTCTACCAGTCGATTCTTGCTTTCCGACGGGGCTCGTGCCACTTGGTACTTTGGGGATAGACTAGTATGGCAGTTGACGGGTGGCAAGCAGATCCCGTCCCCTCTTGTTCATCATTCTTTTGTGGAGCAAACTTCAGTTTCCATAGAAGAGCTTTACCAATGTCAAGATGGATGGGGATTGGAGCACTTTGAGTTGTCTGAAGGCGGGTATGATCGATGGTACTCGATGTATGGACACCATGTTCCAGCTCCCGACCTTGTTTCAGACGGTCGTCACGAAGCTTCAGGCGGTGATGTTCTTGCTCGGGCTAGGACCGCCGATAGAATACTTTGAAGACTTTTTATTCCTTTTGGGGTTGGACTGCAAATTCGCAAGATTGAAGGCCTTATTTTTTTTGAAATATAAAGCCGTATGAATACCGGCTTATTATTTTTTGGATGTCTCTTTTGTCTTGTGGTTTGGGCTATGTGATGTATTTGCTTCTTGCAGGGCCTTGCCATGTGTAAAAGTCTTCTTTTTGACGTCCTTGTAGTGCTCTAATCATTTGTAGGCCGTTGGCCATTTGAAAATTCTGCCTATAGGCGCTGCAAGAATTTTATATATATAGACCTAAAAACTTTTTAGGTCAGTCGACGTCCTTTTCTATTTTCGCGACCAGCGGGCTAAAACTCCCCATTTATCTGCATTTTCCCTTCTTCTGCGCGATTTTCTCCTTCCGTGCGAGCTGGGGCCCGCCTGCCCTGCCTCCTCTGCATCGGCTATGGTTTGTGGCAGCGCTTTTCTCGCATTTTCCCCTCTTGGATGATCATTCTCCGTCCTTCAGCTCAAAAGGTCAACTTGCTTGAGTACGGGAGTACTTTCTTTTTCAGTTCTGCCGCTGCTGTGATTAAGAGGCGTGGGCTTTCCATTAATGGCGTCCGGTTTTCATCATTTCGCGTCTGATCTCCTCCTTGCTTTCTCCCGGATTTCCAGTTCACGGCCATTCCGCGAAGGGACTTGCCATCCACGTTTTCTGCTTCTGTTTGAGTGAGTTGGTGGCCGTTTCTCATTCTTTTTAAGCTCCTTCAATGGTGTATTCATGGCTGCATTCTCTGCTGCATTTGCTGTATCATTTACTGTCTCTTTGCTTCTGGATTTCTCGTTTCTGTAGTGCTTTCGTTTCTGCCTTTACTTTCCTTGCTTGATGGCTGATTTCATGGGAAATGAAGGGGATTTTCCACCTGTTAATGGGGGCATAATGCTGCCGAACGGGGGCCTATTCATGGAAGACCTCCTGCCCCCTGTTGACCCTGTTTCCCCTTCTGTTTCCCCTCTTCAAGGCCCTTGTGCTGGAGAGATTCTGTTGGAGTGGATAAATGACCTTTGTGAGGAAGAAAAAATGGTGCTGATGGAGCTGAATTTTCTGGACGTATTGGATTTAGCTAGAGTCCCACTTAACTTTGATCTTTTGACCATGGCTGTAGAGCATTGGATACCCGACCTATGTGTTTTCCGGTTTGGGAGTGTAGAGCTTTCTCCTTCTTTAGAGGAAGTTGCTGCATTGACGGGGTTCCCGTTATCTAGCGCTATGTATGCGCCTTGCTCTATCGGTAGCGTCGGAGAGGCTTTGCTTGACTTGTTTGGCTTACGGGCCTCTACCATTGCATTAGGCTATGATGCGTTGGACATGCACATGCCATTGGATGTTTTTTATTCCCTCTTTTCATATAACCGCCAGATTGACGGATTGAGACGGATCCATTGCAGGAATGCCTTAATCTTTGCTATCCTCACTGAAGTGTTAATCCCTTGTCCGGCAGTCGGTTTTAGATCCGAATTACTTCCTGTGGTATCAATGGTTATTCGCCATGAATCCATTGTCTCTTTGGTGTTAGCCCATGTCTATGAAGGATTAACTTTGAGGCGCCTAGAGAAGACTCCTTTTCAAGGTTGTCTTTCCGTCTTGCAGGTATATCGTAGGTTTCCCTTTTCCTTGCCTTTCCCGTTCATGGGTGCTCTCTTTTGAAGAGGACTGACGCACTTTCTTTTGCAGATATGGCTTTTGGAGCATTTGGGGGCTTTCATCGGGGTGCCTCGAGCCTTGGTGGAGGGTACCGGCCTTGCGAAGACGTTGCTTGCTGCCGAGCTAACCCCTTTGCCCACAGATATGCATAGCCGCTTGAAGGAGTTGACCGAGGTGGATGTTGTATGGTTGCCCCCATGGCTTGTAGTCGACCCTATTCTTTGCACCAAAAGCTTTGGTGGCTTGACTTTACTTGGATTGTACGGGTGCTCATCCTATCTTCCCCAACGCTTCATGAGGCAATTTGGGATGTTGCAAGATCTCCCCTATGTTTACGGCTCGCCACTTGGGTACTTGAGCTATGATTCCCATCTTTTGTCTTCGGTTAGCCTTTTTAAGCAAGAATGGGCATCGAGCCGCACGGCCTTGGAATTGGGTGCCATACCTACCATAATACCCGAAGCGACTAGCGATTACCGTGCTTGGATGAGCCAACTTGTTGCGGGCGTACGTCCTCGAGGTCTCATTGCAAGTGGTGCCGTGTCTACGGCGGATCTCTTTATGGGATTTCGGCGGATTTACCGGGATATGCAAGCTCTCCATTCTCAAGTGGAAGTTTTGGCTTCGATTTGCTTGCAACAGTCCGATGCCTTGGCCTCTATGGGAGGAATGCTTGATCATCACGAAACCGCCTTGGAGCACCTCAAATCACTCTTAGATGCTAGGCACTAATGCCTTTGGGATGTGTAGCCCTTTTTTTGTTTTGTTCTTTTTGTGAATGCTTGGAGGAGTAGAGCCAATGGATTGTATAGATATTTTTGTTGTTCTCATGTATATGGCTCCCTTTCTTCTCTTAGATTTCTTTTCTTCTCCTTTTGGGACAGCCTTGTATTTGGAGACATGCCTTTCTCCTTTGTCGTCATGTAATTGCATCTTTGGGAGTAATGAAATGAACTTTTTTGGCTATATCTTGATGTTCCATTCTTTGCTTTGCTTTTGGATTTTGCAAACTCTAAAAAATCCATTGTCTTCTGTGAACAGTACCATTGTTTTCCTGGCGAGTCCAGATTTTGGACGTTTGAGTTGTTGGATTGCATCTTTCATTGCGGGCTTCATGAATCTTTCACTAAGACTTGAGTTTTTGCCTTGAATGTATTAAGAATTGGTTCAAGATGAGTTGCAGCTCGTCTCTGGTCTGTTTGGCCCCCTGCTTCTGAATTCCCGACCCTTTTGGTCACATTTCGGGCATCTGCCGGGTTGCTGAAGTTCTGCTTTGCGAGTAACGCTTCAGGACCTAAAAACTTTTTAGGTCAAACGGCCTGTTTCCAGCAGCAGCAGTTCTGCACTTGTGATTTGCATTTGATTTCTTGAGAGATGCTGAGGGACGGTTTCTGGGTGTTCCTCATGCTTTGCTGTCATATCAGTAATGCGATGGTGGGCCTTTTTATGCATAGAACTTCTTGACATGGTCCGAACTTATGATTTCGGCCTTTCCGTTGTCTTCGGGTTTTGAAATGGCTAATGCTCCGTTTGATAAAACTTTGGCTATAACCCACGGACCTTCCCAATTAGGCCTAAACTTGCCTCTTTTATCTGAAGGATGAACAAGTAGGATCCTTTTCATGACGAGGTCACCCTCTTGGAAGTTCTTAGCTCTTACCGATCGGTTATAAGCCCGTGCCATTCGCCATTGATATGCTTGGGTGTGGTGAAGGGCTTGAATTCTCTTTTCATCAAGCAAATCCAGTTGGGATTGACGTGTTTGCATCCATTCTTCCATTTCTAATTCGCTCTCCTTCAATATCCTCCAAGTTGGGACTTCCACCTCAATGGGTAGGACCGCTTCCATGCCGTAAGTCAAGGCATAGGGTGAGAACCCCGTGGCTCTCCGGATAGAAGTTCGGTATGCCCACAAGGCGTATGGCAACTTTTCCGCCCAATCTCGGTAGTTTTCCACCATTTTGCCAAGGATCTTGATTAAGGTCTTGTTTGCAGCTTCTACGGCCCCGTTGGCTTGAGGACGGTAGGGACTTGATCTGTGGTGTTGTATTTTGTATTGAGCTAGGAAGTCTTGAACTTTCTTACTGACGAAGACCGTTCCGTTGTCACTTATGATTGCTTGCGGAAGCCCGAACCTTGATAGAATGTTTCCTTTGATGAAGCGTATGACTTGTGCCGCATTAATAGTTGGGAAGGAAGTTGCTTCAACCCATTTAGTGAAATACTCTATTGCCACCAATATGTATTCATGACCGCCAATGGATTTAGGGGCTATCTTCCCGATTATATCTATTCCCCAAGTTGAGAAAGGCCATGGGGTAGATAAGTAATGCAAGTCCGTTGCGGGTGAGTGTATCAAGTTCCCGTGCTCTTGGCATTTGAAGCATCTCCTCACATACTCTGAGCAATCTTTTTCCATTGAGATCCAATAGTATCCTTGGCGCATTATCTTTTTTGCCAGCATGATCCCATTCATATGTGCTCCGCAGTCCCCATCATGGATTTGGGTCATAACTTCCTTTGCTTCTAGCCGGTCCACACACCGTAGTAGCATTTGGTTGTGAGATCTCTTATACAATGTTGCCCCCTGTATTATGTAGCTAGAGGCTAGTCTCTTGATGGTTCTTCTTTCCGCAAGCGTGATATGATCATCGAATGCTTGGTGCTCCAAGAACTGTCTTATGTCATGATACCACGGCTTTTCTTCCTCTTGAGTTTCTTCAGCTTCGGCCGTCACTTGCAAGCAATATGCGGGTTGTTGAGATGTTTGCACCGTGATTTCTTGAGTTCCCTTCCCATATGGTATTTCAACCATGGATGCCAAGGTTGCTAGTGCATCCGCCCATTGGTTTTGAGCCCGTGGCGCATAGGTGAAAGTGACTTCTTCGAATGAGTAAACCAAGTGAGTTAGTGCCGTGTGGTATGGCTTTAGCTTCTCATCTCGGGTTTCCCATTCTCCATTAGCTTGGTTGATTACCAACTGCGAATCTCCATAGATTTGAAGTTTTCTTGCCCCCAGCTTGTACGCTTCCCGCACTCCGGCTAGGCAAGCTTCATATTCGGCGATATTGTTTGTGCATGGGAAAACCAATCTTCTTGATATCATGATTGGGGCTTGGTTGGGGGAGCATAGGACCACACCTATTCCGTTGCCTGAAGCGTTCCATGCGCCATCAAAGTATAAGGTCCAAGCATCATTTTCTTCATCTTGCTCCACAAGTAGTATTTCCTCATCCGGAAAGTCTTCCTGTAGCGGTTGGTAATCCGGGAGCGCCTGTGCGGCTAGGTAGTCCGCTACCACTTGTCCCTTGACAGCTTTTCTTGTGACATATACTATGTCAAACTCTGTGAGGAGCAATTGCCACCGTGCTAGCTTTCCCGTCAATACGGTCTTTTGACAAAGATACTTCAACGGGTCCATCTTAGAGATAAGTAATACGGTTCGGGACATAATATATTGCCTTAACTTTTGCACGGCCCATACAAGAGACAAGCATGCCTTTTCAATCTCCGGATATCTGACTTCCGTAGGGGTATATTTTCTGCTCAAGTAATATATGGCTTGTTCCTTCCGTCCCGAATCGTCCGGTTGTCCTAGCACCGCCCCCAATGCCGTTGGAGTGACTGAGAGATACAACAGCAAGGGACCTTCCGCTCTAGGTGGCACCAGGATGGGAGGGTTAACCAAGTAGGCTTTGATTTTATCAAAGGCGATTTGGCAATCTTCATTCCATTCTTTGGGAGAGTCTTTTCTTAGCAACTTGAAGATCGGTTCACAAGTGGATGCTAGTCGGGATATGAACCGACTAATGTATTGTAGCTTGCCCAAGAATCCCCTTATCTCTTTTTCGGTTGCGGGAGGCGGCATGCTTAGTATTGCCTTGACTTTTGCTGGGTCCACCTCAATTCCTTTTCCACTAACGATGAATCCGAGCAAGCGCCCCTTTTGAGCTCCAAAGACACATTTTTGCGGGTTGAGCCTTAGTTGAAATTTCTCCATCCGGTTGAATAATTTTTCCAAGTCTCTTAGATGCTCTCCAAAAGTGCAAGACCGGACTATCATGTCGTCCACATAGACCTCCATTTCTTTGCCCATCATGTCATGGAAGATGGCCGTCATGGTACGTTGATATGTAGCTCCGGCATTTTTCAAACCGAATGGCATTACTTTGTAGCAAAATGTCCCCCAAGGAGTGATGAAGGATGTCTTTTCTCTATCTTCTTCGGCGATCTTGATTTGATTATACCCGGAGAACCCATCCATGAAGGAGAACCATGTATGGCCCGCCGTGTTGTCGATTAGAGCATCGATGTGAGGCAGTGGGAAGTCATCCTTCGGGCTAGCCTTGTTGAGATCTCTATAGTCAATGCACACTCGGACCTTTCCATCCTTCTTAGGCACGGGAACAACATTAGCTAGCCATTGCGGGTAATGAGATACTACCAAGAATCCGGCATTGTATTGCTTGATCACTTCATCCCTTATCTTGGGTATCCATTCCGGTTTAAGCCTCCTTAATTTTTGCTTTACCGGCTTGACACCGGCCTTTATTGGGAGTTGATGAGTAATGAGATTTTCGTCAAGTCCGGGCATGTCTTCGTAGGAAAAGGCGAAGTTGACTAGCCGAGGCTTGAGAAAAGCGAGCATTTGGTTTCTTTCTTCGGTGGATAAGTTCTTTCCAATACGAAGACATTTGGGTAGTTCCGGGGTTCCCAAATTGACGATCTCGTAGTCCAAAGCTGCGTCTTTGTTTTCATGTCTTTCTATGTTGCCGCGCAGCTCCTCATCAACTCCACGATCTTCTGAGATTTCTAGCAACTCGTGGGACCAGCGAATGCTGGCCCACATATCCGGCTCCGTTTGTTTCTTTTTCTTTTGAATGGGTACCGGATGCATGATATGACTGCTAGAGCCGGGTCTCGAGCAAGTTGGTATCGCATACCAATTTTTGGCTTGTATTTGGATAATGGCGTTTTTTTTTCATGCCGGTCATCATGAGCTATCATTAAGACTTCTTGGGTCTCCAATGCCTCGGGTAGTATGCGTCACGCGCTTATGAACCGAGTTGCTTTGTTCGATTCCTTGAATTTATCTTCCTCGGGCTTATACCCAAGTCCCCATTTGTTGTTCTTTTGTTGAGGATTGAGTAACATCGTCTTTCCTCGGTATTTGATGTTGAACCTTGTTGTTTGCCTCTCGGCTGGAGATATGACATAGTGGAGCGGGAGCCTTTGCTTTGAAGGGATGTGATGAACTTCATGTATGTCATCCATCTTGAAGGGGAGAGGATCCGAAGATTCATACACTTCAATTAGTGGAACTTCATGACAGTTTTCAAATTCCACCGGGATGATGATCTCGGGGTCGGCTTCGATGACCACTAGCTTTCCTGCCGATATGTACTTGAGCTTTTGGTGGAGAGAGGACGGGATGGCTCCGGTTTGATGCAACCAAGGTCTTCCCAATAGCATGTTGAAAGATGCGGGGATGTCCAAGACTTGAAAAGGGATGACCATGGTGTCGGGTCCCACTTGGATTTCTATGTCTAGTTCACCCAAGACCGTCTTTTGAGAGTTATCAAAGGCTCTTACATGGTAGTCGCTCGGCCGCATTTGATTCATCGGGATTCCAAGCCTCTTGATCGTTCGTAATGGGCAAACATTAAGACTTGCTCCGTTGTCAATGGTTACCAAGGGGATCTTCAAGCCATTGTACCCGACCGTGATGCTCAAAGAATGTCCATGGTTGCGTCCTTCCGCGGGAAGCTCCTCATCGGTGAATGTGATGGCGTTAGGGGCCATTATTTGCCCGATCATGTGAGCCACCGCATCGAGAGTCACCTCCGTGGTTATGTGAGCTTCGCTTAGCACTTTAGTGAAAGCCTCCCTATGCTTTGTTGATGTGCATAATAACTCCCATATGGATATTTGAGCCGGCAGGGACTTGAGTTGTGAAGCCACGTCATATGGCGGTTCCTTCTCCGGGTTGATGATCACGTTGCGAGCCGGTTCCCGTCGATAGACTCGGCCATTGGGATAGATGTTGCCTATCTCCGAGCATTGAGGATATTCCCATGGGACCTTGTGCGAGTCATATGTTAGCTTTGACTTGGCCGTTAGTACCACGGGTTCTTGATGAGGAGGAGCAATCTTCAAGTTGCTCACGCCCGGCAATATGAGGTAGTCTTGGCCATGCGCTTCTTGAGGTTTACGGACATTCCGAGGAGCGGCTCCTTGTAGTGTGATAGTTTCTTGCTTAGCCCGTTGTAGAGTAATCATATAGGCTTCATGACTCGGCTTTGTGGGTTCCCTTGCAACTTCTATGAAGTTTATGTTTGTTGCATTAGGATTCCTCGGTTCATGCATAGGTAAGGGGTTTTGGATCACATCCTCATGGGAGTTTGATGAAATTTTGATTTTTCCATCATCTATTAAGTCTTGGATGGCATGTTTGAGGGTAAAACATCTCTCGGTGGTGTGGCCTCTCCCTTGGTGATAGGCACAAAACTCATTTTCACGGTAGTTCTTAGGAAGGGGATTAGGTGGAGGTTTTGGAGCTAGAGGTGCAAGCATATTCTTTTGGATGAGCATGTTGAGGACGTCGGTGTATGACTGGGTGAGAGGTGTAAAATCTCTGTATGCTTTTCTTTGAAAAGGCTTGGGGGTGGTGTCTATGGCGTTTACATCCGGGTTCTTCGAGGAATTACCATTTTTTGGTTCTTGCTTCCTTCGAGTTGCGTTCCCTTGGTAAGGCCATGGAGAGATGGTGCCATGTCTAATTCCCGCCTCCACTTGGTCCCCGGCTTGGAGAAGTTGAGTGAAGTTGACGTAGGGGTGAGAAATGAGGTAACCCGAGATGCTCGGGTGTGCGGAGTTGATGATGATAGAGATTTGCTCATCCAAAGGCAACGGGCTCTTCATTTTTGCCGCCAATGCCCGCCATCTAGCAATGTATTCGGAGAATGTTTCGTCCCCTTTTTGCTTGAGCGCTTCGAGGTCGGCCCTTTTTGGAGCCATGTTTAACTTGTAGGAGAAGCGGTCCATGAAAGCCAAAGAGAGTTGTTCCCATGTTTTGATCAACCGGCAATCCAACGATATGTACCATTCCAAGGCGTCCTTCTTTAGGCTATGTTGGAATAGCCTTATCAAGACTTCTTCGCTTTTCACCAAGGGATATAGGATGCCGCAAAAGGCCTTGAGATGAGCCCTCGGGCATGAGTCTCCTTCATATGCGGGTAGAGCCGGTATCTCGAACTTCTCTGGCAACTTGGTGTCGGGGAACGGGCATAAGTCTTCGATTTTGGCCGAAGGTAGGCCCTCCCCTTGATGTTGTCGGATTCGATCCTCCATTTCTTTTAGTTGGTTTTGAAGTTGGTTCTTGAGGTCTTGGATTTCATTACGGCCTTGTTCTAAGACCACCTCCTCTTCTTTGTAGTGATCATTTCGGGATTTGTGGGAGGATGGTTGTGGTCCACCGTCTTGCTCTGGAATCCGGGATTTATGGGAAGATGGTTGAGGTCCACCGTCTTGCTCCGGATTCGGGTTTTGTGAACAAAATGGTGGTGTAGCCGTGCTCTGACCGCCTATAAGAGGTTGTCCCATGTTTGACAAGACTTCCTCTAGCTTTTGCATCCTTTTGTCCATTGCCACCATGTAGGCCTCAATGGACTGCTTGAACTGGTGATCCCGATCTTCATGATGTGAGGATTGCTCGGACTCCATCCTAGCCGCTCTTGATCTGGTAACCACGGGGCTTCGATCCACGGTTGATTGGTTTTGCCCCCGAGCTATGGTGAAGAACCTGAGTAATCAATAAAAAAAAGAGATTAGTACTTGTAAGCAAGTAATAAGGAGATCAACCTTTGGATGGATGCTTGGAGGTTCGAGTCCTTTTGTGTTCTTTGCAAATTTTAAAGGTTTTAAGTTCCACGCGTGAGAATGTTCGAGGTCCACGGGTTCGGGTTTGCCTGAGGTGTTTCTGGAGAAATGACCAGTTCGCTTGAAGCGTGTCTGGAAAAGGACCAGTTCTCTTGAAGCGTGTCTGGAAGAATGACCAGTTCGCTTGAAGAGTGTCTGGAGAAAGACCAGTTCGCTTGAAGCGTTTCTGGAAGCGTGACCAGAAAACACTCAGGTTATGGAAAAGAAGTGATTTTTACGCCGGATTTAACATTAATCAATTTCATTCTTGCTGGAAGTTGTTCATTTTGGCTCGTATTAGGTGCCTTAACAGTCACAAGGCCGTATCCAGCAGGTCTTCACGAGTTCTGCTCGTTTTTTTGAGCTGGACGCCTCTGGACCTAAAAACTTTTTAGGTTTCTGAGCGATTTGGGCAGAAACTTCAGAAACACGCTGCCAGAAGACGGAAACTCCCCTGCAACTCGCTGTTCAGCGAGGAAAAGAGCCCCAATCCTCAGATTCTGACCCCCTTGCGCCGATGTAGACTAGCAATGCCGTCCCCAGTGGAGTCGCCAAGCTGTAGCACCCGCCGTGAGCGCTACGGTGGGCTCGGAATGGGTTTTCCGGGCCTTAGAGATGTGGATCGTGTTGAAAAGCGACGTGGGCTTGGATTTCCTGCATTCACATGGGGTAAAATGAGTTAGGCCTCTCGTTTTTTAGAAAAATGGGCATATAGGCGTTTTCTCGTGGTTTTGGCGGCATGACGGCTAAGACGGGGCTTCCGTACACGGGTCAAGTCACAAATCCGGCAGCATAACGGCAGCGTATTATGCTGGAATCTGCGGACCCGCGTGCACCCACCTTGCCGGGGCGTTAGCTCAAACACGCACACAAGAAAATAATGAAAATGGAGTCGCCACCGATCTTTAAAGGGAGATCGGCCCCTATTTAAAGAAATAAGGCACTAGCAATACAGAGTATGGGTTCCGGCCTACGGGTTGAAGCAAATATAGAGAGATCTGCCAACCCGAGGCGGTTTACACGGCGTAAAAGGGGAGAAAATAAAAAGGGTTTAAGAGAACGGGAGAGATGGAAAGGGGGAAATGGGAAGAGAGGCGTGGAGCGCGTAGAGCATGGAAGCCGGGATGCCGGGGGCGTTGCTGCAGACTCCCGTCCTCCCCTTGGGATGCCTCTCTTCAAGTGTCCTTGAATGAGAGGGGAGCTCCTTCTTTTATAGATGGTGGAGTGGGCTTTGGGCTCCCTTGAGGTCATGGACTTGGTCCATGGGCTTGGGCCTGAGTGGGATCATGGACTTGGTCTTGAGTTGGGGTCATGGGCTCTGGGCCTCTTGAGTGGTTTTGGACTTGGTCCATAAGCTTGGCTTGGTGGGCTAGAGCTTGGCTTAGCCCATGGCTTTGGGTGGGCCGTTGTGGAGGCCCAAAATTGTGGAGAAGCCTGCTTCCGAGGCTTTAGTGGGCTAGAGCTTGGCTAAGCCCGTTTGTTTTGTCTGGTGGGCTGCTTTGTGGAGCCCGTTGAGGTGGCCTGTAGGAGCTTCGCTCTTTGTGGGGCCGGATTTGGTTTGTTGAAAAGCCTGCTTCGAGGCTTGGTGGAGCTTCGCTCCGTGGGCTGAGTGCGGGAGGGCCCGCTTGGTCGCCTTGATTTTCTTTTTGTGTTGAATTTTCTTGGGCTTGAAATTCATTTCAATTTATCCATATTTGAGCCCCGAGGTAGGGTGTCAACAATTAGAGTGTCATTAACTGATCTTAATGCGTCATAAGCTCCCATTGGTCCATTCTTGAGAAAGAAACATGATCATGCGAATGGTTCAGATCACCAAATTACTATAGCCATATAATTAAAAAGGACCCGTAAAGGGTCAAATGGACCACCAAACCTGTTCCCCACTTTTTTCTATTCTTCATCTTTTATTTTGTTGGAGGAAATCCGAACGAGGCAAACAAAAATCTTAATACTTTGGTGGACTACCAGTGATAATGCTCCTCATATCTAGAATTTGCTTACAGACTATTGTCACGTGCCTTAAAGAAATCATTCAAAAAGACTCCAAGTTGTCCCTATCCCGGTTTAGGCGGCTACGCAAGCCCAAAAAGATAAATAATCTCTCTATTCGACTATTCTACAAGCATTAAAAGGATGCTCTAAAAAATTCGATTTTCTTGCAACCAATTTCTTATTTCAAAAAGTTAAAATTTATTTTTTATGGGAAATATTTTATGACATATGCTTATTTACAAAGAAATCATTTAATTGACTGTAAACGTTTTGTGTTTTATGTGATTCAGCAAATAAATTTGCTCATAGATGAGCGCTTTGTTTCTACGAAATCATTATTCTTTATCACTCATTTATTTTTAACGTCTTGGTCATTAAGGGAAAATTTATTTTATCGATTTAGAATCATTTATATTATTATGAAAATTGTTTCATTTATCTTGTATCACTATGCATGTATGCTATTTACAAAGGTGTAAAATCAATATAATAAAATAATTTAACAATAATATCAATTTTAAAGTAATATTTTTAGTACATAAACATCTAAAAATATTATTATTAGGCGAATAAATGATTTTATAAATTTACTTTATAATACATATGTGGATGAATCTATCCATTTTTTAAAATTTGCATATAAATATATTTATTTTAAAGCAAATGTAGTCATGCACATATTTAATTTGGATAAACTATAGTTTTCTGATTAAATAAATAATGTAAATATAATAAATTGATTAATTTTTTTTATCAACCATCAATATAATAAAAATAAGGGGAGTTACGTAGAATTGCTTTTCTATACCTAGTTATATATTTGATTCAAACAATAAAGCTTGTTGCTTATAATCATTATATGCATCAAGAACTGCGTGTTTCCTTGGGCAAAATAAAGTTGATTTTTTGCTGCTAACAGTGATGTTTCTCGCAAATAATTAATCACTAAAATTGAGTTTTTCTTTTTCAAGAGAAAGGGGTTGCCTTTCCTTATTCATCCTAATCAGTTTTATTAGTATTATTAGTAACGCTGTCAATTATGGGCAAATCAACTTTACGTTCTTCTGTGCCTATTGTAATTGCTTGTATATGTGATTTTACAATGAATGTTTTAAAGAATCTAAGATCCTTGAATGTAATTTCAAAACACTCTTTTTAAAATTTCTATATAAATTTTACATTGTAAGGCATGTTTAAGAAGTGATAAATTTTTTAGATTAAAAATTTTTATTGTAAAAGTTTTTAAAATGGGAAAATGATATATTATAATAGGAGTAATGAGAATAAAGTTGAAATTGATAAGTTAACTGTGTTAAAATAATTAAAAAAACAGAATAGTTGTATGAGAAGAGGTAAAGAAATAATTAAAAATTAGATAATTATGAAAAATAAAAAGATTTAAATTAAAAACTTTTTATTAAAATTTTTTTATATCTAACCAAACAAGCCTTAAATATAATTTTTTTTTTTTTCATTATCAATACATGTGATTCCATTTTCATACCATTCTCTTAACTTCTAAGCTTATTGAATCGTTCGAGCTGGTCAAGGGGTAACCTCGGGAGTCAAAACTGGCGTTTGAAAGGCGACGAGAGAAGGCTTAGGCGCGGACGGAAATGGAAGCCTACAGTCTGTGGACCTGTAGTGTGTGTGTGTGTGTAGAATGCCGTGGAATGGAAGGTACGAGTGTTTTGAGGCTGTCCATGGCCGTGCATGCAACGAGGAGTGTAAACTTGGTGGGCCGAGGTTTGGCCACTCACCAAAATCCACGTCTTTCTTTTTTTTATATTATTCACATATGTAATCTCGGCACGGCTTCCTATGCTAGTTCAAAACGTACATGTGATGTGAACAGGGAGGCGTCCTTGGCTATCTTGGACGCTTAGATGAGGTTTTTTTTTTTTTTTTTTTCTTCTAAAAATTATTTTTAAACAGCGGCAGCAGCAACGGAGTTGAAGTTGACGGCCACGGACCACCGACAGCATGCTGCAAGTTATCCTGACGCGAATATCCAGTCATCCAACGCGAGGATGGGGCTCTTTTTTGCCAGTTGCATCCAAAGCAAATGCTTGTACTGTTAGTCAAAACTATTGCATGGAGTAGAAGTAAGGTAGACCCACCCACATTGGCAATTTGGCATTGACGCACCCGGTTGCATGTGTAAGGCACTAATTTCCTCGGGGTTGACACGATATTTTTCGTCTGGAAGAAAGCGCGTGCAGCGGTTCAAGCTAGCTTTGAGCCTAGAGGGCCCTTGATTGGTTCTCGTCTACCATGTGGATCCACAGATGGCCTGATTGATGATCACCTCCAACTATAAATATATCTTATGTGGGCATTAGCAAAAATTCCGTCGTATTAATGAAAGCATATCTGCTTGAGAAGACCTCTCTCCCCGTGCAACATTAAACGGCCTTATCTTGGTTTAGTTGACATTTACTTGGTTATAATTTAGAATGAGAGGACCACACGCAACATACATGAATGTGGGTGTAAGTCAATGTTATCACTTGTAATTTTTACGCTTACAGATGAATGATTTGGCACGGGTAGTAAATTCATTCCGGAAACGTACGCCATCCAGCTAGCTCCCACTGCCGGCGAGTGTGTAAGCTTTGAACAAGGTACTGTCGCCCGGACAAGTGTCCTTAAATGCATCTAATTATTTTGGCCAAATATAACAAAACTCGGGCGATGTCTACTTACAGCTGCTTCTTCTTTTTTATTTTTTATTTTTTATTGGTGTGTCTACTCACAGCTAGTTCAACATTATTTGGACCATTTAGGTGATCCATCCCATTCATTCTCTTTATTATTAATTAATTTATTTAAAATTACCTTAATCAGAAATTTGTGTGGGCCACTCATGAGATAACTAATTTAACGTGTTTGTTTTTATTTTATGTCCCGCTATAAGAGCAATTTAATATACTCTTAGTTAAATATGATAGAGTAAGCGGCATGGTGTAAATGGGGCCTACTTAAACCAAATTGTGAAATGAACTTTGCTGACATAAATTTTGTTGCATACAAACAAATTTGACTCTAATTGATTATTTAACTTCAAATATTTAGTACCTAAGGATGGTGACATTTGTTTAAATATAGTTTTTTTTTTTAACATCAAATGAGACTAAAATTAGGTGAAATTAAGCTGTTCAAATTTGACAACAAATAGTAATAAAACTTGGCTGCAACTGATGCAAAATTATTTTAGTTGTTGTACACCCCTACTTTCATTGGTGCAAGGCACAATATTGATGATTTTGGTGTGTCACTTTCATTTTACACTGGTTCGATGACTAAATTATAGTTTTATTAATTAAATTTTTTTAACATCTTTTTTAGAAAATTCATTTTGAGGTGTTTGTTTACACCGAAATATTTTAAATTAAAATTTTTTACTCTCCACAACTATTATATTTTTAATTATTTTTCGCTTTTTCTATACAACCACTCTACTTTTAATCATTTTTACATGATTATTCATACATCTAACATATCTATTTTAACTTTATTCTCTTTACTCTTCATAATTATCCTATTACATCATATCATTTTCACACATTACAAAAATTTTTATACAAAAAATTTTTCATCGAAAGTTTTATCACTTTCAAAGAACACCCTTTAATAAAATTCTTAAGTGAGTCATACCTGCAACATGTATAGAATGATGCGTACATTATGAAAATTGTTTATATTCATTCATTGATACATTAAAGTGTAATAATAATAATAATTCATAACATTATTTATTCACTAAGGAAATATATATTTTTGAAAATTGCTTATATTTTAGACGTTGTAGATACAAAATACATATTTTAAGATTTATATAAAAAAAATCATTTCAATAAAATTCTTAGGTGATTTATACTCGCTAAAAAAATATAATAATATATAGTCTATGAAAAATGCTTATAGTCATTCGCAGATGCTTTAAAACATAATAATAATTTCAGAACTTTTCTTAAATATACCCATTACGTATGACCATAATCCTAAATACACCTACTACGTTTCTAAAATCCTAAATATACCCACTACGTTTGTAGTTAATCCCAAAAATGCTCATTTCATTAAAAATCGTTAGTTAATTTTTTTAAATGGCCAAAATACCCATATTATAAAATAATAAAAGATGAGATAAAATGAAATTATAGCTCTCGAAATTTAGATCTCACATGTAATCAAGGCATTGGTGAATTATGCCGTTTAAAATTTTAATTATATCAAAAATTTGATGGACGTATTAGTAATTTTATATATTAACTAAAGGCGTTAACTTACGGATTAGGTATTTTTGAGATTAACTGCGAATGTAATGTGTATATCTGATATTTTGAAAATGTCCCAGGTATATTTGAGATTAAGGTCATACACAATGGGTATATTTGAAAAAAGCCTTAATTTTCATGAAAAACATAATAATAATTTATGAAATTATTTATCACTTAGGAATAATATTTATAACATTTAGATGTCAAAAATTCATATATAATCAAAATATTTTATTGTGTTAATTTGATATATTTTCATATAGGTCTCACGCACATTTTTTAAATTTTGGATGACACTTGATTCCCTCGTAAAATTAATAAATCAAATAATTCTAAATCATTTAGTGGACAGATTTTGATCCATCATCAAGGTAAGGCCTAAAAATGAAGATAGCAAATCAAATATGTAGTGTACACTGTGCTACTAAAGTATATCTCTTCTATTAAAAAACTTAATTATAAATAGCCACATACTTTGTTGCCTATAACACATTAGTTGCAATTACCAGCGATATTTATGCGAAACAGAATATTTAATTAAATTGTATATGAACAAAACAATCTTCTAATTACGATTGCTGCAAAAGAAATCTCTTGAGTGGAATTCTATGACACACCCAAGATTAATTATAGTTCATGTCTTGATCCCGCCAACTGCAGTCGGTTTAAGTCTAGCCAACTGCGCATCTTCGGAATTATTGCATTTATTTATTTCGAATTTAGCCGAAAAGAATTGGTTTACCGAGGAAATTTGATTCGGGTATAACTAATCTGCAAGTTGCCTGTGATTTGTAAGCTTGAACTTACAGCTCTAAGTGGCAAATGCAAATCACAGTTTCACTCTCTGCTGGGCGCAGTGGGCTTGTCTGCTCTGTTTCACCGATGAGTGATGACCCATATTTTAAAGGTAGTTGAGCAGCCACGTACTAGCTAGATATATAGAGCTTTACCACTGCCAGCGATAAACATATTGCCTGACAAGTTCAGATTCATTGGCCATTCGACACTTGCACGAGCCAATGCCCAGATCGAGAGCCTCTCCCCAAACTCTCCAAAGCCCCGCACAACAACCTCTGCCACATCATTTACCACCTTGTAGCGAGTGTTCTTGTTGAGTTGTTGTAGAGATTTGATAGGGAGATCGGAGGGGTCCATGTTTCAATCAATGCACCCATTTAAGAGCATTTACACCACTTGAGAAAAATGCTAGTACAGCCGCACAGCCCAGCATGAACTAGACCCGGGGAGAAAAGGTAAAAGAAGGTAACTTGTAACTACTCGTTCCTTACCCCTCGCCTACTTCGTGATTTAGACAGGGTGTGTTTGAAAAATAATAAAATTAAAAAATTTATATATAAAAATTTTTAAAATAAAAGAACATAATATGATTGGGTAGAAATAACGATAAAAAAAAAAAAGTTGGTTAGTTGTATAAAAAATTAAAGAAATGATTTAAAAATAGAACAATTTATATAAGAAAATATAAAAAAATAATTTAAAAATAGAATAATTGTAAAAAGTGAAAAATTTTAAATTAAAAATTTTAAGATGAAAATTTTTATCTAATGCCCGATGTTGCTATAAATTTAAAGCTGGCCCCCCCCACGTAAAATTAGCCGCTGCATCCACGCTACCTTTGACTCAAAGCAGCAACGAATGGAGGGAAAGAGAGGTAGAGCTCCCTCGCTCATCTTCCTTATTCTGCTGCTGCTGCAACAAGCTATTCTGCCGCCCTCGGGGAATGTGGCTTATGCAGAGGATGCGGCCCTTGCCCCTGCCATGTTCATCTTCGGGGACTCGCTCATCGACAACGGCAACAACAACTTTCTACCATCAATGGCCAAGGCGAATTACGTCCCTTACGGCATAGATGTGGGCTTCCCAAGTGGCAGGTTTTGCAATGGGCTAACCGTTGTGGATTATGGAGGTACCCGATATTCATGATTAATTTCTTCTCTTTTTCACCGTCTAATAGATGTGTTTTCATCACAAAAAAAGAAAAAAGAAGAAGAAGATGTGTTTTCTACTCCTAATTGTTTTATTATTTTTATTCGTACGTATGTCACAGCACGAGAGCTTGGGCTGCCATTTCCACCACCCTATTTGAGTCCAACCTCCAAGGGAGCCAAAATCTTGAGAGGTCTCAACTACGCATCAGCAGCCGCAGGCATTCTTGACGAAACAGGCCGACATTACGTAACCTTCTATGCCCATCTCTATATTCTTAGGATATGGAAGTTGTAGGCCCTATATTCAATGACTGTACACATTACACATGAATTTTGACGTGGGTGGGTGATGGTATGATGCATGCAGGGAGCAAGAGTGTCCTTTAATGGGCAAATACAGCTGTTTCAGAAGACTGTGGGCATAGAATTGCCGCTGCTCATCCAAGATCCGGCTGCTCTATCCCAATACTTGGCCAAGTCCATTTTCGTTGTCAACTTAGGAAGCAACGACTACATCAACAACTACCTGCTCCCCAATCTCTATTCCAGCAGCCACAACTTCGACGGGGATGCATATGCTGACCTCCTCGTACGGACCTTCTCCCAGCAACTCACGGTTAGTAACTCTCATGCGGCTAAAACCCACATACAATTCATCACTATTCCTTACGCAAGTCAACAACTATAAATCCTTCACTTATTTAATTATATAATTAAGTGGTCATAATAACAAAAGTTTTTGAAAGTACAAACGAATTTCCTTTTTAAAAAAGAGAGAAAATATGTGACCAGTGGCAATTACATGATAACAAAAATGCCTCTCTTGGATTATGATTTGAATCTTTTTGCCGGCAAACATGTGAATCATATTTATGTATCCGGACAGGTGATCGCATGAACTTTGACCAAGGATCACATGTACATGCAGGGAACTGTTTCCATCACCAAACTCGTAATAACTCTTCTGCAATAAACGACAACACGCATCGATCACCGCTGATTACTGAATTTTGATTATCATCATTATAACTATTGACATTTTTATTGTGGTGGTTGTTGTTGTTATTTCTTCACAACCACTGATTACTGAATTTAATTGTTATCATTATAACTAATGACATTACTGTATGGCTTGTTGTTGTTGTTATTATTATTATTATTTCTTATTTTTCTTCACAATTATGCACTTTCAGTTTAAGAGATGTTTGTTAATGTGTTTTTGTGGAATTGTAAGATGAGATGGAGAATAAAGAATGAATATTTTGAGATTTATCTGATTGATATCAAATCATAGAAATAAAGTAGAAATAAATATGATTACTAAAATGTAGTGGAAAGGAAAAATGATTAAAATATAGTAATAAAATTAGAAAAATCAGACTGTTAAAGTATTAAATAATTTGTTGGAAAATAAGCATTATGTTTTCCCCTTCACCCCATCTTGCCCCACATACAGACGTAAGCAAACGTCCAACTTACCCATCTACAAAAGTGATTAATGTTAAGCCGCTGTTTGGGTAGGAATTTTGAAAAGGGTTACAACAGGGTTATGGTTTGATTGACTGAAGGAGTTACCATACAGCTAATTCTCGATCTATATGATATGCATACCTTAATTAAGAAATGTGAAAATGGGAAATGATCCAATAAGGTGAAAACATAGTAGTTGGGGCTCATGTTAATGAAATCAAAATCCAACAAGTCATGTTGTTTAAAATCAATTGTTTTAATATGATACCAAAAATTATTTTAATTAATCTAAGTTTTAAAAATATCCATGAAAAATGATTAAATCCGTATAAATAATTATTATTTACTTCGAAATAATTCTGGTTGGTCATAAACGTAGTCAACCGAAGTAAAGAACGATCAAAAAACATAACTCGATATAGGAAACTCACAAGGCAGTAATGGCGTCCCATGGTTTGGGACTATTTTCCTTTTTCCGCCTCTGAGAATTGGGTTGCAGTTCTTAAAGGGTAACATAACTCGGGCCAGCTGGCCCAACTATACACCTAACTCTCTGATCCAATCATAAAAATTGTAAAACACGGAAGCGTTGGCTCCCCATTTTATTTCCTCTTTCGCGGTAGTAACCCGAGGAACATGAAAGCTATGGTTTTCACTTATTGCTACTCTCATTAAAGCCACGATGTGAAAGCTGTGACTTTCATCCTATCGCACGTCCTCTAGGAATTGAAAACCGGTGGCCCCCGCGATTCTCTCTTTCTTGGAGTGCTTTCCGTTTTTAGTTGTTGTGTCTTTTAGGAATTAAATCATGATGCCCCGACAAGATATTTTATTGTCCTAACTTGCACCTACATGCATATATATTGAGTATGAATTTTGATGTTTGGAGTCATTTGTCAATTTTACCTTTAGGGGATAATTGCTATTTATACATTTAAAAATTATATTTGAATTTTTTTTTAAAAGAAGCAAATCATCACATTAATTTTGGACAAAATATTTTATCTAAAGGATCTTTCACTTCTGCCAATATCCAAATGCACCCTTAAAGCAAAGTTGCAAACGAATAATATGCTTGAACGCATGCATTAATTTAAGTATCTTAATCATAAATACAAATTATAATAGCGTAAATGAACTTGGTCTTTAAGTGTAATTATTAAAATAGAAATTTTCTTTGCAGAGATTGTATGGATTAGGAGCAAGAAAAATATTGCTGGTTGGAGTTGGTGTACTAGGTTGCATACCTAGTCAGCTGTCCATGGTGAGTGGACAGGTTGGCTGCGTTGGGCGAGTGAATGATCTGGTTCGCACATTCAACCAGCGGCTTGTGCAGATGATGACTACACTCAATTCCACCCTTCCCGGCTCCTTCTTCGTCTACCAAGAAGTATTTGGTGTCTTCGACGACATTGTTCGCAACCCATCTAAATATGGTCAGTCCCACCACCTCCTCTCCATCCCTTAATCATTCTCAGACAAGCAATGAAAATAGCACTAGTGTAGTAGAAATTAATCAGTTTGCAAACAAGTTGACACACTTACATTTGATACGGGCCATTGTTTATAAAACGAAAAAGATTTTATATAACTAGGTCCCTTTTGTTTGGTTTTGAAAAATGTTCAGGATTTTCAGTGGCAGACAAGGCCTGCTGTGGGAATGGGAAGAACGGAGGAGCCGTTAGCTGTCTTCCCCTTCAACAACCATGCGCCAACAGAGACCAATACGTATTCTGGGATTCTTTTCATCCTACACAAGCTGTCAATGCCATCATAGCCCAGCGTTGTTACAGTGAATCTGCAACTGATTGCTACCCAGTTAGCGTGCGCCGACTCGCACGAATATAGTAAAGCAAACACGGGGAAACAAAACCCACACCAGGGTTCCCTCCTCTCATTATTCTTAACTATTATCTATGTTTATCTTAGATTGAATGAATAAACCTCATGTACCCTCTCCTGCGCTAGTAGGTCCTAAGTCTCTGATTAAATTTTTTTTTTTTTTTTTTTTTAAATTTATGATTGCTGGCTCCAATTCGATATTATCCATCTGTTATATCCATCCTAGCAACAAATACACTAAACCAACCTGTTTGACGACAAGGGTATAACTCCGTTTGTCTCACCTCAACTTTAGTTCAATTTGGGGTATTTTTCATTTTAAACCCTCTAACTTTGCCTATTTGCACTTTAAATCTTGAAATTTGGCTATTTGCATTTTAAATCCTGAAAACTTTAGTTCCTCTTCATTTTAAACCCTAACCCATAACAACATTAAAAATCACCCTTAATTCATGCAAAATGACATAAATACCCTACAATATTAAAAAAAGAAATATTTTTTATATTTTAAACTTAATTATTAGGCTTTCTTTATTTTATTATTAAAGGCTTCGAAAACATCTTCACCTTAAATATAGATTTAAGTGTTTTTTTTTTAAATCAAAGGATATATACATCATTTTGCATGATTTAACGGTAATTTTCAACGTCGTTATGAGTCAAGGTTTAAAATGCAAAGAAATAAAAAATTTCGAAGTTTAAAATGCAAATAACCAAACTAAAGATCTAAAATGCAAATAGGCAAAGTTAGAGAGTTTAAAACGCAAAATACCCATTTGCAAAATTTGAAATCTAACCTTAATTCACATCCTATTTGTAAGACGTAAATCTAACCTTATATAAATCATGCCCAATTGAGTTGAAGTTCGGCTTCACAAATTGTAGCTTTAGTTAAATGTAACAAGTCTAAAATTTAATGTGGACATTAAATCAATCAATTACATAAATGAAAATAACAACAGATAATTAAATTTTAAAAAATAGTGATATAATACATTTTAAAAGAAAATTTATCTATTCGAAAATGGATAAAAGAAAAAATTTATAAATATAAAGTACTTATAATTATAAATTAAAATATGATATAATTTTCCTATAATATACTTTTATATTGCAAATGTCTATGCAAAGATAAATATATAAATACGAAGAAATATAATTTAGGTCTACATGCCTACAAGACAATTAACATTCTATAACACACTTTTGGTGGTGTTTACCATTCTTGTCATAAAAGCTCTATTTAGTAACATAAATAATTATTGTTGCTAAAAACTAACTTTTAACAATAATAATATAATGTATTTGCACAGAGTAATTTTTTCGTGACAAAAATTGTCACTACAAACATGTCTTTTAATTACAAATTCAAAAATGCATTACGAAAGCCTTTTGCGTCGCTTAAATTTTTTTTTTTTTTTTTTTAATAAAAATGATGTATAATAGATTTTATACCAAACAAGAAATAAGGAAATCATCAAGTTCATATTCTATTTACAAATCGGTTTCTCGAGTTCTATTTTCGTTGGCTTCACAAGCTAGATTTGGGCTCAGCTGGCCAAGTTGAAACTCACTGGGACTGCAAAATACACAGAAAAAAACTAAATAAAATTTTGAATAATTAAATGATGATTATTTAAAATATAAGTAGTAATAAAGAAGAATATGATCATCAAGGATGGATATATGTCATTGAGGTTAAAATAGGCTTCGCTCCTTTGCTTTTACACGAGGTATCTGAAACCCCAACACAGAACTATTTCGTAAAGAAAAGCACAGACAGGGCAAATTCGCGATGCCAGAATAAACGATCTTTCATGCATATTCAATATTTTTGCCTTTTCTATTTGACAGAAACGAAATACACAGACATTGTTGTGGTGCGATTGCAATATGATGTAACGGAATTCAACAAACCTGATCCGTCTCCAAGGATCATATCAGTTTTTGCATCTCGGGGGAGCAGCCGGCGCTGGTTTGACCTGGTTCAACGCCGGAAAACCAGGTTTTGAAGTTAAATGTAATTGATTTGTTGAATTTGGGCCTGATTTCAACCTGACTTGAGGGAATTAGTTTCTGGTTTGGTTTGAAGCCAACCCAACCCTAAGCCCTCAAAATTCTAAAATTGCTCCGAAAGAGAGAATTTCCTCTCCCTTCTCTCTGCAATTTCGGCTTGCCTGCTTCCAAAATCTCACTGCCAACTGCCAACTGCCAAATTCGTTGTATCTGGCAGACTGGCAGTCCGAGATTCAGCGCTGCGCCTCATCTCACCTCTCCCTCCTCTCTAAACTCAAGCACTCCTGCCTTACGTTATAAATTCCCTTGCAAAGATCACCAACTTCCTCAATTCCGACAAGGAAGACTGCGGCTTCTTGATCATTTGGGTTCTTTGCTTGGTGCTCTCTGAGAAGAGGGACACACTGAAGAAGGTGGCCGTGAGGAGTTGCATCACTCGGCCAGCGTGGCGGCATTGAATGGCAGTTTTTATTTTTTTTTCTGTTGGATATATGGAGAAAGGCGGTTTTGATTCAAAAGCTGATGCGACGAAGGTATTGGAAGTCTTCATCGCTAAGAAAGACAACGACGAACTAGGTTTCAAGGCTGTGCGTTTCAGGCCGATCTCCAAAAGGAACTCGGACCTGGTCCAAACCCGAGAATATAGGGTTCATCACTGGGTTCGGGTTGAGGTCCTCCAACAGACCAGGTCGGATCGTCTGGGCCAAGTACACCCACTAATTGCATTCGAGCTGCACCAGTGACCCAGGAACAGATCCAAGCCATGGCACCGTGAACATTAACCACCTCTGATAGAACTTTTCTAGGCGTCTCTCTAATGCCGTATCCAGCACGCAAAGCTTCTAGGAACCTGGAATGTACAGTGGTTACTAGAATGCAGTTGTGGCTGCCTTTGCAAGAAATGGGAAAAAAAGGAAAAAGCAATGAAAGAAAATAAGAACTCATAAATAAAAGAAATGTTACAGCTTTCCGGACCTTAAGAATTGCAACATTCCCATGGTACTACAATTAAAACCTGTGCACCAAACCCTGTTATGCATGGGAAATGGGTGAGCAAAAGCCAGAATGCATGCAACGGACGTCTACTTCTAAGCGCCCCCCTTCAATGCTGCTTAAGGTTACAAACAACAGCCGTTCAAAAAGTTATCAAATTACTGCATCCTGGTTCCTCATTCTCTATGTGAGCTTGAAGCTTGGATGCAGAAACAAAAATCTTTCCACGATATTTAAATTTCGTTACCGTCCAAAACACAACTGACATTACCCTTTTGCCACCCGTCCAAAGATGCGTCCCCCACCAAATCACCATCCAGAGCCTGGACAACTTATTAGCATATGGAAGCATCAAACCTTGGTTCATAGAAACAGACCTGGCTGTTGCATGATTGGAGTGCACAACCAGCAATCCACGACCAGAGTTTCTTATCCACATCATAAAGAAGACCTTTCCCTTGGTTCCATGAAGTGAAGCAGATCAAATTATCCTGCCCAAAGCACTCAAACCTCTCCGCAGATAACCTCAACAGTGCCCTGAAATATTTTGGAGGCATCCTGCTTATCTCCACCCAAACATTCTTCGCATGATCCAATTCCCATATCCTCATACTCTGGAGAGTGCCATAAGGCCCTATCCTTCCAACCAAAAACAAACGCTTTTGTGACCCTGCAACGAGATACCCATCCAACAATGATCGTGGAAACTTAGCAGGGATATGCTCCCACTGCCCCAAGTCTAGCTGATACATCATCAACCCAAGTGGTGAAAGAGTCTCAAAGTAGAGTCGGGAATCGCAGAATGCCATCTTCGACGAACACAGGTTTACAGCAGGCATAATCTGATGAAGAGACCATCTGTTAAGCTTAGAATCGTAAACCTCGGTTGGCAGTGTTTTATCGCCATAGATATCACTTGTGGCAATGACTTTGAAGGATCTGTCAGACCTGTCCACAACCAAGATTAACTGACGCTGCTGATTATAATGCATGCAGGGCAACACCCTACATGCTTGGGTAAGGGGATTACAAACCAAAGTCCTGAATGTCAAGCCATCAAACCCGGTGAAGCAAACAAGACCACCGGAAGAACCAATCAACCAGACCGCCCACTCAGGCAGAAATGCAAATGGAATCTTGTACCAAGACTTCAATGGCAAGCTGAAAACTGAGCACTGCAGTGTCTGTAAATTCCTCCAGAATGTGAGCAAGCAGGGACCGTGCGATGGAACCTGTGAGTGGAATTTAAGAAAACCACTGTCTTGGAGGATCGAATTCCATCTTCTGCATACAGAGCGCAACCGGAAGATGAAGAAAGGCGGGACACGTGCAAGAATCTCATTCAATAAATCCTCTGGGAGCATGGCCCATATGCTGTCTTCCATCTGGACATCAAGGTGGATTGGTTTGCTGAAGGTGGAGACAGTCTCCTCATCAAACCCACGGGGCTTTGTTTTGATGACCTTCGGCCGTGACGGGCTAGTGTTCCGGACACTGGTCCGTGCTGATGGAATCGCTGTCTGCTTCACCCGATCATTTTCACTGAAGTAGCATCTGGTTTCCCCATCCATCGCTTCCGATAATCTATACCAATATCCCAAACCCTAAAAGTTCGACTACCACATATAATCACGGACTCTGTGAAAAAGAATATTTCTTGACGGACCAAACATTATCCGATGAAAAATGAAAAACCCCAGAACTGAAATAGAAGAAATCCTAGTTATGATGAACATAAAATGCAAAGCAAATCAAAATACGCTACGAGGCAATTGATGTGAATTGAATCCTGGGAAGAAACAGAATGGAAAATCCTAGATTACTCCGAGAAACACTTTTATTGAGGCTAATATACATCGAATACCAAATCTATTTCTAATAACAAACAGAAATCAAAATGCTATCGACCTCCAAATGGGGGGTGGGAATGGAAACCCTAATCCCATAAAACCTTGTAAAAACAACAAAAAGCACCAACATCCTCATACAACAGCTACAGATCCTAAGATACAGGAAACACTAACTTACGAATCAAAAAAGACATCTAAGACATGGAATATTCAATCTTTTCTCCTACGAGAGAATGGCATTCTGGATATATTGAGCTGAGAAAATCCTCACAGGTCCCAGCAATGCAAGCGTGAGCTACCAAAATTTAAAATCTACTGAAAAGAAAAACTCGGGAATGGAATTGCAAACGGTTCAAACGGTTGACGATTTGGCGTGGATTGCTGCAGATTTGAGCCCCAATTTCCCAAATCGAAGACCTTGCCCCCTGATTTTCAAATCCAGAGATTCTTCCCTTCTGCTTAGACGGTCATTATACATATCGCACGCGTGAAGAGTACGAAAACTTGGTGCGTCCACCATGCCAATGTAAAAATTTAAAGAACAACCAACCGATCAAAACCATTCGAAAAGGACGAGGACAGTCTTATTTTATGAAAAGTATGTAAAATGAAATTTTATTATTTTTCGGCATAGCGGACCAAATTGGACAGTTACGTTTTTGTAGGAAGATCATGTCATTCAATCTGCTTAGATTTTAAATGGATCCATTGCTGTAGTCCGTGGGGTCTCCAGAGAGAACATATTAGCAGTTGATTTATTCTATATGGACTGCTCTGCATGATTTACGAACTCTTAGTCTCTTACCTTGTTCTATCTACTTCTCATGATTGGTAAAAAGGCCTGTCATGACTCTGGCTAAAATGCGCAGTGACTTTGGCAAAAGTCGACATATTTTGTTACTCTTTACCAACACTTCATATGCAAGATATATGTAATTGGGATTATTATTATTATTTTTTGTTTTGGATGAAAGGATTAATTTTTGACTTCGGTGCGTTGATACCGTTGATTGAAGATCTACCTTTCATGCTTCCATGGGATGCTTGAAGATTTCTTGGCTCCGCGACGACGGGCCTATCTGCTTTGCCATGATTTGGGCCTCAGCCCATACAACATAGCTCCACCTGGGAATGGGATGCCTGGAACGATTAAGAAAGACGCCATGAATTGTCATGTTCGGCCGAGCATGTTGCGGTAAAGGCTCGAGCACTTTTCATGGAAAGGCAAGTTTTGGGCCTGGTTGGCGATAGCCTCAGCAGTGCATTAAGGAATAAGGAGAAAGCTTTAATTCGAAGCTAACCACCTGACAATTTTTATGGCTTTTACAGGGAAGCTACAAGTCGGGCCAAATATACCATAAAAAAACATAGGATTCCAATATTTTACCTTTCGAAAAGCAGGCTCAAACAGACGTTTATTACCTAGTTTCGTTCGGCTTGCTATTGGCAGGCCGATGATAGCGGACTCTAAGCCGAAGTTCCGAAGCCTCGAATGGAAATCGACTGCTGAGGCCGTGTGTCGAATGGAAAATGGGAGTAGTAAAGATTGACGGCGAAGGGCCTGTCGCCTGTGGAAGAGATCGACAGCGACCCAGAAACTAAAAGTCGACAATCGATGGTCTTGAGTGCCATCATGAAACTCAAAGCACAGCTGGGAAATTTCAAAAATAAAAAATAAAAAAAGAGTTTCGATTGTCGGGCCACTGATGCACTGCTTCCGCTGGAAACAGTATCCCGTTACCACATTCTAATATAAGGGGCCAACGGACCAACATCTAATATAGAAATCACCGAAGGATGAAGCAGGACCCATCACAAGAGTAAGGACAGTCAAGAGTGCATGACGCCCACTCTGCAGTAGGGGTGTAAATAGGGTTGGGTTCAACCCGAGCCCGCATCAACCCGAACCGATTTATACCATGGTTGGGTTGAGGTTTTGGAAATTTAGTTTTTAAAAAATGGGTTCAACCCGACCCGATTTTAAAAATGGGTTGGGTTAGGGGTCGGTCAACCCGACCCGACCCGATTTCATAAGATATGTATTTACATATATTTATGAGAGTGTATTTCATTCATATTGCTTAGATATTTAAATAAAATTGTGTTGAGTTTGGAAATTTGTTTGACTATTTGGTTGTCAAATGTTATTTGAATTTATTTGGTTTGGAAATATATTTGGTTAATTAGTTGTGAAATCGTGTTTGGATTATTTGGTTATATTGCATCGTAAATAGGTTGTTTAGATATTTGCTCGCATTGGTGATTTAGAATAACATAACAGATCAACTGAGAACTTAAGATGTTTGTAGCTTTGATTGGAAGCCAACTAAGAAGGTAAGTAAGACTATAATATTCATTTTTCTATTTTGCATAATTTACTGTAATAATTTTACTTGGCTTTCACTTTTTGACTTGCAGAAGACATCGATTGCTCAAAAATACAAAAACAAAAAAACGAATCAATTACTAAACTTATCCTCCACTTTTGAGCTATGTAGAACTTTTATTGGTACTTATTGTTTTTATAATTATAATTATTTTTATTATTTTAGAAATTCAGGTGAACAAAACTTTAACTAGCATTGATAACATGTGTAATCTATTAGCCCGATTTCTAACCCGAACCGAACCGATTTGAGGTGGATTGAAATAGGGTTGGGTTAAGATGTGAAAAGTAGGGTTGAAAGTAGGGTTGGGTTGTGATTTTACAAGGTGGGTTAGGGTTGTATTTGTGCCAACCCGAGTCAACCCGACCCGATTTACATCCCTACTCTGCAGTAGCTATATATGCTGCATGTATAAAAATTTTCCAAGAAAATAAAGAATCCTTTGCAGAGAAACGCTCACAAGTCAGGTGCAGCATCGAGAATGAGTAAGTTCCTAAATTAGACTGTTCTGTCTTTCAATTAATGAGGGCGTGTTACAAACCATATAAGATTCTTAGATTAAATTTGAATCTAGGATAAGAATGTAATTATGTGTATTAAGAATGAAATAAAGTTATATTCGAAATGGGTAAGGTTGCATTGAAAATTAAAAAAGTTATATTGAAAATTAAAAAAATTGTTTTGAAAATTAAAAGATTATCTTGGAAATGATGATGCAGATTTAATCCAATAATCTTATATAGTTTGGAACATGCTTGAAGGATTTGCTGTTTGTCGCGGGGTTACAAGACATCCACATCGTCAACCCAGACATTTTTAGATGAAAGTATGCAAACCTGAACTAACATGTTTTCGTCTCAACCCAGACATTTTTAGATGAAAGTATGCAAACCTGAACCAACATGTTCTCGTCTCATGGCCCACTAAATACAAAAATAACACAAATCCAGTTATTTTTATATGAACATATGATGAGCAAAGAGGCACTTTAGAAAAAAAAACAAAAAACTTTACGGAGTGGAGCAACTCGTTGTATTTCATTTGCATCCACATCAACTACCAAAGGCCCAATCCTATGCTTTCGAAAGCATTGTGCCTCAATGCTCTCATGTGTATATACACATTTTTTAAAATTTTTTGAAATTTTTTTCATGAAATTGTTAATCTAATTTTTTTTAGGGTTTTTAAAAATCAACAACATTTTAGTAATTTTATATTAAATACACTTAAATGTGTAAAAAAATTTCAAAAAAAATAAAAAATAGTTGTACGCACCCAAGAGCATTGAGCTTGGGAGCATATAACCGGCCTCCTACTTACCAAAGATTGGAAGTGCACTTTCATTTGTCGTTTATTTAAATATTAAGGTTGTTTTGTGAACATACTTACTTAATTTGACTATAACTTCAAATATATTCATAAAGTTTATGGAATTGCAGATAACATTTATATAGTTTGATTGTAATTGCATATATTCTAATGTTGTTATGACGCTGTTACTATACTATAACGACGTGGATACTGAATATATTTGCAAAGATACCCAAATTAAATAAGTATATTTACGATTTAAAATTTTAAATAGGAATATTTAATCTTTGCAAATATTATATATTGTATTTGGATTTGTATCAATGTCTTCCAAAAGAGATTGAAAATGCACTTTCATTTGTCCTTTATTTAAATATTAATCAATACTACCGCTGCTCATAAATAGGATTGCGACACCAATGTGGACAAAACTAGGATGGAAAATATGGGATTTATTCCACTTCAATAGGCATAATCGAAATAGGCATAATGAAGAAATGGGTGGCATTGGGTGAAAATTATTATCAGATTTTCAAGGATTAGTTAGGAGGATTGGACGAGGAGTCTCTTAACTCATAACTTCATCATCAGAAATTATTTTTGTAAAAAAAATGTAATTGTAACATTTTTTAACACATTAATCTTTTTTCATTATTGACCTTTTATATTTTTGAGGAGTGATCTTGTTAGCCTAAGTTAAACTCATATTAAAAAAATTATTTATAATAATTTTTTTGTTCATATACTTGTTTATCTAAGTATATTTAACAAATAACTCAGTTTCACAATTTTTGAATATTTATATTTTTTAAAATTTGTAAACGTTTACCTGCATATATATATTTAAAATACCTTTATCTTTATAACTTTATGTATATATATATATATATAAATAGATAATGTAACATTTGCTTAGTCCAAGCTAATAATATCATTTATGTAAAATATTTTATATTTTTAACCAAATAGATAGAACTAATCCCACCAGTAAGATAGCGACGACTAAATGAATAGAGATGAAAAAGAATTTCTGTATTTATGTCCAAACATCTATAGATGTGTTCAGAGTGTTCAACAATATCCAATTACGTTATCTTAAGGCAAAGTTCATTTTAAATTAAAACCTTTAGTGCTACCTTATCATCATCTTTTAACATTTTTCGTTCAGCCTAACAAAAAGGTGCAAGTGGTAGCCATTTACTTCGATGTATCCAACGGTTTTATCATTCCGATATTATTTATGTTTTCCTTTCCAGCACTCCCACATTAATCACGGAAAAGCGACTCTTCGTCTGCACCCGCAAGCCAACGAAAGCCGGGCAGGTGTCCGCAGCCGTCCATCGTCTGGAGCCCGCTCCAACGAACTCGTTGATGGTCATGCCTTATCCATCCAATTCTGCCACCTTGACTCAATTACGAGGTCATTTCGATATGCATGTGTACAAAAAGAGCTACACATCCGGAGCGTCGAATCCTCCTCGTTTCAAATAATATTACTCACGTATCCACATAGATGCTGTCTTCTCCTTTTCCCCGCCGAAAATCACTCCATTGAAATTTCCTTCCCTTTGTACTTCCCCATCATCTCATCCCTTCCTCCGCAGTCCATTAGTCCAACCACAAGCGCAGAGCCAGCGCTGCCCAGCAAAAATTTTCAAAAACCGTTGGACAGAAAATCTAGAAGAATTCCAAAACCCTTTTTTCCTGCTTTTACGCCCGCTGCTGCGTCGGAAGGGATGGGTGGCGTCACATCCTCCGTCGCGTCCAAGTTCGCCTTTTTCCCACCGTCGCCCCCGACCTACAGCCTCGCCGCCAACGCTTCCAAAGCCCAGACCATCCTCACGGGAGTTGTGCAACGAGAAAACGTGGACGTCCTCAAGCTCTGCACCAGGAGAGGGACCGAGATCGTGGCGATGTACGTGCGGCAGCCCTCGGCGCGACTGACCATCCTATACTCCCACGGCAACGCGGCGGATCTCGGCCAGATGTTCGGGCTTCTCGCGGACCTCAGCTCGCACCTCCACGTCAATCTCATGGGGTCAGTCGCGACGGACCTTCCTTTTAAATTTCATTCTCGCCCGAACGAAACCGAACCGAGCCGTCCGTGGTTCGTGAATCGGCTTATGAGTTGATCCGCACAGTAGAAGTCGACTCATGGACGGCTGTGATGGCAACTCATGGTGCTACAGAAGCAACTGATTGTACAGCTACTTGTGGTCCAGCCGGCTTTGCTTTTGTTTGTTCTATTGCTGATTGGAGAAATGCTCGCGTCCACCGAATGCTGCAGTCTTCTAATGGGCCAACCACTGGGTGTTTGGGTGCAAAGAAATCGAGCTCATGGACGCTAGTGTGCAGTCCAATCCAAATAGATGTAAATGTCACAAATTCAATGTGCTGGGCCTGCTGGCTGCTGTCTGGGATGTATGCGTCTTGCCTGCATTAATTCCATGTGCAAATTCGTGATTTTGAAATAATGATGACTCAGCTTCCGAGATGGGCTGCTTGCTAGTTGCTGTTGCGGCTATCTGTAAAAGCATTCGATGACTAGGCCCTTTTGGTAGCACTGAAAGGCATGAAATGGTTGGGCAATCTTGGCAATTTCTTTTGTGGTTGTAGTGTATGTTAATTGAATTTCTGTTGCATTTCTCATAAAGAAAGTCAAGAGGATATCCCTCCCATCTGTCACGTATTCGCATTCCTATTCCATGTGCAAAAGATTAACTCAATTTTTAGAGGCTATAGATCCAGTCAATATATAGTAAATTTTTACTGTGGAACCTCCCTGAGTTTCTTTGCTCGGGCCACTAATAATTGCTGTGTGACTCTATCTTGTATAACTCCTATTAACTATTTCACAGGTATGATTATTCTGGATACGGACGGTCATCTGGGAAGGTTGAGTTCCAATCCTTTTTTTTTTTTTTTTTTGGTGGTTTGCAGTTGCAGCTTCCATTCTTCTTCTTTTCTTTTCTTTTTTTTTTTTTCTTTTTTCTTCCTCCCTGAAGGTATAAAAGGATTCAATTTTTGGCTTCTCTTTTGTCAGCCAAGTGAGCAGAACACTTATGCAGACATTGAGGCTGCATATAGATGTCTTCAAGAGACTTATGGGGCACGGGAGGAGGATATTATTTTATATGGTCAGTCTGTTGGCAGTGGTCCTACTTTGGAACTAGCGACTCAGCTATCATGTCTGAGGGCTGTTATTCTGCACAGTCCCATTCTGTCAGGCTTGCGCGTTGTGTATCCCGTGAAGCATTCATACTGGTTTGACATATATAAGGTTCCTGAAGTGTTACTAGCTTCATGTTCATCATATGATGAAACCCTTGCTTACCACTAATGGGCACTGCTCTGTTCTTTGTGCAGAATATTGACAAAATGCCACTTGTAAATTGTCCCGTCCTTGTAATTCATGTGAGTATTTAATTTTTTTTCCCATGTACCGGCTATAAATTCGATTACAGTGATTCAATTTACTTATGGGTTTAGTCGAGATGGTAATACTTGATGATTTGATGTTTTTATTATTATATAGAACATATAGGACCCATTTTGAAAAGCTAGGTCCAATTTTTGTGGGCTACAATGATTATAAGAATAATAATAATAATATGCAATTATTTGAATGTTTCACTGAAAATTTCCAAACAATGTTAGCAATTTTTGAAACATTTATGATCCTTGGTCTAACCTTTGGAATGCTTGTGGCATATCACTGTTGTTTTAGGAGTTCTTGCTGAGCCGTGTGTTGTTCTTGATGTGATGATCAAGTCGTGTTGAACCCAATTAAAGGATTCTGACTCAAATGATCCATAAGAAAATCACCTGTGCCATAAAACCTAGCAAGAGATCCCGCAACTGCAGGCTTAGCTAGAAGAAATCTTCCTATCTTACTGAGAGACTATAACAACCGGAGTGTGCTACTTGTCCTTCTGAACAAAATGTTTATGCAATCTCTACCGATTTATTCCTAATATACTTATTGCATGCTGCTTTTTTAGGGAACAGATGATGATGTTGTAAACTGGTACCATGGTAAGAAGCTATGGGAGCTTTGTAAAGAAAAGTATGAGCCTTTATGGATTAAAGGAGGGAACCACTGTGATTTGGAGCACTATTCAGAGTACACAAAGCATCTTAAGAAATTCATCTCAGCCATTGAAAAACTACCCCCCAATAGGGATCGGCCTAATAACAGCACGGATATTGTGGAGACTCCTAGCGCTAGCGCTGAACACTTTGAGAGAAGGAAGAGTACTGATAGTAGAGAGAACAAGAGTTCAAGCAATGATGGTAGAGAGAAGCTGCATGGCAGAACAGAAATAAAAGAGAAGCGAAGAAAGAGCTTGGACAATTCTGAGAATCGTAGGAATAGCACGGATCAGCCAGATAAGGGGCGAAAAAGGTCAGTACTTGAATGTTGTGGAAGTGGTTCCATTTGATGTATAGCTAGCTATCATATGTGATAAATTAAAAATAAAATGGTAGCTTAGATTTGACTAATTCATCAAGTCCATCTAATTTTCAAAACTATGTTTGTACAGTGTACGATAACTAATTTGGGTGATAGATGCATATACTGTTGCTAAATTTATGGTGGATGAGTAGTCAGCTTACACTAGAATCTCACCTTCAGTATATATTTTGTGTCCCTAATGTGTCTCATGCTGGCTTTGTTTTCAAATTTCAACCATTGGAATGGAATGGAGGCAGCTTTGGAGATGTGATGAGATCCGTCTGCAATATAGATTGTCTAAATCCAGAGCCTGTGGAGAAGGTCAGTGCCTAAACCTGTTTGAATTTCAAAGAGTGATCATCTGCGATGCAATTCGTTCATTTTTCGGCGTGAATTTATGATGCTGGACATGTACATCCATATATAATCAAGGGTATGCAAACTGTATATTAAGAGCAAACACGTTTTTCCCATCCATAAGGCATTCTATTGTTCATCCTTCATCCAGTTCACTCTTACCAAGTAGTCTGCCCAACATGATCTGTTTGATTAGACCTGTTTTAAATTCTTTCAAGGATGTAGGAGGAGTCCGTGTCAATGTTTCAAAAGCTTATTGGAGCTTTAGGTGGTTGGGTCGTCTAAAAGCACGAGTTCACAGTAGCTTCCTTTTCATTATCACTTTGCTTTATGTATCTCATGTGCAACAAAACTTTTGCTGTGTTTACAGAGGAAGGACTAAAGCAAATATGCCGAGACATTTCAATTGTTTCGCATCTGTTCTGTATCTCATTTTTTCGTTGGCAATAACCACAGTGTCTTGTTGCTGCACTACCTTATCAAATAAATGTTTTCCAAGTCTTTAGATATATTTGTGAAGAAAAAAGAATGGAAGTGACAAGATTTTATACTGGGATCATCCTGAGACTCTCATGGTAGCAGTGATGACTTAGATCTCCAACGAAAGATTGGGAGAAAATCTAGCATAAGCAGGTCCACTGTCTGTGAGACTCTTGACTTTAAATTTGGGTGGCAACTTGCATGGGATGGATGATCTATAAAGTCATGTTTTAAATCATATAAGATTCTTAAATTAAATATGTATCTTCATTCTTAAGACAGTTTTTTAAATTTCCAGTACGAATTTTCTGATTCCCTATTCCTCCATTTTCAACACCCTTTTATGACTGGGTTGCAATTTCATGCAGCTAGAAGCATTGGCAACATTTTATTATTAGTGATCTGTGTAATTGGCCAAACGGTATATGAGCTACCAGCCGATCTTGTTCCCACCAGAGTGTGAACATGGTGTCCAAATCGGATCCGGACTGTGACAGTGCACGCACCGTCGTAAGGCAACAGTGCATGGTTACCATGGATCCACATCACCTGCTGGTGTCAAGTCCATGGCAAGCGCATCCCACCAGCGTATGGCATGGATCAATTCGTCCAAATCAACTTATCTAAAATTAATACGAGATCCCAAACCTGAAATTTCAATGATGTATTGAATAAATTGAAATCCACGTGCTGAGTGTTTGCCTTTTTGAATTTATTATCATTTTGACGGCTCAGCGATAAAAAGATTCGATTTCGTCACTTTTTCTTTATATCTTCCATTTGCCGCCGAAGAAATCGATAAAAGTCGTTTTTTATTCAGGATATATTTGATAAAGTCGGCTTCAGTTGTAGACCAGTGTTTCATGTTTGCCTTGTAGATTTTGTAGGTTTTGACCACTCGACAACGAAAAAAATACTTGAAAATGATTTTATAAAAATACAATGGTTTTCGCCCATAGACATGTCGATAAAAGTGGATGTTGGAAAATAGGTCCAGGGAAGGCCTTAAGATATAAGCTTTAAAAAATTTAAATAAGCGATATTACTATTTCAAAAAATTTTAAAATTTCTGTTAATGTGATGCTTACACACACGACCAATGTGATGCTAAATGAAACGCATTCAAATTTGACGATAATCGTATTTCCGTTACATTTGGGAAGATAATCTAACAAAAATATAAATATATTAAATTCACCCCAAAATGTGATTTTTCCATTTTTCAAAACTTTTTAAATAATTACTAATGTATAAAATATTAATTAATGCTAAAAAATATGTTTACGTAAAAATAAAATTCTTAGATAGAAACATTAAGATTTTTGAATCAAGTAAATGACAAATTTTATTTTAAATCTTCTTAAGAACAGCTTTGTCTCTTTTTTTATTTCTTTTAAATTACAAATTCTGTACAATAAATGAAATACATACATATTTGGAACGCTTAATATGAACTCTGTTTTCAAATTGTGATACTTAATTAATATATCTTTGCATATTTGTTTTTACTTATTATTCGTTTTACTAATATAATATCACCAATAAAAAGATTTTATTTTTTTAGACTAACCGACAAATTGGATTTTACCAATAAAGGGAGCTTTGTTCTGAGCATCGATAAAGAGAAATCGTAGGATAGTTGAATGCTCCAAAGAGAATCCGAAATTTGTACGCTGCAGCAAAAACAGACCAAAAGCTGAAGCAACCTTTGTGGGTTATGCAGGCATCGTAATTCGTAGGCCATGCTGACCTTTCACAGCATGCTACGAAGCACGTACTAAAGATGTGAACGCCTTTTTTTTTCCTTATCTAAAAGAAGAAGGGGAATGAAAAAAGACGCAAACGCCTTACGATGGTAACCACGCCTGCCCGGTGTATTGTAGCATTTTTATAAATTAGTCCCCTTGTAATAGGGTTCTACAAATTTTCTACTGTTGTGGGAGTTTACAATTTTCTCCTCACTTAGCAGAGGCTTAGACATGGTGTGGGAATATACATGTGATCCATTGTAATATAAGGTTGTCACGATGCATATATAAATATCAAAAACAAAAAAAAACAAAAAATGCAAGCCCTTCCTACAAAAGAACAGAACCCTGCTAATATTTGAAACATCTGATCCTGATATCAAATGCAAACTATCTACGTCCACAATAACATAATAACAGGAAGAATTTGTTTAAGGCCAACTCCATGCAAACGTCCACAATAACAAGAAGTCGTTGGGTCAATACCATACATCTCAATTTCCTTCTACATCTTCTGGCAACTGTTTCTTAGTAAATTAAAACCAATCCTCATCCCTCACAAAATCTCTACACATAGAAGTGTTTGATGTAACTCCATCCATCCTTCTCATCTTCATGATTGATAAAAAAAAGTTTTCCTCCAAACAGAAGTAAGTTTTGTTTCAAAAAATTAAGATTTTTTATTTTTTATTATAGAAAATATAAAGATAACAATTTCTAGAAGGTCAGGGACTTGGCCAATCATCTAGGTCTGAGGCTTGAGCTAAACTGTTGACAATGTCTGTTCGCCATCATTCCTTTCAAAGGCAATCATTAAATTGTATTAACTAAAAATTCCATATTTGCACCATCTTGGAATTGAAAAATGTATATTTTAAAACTATTTTATCATTATTTAGTCATGATTATGTGCAATTTTTATGTCCAGATCATTCTAACCAATACATCTTATTATTTGAAAATTAAAACTAAAAACAACCTTGCCTTAATATAATGTCTATGGCCTTTAACAATTAAAAATTACAATTATGACGTTAATTTGTAGACTATTTTTTTTATCTATTTGGATTATATTTTCTTGCTTATAAAGATTAGCGTGTTTGTCAAGGTTAGGTGCTACTCATGTGAAACTTGTTCAAAATACTAAAATATTTAGTTTTACAAATTATGCCACTTTTTTAAACCAAGCTACTCATTATCTTTAATAATATATTCAATTAACACACTAAATCACCTTTTTTAGATAATTAAATAATTCATTTGAAAATTCAGTTATTTTTTGATATCTTATGTTAGCTCAGAACTGAATCTCATATAAAAAAGAAGAGATATTTCATGATAGTTTACAAGTGAATATCAGATTAAATATGGTATGAAACATCTCTATAATTTCTATTGGCTTGATAATAACTCGAATTTCAATTGAAACCGACGCTAACCCGGTTCTAACTCAATGCTAATATTAGAGTTGGTACAACCTGACCCGAGTTGCACCCCTGAGCAAATCATCAATCTAGGCTAATTTTTCAAAATCGAAACCCCATCTTATACAAAAAGCTTTAATGGCTGTTTTTTTTGTTTTTTTTTTTTTTGTGTTTCTGGCGGCTGTCTTCCATGAGAAAATACATATGAACAGCAGAATGATCTTGACATTTGCAGAATCTAATTCAAACGAAATGAACAACACAAGTCCCTGATAATACAGGATGCTGATCGGTTTCTAATTTACGAATGACTTAGGCATGCATGACTAAACATGGATTCGTGGCTGTTCTTTCCCTGCCATCCAACAGCATCAAAATAGGGGCATGAAATAATCCCAAATAAAGCATGTAAATGACATTTATTTACATCTTATTTGATCGTTATAAAATTCAATAATTTGATAAGGCATGATTATTGAATTTTCTATTTCGATTCTTGCATAAGCCAGAAATAAATTCCATGGCTACGATCAGCATAAGTTATATGGTATATGCATACAACTCAAATAGATCATATGGCACAATCATGGTCATATGACGCACACTGAATCCAGATTTAAAAGCACGAAATTAACTAGTTACAAGACTTGGAATAACAACTTTATATTTCAACTCTTCAAAATAATACATGCAACATGACATGGACTACGGATATATTAATCAGCATGACCATCACCATAATGTTCAACCGTATGATGCTCAATTAATATTTTTCAATAGAAACAGGTAAAGCCGTGCAGCAAGATTAATTCCATTCGGAACACGTGAATAATAATCTCACATTTTTATGTAAACAAGTTTATAATATAAATATGAAGTATATTGTAACAAAAAAATCATAAATGGGGCTTTGATAATACATTTCGAATTTGGATAATGCGAAAGAATGCCTGAATTTATTGACGATTTCATTCAGAATAACATGAGTAATATTATAAAGTTTAGAGTCATACATAGCATTTTCTACTCATAATACTCTCATCATGCTTAAATAGAAAGAGAATCAGTTGCTTAATAAAATTGTCACATTCCAAAACATATCGTGTTTTCACTTTTATACAGAATCTTAAAGGTAACTATATTAAGTCACCTTACAGAATCCAACAATTAATAGTAAAAGATACAATTTTAAAATTAATATTTTATTATATTAATTTTGTATCATTTTAAGATAAAACTCATGCATACGTTTGATTTAAATAAAAATTGTTAAATATAAAATTTTAAGGAACATAATTATACATATTATAATGTATTTTAAGTTAAAATATAACATCCACTTATTTTATTTTTATTTTATTTTCTTCATAAATAAGTTTTAGTAACTTATTTAATTTATATACAACGTTGCTATTTTACAATACGTTAACATATATTTATTTTTTATTATTAAAAAATCAATTTGAAAGGCAATTAAGTCATTTTAATCCCTTGATTTTTAGAATTTAAAAATAAATAGGTAAAGGTACTGTGTCATATGATTAAATACACTTAAAGACATGTTCATAAGAAAAATAACAATATATCAACATTGTATGTTAGGCTAAAATATATTATGATGTATATAACTTGGCTAGGAATTTTAAATACAATGAAAAAGAGAACAGAAATTATTACAATTGTCGTTATTGCTGCTGTGCAGCGAGATTTTTGGTTACAAATATAAACGAAGAAGAACGGCACGAAGCGAATTGCTGATGCAGAGGTTGGTTTGGATGCGAAGTTCCCCATGTATGATGACTCCCGATGTCAGAGCAGCGTTTAGGCGACTATAGGGGACCACCCTCCGCAGGATGTCCGAAGGCCGCGCTTTACCAGCCACACTGACAGATGGGAACTGAAATTTTCCACTCTTCTGACTGATAGTGGGTCCCACCGTGGCGCCTTTGGGCCTTAGAAAGCTCCATCTTCTGCCTTTCGACCATGGGAAACCAGATGCATAATTTTGCCATTAAAAATTTCTATTTTTTTCTTTTTACTTCTATGTTCTAATTATTTTTCTTCCAATAAATTTATTTATTCTAACATTACTCTTATTATTTAACATCGATTACATACTTTCCAAAATATTTTCTTTTTATTTTTCAACCCCATCCTAAAATACTATAATTTTTCACGTTACCAAATGTTACAGCAGTTCCTAATCGTCCAATGAATAATGTTTAATTATTAATTAAAATTTCATTATTACAACATCAAAGCCAGTTCAATTTTGCATATGTGAAAGTATGAGATTGTGCGTGATTTCAATTAGCAACATATTTTTTCACATTTTCAATATGTAACTACTCCACTTTTTGTGGAGTGCTTAGGAGGTAATAAAACTTTTAATGAAAAATTTTTAGTATAAAAGTTTTTGAAATGAAAGAAAATGATGCGACACAATAGAGATAATGATGAAAAGTAAAAAAAAAAAATTAAAATAAATAAGTTAGATGTATAGATAATTGTGCAAAAATATTTTAAAATTATGGTAGTTGTAGTAGTTGTACAGGAAGAAACAAATAAACAATAGAAGGCCCTAATAATACAGGCCCTAATAATACAGGATGCTCGTCGGTTTCTAATTTACAAATGACTTAAGCATGCATGACTTAACATGGATTCGTGGTTTTTCTTTCCCTGCCATCCAACAGCATCAGAACAGGGGCATGAAATAATCCCAAATAAAGCATGTAAACAATATTTATTTACGTCTTATTTGATTATTATAAAATTCAATAATTTCGTAAGGCATAATTATTGAATTTTTCTTCTTCAATTCTTTCATAAACCAGCGATGAATTCCATGGCTACGATCAGCATAAATTACGTGGTATAACTCAAACAGATCATATGGCACAATCGTGGTCATACGACACTGAATCCAGATTTAAGAGAACGAAATTAATTAATTACAAAACATGGAATAGCAACTCTATATTTCAGTTCTTCAAAATAATACATGCAACATGACATGGACTACGAATATATTAATAAGCATGATCAACACTATAATGTTCAACCGTGCGATGCTCAATTAATATGTTTCAATCAAACAGGTAAAGCCGTGCAGCTAGATTAATTCCATTCTGAACACGTGAATAATAATCTCACATTTTCATGTAAATAACTTTATAACATAAATATGAAGTCTATTGTGCCCAAGAAAATCACAGCTTCAGCTTTGATAATACATGTTGAATGTGGGTAATGCAAAAGTGTACTTAAATTCATTGACTCCATAGATTTCACTTAAAATAACATGAGTAATATAAATAAATTTAGAGTCACCTCATATAGTATTTTCTCCTTATAATACTAATAGCCGATGGACTACTACGTAGTGTATCCCCATTATTTAGGTAAAGCTTTGTCTCCAAATTATTCAAGTAGAGCTTTGTTCCCAGATTCATGGGAATGTTTTAGAGCGTCAATATAATACATGTTGAGTTGTATGTAAATATATCCATAAAAAAATTACAAAGTGTAAAATATGTATGGAAGTGATCTAGACTTTCTTACTTAAATAGAGTCTTATCATTATTTCCAAATAGAAAAAAATCAGCAACTTAATAAAATTGTAATATTCGCTTTCACTTTTATGCAAAATCTTAAGGGTTATAATATTAGGCCACCTTACACGATCCGACTAATTAATGGTAAAAAATTTAACTTGAAAATTAATATTTTATTAGGTTAATTTTGTATCATTTTAAGATAAGACTCATGCATATGTTTGATTTGGGAGGCTTTAAATCAAAATGATTAAATATATAATTTTAAGGAGCATGATTACATACACTGTAATATATTTTAAGTTAAAATACAACATTCACTTATTTTATTTTTATTTAATTTTTCTTCGTAAATATATTTCTCTAATTATATTTAATCTATATATCAAGTTTTTTCATTTTACAATACTTTAATATTTATTTTTTATTTTTATAAAATAATTCGAGCGGCACTTAAGTCATTTTCATTCTTTAAAGTTTTGATTTTCAAAAAGTCAAAAATAAATATGTAAAAGTACTATAAAATGACAAAATTTAGTATGTTGATTGAACACACTTAGGAAAATATGTTTACGAAGAAAAATAAAAAATATAACTAATTATAAAAATAAATTAATATTTTTTTAGCTTAAAAATATTAAAATGTATGTCATATTGTTATTGGTTTTTAAATTCAATGAGTACAACAACTGAAAACATTACAGTTGTTGCTTTTCAATCTAAAACTTTTCACTCTCCATAATTACTCTATTTTTTAATTATTTTTTCACATTTTTTTATACAAACTACTCTACTTTTCAATCATTTCTACACAACTACCCATACAACTAACCTATCTATTTTAACTTTATTCTCATTACTCCTCATCATTACTCCTATTATATCACATCACTCTCTATTGATTTGACAACTTCTACTCCAAAAACTTTTCATCAAAAGTTTTACCTCCAACCAAACACACCCTTAGTTACGAATAGAAATGCAGAGCGACATGAACTGCATTGCTGGTGCGGAGTTCGGATTTCGATTAGGTGCACTCGAGGGCAAATATCTTTTTTTTATTTTTTATATGATTAATTTAAGTATATTTAACATGCCTGACTTTTAAAAATTAAAAAAAATTTAAAAGCAGCTTAAAATGGTAGAAAATTTATACACATTTTAAATATATCTATATAAATATTTTTATGAAATACTTAAGAAAATAGAAAAACATGTTAAATATAACCAAGTACAGTGAGGCTAATTGTACGCGTGCGTATGATAATATGACGCCAAATTACCGTAGGAAGATTGCTTGGCAAGCCAAATTCTGTACAACGTCGGCTATGATCTGCAGGGATGTACGAAGGTCGCCGTCAGGACGCTTTTTGCCTGACAAACCTCCAATTTCTGCCTTTTGCGGCTTTTGCGTTACTGACAACTTATAGTTTTTTATTCGTGGGCTCCTGCTTCTTTCTTCCGAAACCACTTCTTGCCGCTTCTTTCTGGGCTCCTGCTTCTTTCTTCCGAAACCACTTCTTGCCGCTTCTTTCTTCCGAAAAGATATTGCGATCTTCCTCTGATGTCTCCGACGCCGGCTATGATAGAATAGACAGGCAAAGCAGCCAACAACAGTCTGTTCTCGCCTGCCCGCTCTCACGGCTTCTCACGGGACAATCGAGAAGTCCGAAGATTAGGATTTTACGCCTCAGCAAATCCCGTGCGACCAATCCTGTATGATATTATTGTTTAATGAAAAAAGTGCTTTTTAAAAATAGTGAATTTCATTTCATCTTCGTGGCATCTTAATCGTGAACAGAAATCTTATATGCATGCACGTGAGGTCTCATGACAAATATTAGTCAGACTGGATATGCATATTGATGTAGTAATGATCACTTCAAAACATGACGACTTGATCTCCGAAAGTGGTTGTGCTTGCCTGGCGACTTGATCTCCGACTTAATTATTTTTTCACATTTTTTTATACAAACTACTCTACTTTTCAATCATTTCTACACAACTACCCATACAACTAACCTATCTATTTTAACTTTATTCTCATTACTCCTCATCATTACTCCTATTATATCACATCACTCTCTATTGATTTGACAACTTCTACTCCAAAAACTTTTCATCAAAAGTTTTACCTCCAACCAAACACACCCTTAGTTACGAATAGAAATGCAGAGCGACATGAACTGCATTGCTGGTGCGGAGTTCGGATTTCGATTAGGTGCACTCGAGGGCAAATATCTTTTTTTTATTTTTTATATGATTAATTTAAGTATATTTAACATGCCTGACTTTTAAAAATTAAAAAAAATTTAAAAGCAGCTTAAAATGGTAGAAAATTTATACACATTTTAAATATATCTATATAAATATTTTTATGAAATACTTAAGAAAATAGAAAAACATGTTAAATATAACCAAGTACAGTGAGGCTAATTGTACGCGTGCGTATGATAATATGACGCCAAATTACCGTAGGAAGATTGCTTGGCAAGCCAAATTCTGTACAACGTCGGCTATGATCTGCAGGGATGTACGAAGGTCGCCGTCAGGACGCTTTTTGCCTGACAAACCTCCAATTTCTGCCTTTTGCGGCTTTTGCGTTACTGACAACTTATAGTTTTTTATTCGTGGGCTCCTGCTTCTTTCTTCCGAAACCACTTCTTGCCGCTTCTTTCTGGGCTCCTGCTTCTTTCTTCCGAAACCACTTCTTGCCGCTTCTTTCTTCCGAAAAGATATTGCGATCTTCCTCTGATGTCTCCGACGCCGGCTATGATAGAATAGACAGGCAAAGCAGCCAACAACAGTCTGTTCTCGCCTGCCCGCTCTCACGGCTTCTCACGGGACAATCGAGAAGTCCGAAGATTAGGATTTTACGCCTCAGCAAATCCCGTGCGACCAATCCTGTATGATATTATTGTTTAATGAAAAAAGTGCTTTTTAAAAATAGTGAATTTCATTTCATCTTCGTGGCATCTTAATCGTGAACAGAAATCTTATATGCATGCACGTGAGGTCTCATGACAAATATTAGTCAGACTGGATATGCATATTGATGTAGTAATGATCACTTCAAAACATGACGACTTGATCTCCGAAAGTGGTTGTGCTTGCCTGGCGACTTGATCTCCGACTTAATTATTTTTTCACATTTTTTTATACAAACTACTCTACTTTTCAATCATTTCTACACAACTACCCATACAACTAACCTATCTATTTTAACTTTATTCTCATTACTCCTCATCATTACTCCTATTATATCACATCACTCTCTATTGATTTGACAACTTCTACTCCAAAAACTTTTCATCAAAAGTTTTACCTCCAACCAAACACACCCTTAGTTACGAATAGAAATGCAGAGCGACATGAACTGCATTGCTGGTGCGGAGTTCGGATTTCGATTAGGTGCACTCGAGGGCAAATATCTTTTTTTTATTTTTTATATGATTAATTTAAGTATATTTAACATGCCTGACTTTTAAAAATTAAAAAAAATTTAAAAGCAGCTTAAAATGGTAGAAAATTTATACACATTTTAAATATATCTATATAAATATTTTTATGAAATACTTAAGAAAATAGAAAAACATGTTAAATATAACCAAGTACAGTGAGGCTAATTGTACGCGTGCGTATGATAATATGACGCCAAATTACCGTAGGAAGATTGCTTGGCAAGCCAAATTCTGTACAACGTCGGCTATGATCTGCAGGGATGTACGAAGGTCGCCGTCAGGACGCTTTTTGCCTGACAAACCTCCAATTTCTGCCTTTTGCGGCTTTTGCGTTACTGACAACTTATAGTTTTTTATTCGTGGGCTCCTGCTTCTTTCTTCCGAAACCACTTCTTGCCGCTTCTTTCTGGGCTCCTGCTTCTTTCTTCCGAAACCACTTCTTGCCGCTTCTTTCTTCCGAAAAGATATTGCGATCTTCCTCTGATGTCTCCGACGCCGGCTATGATAGAATAGACAGGCAAAGCAGCCAACAACAGTCTGTTCTCGCCTGCCCGCTCTCACGGCTTCTCACGGGACAATCGAGAAGTCCGAAGATTAGGATTTTACGCCTCAGCAAATCCCGTGCGACCAATCCTGTATGATATTATTGTTTAATGAAAAAAGTGCTTTTTAAAAATAGTGAATTTCATTTCATCTTCGTGGCATCTTAATCGTGAACAGAAATCTTATATGCATGCACGTGAGGTCTCATGACAAATATTAGTCAGACTGGATATGCATATTGATGTAGTAATGATCACTTCAAAACATGACGACTTGATCTCCGAAAGTGGTTGTGCTTGCCTGGCGACTTGATCTCCGACTTAATTATTTTTTCACATTTTTTTATACAAACTACTCTACTTTTCAATCATTTCTACACAACTACCCATACAACTAACCTATCTATTTTAACTTTATTCTCATTACTCCTCATCATTACTCCTATTATATCACATCACTCTCTATTGATTTGACAACTTCTACTCCAAAAACTTTTCATCAAAAGTTTTACCTCCAACCAAACACACCCTTAGTTACGAATAGAAATGCAGAGCGACATGAACTGCATTGCTGGTGCGGAGTTCGGATTTCGATTAGGTGCACTCGAGGGCAAATATCTTTTTTTTATTTTTTATATGATTAATTTAAGTATATTTAACATGCCTGACTTTTAAAAATTAAAAAAAATTTAAAAGCAGCTTAAAATGGTAGAAAATTTATACACATTTTAAATATATCTATATAAATATTTTTATGAAATACTTAAGAAAATAGAAAAACATGTTAAATATAACCAAGTACAGTGAGGCTAATTGTACGCGTGCGTATGATAATATGACGCCAAATTACCGTAGGAAGATTGCTTGGCAAGCCAAATTCTGTACAACGTCGGCTATGATCTGCAGGGATGTACGAAGGTCGCCGTCAGGACGCTTTTTGCCTGACAAACCTCCAATTTCTGCCTTTTGCGGCTTTTGCGTTACTGACAACTTATAGTTTTTTATTCGTGGGCTCCTGCTTCTTTCTTCCGAAACCACTTCTTGCCGCTTCTTTCTGGGCTCCTGCTTCTTTCTTCCGAAACCACTTCTTGCCGCTTCTTTCTTCCGAAAAGATATTGCGATCTTCCTCTGATGTCTCCGACGCCGGCTATGATAGAATAGACAGGCAAAGCAGCCAACAACAGTCTGTTCTCGCCTGCCCGCTCTCACGGCTTCTCACGGGACAATCGAGAAGTCCGAAGATTAGGATTTTACGCCTCAGCAAATCCCGTGCGACCAATCCTGTATGATATTATTGTTTAATGAAAAAAGTGCTTTTTAAAAATAGTGAATTTCATTTCATCTTCGTGGCATCTTAATCGTGAACAGAAATCTTATATGCATGCACGTGAGGTCTCATGACAAATATTAGTCAGACTGGATATGCATATTGATGTAGTAATGATCACTTCAAAACATGACGACTTGATCTCCGAAAGTGGTTGTGCTTGCCTGGCGACTTGATCTCCGACTTAATTATTTTTTCACATTTTTTTATACAAACTACTCTACTTTTCAATCATTTCTACACAACTACCCATACAACTAACCTATCTATTTTAACTTTATTCTCATTACTCCTCATCATTACTCCTATTATATCACATCACTCTCTATTGATTTGACAACTTCTACTCCAAAAACTTTTCATCAAAAGTTTTACCTCCAACCAAACACACCCTTAGTTACGAATAGAAATGCAGAGCGACATGAACTGCATTGCTGGTGCGGAGTTCGGATTTCGATTAGGTGCACTCGAGGGCAAATATCTTTTTTTTATTTTTTATATGATTAATTTAAGTATATTTAACATGCCTGACTTTTAAAAATTAAAAAAAATTTAAAAGCAGCTTAAAATGGTAGAAAATTTATACACATTTTAAATATATCTATATAAATATTTTTATGAAATACTTAAGAAAATAGAAAAACATGTTAAATATAACCAAGTACAGTGAGGCTAATTGTACGCGTGCGTATGATAATATGACGCCAAATTACCGTAGGAAGATTGCTTGGCAAGCCAAATTCTGTACAACGTCGGCTATGATCTGCAGGGATGTACGAAGGTCGCCGTCAGGACGCTTTTTGCCTGACAAACCTCCAATTTCTGCCTTTTGCGGCTTTTGCGTTACTGACAACTTATAGTTTTTTATTCGTGGGCTCCTGCTTCTTTCTTCCGAAACCACTTCTTGCCGCTTCTTTCTGGGCTCCTGCTTCTTTCTTCCGAAACCACTTCTTGCCGCTTCTTTCTTCCGAAAAGATATTGCGATCTTCCTCTGATGTCTCCGACGCCGGCTATGATAGAATAGACAGGCAAAGCAGCCAACAACAGTCTGTTCTCGCCTGCCCGCTCTCACGGCTTCTCACGGGACAATCGAGAAGTCCGAAGATTAGGATTTTACGCCTCAGCAAATCCCGTGCGACCAATCCTGTATGATATTATTGTTTAATGAAAAAAGTGCTTTTTAAAAATAGTGAATTTCATTTCATCTTCGTGGCATCTTAATCGTGAACAGAAATCTTATATGCATGCACGTGAGGTCTCATGACAAATATTAGTCAGACTGGATATGCATATTGATGTAGTAATGATCACTTCAAAACATGACGACTTGATCTCCGAAAGTGGTTGTGCTTGCCTGGCGACTTGATCTCCGACTTAATTATTTTTTCACATTTTTTTATACAAACTACTCTACTTTTCAATCATTTCTACACAACTACCCATACAACTAACCTATCTATTTTAACTTTATTCTCATTACTCCTCATCATTACTCCTATTATATCACATCACTCTCTATTGATTTGACAACTTCTACTCCAAAAACTTTTCATCAAAAGTTTTACCTCCAACCAAACACACCCTTAGTTACGAATAGAAATGCAGAGCGACATGAACTGCATTGCTGGTGCGGAGTTCGGATTTCGATTAGGTGCACTCGAGGGCAAATATCTTTTTTTTATTTTTTATATGATTAATTTAAGTATATTTAACATGCCTGACTTTTAAAAATTAAAAAAAATTTAAAAGCAGCTTAAAATGGTAGAAAATTTATACACATTTTAAATATATCTATATAAATATTTTTATGAAATACTTAAGAAAATAGAAAAACATGTTAAATATAACCAAGTACAGTGAGGCTAATTGTACGCGTGCGTATGATAATATGACGCCAAATTACCGTAGGAAGATTGCTTGGCAAGCCAAATTCTGTACAACGTCGGCTATGATCTGCAGGGATGTACGAAGGTCGCCGTCAGGACGCTTTTTGCCTGACAAACCTCCAATTTCTGCCTTTTGCGGCTTTTGCGTTACTGACAACTTATAGTTTTTTATTCGTGGGCTCCTGCTTCTTTCTTCCGAAACCACTTCTTGCCGCTTCTTTCTGGGCTCCTGCTTCTTTCTTCCGAAACCACTTCTTGCCGCTTCTTTCTTCCGAAAAGATATTGCGATCTTCCTCTGATGTCTCCGACGCCGGCTATGATAGAATAGACAGGCAAAGCAGCCAACAACAGTCTGTTCTCGCCTGCCCGCTCTCACGGCTTCTCACGGGACAATCGAGAAGTCCGAAGATTAGGATTTTACGCCTCAGCAAATCCCGTGCGACCAATCCTGTATGATATTATTGTTTAATGAAAAAAGTGCTTTTTAAAAATAGTGAATTTCATTTCATCTTCGTGGCATCTTAATCGTGAACAGAAATCTTATATGCATGCACGTGAGGTCTCATGACAAATATTAGTCAGACTGGATATGCATATTGATGTAGTAATGATCACTTCAAAACATGACGACTTGATCTCCGAAAGTGGTTGTGCTTGCCTGGCGACTTGATCTCCGACTTAATTATTTTTTCACATTTTTTTATACAAACTACTCTACTTTTCAATCATTTCTACACAACTACCCATACAACTAACCTATCTATTTTAACTTTATTCTCATTACTCCTCATCATTACTCCTATTATATCACATCACTCTCTATTGATTTGACAACTTCTACTCCAAAAACTTTTCATCAAAAGTTTTACCTCCAACCAAACACACCCTTAGTTACGAATAGAAATGCAGAGCGACATGAACTGCATTGCTGGTGCGGAGTTCGGATTTCGATTAGGTGCACTCGAGGGCAAATATCTTTTTTTTATTTTTTATATGATTAATTTAAGTATATTTAACATGCCTGACTTTTAAAAATTAAAAAAAATTTAAAAGCAGCTTAAAATGGTAGAAAATTTATACACATTTTAAATATATCTATATAAATATTTTTATGAAATACTTAAGAAAATAGAAAAACATGTTAAATATAACCAAGTACAGTGAGGCTAATTGTACGCGTGCGTATGATAATATGACGCCAAATTACCGTAGGAAGATTGCTTGGCAAGCCAAATTCTGTACAACGTCGGCTATGATCTGCAGGGATGTACGAAGGTCGCCGTCAGGACGCTTTTTGCCTGACAAACCTCCAATTTCTGCCTTTTGCGGCTTTTGCGTTACTGACAACTTATAGTTTTTTATTCGTGGGCTCCTGCTTCTTTCTTCCGAAACCACTTCTTGCCGCTTCTTTCTGGGCTCCTGCTTCTTTCTTCCGAAACCACTTCTTGCCGCTTCTTTCTTCCGAAAAGATATTGCGATCTTCCTCTGATGTCTCCGACGCCGGCTATGATAGAATAGACAGGCAAAGCAGCCAACAACAGTCTGTTCTCGCCTGCCCGCTCTCACGGCTTCTCACGGGACAATCGAGAAGTCCGAAGATTAGGATTTTACGCCTCAGCAAATCCCGTGCGACCAATCCTGTATGATATTATTGTTTAATGAAAAAAGTGCTTTTTAAAAATAGTGAATTTCATTTCATCTTCGTGGCATCTTAATCGTGAACAGAAATCTTATATGCATGCACGTGAGGTCTCATGACAAATATTAGTCAGACTGGATATGCATATTGATGTAGTAATGATCACTTCAAAACATGACGACTTGATCTCCGAAAGTGGTTGTGCTTGCCTGGCGACTTGATCTCCGACTTAATTATTTTTTCACATTTTTTTATACAAACTACTCTACTTTTCAATCATTTCTACACAACTACCCATACAACTAACCTATCTATTTTAACTTTATTCTCATTACTCCTCATCATTACTCCTATTATATCACATCACTCTCTATTGATTTGACAACTTCTACTCCAAAAACTTTTCATCAAAAGTTTTACCTCCAACCAAACACACCCTTAGTTACGAATAGAAATGCAGAGCGACATGAACTGCATTGCTGGTGCGGAGTTCGGATTTCGATTAGGTGCACTCGAGGGCAAATATCTTTTTTTTATTTTTTATATGATTAATTTAAGTATATTTAACATGCCTGACTTTTAAAAATTAAAAAAAATTTAAAAGCAGCTTAAAATGGTAGAAAATTTATACACATTTTAAATATATCTATATAAATATTTTTATGAAATACTTAAGAAAATAGAAAAACATGTTAAATATAACCAAGTACAGTGAGGCTAATTGTACGCGTGCGTATGATAATATGACGCCAAATTACCGTAGGAAGATTGCTTGGCAAGCCAAATTCTGTACAACGTCGGCTATGATCTGCAGGGATGTACGAAGGTCGCCGTCAGGACGCTTTTTGCCTGACAAACCTCCAATTTCTGCCTTTTGCGGCTTTTGCGTTACTGACAACTTATAGTTTTTTATTCGTGGGCTCCTGCTTCTTTCTTCCGAAACCACTTCTTGCCGCTTCTTTCTGGGCTCCTGCTTCTTTCTTCCGAAACCACTTCTTGCCGCTTCTTTCTTCCGAAAAGATATTGCGATCTTCCTCTGATGTCTCCGACGCCGGCTATGATAGAATAGACAGGCAAAGCAGCCAACAACAGTCTGTTCTCGCCTGCCCGCTCTCACGGCTTCTCACGGGACAATCGAGAAGTCCGAAGATTAGGATTTTACGCCTCAGCAAATCCCGTGCGACCAATCCTGTATGATATTATTGTTTAATGAAAAAAGTGCTTTTTAAAAATAGTGAATTTCATTTCATCTTCGTGGCATCTTAATCGTGAACAGAAATCTTATATGCATGCACGTGAGGTCTCATGACAAATATTAGTCAGACTGGATATGCATATTGATGTAGTAATGATCACTTCAAAACATGACGACTTGATCTCCGAAAGTGGTTGTGCTTGCCTGGCGACTTGATCTCCGACTTAATTATTTTTTCACATTTTTTTATACAAACTACTCTACTTTTCAATCATTTCTACACAACTACCCATACAACTAACCTATCTATTTTAACTTTATTCTCATTACTCCTCATCATTACTCCTATTATATCACATCACTCTCTATTGATTTGACAACTTCTACTCCAAAAACTTTTCATCAAAAGTTTTACCTCCAACCAAACACACCCTTAGTTACGAATAGAAATGCAGAGCGACATGAACTGCATTGCTGGTGCGGAGTTCGGATTTCGATTAGGTGCACTCGAGGGCAAATATCTTTTTTTTATTTTTTATATGATTAATTTAAGTATATTTAACATGCCTGACTTTTAAAAATTAAAAAAAATTTAAAAGCAGCTTAAAATGGTAGAAAATTTATACACATTTTAAATATATCTATATAAATATTTTTATGAAATACTTAAGAAAATAGAAAAACATGTTAAATATAACCAAGTACAGTGAGGCTAATTGTACGCGTGCGTATGATAATATGACGCCAAATTACCGTAGGAAGATTGCTTGGCAAGCCAAATTCTGTACAACGTCGGCTATGATCTGCAGGGATGTACGAAGGTCGCCGTCAGGACGCTTTTTGCCTGACAAACCTCCAATTTCTGCCTTTTGCGGCTTTTGCGTTACTGACAACTTATAGTTTTTTATTCGTGGGCTCCTGCTTCTTTCTTCCGAAACCACTTCTTGCCGCTTCTTTCTGGGCTCCTGCTTCTTTCTTCCGAAACCACTTCTTGCCGCTTCTTTCTTCCGAAAAGATATTGCGATCTTCCTCTGATGTCTCCGACGCCGGCTATGATAGAATAGACAGGCAAAGCAGCCAACAACAGTCTGTTCTCGCCTGCCCGCTCTCACGGCTTCTCACGGGACAATCGAGAAGTCCGAAGATTAGGATTTTACGCCTCAGCAAATCCCGTGCGACCAATCCTGTATGATATTATTGTTTAATGAAAAAAGTGCTTTTTAAAAATAGTGAATTTCATTTCATCTTCGTGGCATCTTAATCGTGAACAGAAATCTTATATGCATGCACGTGAGGTCTCATGACAAATATTAGTCAGACTGGATATGCATATTGATGTAGTAATGATCACTTCAAAACATGACGACTTGATCTCCGAAAGTGGTTGTGCTTGCCTGGCGACTTGATCTCCGACTTAATTATTTTTTCACATTTTTTTATACAAACTACTCTACTTTTCAATCATTTCTACACAACTACCCATACAACTAACCTATCTATTTTAACTTTATTCTCATTACTCCTCATCATTACTCCTATTATATCACATCACTCTCTATTGATTTGACAACTTCTACTCCAAAAACTTTTCATCAAAAGTTTTACCTCCAACCAAACACACCCTTAGTTACGAATAGAAATGCAGAGCGACATGAACTGCATTGCTGGTGCGGAGTTCGGATTTCGATTAGGTGCACTCGAGGGCAAATATCTTTTTTTTATTTTTTATATGATTAATTTAAGTATATTTAACATGCCTGACTTTTAAAAATTAAAAAAAATTTAAAAGCAGCTTAAAATGGTAGAAAATTTATACACATTTTAAATATATCTATATAAATATTTTTATGAAATACTTAAGAAAATAGAAAAACATGTTAAATATAACCAAGTACAGTGAGGCTAATTGTACGCGTGCGTATGATAATATGACGCCAAATTACCGTAGGAAGATTGCTTGGCAAGCCAAATTCTGTACAACGTCGGCTATGATCTGCAGGGATGTACGAAGGTCGCCGTCAGGACGCTTTTTGCCTGACAAACCTCCAATTTCTGCCTTTTGCGGCTTTTGCGTTACTGACAACTTATAGTTTTTTATTCGTGGGCTCCTGCTTCTTTCTTCCGAAACCACTTCTTGCCGCTTCTTTCTGGGCTCCTGCTTCTTTCTTCCGAAACCACTTCTTGCCGCTTCTTTCTTCCGAAAAGATATTGCGATCTTCCTCTGATGTCTCCGACGCCGGCTATGATAGAATAGACAGGCAAAGCAGCCAACAACAGTCTGTTCTCGCCTGCCCGCTCTCACGGCTTCTCACGGGACAATCGAGAAGTCCGAAGATTAGGATTTTACGCCTCAGCAAATCCCGTGCGACCAATCCTGTATGATATTATTGTTTAATGAAAAAAGTGCTTTTTAAAAATAGTGAATTTCATTTCATCTTCGTGGCATCTTAATCGTGAACAGAAATCTTATATGCATGCACGTGAGGTCTCATGACAAATATTAGTCAGACTGGATATGCATATTGATGTAGTAATGATCACTTCAAAACATGACGACTTGATCTCCGAAAGTGGTTGTGCTTGCCTGGCGACTTGATCTCCGACTTAATTATTTTTTCACATTTTTTTATACAAACTACTCTACTTTTCAATCATTTCTACACAACTACCCATACAACTAACCTATCTATTTTAACTTTATTCTCATTACTCCTCATCATTACTCCTATTATATCACATCACTCTCTATTGATTTGACAACTTCTACTCCAAAAACTTTTCATCAAAAGTTTTACCTCCAACCAAACACACCCTTAGTTACGAATAGAAATGCAGAGCGACATGAACTGCATTGCTGGTGCGGAGTTCGGATTTCGATTAGGTGCACTCGAGGGCAAATATCTTTTTTTTATTTTTTATATGATTAATTTAAGTATATTTAACATGCCTGACTTTTAAAAATTAAAAAAAATTTAAAAGCAGCTTAAAATGGTAGAAAATTTATACACATTTTAAATATATCTATATAAATATTTTTATGAAATACTTAAGAAAATAGAAAAACATGTTAAATATAACCAAGTACAGTGAGGCTAATTGTACGCGTGCGTATGATAATATGACGCCAAATTACCGTAGGAAGATTGCTTGGCAAGCCAAATTCTGTACAACGTCGGCTATGATCTGCAGGGATGTACGAAGGTCGCCGTCAGGACGCTTTTTGCCTGACAAACCTCCAATTTCTGCCTTTTGCGGCTTTTGCGTTACTGACAACTTATAGTTTTTTATTCGTGGGCTCCTGCTTCTTTCTTCCGAAACCACTTTGATGCAAACCAAGTGCTTGTCGTTAAGAGCACTGTGATCACCAGTTTAATTTAAAGTAACCGAAACACATTAAAGCTACCACTATACGAGTGATAGTGTAGAATAATGGTGAGTCGGGTCGAATCCACAGAGAGGCGATGTAGTTTTGAATTGTTTTTAAGAAAAAGAAAAGAAGGTATAAAAAGAGAGAGAAAGAGAGAAGAGAGAAATAGGAGAGAGAGAGAGAGAAAAGAAGAAATTAGAGAGAGAGAGAGAAGAGAGAGAAAGAGAGAAGAGAGAAGAGAGAGAAAGAAGAGAGGGAGAAAAGAAGAGAGAGAAAGAGAGAAGAGAGAAAGAGAAGAAAGAGAAAAGAAGAGAGAGAAAGAGAAGAAAGCGAAAGAAAATAGAAGAAATTAGAGAGAGAAAGAAGAGAGAAAAGAAGAGAGAGAAAAAGAGAAAATAGAAGAAATTGACGAGAAAAGAAAGGAAGACAAGAAGCTAAAAGAAATTAACTAATTAACAACGCAATTAAAACTATTCTAAGAAAGCAGTAAAAGCTATGAAATTTAACTATTAAAGCAGGAAAGAAAATTACATTAAATTTAATCTAAAAAATTACAAAGCAGAAAATAAAGCAGTAAATCTAATTTAAAAATTAAAACTACAAATTAAAATTTAACAACTACAAATTACTACCAACTATAAAGCAGAAAATAAAATTTACATCACCCGTAAACAGCGAATCTCCACGTAATGGAAACTTTTATTGCTTGGCCCCACCTCCTTGCTACGGGTCCCACAAAATGGGTCCCACCCACTTGCTACGGGGTCCCACCAAATGGGTCCCACCCAAGGGGATGTGGGGTATGGGGTGTGTGTTTTTGGGATGAGTGAAGCTCCCTTTTTATAGGCGTGTGAGGGGCCCCTCTCCTCAACGTAGAATCGATGTGGGATTCTCGTTTGAACTAAACTGCAGCTACTCGTTGCCTCTGCCGTTTTCTGCTGGGAGCATGGAAGCTGAGTTTGACTTGGTCGAACATCGAAAGAGCTAGAGGCGGTTGTAGTTGGACTCGGCGCTGGATCGCTGATCGTTGGCGGTGGACTGAATGCTGGTGTTCGTTCGGCTGATTTGGGAATCACATGAATTCCAAATTAATATGAGTTGCTGATGTTGAGATAGTGCGTCTATGTTCGTGCCCATTTGCTGCTAGCCATGGAGAAAATGCAATGCGGTTTGGCTTGAACGACAGAGCTGCTGGTTGGAGGAGACGATGGAGGGGTTGCGTCCTAGGTTTGTGCGATTCGGTGGAGAGGTGGATTGCTGCAATCACCAATTTTTAAAAGCTTGAAAAGGGTCTGCCAGTTGCCGGTGGGTTCAGTTGGTGCATTGATGCGCAGGAGATGGACTGCCAGAAAATTGGGATTGTCGTGGATTGAGTTGGCGGGCTTGTGCGGTCAATCACGGGTTGGAGCTGCTGCTAATTGCTGAAGTCAAAGGAGATGGGTGTTGTTTGGTTCTGCTGCCACGGCTTGGAGAAGATGGAGATCGGTTTTAATGGCTGCCCAGAATCGTGGTTGCTGGTGGAGGAGAAGACAAACGCCGGCTGCCTGCTACCGAATTTGGGGAAAATTTTGGAGCGTCGATGGCTGTTTGCAGATTGCTATTCGTTGCTTTGGTTTGGGGGCAATGGAGAGTTCAGCCACGGATTTTAATGGCGATGGTAGCTGCTGGCGTTCTGGGGGCTGGCCGGAGAAGAGGAGCTGCTGCCGGCGATTTTGCAGCTTGCAGATTTGGGCGATTTGGCCTGCGGTCGGTTTGGGAAGATGGAGTACCTGAAATGGTACTCCGGCGGCGCACAAACTCCTGTACTTATGCAGCGAGTTTAAATATATATATATATATATTTAGTAAATAATTTCAATAACGACAGGTATCATCTTAGTTTAATCTTTTAATTTATTTTATCTAAATATAATATTTTGCTTTGTTTAAAATATTTTAAAATATAATTATAGATATATATATATATATATGATTTTCCAATTAAATGATTTTATACATTTGCCCAAATTATATTAACAAGCTAGTACACATTTCAATATTAAAATTGAGTTATAATTTTATATTTTCAAGAATGTTGCAAAATGACCCATTTTATAGCAAAATTCGAGATTTTATGAAAAATATGATTTTTATGAAATTTCACTTAAAACATGCATTTAATTATCATTTTAATATTTAATTGTGTAAATTTAACATGGAATTAACTGAAAACTTTTAGACTTATCACACCCCCCAACTTAAACATTGCTAGTCCCTTAGCAATGGAAATAGTTTAATATATATATATACTTTTTTTTTTATATATAAAAATCTAAGTGCACTGCTAATGATGATAGTAAACTTTAGAAGGAAATTTCTTTAGTGTATATGTGTAAAATTATTTTTCATGATCCATGAAAGAGTATATAGCACGTGTGTATGTGTATTAATGAACAAATGGGCATTAAATAAATTATTTTCAGCTCATCCAAGCTAAGCAATATTTATATCATCATTATGATAGTGACAGTTAATATATCTCTCTTTTCTTTTTCTTTTTCTTTTTTTTTTTTTTTCATCATTTTTTTTTTCTCCCCTCACCATATTTCAGGGTATCTAGGGATATTTTTTTTTTTTTTTTTTCATTTTATTTTCAACGTTTTTTTTTTTTTTTCTTCCCCTCACCATTTTTCAGGATATCTGGGGTTTTACGTTTTTTTTTTTTTTTCTATATTTTTTTTTATATTCTCCCCTCACCATATTTCAGGGTATCTGGGGATATAATTTTTTTTTTTTTTTTTTTTTTTATAACTAACAGCTATCAATTATAATGATATTAAAGATTACTTGCTTGGATGAGAGAGAAAAAAAAAAAAAACTATATTATCATGGTACCCACAAGGTTCATTGACGTGTAAGTGCAATCAATGCTAATAATATTTTGAACACATCATGAAAATATTTTTACAAATATAACTAAATACAGTTTGCTTCTTCACTTAATATCAAGCATAACAAGTGTACTTTGATTTATCTCTATTTATATTTTTTATATATATTTTTTTTTTATATATATATTTTTTTTTGGATATTTTCTATATATATATTAATTTTTAATTTTTTTTTTTTTTTTTATCCAGTTAAACAAATCAGACCCCCCCAACTTAAATATTGCTATCTTTGATAAACATGCACAAAATATATAAATTCATGAAAATAAGATAGCAGGGAAAGAGACAACCTGGGGTGTAATGATCTGATAAAATTGCTGCAGCTTTTACCTAAAAAAAAAATGCAAAGAAAACTAACGGAAAAGAGATATATATACACATGTTGGGTTGCCTCCCAACCAGCGCTAAGTTTTACGTCTTCAGCCAGACATAATGTTTAATGTTATCCAATTCCTGCTCTATTAAAATTCTTAACACTATGTAGATTATTTATCATTTTCATATGTTCATGCTCAAGCGTTGTGAAGATTAATGAGTTATCAATGATGTCCAATATGTAGCACTCTTCAATTTGATCATTTATTGAATTCATTGAACTGTTACTTAATGGGAGCATGATTTTATTTTGGGTTAAACAGGATTCCATTTTAATACAATGCTCTTTGAGAAATTGACTATAATTTGGAATATATTGAATAACATCAAAGAGCGAAATTTTAACTTGAACCTGTTTAAATATGTGAATCATCTCTTCCTTTTTCATTAATTCATCTATGCTAATGAGCTCATCTTTAAAAGTACTTGAAATAGCAGGTATGTGCCTTTCAAAATTTTCATTAATAATTTCATTTTCACTTCCCCCCAACTTATCCTCAATAGATTCTTTATTTTTCACCTCATCATTAATTTGGTTATGATCTCTATCATTCATTTGAAACCTATTATCAATCTCCTCAATATTTTCTTGACATTTTTCTTCTTCAAATTTATCATTAATTAATTTTTCATTGTTTTCTATCATATTTTCTTGATTATGAAGAGAGGAATTCTCATTAAGTTTATGATCTGAGAAGCCGTCACTACATAATGTTGTAATTAGTACCAAATTTTCAGATAATAGATTTTCTGATAGTAATTGATCTGATTGAGTTTGATAATCAAAATGATTAATTGGAGTGATAGTTGATTCATTAGGTTCCTCCCCACATAATGTTTCAATATATTCATTAGTTATTTTCAAATTGTCTTTCTTTTGACCTAGCTTTGGTTCGTTAAGAGATTCAACTTCTAAAGCATTTGGAAATGCTAAGTCATTTTCAAAATATGGACTTTCCAAAGGTATTGGATCTATTTGAAAATTTGAATGATCAACTAGATTATCAATTTGGTCAGTATAAAATTCCTCTCCTCCTCTCCTCTCCATGGCTACTATTACTTGATCTTCATGATCTGTCGTTTTAGCAAATAATTGTTGGTTGGAAAGGAATTGTTGATTTAATCTTTCGAATCCTCCCTCTACGTTATCTAAGTGAGGAGGTTGTTGATAATCTACTTGATCCGATGAAAATTTTGAAAAGTACTCTTGTGGGGGATTTGACTGAAGATACATATTTTTATAATGTTCACATCGATTTACGCACTCTGCAAATCTATTTATACTATTTTCTAGTTTTTCAAGTTTCTCATAATTATATGTTTGATGAAAAGATTGGTTAATAGGTTGAGGTGAAAAATTTTCTTCAGGATATACCGGTGGCCCATATGTATTTTCATAATGATTATATTGATATTGATAATTTGAAAATTGACTTTGCTCAGGTGGCCACTGGGTTTGTAGATATGGAGGGTAAGATTGCATTTGTTGATTTGTCCAAGAAGGATTAGGACAACTCATCCATTCTGAGTTATGTGTATGTGAAAATGAATTATAATTAGGTGTAGGAAACTTTTGAAAATTTTGAACTCGTGCTTGATATGGTAAAAATTGAGACTCATTAGAATATGTCGTTTGAAAAGGAATCGATGTATTTACGAATGAACTGTTTGAGTTTTGATAGGCAAGTAAATCATTAAGCTTTTGGTTTAATTCTTCCAACTTACCTAACCGCTGATCAATAAAGTTCATGTCCATTCTTTAATTTTAGTTTTATATTTTTTTTTTATATATATATTTTTTTTTAAAGCAGGAAAGAATCGAAATTGGTGATCTGAAGTTCAAGTGCAATAAGTAAAGAAAGCAGATAAATAAAGCAGTAAAGATTATACTATTGAAAGCAAGTAAAGAAAATTTAAAACAACTAATAAAACAATTCAAACCTCAATACGCCTCCCCGGCAACGGCGCCAAAAACTTGATGCAAACCAAGTGCTTGTCGTTAAGAGCACTGTGATCACCAGTTTAATTTAAAGTAACCGAAACACATTAAAGCTACCACTATACGAGTGATAGTGTAGAATAATGGTGAGTCGGGTCGAATCCACAGAGAGGCGATGTAGTTTTGAATTGTTTTTAAGAAAAAGAAAAGAAGGTATAAAAAGAGAGAGAAAGAGAGAAGAGAGAAATAGGAGAGAGAGAGAGAGAGAAAAGAAGAAATTAGAGAGAGAGAGAGAAGAGAGAGAAAGAGAGAAGAGAGAAGAGAGAGAAAGAAGAGAGGGAGAAAAGAAGAGAGAGAAAGAGAGAAGAGAGAAAGAGAAGAAAGAGAAAAGAAGAGAGAGAAAGAGAAGAAAGCGAAAGAAAATAGAAGAAATTAGAGAGAGAAAGAAGAGAGAAAAGAAGAGAGAGAAAAAGAGAAAATAGAAGAAATTGACGAGAAAAGAAAGGAAGACAAGAAGCTAAAAGAAATTAACTAATTAACAACGCAATTAAAACTATTCTAAGAAAGCAGTAAAAGCTATGAAATTTAACTATTAAAGCAGGAAAGAAAATTACATTAAATTTAATCTAAAAAATTACAAAGCAGAAAATAAAGCAGTAAATCTAATTTAAAAATTAAAACTACAAATTAAAATTTAACAACTACAAATTACTACCAACTATAAAGCAGAAAATAAAATTTACATCACCCGTAAACAGCGAATCTCCACGTAATGGAAACTTTTATTGCTTGGCCCCACCTCCTTGCTACGGGTCCCACAAAATGGGTCCCACCCACTTGCTACGGGGTCCCACCAAATGGGTCCCACCCAAGGGGATGTGGGGTATGGGGTGTGTGTTTTTGGGATGAGTGAAGCTCCCTTTTTATAGGCGTGTGAGGGGCCCCTCTCCTCAACGTAGAATCGATGTGGGATTCTCGTTTGAACTAAACTGCAGCTACTCGTTGCCTCTGCCGTTTTCTGCTGGGAGCATGGAAGCTGAGTTTGACTTGGTCGAACATCGAAAGAGCTAGAGGCGGTTGTAGTTGGACTCGGCGCTGGATCGCTGATCGTTGGCGGTGGACTGAATGCTGGTGTTCGTTCGGCTGATTTGGGAATCACATGAATTCCAAATTAATATGAGTTGCTGATGTTGAGATAGTGCGTCTATGTTCGTGCCCATTTGCTGCTAGCCATGGAGAAAATGCAATGCGGTTTGGCTTGAACGACAGAGCTGCTGGTTGGAGGAGACGATGGAGGGGTTGCGTCCTAGGTTTGTGCGATTCGGTGGAGAGGTGGATTGCTGCAATCACCAATTTTTAAAAGCTTGAAAAGGGTCTGCCAGTTGCCGGTGGGTTCAGTTGGTGCATTGATGCGCAGGAGATGGACTGCCAGAAAATTGGGATTGTCGTGGATTGAGTTGGCGGGCTTGTGCGGTCAATCACGGGTTGGAGCTGCTGCTAATTGCTGAAGTCAAAGGAGATGGGTGTTGTTTGGTTCTGCTGCCACGGCTTGGAGAAGATGGAGATCGGTTTTAATGGCTGCCCAGAATCGTGGTTGCTGGTGGAGGAGAAGACAAACGCCGGCTGCCTGCTACCGAATTTGGGGAAAATTTTGGAGCGTCGATGGCTGTTTGCAGATTGCTATTCGTTGCTTTGGTTTGGGGGCAATGGAGAGTTCAGCCACGGATTTTAATGGCGATGGTAGCTGCTGGCGTTCTGGGGGCTGGCCGGAGAAGAGGAGCTGCTGCCGGCGATTTTGCAGCTTGCAGATTTGGGCGATTTGGCCTGCGGTCGGTTTGGGAAGATGGAGTACCTGAAATGGTACTCCGGCGGCGCACAAACTCCTGTACTTATGCAGCGAGTTTAAATATATATATATATATATATATTTAGTAAATAATTTCAATAACGACAGGTATCATCTTAGTTTAATCTTTTAATTTATTTTATCTAAATATAATATTTTGCTTTGTTTAAAATATTTTAAAATATAATTATAGATATATATATATATATATATGATTTTCCAATTAAATGATTTTATACATTTGCCCAAATTATATTAACAAGCTAGTACACATTTCAATATTAAAATTGAGTTATAATTTTATATTTTCAAGAATGTTGCAAAATGACCCATTTTATAGCAAAATTCGAGATTTTATGAAAAATATGATTTTTATGAAATTTCACTTAAAACATGCATTTAATTATCATTTTAATATTTAATTGTGTAAATTTAACATGGAATTAACTGAAAACTTTTAGACTTATCACACTTCTTGCCGCTTCTTTCTGGGCTCCTGCTTCTTTCTTCCGAAACCACTTCTTGCCGCTTCTTTCTTCCGAAAAGATATTGCGATCTTCCTCTGATGTCTCCGACGCCGGCTATGATAGAATAGACAGGCAAAGCAGCCAACAACAGTCTGTTCTCGCCTGCCCGCTCTCACGGCTTCTCACGGGACAATCGAGAAGTCCGAAGATTAGGATTTTACGCCTCAGCAAATCCCGTGCGACCAATCCTGTATGATATTATTGTTTAATGAAAAAAGTGCTTTTTAAAAATAGTGAATTTCATTTCATCTTCGTGGCATCTTAATCGTGAACAGAAATCTTATATGCATGCACGTGAGGTCTCATGACAAATATTAGTCAGACTGGATATGCATATTGATGTAGTAATGATCACTTCAAAACATGACGACTTGATCTCCGAAAGTGGTTGTGCTTGCCTGGCGACTTGATCTCCGACTTAATTATTTTTTCACATTTTTTTATACAAACTACTCTACTTTTCAATCATTTCTACACAACTACCCATACAACTAACCTATCTATTTTAACTTTATTCTCATTACTCCTCATCATTACTCCTATTATATCACATCACTCTCTATTGATTTGACAACTTCTACTCCAAAAACTTTTCATCAAAAGTTTTACCTCCAACCAAACACACCCTTAGTTACGAATAGAAATGCAGAGCGACATGAACTGCATTGCTGGTGCGGAGTTCAGATTTCGATTAGGTGCACTCGAGGGCAAATATCTTTTTTTTATTTTTTATATGATTAATTTAAGTATATTTAACATGCCTGACTTTTAAAAATTAAAAAAAATTTAAAAGCAGCTTAAAATGGTAGAAAATTTATACACATTTTAAATATATCTATATAAATATTTTTATGAAATACTTAAGAAAATAGAAAAACATGTTAAATATAACCAAGTACAGTGAGGCTAATTGTACGCGTGCGTATGATAATATGACGCCAAATTACCGTAGGAAGATTGCTTGGCAAGCCAAATTCTGTACAACGTCGGCTATGATCTGCAGGGATGTACGAAGGTCGCCGTCAGGACGCTTTTTGCCTGACAAACCTCCAATTTCTGCCTTTTGCGGCTTTTGCGTTACTGACAACTTATAGTTTTTTATTCGTGGGCTCCTGCTTCTTTCTTCCGAAACCACTTCTTGCCGCTTCTTTCTGGGCTCCTGCTTCTTTCTTCCGAAACCACTTCTTGCCGCTTCTTTCTTCCGAAAAGATATTGCGATCTTCCTCTGATGTCTCCGACGCCGGCTATGATAGAATAGACAGGCAAAGCAGCCAACAACAGTCTGTTCTCGCCTGCCCGCTCTCACGGCTTCTCACGGGACAATCGAGACGTCCGAAGATTAGGATTTTACGCCTCAGCAAATCCCGTGCGACCAATCCTGTATGATATTATTGTTTAAAGAAAAAAGTGCTTTTTAAAAATAGTGAATTTCATTTCATCTTCGTGGCATCTTAATCGTGAACAGAAATCTTATATGCATGCACGTGAGGTCTCGTGACAAATATTAGTCAGACTGGATATGCATATTGATGTAGTAATGATCACTTCAAAACATGACGACTTGATCTCCGAAAGTGGTTGTGCTTGCCTGGCGTTTTGATCTGTTTATGCTGTTTAAGAGTCCTGTTTCTTTTCTTCCTTCGGAGTTCCTTCAGTTTTCTTGTCTCAACCTTGTAATCCGATCTTTCTACTTTGTAGCTCATCTCATCTGTAACCAGCGGCCCTACTTCCAGTTACAACTCATGGAGAGACTTGACATCTTAGCAGATGTAGCGCTAGCATTGGAATTTAGAGCTAATGACGGAGCTTGGTATTCAGCCAAAACCAAGTTATTGTCTCCGAAGTTAAAAATTACATTGATAGATATCGAAGGACCGGATGGTCATATTTGTGATATAGAGTACGCAACGTTTGATACTACTCAATTATCCACTGAAGAAGAGTTGCTTGCTTTTAAGGGCAGGTTTCGGGCTGCTTCTCATCAAGCTGACGACGCAGACTGCAATAAGTTTACTGTCGGGATGCAGGTGTGCGCGTCTGTCGAACGTGCCTATGATAACACTTTAAAATTCTACACCGGAGTTATCCAACAGGTGAATTTTTTTGCGTAATTTTATTTAATCCTTCTTTCTCTAAATAAAGAAAACTAAATTTGAAATTTGTGATGAAATTATATTTTTGCTTGATTAGAAAGATCTATTGCAGAGCACCCACATTAAATTAGAATTAAACGGGAATAGTTTTTATAAAAGTTGTGTTAATGCTGAATCTAACTTAATTTGAAACTATAAAAATTGGTTCGAGGAATACTTACATATGTGTTGAGCTGCCTGACAAAGCTAGAGAAATTGTTGTCAAAATTTTTTGGTTAAGATATCAATTGGTTCAATGTTTTAAATTGTTTCCTTTGTGTTGGTTTATTAATAATGTTATATTTTAATTTCTATTGTAATTATTAATTTGTTAAAATACATGACATTTTAGGTCGTCAAGCATGATCATCCCGCAAGCAATTGTACATGTAAATTTTCTCTATTGTGGATGGAAGGCCAGAACAAGATAAAGTTACTGTAGTGAATCTTCAAAACATTTGCATTCTACAATTGGATGTAGATGTAAAAGATGAAGCTTTTTGTTCATTTGTAGAACTATCAAGAGTCGGCGCATCTATTTCTCGGAAGGGTAAATTTGAGGTAAAATGTTTAATTGTTTTTAAAGTAACTACATATATATTTTCAATTGATGTCATTTCGTGTTCTACAAATACAATTTTCTAATGGCTAATTTGTCTCTTTCTGTCCTTGTAGGATTTGGAACCTGATTGTTATTGTATTGACATTCTAAATGTCGAAAAAGAATTAAATGAGTCCACCATTGTTGATTTCATACACCGAGAGAAATCAATTTCATGCAAGGCCATCATATTTCCAGCGTGTGAGCAAGAAACTCACACACGAGCGATGATACTTTTAAAAGATGAGCAAGAGTGTGAGGAGCTGTACGAATATTTGTGCAATCCCAATCATTTGATAGCATCTGGAAAAGGAAGGTATAATTGCGAAAATTATAGTTTTAGTAAAAGTTAAAATAGTGTTAATAATTTTCAACTAGAATTTTCTATAACATATTGGCTTTTTGTTGTTTACGTCATGAAAGTCATATTGCGTTTTATGAATTGTTCCCTTTTCTTAAAATAACTATTTTAGTTTCAAGATAACATATCTATTTTTTTTAACTATTTGAAGGTCGTGGTTCATTGTGGGCAAGGAAAGGAGACATGCTCACTTTGACAACCTTAGAAAAATATCTAAGGTTAGTACTCATGATTGTATTTTAATCCAATTTCCATGAATGTAAAGAACATGATAAAATAAGAGAGAAAAGCGTTCTTTTATAAAATTTTCATTTATGTGCACTTTTGAAACTCAAGATAACTAGTTTGTTGAATAGATGCTTACTCTTGCTAACATGTTATTGTAAATAATGTCACTCGTAAATTTAGTTACCCTTTCTTTCTTCACTATACTATGATGATTAGAGTTTTTTGAGTTTACGATATGATTATAATGTCACTTGTAAATTTAGTTACTCTTTCTTCACTATAATATGATGATTAGAGTTTTTTGAGTTTACGATACGATTACTCATTAGAAATGTTCAACAGCTAGGCATATTTGATTTTTTTTTTAATGAATTTGATTCTTAAGGTGTCAAGAGCATGTGAACGATAGTTTATAAGTTTCTATGCTGAGATGTTTAGGTTGCATGATTAATCTTCCCTTTGATTAGCAAGTGGATTTTTCTTTGTAGATTATATCTAAGAAGGATTTTAGAATACGAAAATCATTATGGTCCATAGAGATCAACTTTTTTGTTAGTATCATTCAGGTTTACTTAAAGTCAATATAGTGTATTTTGAATATCTTGATTATGCTTCTTGTGTGCTTTCATTTATGTTACGGGGTTCTTGTGTTCATGTTCCTTTTGCTTGTATTGTGTCTTAATTATCAAATTTCACAATTGTCTTGAAGGAATTGTTACAAATCGACATCATTTATGTTTTAGCTTAGGCCTTAGCCTAAGTCTCAAACCTTCAAATACAGAGTAAAAGTTTGTTAGGTAACTATTGGTTTAGTTGTCTTAGTTACCAACATGTGACTTTTCTATTATGTCTTCTTAATGGTTTTTTAATTGCTAAATTTGTTCGCGAAACTAATTTGTTGCTAGCTATATGGAACATGATAAATTGATTGCAGGCCTTATTGACCTTAATACTTGGGTTATTCTAACTTTACACCATCCCAAAAGGCTTTTTTTGGATCAGGGAAAATCCTCAACAAAATTTTGTTGTACTTAGTGGGTGAGGATAAAGGTTTTCACCATCAATAATAAAGATCATTGATCAAAGCTTGTTTAATCTTGCAAATGCAAGAATCAGCTGAGCATGGAACTGATGAAATCCATGTTCTTAAAAAGGACATGTTGGATTATCAACAGAGGAAAACAGAAGCAGATAAATTTGAATAAATGTTCAAAACTATGCATAACATTACCGAGTAAAAACTGTTGCTAGTGAGGTACTTCTCATTTTCCATTTACGTTTATTTCATGTATTTTTCCTCTTAAATCTCAACTATTGGGCCATGCTTAAAAGTTCAATCCAATGAACCACGCCTTTGCATTTTAGGGGTTAAATTTGACATGACATAGTAACCAAGATGACCTTTGTATGCACGACTTTGTTGTCTTTAAATTACAATAGTGGCATCTTTTGTCTTACAAGTGAAGCAGTCAGCCATAGTAAAAGTAGTTTAACGCCGTAGCTAATGCATTAAAAGGTATTACAGGTTTTTGCTTTGCACAGTTTCTGTAATTTTCAATGCAGTCCAATGCAGCTAGGGGATTCAGGTCCTTAAGGATGGTATTTTCTTTCATTCTCTGCATATTTATGATGTTGTCTTTTGTTTTTCTTTCATTGTCTATATATTTACAGTTAGGTTCTTGTTGCATTACAAGTTTTCTAATCTCACACAAAATCTTGCTTACAATGAAACATGACCTGCAGCGGCGTATGGCCATGCATGTGAATCAGTGAAATATGTTTTGATATTTTCACTCATTATTCAGTAGTTCACTCTGCCTTTGTAAATAGGATATGTAGTGGTCTAGTATTGTCACAAGGTCCAGTGGCAAGTTGAAAATCTGCTCCATTGGAGAGTACTTTGTCCCTTGGGTTGACCCGTATGGGCAGTTTGGCAGATGATCAATCGGACGACTATCGGTTAAACTCATCTCTGTAGCTATTCGTGTTATTTTTCACTGCAAATTTATAAATGAACTTCACTGAAAACCTCTTTCTTCTATTGCAGAATGAAGTGGATGAGGAGCCAATGACAGATGATATGGGTGTGATATAATCAGCAAATCAGCAATTGGTTTTGGTCTACAGTTGCTACCGAACTGCTAATCAAGTTTATCTCATCCATGAAACATAATTTCATTCATAACTTTTTTTTTGTCAACCAATATTGATGCTTTCTGAATTACTGATCAATTGTCCAAAATCTGATTTTATCTTTCAATTGTGGATTTTGATTTTTGATTTGCTCGTAGAGAAATGTAGCGTTGTGGGAATACAATTATATCACAGAGAAATATATGCCTGTAATTTCTCTTTTTGATTCTCCCATGTGCTTAGCGTCTCTCATTTCTTTCATGACTAAGTTACAGTGTTGAATATACTCGCTTTTTAAAGCTTTATGGAGCAAATGGGGCCTGTTTCTCCGGATAATTAAATTCCAAAGATGTTTTAATGCATCTGAATGCATTGAACGTTTTTGCTGAAAAATACATTTTTATTTATCTATTTTTAATTTTTTTTATATAATTCATAATTTTGGTATGTTTAATTTATAAATCAAAATTTACTATTTTTGAGAATATGTATATCTTTGTTTTATTTTTTTCAAAATAAAGGAACTTTATTCCTTTTTAAATGACTAAAATACCCTTAATTTTAAAAATCAAATATCTCTAAAAAGAATAAAACTTAATATGCAAGTAAATACATTTAAATTTAGAATTTTATAAAAAAAAATTCAAAATAATAAATAAAAATGAGATTTGCAGCTAGATGCATTGAAATTTTTAATGCATCGGGATGCATTAAAACAAATCCCATCAAATTCTCTGTGTGTCTTACCTTATGAAGATTAAAAAGAAAAAAATTCCTCTTACACTTAAAACATTTGATCATAATTTATATTATACTCATAACGGTTTAAAATTTTTTATATCTGTAACATTTTACCATGCCCATGCAGTTAAAATAATAGGTAACTGCCCCATTAGAAAGATGATTTTTCCCTTCTAATTTCTTAATTGAAATGATTCAACTCTAATATGACTTAATTAATGTTAGCACACCATTAATTTATGACATCAAGTGATTCACATATTATATTAGAGTTAAATTGTTTCAATTAGCAAAAATTAAAGGCGTAATATTATCTTCTTAACAGGGTAGTTAATGTTTGATTTGATTGCATGCGTTTGATAAGAATCTATGATGAAATGTTGTAGGTGTAAGAAAATTTTTTAAAACATTATGACTATATTATGAATTAGGGGCAAATGTTGTTGTTATAAGAGGAATTTTTTAATTAAAAAGTTAACGTATACATATTCTAGAATTTAGATTATTTGGTTTGTCAAAGTTATAAAATTGCATATTCTAATTTTAATAGATGAAAATACATCATAAATTAGAAAAAAAAAAAAAAAAAGTTCTACCAAATTAGTAGTGTCAACATATCACTGGACCTTCAAAATAGATAATATCAATTAGGATTGGTTTGCTTAAGATTAAAAATTTACATTTAAATGATATATGATGATATAATATGGGGTGTGTGAGTTGAAGTCTAGGGTTCAAAGTTTGGTTGAGAATTTAGAAAATTTGTTGATTGTCGTTATCCACTTCTCAATTCACATAAACGTATCTAAATTTATTCTAAAAGATCCCAAATCTAAAATTTGAGTCCTACACTAAATAGATGATGCATTAAATAAATTAAAAATCACTTTTTGAGCAATCCCAAATCTGAAAATTTCAATCCAACACGGAATAAATTATACGTTGAGCAAGTTAAAATCCAGTTACTGAACATCCACGTTAGATGCGGACTAGTTAAATGCCAAACAGCTGCAGCCAAAACTTCTGCAATGCATTTCTCCTAAGAAAAATGGGAAATTTGATATCTTTTTAGTTGCATCCTAACACCTTTTTAAATGGGGAAATTAGTGTCATCCCAAGCGCATAAGCTCCGTTGAAACGCAACTCTAAATGGATACACTTGTACATAAGCTAATTGCCGACCTTCCATACAACAAGAGAACGATAACGATAATATGTCCCCAAATTACAGAACCCTGCTAATATATGAAACCCTATTCTTAATATCAAATGCAAAGTCTCTCTCTCTCTCCGTAATAACATGACAACAAGGCGAATTTGTTCAAGGCCAACACCAATTTTATCCAACTCAAAAATGTGCATAGGCTACATTTGCCTATATATATATTATGAAAAATGCTTAAATCCCTCTACGTATATACTAAAATGTTACAATAATTTATAAAATCATTTATCAACATAGTAATGATATTTTTGAATAGTTTAGATGTCGAAAATACAATTTTAGCATCAAATCATTTTATTATGTTGATTTTACACAGCAATCAATGATACACGTAATAAAGAGTAAATTTTAAATCAAGATGGGAAAAATGAATGGAGTTGGTAGTGAAAAACTCATTTCCAAGTTGGTAGTGAAAAACTAATCCAGGTAAAGCTGGACTACAGTTAACCAATAGCAGGTTGAATGATCATCCGCTTGCCACCTTAAGCCAGAGTAAATATCAACAGATGTCATCATACTAGGGAAGGGGAATATGAATTTGCTTAAACTTAATATCAAATGCAAACTATGTATGTCCACAATAACAGAATAACAAGGAGAAATGGTTTAAGGCCAACACTGCACAAACATGACCACAAATCCTACAATTTTTGAAGTTTTAATCCTCTAATAGGAATCCACCTGCATCCACAATAACAAGGAGAATCTGTCGGACCGGCACATCTCAATTTCCTTCAACATACTCTTAACGACTTTCTGTTAGTAGTATTATAACCAGTCCTCATCACCCACAAAATATCTGCACACACAAAAGGAAACCAAAGACAACAAAAAAAAAAAAAAAGAGAAAGAAAAAGTTCTTTAGTAGAGTTCATTTCCGAGTTGTTTGTAAAAAATAAGCCTCGCAGAGCTAAACTTATGAGTTAACCAACAGCAAGTCGATTGATCATCTGCTTACTACCATAAGTCAGAATATCAACAGATATGTCATCATACTAGGGAAGAGGAATAAAATTGTCGAGTTGTATGTCCTTTTTATAAACCTATGATACAGTAGGAATTCACTGGCTTATTTACCTAGCCATTGGCTAATGGTCCTGTGGGAATGTTCAATTCATTCAGTTGCAGGATCTCAAATGTGAGATAAGAAAACATGTGATATGGTGCGAAATTAACTGTAAACATACAGAGAACAAAAGCAAAACAAAACAAAACAAATTATCTTCCAGGACTGAATCACATAGCTGCATTGGACTGCCTTTAGTAATAACAAATAGTGTAGATAACCAATGAATTTGGGTACAGTATTAAACCAAGCTGATTGCTTTGCTTGCACGAGAGAGAGCGCGAGCGAGCTGCTATTTTAATTTGAGGACAACACAGGCATGAATGATGAATCCTACCAGAGGCCACCTTGCTGCCCTAGCTCACTACGTCAAGTCAAAAACTGAGATTCAAAGACCTTGTTCATTATCTCCGGATATTCAATCAGGGCCCAGAAATTCACACATAAAAGACGAAGATGCATACAAAGACAATGAATTGAGAGATTAGAAACGACTCCACCCAGAATCACTTACATCTCTGGACAGTTGTGATCTTGGCACTTTTTATCCCATCAATACACAGCAGCAGTTTTCAAGAGAGGCGATCCAACGTTACCAGCATCTGTTGGAAAACAAAAGCCAGAATCTTCCCCTTCTCATACTCTGTAGTTCCCTGGCGAGCAACCTTTAATTTCTCGGCAGCACTCTCCGTTTTGTCTAATGATCTCTGCATGCACAAGAGACGATTATACTTGCTTTGCCCTCACCCACTGAGTAAGACTGAAAATTTGGTTAAGGCTTCCCCTGGTCCACAGAAAGCCCTTAGGGATGGACCAAGAGGGTGTCTGGCTGGGGGGAAGAATTAATGCACTGTGTGTTGTCCAAAAAGCTGATTCCTAACTTGATGTTTGTGCGCTTTTTGGGACTTCAAATTATACAGCTGAATAGATAAGTTCAGCTGAGCGACTCCAAAAAGCAGACTCCCACACTTTTTACGGAAAATAAGTGGGCTTAAACATGCCCTCAGTGAGAACAGCCCAATAACAACATCCACAAGACCCACATTCTACCTCTAGTTACCACCGATAAATTGTAACAAGAGCATTGACTGCCATTGAGCAGGCAAATGTATTTAGCATCAAGTGAAGAAAGTGTGAAGCTAGATACAAGAAAGGACGCAAGTTCAATACTAAAAACAGAATGGGGGGGAAAAGTTATCACCCAAGAAGCAGTAAGAAGCACTTTTTTTAAAAGGAAAAAAAAAAAGCACGGCGTCAGAGAAAAGTAAAGAAGACGCGTCAATTACGAAAAACAGAGAGAAAAATAAGTACTCAAGTTGTCTCTGAAAGATCTGGGATTCAGACAACCATCCTGGTCTGAGGCCTGCGCTAAACGCTGGATAATGTCTGTTTTCGTGATTTCTTTCAAGGACAACCATTAAATTGTATTAACTAAAAATTTCATACAAGGAAAACTGGGATGAACCTAGAAACTGCAAAGGCACAAAAAAATAGACAGATGTAGCAGGCCATAGTAAGTACTGATATCGTGCAATCTCAACACTAATTAAAATCAAACAAAACCAATGGAAACAATCTTCATGGATCATGACGACTTTGTGATCCAACAGAAAAATGGTCAAAGGAAAGATTAATCAGGAGACAATATTGAATAAGAACCCACTATCCACAGTGATCAGCAGCATGCCAATATTGAAAAAAGAAAGCTCAAAGAGAAGATATTGTAATGAAAAATAAATCAATAAAAAATCCTCCAAGTCATGTTGTCGCGTTAGACAAAACGAAAAAAACATTTTTTTAATTTATAATAACAAGTTAGCATGATTTTAAGGTTTAGATTCATCAATGAACAATCAAACCCATAACCATACGGTTCAATCATCATCATAAGACATTTCCCACCTAAGTGGGACATAGCCACCCATTTGGTTCAGTAAAATGAATCCCTACCTCAAAAGTCCCTCTAAACTTTCAATAATCATTTGAGAAGAAATTCAGTGAAAAAGTACCACTTTTTTTCCTCATTTATCTTCTTGACACTCGTAAAAAGGGAGAGTAGAATGCAACCTGGAATACTAACCTCAGATAACTGTGCTAAGCCTTCAAATCCACCACTTTTCCGACCCTTCCCAATTATAATCCATGGTCTTGAAACAATGAAAAAGACAAACTGATTTATCTCACACAAAAAATTACTGTCTCTTACAGAAGGGGCAGTAGTAATAGAATTCTCACAAAGCACATAACAAAATCAAACATGGTATTGGGTTCATACACAAAAAACAGGAAATTAACTTCCTAATTCCCTTGAAAACTTTGTTTTCTAGTTGCACAAAAACAGCTACAAAATATACATGACTTTCCAATATTGAACAAAAATCATTTGTTTGCACAAGCATTAAATAATAAGCCTGACCATCCAGACAATTTTCAAAGCTATCTTTACTGGTGTTGAAAATATAACAAAGTTGATAATCAAATATATCCCTTCCCTTCCACTGTGAATACCATGATAACAAAACAAACTATTTAGCTTGTACTGAAATGACGAACTTTGTTATTCAAATTCTACCCCTCTTATCGTTATCTTCCCATCTCATGCCATGCACGAATCCAATTCATAACTATGGACCACCTAATTGCATAATTATCCTAACTATGTCAGAGAACTGCTAGGACATATGATCATAAATAACATCAAGATTACGGTAATAATTTGTGCCTTGTTGGGACATTTTTCTGTTGCAACAACAAAATCTACCCATAATGCATTCAAAGAAGCTTATACGAAACTTCCCCAAAGACTCAAAATTTACTGCTGCTATCTAATTAAATTGTAAGCTAGTAAAATGCACAACTTCATCAACCCCAACATCAGTCACTTGTGCTATTGCTTTTGTTTAACACAAAGTTGTTCCTTTCTCTTCAATTATGACCATTCATTATGAACAGTAAAGATAAAAATAAGGACATATGTTACCATACCTTCCTTTGGAGGATATTATGAAGTAAGATGGATTGACTAGAAATCCATACAACTTTTCAAGATCCTCATTACTTTCCAAAAATATAGTTCCCCGTGTATAAGCGGCTGATGACGAGTTGGGGCATATCTGGGCATAACATCTAATTGATGTTTGTTGATGTACAAAGTCCACAATACTTGCTGCAGATAAATCGACTTCAATATTCTCAATCACAATATAAAACCATTCACCATTTTCCTTCAGAAGTTTTGCAAAATGACATTCACTTTCAGGGTCCCTATCGTGTGCAAGCTTCTTCTCAACATTGCTAACACCTACGTTACAAAAATTGAGAAAAGAGTCATAACAAGAATCAATTCCTTAATCTAAACCAATTTCAACGGAAAAAACAGACAACCTGTAGATGTATTGGCTAATTGGCACTTCAGACAATCTGGCTCTTTCTACAATGACATGAAACAGTGCATTAACCACTACTATCAAATTGGGCAAAGGAAATCCAGAAGTTGCATCCTCAATCAACAAGAAACAACTAAACAGAAAACACAGACGCACACACAAAAGCCATACAATTCCAGAAGACAAGGTTGCCACATTCATTTCCTAAAAAGAGGTTGAAGATCATACAATGTAAATATGGCACATATTCAAGTCCAAACCAACCAACCCAACAAGCACACACCATGAATTGACCACATCTAATGACCTATGAAAAGCCATATATTTCAAGAAGACAAGGCACCGATATTCATTTCCTAAAAGAGGTTGAAGATCATAAAATGCACATATGGCACCTATTTAAGTCCAAACCAACCAACCAACAAGCACCCACCATGAATTGACCACATCTAATATGTGGCATAGACCATGCAACAACAATGACGACAATGCAACAATAAGCACCCACCATGAATTGACCACATCTAATACATGGCATGAACCATGCGACGGCGACGACGACGACGACGACGTAATAATAAGCACCTGCCATGAAGTGACCACATCTAATGACCTATGAAAGGCCATATAATTCCAGAAGGCAAGTTACTACTACCACTACTAGTACTAATACTAAAACTACTATTACTACTAAAAGAGGTTGAAGATCATACAATGCACGTGTGGCAACTATTTACGTCCAAACCAACCAAACAAACAAGCACACCTATTTAAGTCCAAACCAACCAATCCAACAAGCACCCACCACCAACACCACTGCTACTGCTACTGCTATAATAATAATGACAATGAAGGCTCTCTAATGCCCCTGTTTTGCTGCACTGACTGGCTGGGTCTACATAAATAGTTGCAGGCGGGGGATGCATAACTCACACTCTGGGCCCATCGTTTGAACATCCCTATTATCATAGATATGGTACAAGCATAAATTTTATATCATCCAAAATTCAGAGAAATGCACCCATGGTTTTCGTTGACATTTCTAGAATAATTTACCTTCCGCTCAGGAAACAATGGTTCAAGTACCCTGCCCTTGATCATTCTTAGCTTTGTTCTGCGCAAAAATGAATGCAGAGAGAAACTAAGTCGTATCCTCCGACGATATAACAGACGAATATCCTCAATGCTTGAGGATTTTATTGACCCTTTATTAGGGCCATGTTTCCAGCAAAGATCAAACTGACATAAGCACATCTCCTCTCCTTTCTCTGACAACGAATGCTCCTTATGAACTACCTGAAATAGCAATTATCTTAGGAATTCAATACCCAGGTAAAAGGTGAACTTAAATCCTATTAAATACAGCATCAAAGAGAATAACAGTCCTTAAATTGCAAATGATATCATTATTAATAAACACAATCATACAGTAAAGAACAGAAAATTCCGACTAAACAGTGTTGCAGACAAGCCCAACAGTAGAGGTGCAACTCAGATTACTTAGTGTCAGTGCACTGTTCATACTTTGATTCAGTTTACTTTGATGATGAACCTACCATACCATACCTACCTTATTCCAAGGCCTGGTCAATGGAATTTTGTACCAAAATTAGTTTAATTAACTCAAAATTTGCTACTAGCATGTTGGAAAGTGGAAAAAAAAAAAAAAAAGGCAGCCCGTTGAATCAAGCTCCCACATGTGTGGGGTCTGGGGAAGGTTCAGACCACCTTTGGCTCTATAGTACACAACCATAATTGGCAAAGCAAGAGGATGTCATGGAAAGTGAATCATCAAAAAGAGGAACGAGGAGAAATCTGTAAATGCATCTTTTATGAAGACCCAAAAACATGAAAAGCATAACAAATATAAGGCTTTCACGTGGACTTTCAAATATACTTGACAGATAGTAGCACTCCAATAATTCAAACATCAATAAACTAAAATTCTATTATTTATGCGCATTTTATCCACACATATATAAATACATACATTAAAGAGGACTGATATGTCTTTTGGGTTGGCAATTATCCATTAATGGTGATTATTATGGAAATTGGGAAGGGGGACTTGCATTGACTTGCATAGATTTTAATAGGTGCGCAATTGAAACCAAACCCCTTCTCGGTGATGCAGGATAGCAGAAGCAGGGCACCGGACTGAACTCACCCAACAGGGCAGGGATGGGGAAATTAATCCTGCAGAAAATTGGGTCAGTCTGGTTCAATTCATAAGTTACCTAACTCAAGTTGCATCCCTACTGCCAATACATTGAATTTGACAAGACAACCCTCGTGTCCTCCGGAAATTGCAGAACTTTCAAAAAATATTTTTAAGAGTTAATAACAAGTTTACTTCCATTTCAACAATATATTTGGGTTCTAAGTCTCAAGGACCTGCGAATTCCACCTTATATCAAGACTTGGGAGGGCCAACCACATGGCTTCCATGTTGAGAGTAAATGGCTAGAGGTTAGATCTCATCGACCCAAAGTATGAGGCTTAATCCATTTTCGATGATATACAAGTACAGGGTCATGTTTGTTTACCTTAGCAGCTAACAATCTATAATAATCCTACAACTTATTTCCAAATAGAGAGAGAACCAGAGAGAGAGAAAGAGCTTACCTTCTGAAGTTCTGCATCGTAGAACTTCAAGGCGCCATCGGGCGAAACATGTGCAGCGCACACAGTCATCCCTACAAGAGACTCCTCTTTGCAAAACCCGTGCTGCGGCTTTACGGACGCCGCCCGGAACCTCTCCTCGAACTCGTCCACAGCCGCCTCGTCTTTGAAGTCGGAAAAGTGGAATTTCAGTTCCCTCCCAGACGACAGCAAAAAGACTAACAAAACTTCCGAGGGGATTTCGATTATGGTGCTACAAACGTACCACGCATCGTCCTCGTAAAATCGGAATTCTCGTTCGAACGTCATTAACGATATTGGCCTCGGCATCGTCCTCGTACCAAGGGAGTGAGATTGGGAATTGGGGATGGGAGACGGGGTATTGAGGGACACTAGCAAAGGACGGGGATTGCGTTTGCATCTAAGCCCTCTTATCCCTAAAACCCGCGGCATCAGTTTGTTCGTTACCGCAACTCACGAGACCGTCGTAAGAAGTAAGAACTAGGGTTAATTTCAAACTCGGGAACGATACTCGGGCTGAGTAAATGTTCCTTCCAACTCACCCCAAAAACACTATTTAAAAACACTTTTTTTAATTTTTTTTTCTTTGTACACTTATTTATCTAAATATATTTAACATATAAACTAATTTTTAAATATTTATTTTAAAAATTTAAAAAAATATATACACATATTTAAAAATGACAAAAGCTAATTTACACATTAAACACATTTAGATAAAAAAATGTGCAGAAAAAAAAAGCAAAAAAATGTTTTAAATGAATCTTTTTGAGATGGGCTAAGCGGATATTTGCTTAGCCCCGACTAACAAGATTATTTTTCTTTCAAATATACCTACTATATTTGTCCTTAATTACAAACATACCAACTAAGTTTTAAAAACTTTCACATATACCTACTAAGTATTGATGAAATTCCATCCATACCCATTCTGTCAGGCACAATTAAAAAACGTCATTATCCATCATATAAAATGTCCAAAATGTCCCTTATTATTTAATAATAATAGTTATTCAACTACAACAAAAGTTAAACAATGTGATGGAAACACATCTAATGTGAGAGAAAAACTAGATAGAATGAGTTTTAACGGTCTAAATATTGCACTAATTACAATGAATGTTAGACTAATCGAGGATATTTTTAGAGTTTTAAAATTATTAAACGTTCATAACTATCGAGTTAGGTGCATTTAAAATTAATAAAATACTTGGTGCATATATATGAAAGTTTCAAACCTAGTAGGTATATTTGTAATTAAGAGTGAATGTAGTTAGTGTATTTGATATTAAACCAAACTAAGGCCTTTTTTAAACCATATAAGATTTTTAGATAGTTACATGCGAATGAGAAAAGAGGATCATTTAGTCACCCTAAAATATATATTTTTATTTTTTACAAACATAATAAACTAGGTGAATTGAATCTATAAATAAAGTTTTAGTATTTTTAAAATATTTTAAAATATAGTGGTATCGTTGTAATTTTTAGAGGACGGAAAATTATGACAATGTCACTATGTTTAAAAATATTTAAAAATACTCAAAATATTTTAAAATGGTAAAACATGATTTATACAGTCAATTCACTTAGCTTAATGTGTTTCTAAAAGACTAAAGAACACCTAAAAATATGTTTTTAGGTCAGCTTAAGTAAGGCTAAGTGTGTTAATAGTCAAAATCAACTCGTCAATCCAGTCGTCTAATCCATTTATAAATGGGTTCGAATTGAAATTTTTGAATAAATGGGTTATGATCCATCAATTCATTCAATCATTTAATTAAATAAATGGATTATATTTGAGATTTTCTAACCCGTTTAACCCATTTAACTTGTTTAATACATTAAAGTTATATATATATATAAACTTATTGGTTATTTTCTTCCGCTAAGTCATTCTTCCGCTACCTAAATTTAATTTTCTCACCGCTACCCCAATTTCAATTTTTCATTACTGTCCTATTACCATTTCTCCTGCACCACTTATCTCTCCTTGCATTAGAGTGTAGGCCTGCAAATCTTTACTATATAACTCATTAAAACTCGACAACTCATTTATTAAGTCGGTTACGGTTGCTATTTTTTAAATGGTCCAGTAAACGTATTAGGGTTAAGATATTTTAAATGAGGTTAGGATGAGGATTAAGTTCTAACCCATCCAACTTGATCTGTTAACACCCCTAAGTAAATGCTTACTTAGGCCAACCTAAGAGTATTAATCCCTCAAACAATAATGATATATAAGTAATGAGTAAAGTTGTATTGGAAATGGATTAAGTTATGTTAAAAATTTTGTAAGGGTATATCTGTAGAAATGATTGAAAAGTAGGTTAATTGTATATGGAGATTGAAAAATAATTAAAAAATAAAATAGTTATGGATATTAAAATATTTTTACTTAAAAAGTTTTGATTTAAAAAGTTTTAGCGTTTGTCAAACATGCCCTTAACATATTTACTTTTTTGCATACCTCATGAAAGTCATACTGTATTTTAGAAACTATTCTCTATTCTTAAAAAAATTATTTTGATTTTAAGATAAGATATCTATTTTTAACTATTTGAAGGTCACAGTCCATTGTGGGAAAGGAAAGGAAACATGTTCACTTTGGCAACCTTACAAAAATATCTAAGGTTAGTACTCACGATTGTATTTTAATGTCTAATTATTATGAATGTAAATAACATGATAAAATAAGAGAAAAAGTGTTCTTTTATTAAATTTTTTTTATATGCACTCTTGAAACTCAAGATAATTTATTTAGGGTGTGTTTGACAATAATAAAAAAATGTCAAGTAAAACTTTTCAATTTAAAATTCTTTACTGTTGATAGCTACCATATTTTTAATTATTTTTTCACATCTTCCTGTATAACTACCCTTTTTTAATCATATCTACACACTTATCTATATAACTAACCTATTTATTTTAACTTTATTTTCTTATTCCTCATGAGTACCTCTGCTATATTATATCATTCTCTTCAAATTTAAAAATTTTTACACAAAAATCTTTTCATCTAAAAATTTTATTACTTCTAAGTCATAACGTCTTACTATAAATAATATAACTTGTAAATTTAGTTAATCTTTCTTCACTATAATATAATAATATGAGTTCGAGAGTTTTTTGAGTTTACAATATGATTACTCATTAGAAATGTTCAACAACTAGGCATATTTGATTTTTTATGAATTTGAGTCTTAATATGTCCAAAACATGTGAACAATAATTTATAAGTTTTTATGTTGAGATGTTTGGGTTGAATGATTAATTTAGTTATGAAGGTATAACTTTTCTATTATGTTTTCTTAATGATTTTTTTTATTGCTAAATTTATTCGCACAAGCAATTCGTTGCTAGCTACATGGGACATGATAAATTGATTATAGGCCTTGTTTACCTAAATATTTCGGTTATTCTAACTTTAGCCCATCCTAAAAGGCTTTTTTTATTAGAGAAAAATCTCAAGAAAATTTTGTTGTATTTAGTGGGTGAGAACAAAGGTCTTCACTACCAATATCAACAATTATTGATAAAAGCTTGTATAATCTTGCAAATTTAGGAATCAGCTGAGCATGGAACTGACGAAATTCATGTTGTTCACAAAGGAAAACGAAAGCTAACAACTTTGAAAAAATGTTCAAAACTATGCACAATATCATTGAGTATAAACTCTTGTTATTGAAGTACTTCTCATATGCCACTTATATTTATTTCATGTATTTTTCCTCGTAAGGGTGTGTTTGGTTGGGGGTAAAACTTTTGATGAAAAATTTTTTTAGTAAAAGTTGTCAAATTAATAAAAGATTATGTAATGTAATAGGAGTAATAATGAAAAGTAAAGAGAATAAAGCTTAAATAAATAGATTAGTTGTACGAGTAGTTGTGTAGAAATGATTGAAAAGTAGGATAGTTTGTATAAAAAATGTAAAAAGATAATTAAAAATAAAGTAATTATAGAAAGTGAAAATTTTTGAATTAAAAAGTTTTTGTTAACATTTTTTTGCTCCAAACAAACACATCCTAAATCTCAACTATTGGGCCATGCTTAAAAGTTCAATCCAACATGCTGTTGGATTTTAGTGGTTAAATTTGTCATGATTTTAGTGGTTAAATTTGACATGACATGGCAACCAAGATGACCCTTATATGTATGACTTTGTTGTCCTTAAATTACAACAACGACATCTTTTGTCTTACAAGTGAAGCATGTTGGTCCCGAGTTAATAGCAAAATCCAAGAGGGGAGGGGTGAATTGGGTTCTTATAAAATTCTTTGGTAAATTAAAAACTTAACCCCTTGAAAGCTTAATCCCCTTGATTGATACAAATAAAGAGTAATGAAATAATGAAAGCAATAAAGTAAAACAGTATGCAAGATTTATAGTGGTTCGGGCAACCTCTCCCTACTCCACTCTGTTGGTCCCGAGTTGATGGCTAAACCCAAGAGGGGAGGGGTGAGTTGGGTTCTTTAAAAAATCTTTGGTAAATCAAAATTCTTACCCCTTGGAAAATTAATCCCCTTTTGAAAGCAGATGGAGAGCAATTAAGATAAAACAGTAAAAAGAAATAGAACACAAGATTTATAGTGGTTCGGGCAAACCTTCCCTACTCCACTCTTCCAAGCTCACACTCCGTTGTGACTTGGGTTCCACTATGTATTCCTCGAATACACTTAGAGTCGCCGCTCTCTTCTAGATTTCAGCTCTAGGGGGCATATACAACTAGAGCCTCTTGCTCTCTTCTAGATTCTAGCTCTAGGGGGCATAAACAAATCACTGCACAAGTAGGTGATGAGTCTTACTCCAATCACACCCTACTTTGCATACACTTGATCTTAGCTACCCAAGCTAAATCAAGTTCAATACAACAAGACTTTAAAATAAACAAAACTACACTTTACAGAGATGTGTAGGCAGGTTGAGCTCGAGAAAGGAGATCAGAAGCAGCTTGGATGATTCTCGTTGAAGTAACTTGCAATTTGAAGCTCTCTTCTTCCTTCTCAAGTATATGAACCACTCAGAAACTGGAGAAAAGCAAATGGGATTCCTTTCTTGCACTTCTTTTCTCTCTTTAGGCTTTGTAGAGTATATAGTAGTATCTTGTATTGTGTATTCTCTTTTGTTCACGTTCATTTGAATGTCCTTTGATAGAAGGAGAGGGATTCGAACGTTGTATAGATAGTTGGCGCGCAATAAATGAACTCCAACGTTCAAAAATTCGAACGTTATACCCAAGTCGAAGGTGGAGTCGACTTGGGATTCGACTTGGCTACTCAAGTCGCATCTGGAGTCGACTTCGTCTGCGACTCCAGTTCTTCAGATTCCTAAGTTTGAGTCTTGGTCGACTTGGCTTCAGACTTCGACTCAAGTCGAACCTAAAGTCGACTTGGCTTGCGACTTGACTCGGGTTTTGCTGAAAGTGCTTTGATCTTGAGGAGTATGAGCTTTCAGGTTGACTTTCAGACCTTGGAGCTTGATCGGTTAATTGAGTAGTGGTTTGGAATCGAACCCGTCTGCCCGTCGAGGTAGAGGGTTCCTCTCTAGCCCTTTTTGCCGATGACCTCTGTTTTCTAGGAACTTCCTCTTCGGTGTTGGATTGGGAAGGTCTGGGCACAGGCCTTTGGGTTGGCTTTTTGACGACTAGCTTTGGAAGTCTTGGTTTTGGGACCATTGATTTGGTTTGGAGTTGAGGGAAATAGAGATAGAGAGAGTGCAGTTTTCAGGGAGAGAATGAGAGTGAGAAAAAGAGAAAATGAGGGAAAAACAGGGAGAAGGTGAGCTGAGATAGAGAGAGAGGACTCTGAGAGAGATTATGGAGAGAAATTACGGAGAGAGAGAATGAGAGTTGGGAGCGAGAGTTGCCGGAAATGGCTAGAAGAATCGAGGAAATGAGGGAGAGGAAATGGAAAAGAAAGAGAGAAGGACAGAGCAAAGATTGCCGGAGCAGGGAGAGTCAGCAAATCGTCGGAGAGGGAGAAGAGACGAAGAGCGAGTTCTGTCGCCGGAGGAGAAAAAACAGAGAGGAGAAGGCGCGGGAAAAAATGAGGAAGAAGAAGAGAGAAAGGGAAGAAGAGGAGAAAAACGCGGAAGTCGAACGGTTGCGCGCGCGGAGTCGACTTTGCCCTAGGCGAAGTCGACTTCGGTCCTTTGGAGTCGACTTCGACCCTATCGAGTTGACTTCGCTGTTGAAGCTAGGGGTGTTAACGGATCGGGTTGAACGGGTTGGAGCCTAATCCTAATCCTAACCCATTTAATATATTTCAACCCTAATCCGTTTATTAACCCATTTAAAAAACTTCAACCCTAACCCATTTACAACCCATTTAATAAACGGGTTAACGGGTTGTTAACGGGTTGTGTTTGTTACTAATTTTCATGCTAAAAATCTTCAATAGAATTTTAAAATTTAAACAAATTAAATAATTCGAAGCTAACGTACCTATATTTAATTTATTTTAGCTTGAAGACATCAGCGCTAATCTCAAGTTATCTCTTTAATGTCAATTCATGTTATAAATATTATATATATATTATAATATATTATATTAAATGAGTTATACGGGTTGAACGAGTTGGACGAGTTAAATAAACGGGTTGGACGGGTTGACGGGTTGCGAAGCCTCAATCCTAATCCGTTTATTTAATTAAATAGTTGAACGGGTTGGCGGATCATAACCCATTTATTCAAAAATCCCAACCCAAACCCATTTATTAACGGGTTGAACGAGCGGGTTAACGGGTTGACCATGACCATTAACACCCCTAGTTGAAGCGGAGTCGACTTCACTTTCCCAAGTCAACTTGGCGGAGTCGACTTGGCTCCCATGGAGTCGACTTGACCCATCAATTTGACTTTTTCAGATTTTAGTTTCTTGTTTTAATTTTTCCTAATTTATCTCTATCATCCCCATATCATTCCTAATTTTATAAAATGATTCTTTGGCTAATGGTTTGGTAAAGATATCAGCAATTTGGTCCCCAGTTTTCACATATTCTAAACATACATCATGATTTTCAACATGTTCACGAATAAAATGATGTCTCACATCAATATGCTTGGTTCTTGAGTGCAGTACAGGATTTTTAGTCAGACAAATTGCACTTGTATTATCACATCTAATAGGAATATCAACATAATCAATACCATAATCTTTTAATTGCTGTCTCATCCAAAGCAATTGGGCACAACAACTACCGGCGGCTATGTATTCGGCTTCCGTAGTAGATAAAGCCACACTTGTTTGTTTTCTTGAGTACCATGAAACTAACATATGTCCAAGAAACTGACAAGTTCCACTAGTACTCTTTCTATATACTTTATATCCGGCAAAATCTGCATCTGAATAGTCGATTAGATCAAAGGTTGTCCCCTTTGGATACCATAGTCCAAGATTGGCTGTTTTTATCAAATATTTAAAAATTCTTTTTACAGCAAGCAAATGTGATTCTTTAGGACATGTTTGAAATCTCGAACACATACAAACACTGAATAAAATATCGGGTCTAGAAGCAGTTAAGTATAGCAAAGATCCTATCATGCTTTTATAAAGCTTTTTATCGATACTTTTACCGTTTTCGTCAGTATCGATCTTGATTGTAGAACTCATTGGAGTGTTTGCCCCTTTACTATTTTGCATTCCAAATTTCTTGAGCATTTCTTTGACGTACTTGGACTGGTTCAAGAATATCCCTTTACTTTGTTGCTTGATTTGCAGTCCAAGGAAGAAATTTAATTCTCCCATCATGCTCATTTCGAATTCGCTCTGCATAATCTTAGAAAATTCTTGACAAAGATTTTCGTCAGTAGCACCGAAAATTATGTCATCTACGTAAATCTGTACAATTAAAATATTTTTATTTTTGTATTTGATGAACAAAGTAGTATCTACTTTCCCTCTTAGAAACTCATGATCAATCAAAAATTTGTTCAACCTTTCATACCAAGCTCTTGGAGCTTGCTTTAATCTATATAGCGCTTTGGTCAATTTATAAACATACTTTGATTGATTCTTTTCTTCAAAACCAGGGGGTTGTTCAACATATACTTCTTCATTCAAATAGCCATTCAAAAATGCGCTTTTTACATCCATTTGGAATAATTTGAAATTCATATGAGAAGCAAATGCTAGTAGAATACGTATGACTTCTAATCTAGCCACGGGTGCATATGATTCTTCAAAATCGATTCCTTCTTCTTGAGAATACCCTTTGGCTACTAATCTGGCCTTGTTTCTAATTACAAGTCCGCTTTCATCTAATTTGTTCCTAAATACCCATTTGCTACTAATGATAGTGTGATTATTTGGTCTAGGAACTAAATGTCATACATTGTTCCTTTCGAATTGGTTTAGCTCTTCTTGCATTACAATAACCCAATTTTCATCATTGAGAACTTGTTCAATGGTACTTGGTTCAATTTTAGATACAAAAGCATATTGACCATAAACGTTTTGTTTTGATCTTCTAGTTTTCACTCATTTATATACATTTCCAATAACTTGCTCAATTGGATGGGCATTTTTGAACTTTAAATCAGTTGGAGGTTTGTAAGAATCATTACCTTCACTCACCTCTTCCTCTATGAGATTTTCTGGCTTGAGCTCGAGTTTCTTTGGTTGTTCTTTGCCTTTTGTCTCATCTGCATCACTTAGTTCATCCTCCTTTCTCGGAGTTTGGTTAATTTCATCAAATACAACATGTATGGATTCTTCTACAACTTGGTTTCGTTTATTGAAAACTCTATATGCTTTGCTATTTGATGAATAACCAAGGAATATAGCCTCATCGCTTTTAGCATCTAACTTTTCCAGGTTAGTTTTTCTATTGTTCAAAACATAACATGTACATCCAAAAGCATGAAAATAAGAAATACTCGGTTTCCTTCCTTTTCATAGTTCATATGGAGTCTTTTTCAAGATTGCTCGAATGGTGACATGGTTCAATACATGACAGGCTGTACTTACAGCTTCACCCCAAAATTTCTTGGATAGATTGCTCTCATTTAGCATAGTTCTAGCCATCTCTTATATAGTTCTATTTTTCTTTTCAACTACTCCATTTTGTTGTGGAGTTCTTGGTGCAGAAAATGTGTGGTGAATTTCTTTTTCATTGCAAAATTCTATGAATCGTTTATTTTCGAATTCGCCACCATGATCTCTTCTTATGGTCACAATAGTACTTTATTTTTCATTTTGCACCAAATTTACAAAAGTTGCAAACATAGAAAAGGCTTCGTCTTTACTAGCTAAGAGAATTATCCATGTGAATCTTAAAAAATCATCAACTATGACAAATACATATTTCTTTCCACCAATGGTTAAAATGTCGGATGGCCCGTATAGATCCATGTGTAGCAATTCAAGTGGCCTAGTGGTGGAATTTTCTTTTTGGTAGAGAAAGGCATCTTGGGTTGTTTTGATAATTGACATGTCTTACAAATCTTGTCCTTGTCATATTTCAATCTTGGTAATCCTTCTACCAAACTCTTTTTCCATAGGGTCTTTATATTTTCCATATTTATATGTCTAAGTCTTTTATGCCAAACTCATGGATCATTATCAATGGCCATTAGACAATGACCATTTAATTCATCAAGTGAAACCAAATATACATTTCCATGTCTTTTACCACTAAACATGATATGTACTCCATCAAATACATTACATATAGATGATTCAAACACAACTTTGTATCCCTTATCACATAATTGGCTAATGCTCATTAAATTGTGTTTGAGTCCTTCAACAAACAAAACATCTTCCATGTATGCATTTGAAATACTATGTATATTTCCTTTACCTTTAATTTTACCTTTTTCATTATTGCCAAAGGCAACCATTCCATCGTTGCAAGTAAATCTTATCTCCTTGGTACCCATTTTATGGGTCCATTTGGGTTAGTAATACAAATCAATCTTTGTTGTTCTAACTTGGAAAGCCCAAGTCTTGTGTTTCTTGGAACCCAAACTAATTTTGCACCATGGTCATATAATTTCTTAAAATTACATTTGTAAGTTTTATGACCCATTTTATTGCAGAAATTACAAGCCATAGGTAATCTTGGAGTAGGCCTCTAAGTATGCAATGGTTCAATTGTTGGTCTTCTAGTCCACTTAAAATTTTTCTTTTGTGGCTTGTATAGAGATACAGTTTTAGTTTGATATTTCTTAAGTATTTGCACATTTGATTTGCTACTTTCTCCTTGCTCAAATGTATGATATCCAAGACCTCTTTTATGTGTTTGGGATGTCATATTCAGAAACATTTTAACACTTTCTCCTGGATTAGAGAACTTAGCTAATGATTCATTTAATGATTTGTTCTCCTTTTTCAGCAAATCATTTTCTTCTTTCATTTTGTCTAATTTCTCTGCAAGTTTGTCATTTACAATTATTACTGCATCACATTGTCTTTTCTTAATTGTAAACTTGCTTCCTAATTTCTTCATTTCTTCATATAATGAATCATATGCAGTTTGTAGTTCTTCTAATTCAGTACATTTGAGGCATTCTTGAAAAGAAAAATAACTTGATTTAGAATGGGAGAGTTTGGAGCTCACCTCTTCATTGCTTGTGCATTTTATTGATGTAGTTTGTTCTTCTTGCTCGATTTGTGCCATGCAGCAGATTCTTGCACATTCTTCCGCCTCGATTTCATCGGTTGAGGAGCTGCTTGTTGTAGATTCCTCGTCATTAACGTACATGCCTCTTCCTTTGTATTTTTGGAATCTTTTGTTGTCTCATCGATCCTTTCTTTGTTCTTTTGCCTTGCTTTCTTCGGGAGTTGGACATTGAGCTTGCATATGTCCCGAACCGCCGCATCGGTAGCATTTGGTTGATTCTTTCTTCTTCTCTCTGGAAGTTCTTTCCCTGAAACCTCTGAAATTTTTGCCTTTCCTCACAAATTTTCTGAACCGTTTTGTAAATAGGGCAATCTCATCGTCGTTTTGAGAAGAAGTGTCGTCAGTGTCTTGTGCGGCTTTCAAGGCGATTGCTCTTTTGCCCCTGTGTTGATCTTCATTTCTTCTCTTGATTAGCTCATGTGACATGAGTGAGCTAATTAAGTCTTCAAGATTTAGTGTGTTAAGGTCGTTGGCTTCTTCTATCGCAGTGATCTTTGGAGTCTATGATTCGGGTAGAGCTCTCAAAATTTTCATAACCTGCTCAGATTCAGATATAGCCTTTCCAAGACCTTTTAAAGCATTCGTAATTTTTGAGAATCTAGCAAACATTTCAGAAATATTTTTTGTTTCTATCATTCTAAAATTTTCTAGTTCTCCAATCAAAATATTTATTCTCGTCCCTTGGACTTGAGAAGTTCCTTCAAAGATAGAGGTTAGCGTATCTCATATCTCTTTGGCGGTCAAGCAAGAGGATACTCTATCATATTCAGAAGCAGTAAGAGCACAAAATAGTGAGTTCATAGCTTTAGCATTGCTCTTAACAATTTTTACTTCCTCATCGGTCCATTTGGAAGCTCTTTCATCGGTAGACAAGGTTACTCCATCTTGGATAGCAATCCAAGAATCCATGTCGGTAGTCATGATGAGTTGCTTCATACGAAGCTTCCAATATCCAAAATTGTTCCCATTAAACAACGGTGGCCTTGTAAAGGATTGACCTTCAGCAAATGCGGGAACGGAAGTAGATTGGTATGCCATCTTAATGAGATCTCTTTGGTAAACTCAAAGACCTGCTCTGATACCACTTGTTGGTCCCGAGTTGATGACTAAACCCAAGAGGGGAGGGGTGAGTTGGGTTCTTTAAAAAATCTTTGGTAAATCAAAATTTTTACCCCTTGGAAAATTAATCCCCTTTTGAAAGCAGATGGAGAGCAATTAAGATAAAACAGTAAAAAGAAATAGAACACAAGATTTATAGTGGTTCGGGCAAACCTTCCCTACTCCACTCTTCCAAGCTCACACTCCGTTGTGACTTGGGTTCCACTATGTATTCCTCGAATACACTTAGAGTCGCCGCTCTCTTCTAGATTCCAGCTCTAGGGGGCATATACAACTAGAGCCTCTTGCTCTTTTCTAGATTCTAGCTCTAGGGGCATAAACAAATCACTGCACAAGTAGGTGATGAGTCTTACTCCAATCACACCCTACTTTGCATACACTTGATCTTAGCTACACAAGCTAAATCAAGTTCAATACAATAAGACTTTAAAATAAACAAAACTACACTTTACAGAGATGTGTAGGCAGGTTGAGCTCGAGGAAGGAGATCAGAAGCAGCTTGGATGATTCTCGTTGAAGTAACTTGCAATTTGAAGCTCTCTTCTTCCTTCTCAAGTATATGAACCACTCAGAAACTGGAGAAAAGCAAATGGGATTCCTTTCTTGCACTTCTTTTCTCTCTTTAGGCTTTGTAGAGTATATAGTAGTATCTTGTATTGTGTATTCTCTTTTGTTCACGTTCATTTGAATGTCCTTTGATAGAAGGAGAGGGATTTGAACGTTGTATAGATAGTTGGCGCGCAATAAATGAATTCCAACGTTCAAAAATTCGAACGTTATACCAAAGTCGAAGGTGGAGTCGAGTTGGGATGCGACTTGGCTACTCAAGTCGCATCTGGAGTCGACTTCGTCTGCGACACCAGTTCTTCAGATTCCTAAGTTTGAGTCTTGGTCGACTTGGCTTCAGACTTCGACTCGAGTCGAACCTAAAGTCGACTTGGTTTGCGACTTGACTCGGGTTTTGCTGAAAGTGCTTTGATCTTTATTTTGTCTGCTTCTATCATCCTTGGTTTTCTTTCTTTGAATCATTTTCATTATGACATGATTCTTCATACTTGTAGATCTTGTTGATTTTGAATATCTTGAGCTTGATCTTTCTTGAACCTTGTTAGTTATTGGATTGCTTGAGTCTTACTTGGTTGATTTTTGCGCCTTGCTTTGCATCTGACTCAATTGGTCTTTAAGACTTGATAGACTTGATTTGAAGCTTACTTGCATCTTAGTCTTTGAACTTGAGTGAGAGATTCTTTGAATATGCTTTGAAACTGTATCTTTGAAGTCTGAACTTCTCAAGTCGCGGATGGAGTCGACTTTGTTTCCAACTTCACCCAAGTCGCACCTGGAGTCGACTTGGCCTACGACTTGGGCAGCTTCATGCCCCAGAATTTAGCTCTGGACGATTGAGGTCGATAGCGAGGTCGACTTCATCTGCGACTTGGCTACCCAAGTCGCATGTGGAGTCGACTTGACCTGCGACTTCACCTGCAAGTTGATTTTGCCTTTGAGGTTCTTTCTCAAGTCGATAGTTGAGTCGACTTTGGGATCGACTTCATCCTAAGTCGAAGTCCAAGTCGACTTGGGGATCGACTTGGCTACTTAAGTTCCTTAAAACAAATGGCAAACTCATTAGTCCTTTAAATATACTCAAGTTTGTTGTTGTTAATCATTAAAACTCAATCTTTGGTCAATTTTGTTTTGTTTTGAAGCATTGTTTCCAACACACTCTTCCAAGCTCACACACCGTTGTGACTTGGGTTCCACTATGTATTCCGCGAATACACTTAGAGTCTCCGTTCTCTTCTATATTCTAGCTCTAGAGGGCATATACAACTAGAGCCTGTGCTATCTTCTAGATTCTAGCTCTAGAGGGCATCAACAATACACAGCACAAGTAGGTGATGAGTTCCACTCCAATCACACACTACTTTGCTTATACTTGATCTTAGCTACCCAGGCTAAATGAAGTTCAATACAATCAAAGTGAAAAATAAGAAGATCTACACTTTACTGAGTTGTGTAGCAAGTTTCAGCTCGAGGAAGATTTTGTAGAAGCAACCGGTTGTATATCGTTGAAGCTATTTGTAACTTTGAAGCTCGTTCTTCCTTTGAAAGTGTATAGATCACTCAAATTTAGAGAAAAGCAAATAAGAACTCTTTCTTGCACTTCTTTCCTCTCTTTAGACTATGTAGTGTATATTTTCACGTTTGCTTGAGTGTCTATTTATAGAATGGGGAAGATTTGAACGTTATAGAAGTGGTTGGCGCGCAATAAATGTTCTAACGTTCAAAAATTCAAACGTTACTTTCCCAAGTCGCAGGTGGAGTCAACTTCGTCTGCGACTTGGCTTCCCAAGTCGCAACTGGAGTCGACTTTGTGTGCGACTTCAGTTCTGCAGTTTCCAAGTCTGAGTCTAGGTCGACTTGGTTTCAGACTTGACCTCAAGTCGATCTTGGAGTCGACTTGGGTTGCGACTTGACCAATTCTTTGTGCCAAAAACACTTTGATCCTTATTTGATTTTCTTCTACCTTGGCTTCCTTTCTTCAACAGTCTTCATTCAGGATTAGCTTCACATTTTGTAGACCTTGTGAATCTTGGAGAGCTTGAAAACTTGAAAGGTTGATTTGCCTTTGATTCATCCATCTTGCTTTTTTTTGATATAAGTCTTTTGAGTTTCTTCATCTTGAAATATGCTTGGAGCTTTTCCTTGGACTTGAGAAACTTAAGTTGATCTTGAAATGAGCTTGCACCTTTGATTTGGATTTGAGAAAACTCAAGTTGATTCTTGGAATGAGCTTCCACCTTTGATTTGGACTTTGAAAAACCTTAAGTCGATCTTGGGGTCGACTTTGTCTGCGACTATTGATTAAATACAACTATATTAACAATCTTATAAAAAAATTCAAAAATATATATAAAAAATGAAGTTTTGCACCCTAGTGCACAGAAACATTCTCTGTTTAGTAGACTTGCTTTCTATAACTCTACATAGCAAATGCCATTTGTTTCAATGCAAGCAGATAGATTAAAATTTTAATGCATGTGGTTAAAAACTCTATCGTTTATTTTTTTAAAATCATTTTTTAAAATTTTTAATCTAGGTGTATTTAATTTATTATTCAAGTTTAACCATTTTTGAAAATGTGAATATATTTTTTATATTAGTTTTAAAAAAAGGGTAGTTTAGTCATTTAAAAAGTACCCAAAATTCCTATATTTGAGAAAAAAAACATATAAATATTTTCAAAAATGGTAAAACTAAATTTATTAATTAAATATAGATGGATTAAAAAGTTTTATAAAAGAAAATTTTAAAATAATAATAATAAATAGGATTTTCAGCCAAACGAGTTGAAATTTCAATGCGTATGGTTGCATTGAAAAATTCTCTGGAGCACATGGTATTGCTTCTCTAGATAATTAAATTATGAGGATGTTTTAATGCATTTGGCTGCAAAACACATATTAAAAATTTTTGTTTATAAAATTCTTAATTTAGATAAGTTTAATTTATAAATCAAGTTTTACTATTTTTAGAAATGTATACATATATTTTTTATATTGGAGTTTTATTTCTTTTTAAATGACTAAAATACCCTTATTTTTAAAAATAAAATATATATTTACACATCTCTAAAAATGATAAAACTTAATATATAAGTAAATACACTTATATTAAGAGTTTTATAAACAAAATTTGAAACAATAAATGAAAACAAAATTTGCAGCTGAATGCATTAAAATTTTAATGCATTAGAATAAGCCCCATTAAGTCCTCAATGGCTCTTACATTATGATAATTAAAAAGGACATAATTATCTTATAACTATAATGTTTGCCCATAATTTATATTACACTCACAACATTTTAGACTTTTTGTATATTTTACCTTGTCATGTAGTTGAAATAATAGTTAATTATCCCATTGAAAAGATAATTTTGTCTTTTTATAATTTTTTAATTGAAATGATTCAGCTCTAATATGACTCAATTAATATTAGCAAATCATTAAGTTATGACTTCAAGTGATTCAAATACAAAATTAGGGTTAAATTATTTCAATTAAAAAAATTTTGAAAGGGTAAAATCATTTTTCAATGGAATAACTAATGTTTGTTTTCACTATGATAGGAATTTCTCGTGAATGTTGTAGACATAAAAGAAATTTTTAAAAATGTTGTGAATATATTATGAATTAGAGGCAAATGCTTGTTTAGTATAAGAAGAATTTTTCCTAAATAAAAAGTTAACATATATATGTTTTGGAATTTAGGTTATTCGACTAGTTGAAGTTATAAAATTGTGCATTGTAAATTTAATAGATGAAAATACACAATAAATCAGAAAAAGAAGGCTCTACCTAGGGTGGGAATTGGTAATGTTAGCATGCAACTAGCCCTTGAAAATAGATATCATAACTTAGAGTTGGTTCGCTTAAGGTTAAAAATTTACATTTAAATAATGTATAATTTTATAGCAGCATGAGTGTCGAAAATTATTAAAATGTAAAATTTTATGTATAAAATAATAATTAGGTCTTGGGCATATTTTTCATTTTATTGAGAGTTAATAGTCCATAAATAACTCCTTAAATGTATGGTGTGATGAAAATTTAGACAAAGAATGTAAGTATCTTTAAAATTTTGAAAGTTGATAGGTATAATAAGAATTAAAAATAAAATTCTTAAGTATATATGGAATTTGAGCAAATTTTTATAACTAGAAATAGGAATTGATCTTATTAACCTAAATTCAAAAATAAAGTCGAGATAGGTAGACATGTCCTTAATATGGATGTAAATTAGATCAACTAGTACAGTATCTTCAATCCTAAAGCTTTTTGCAAATTGTGAACTTAATTCTACATTTAACCTTACTTTTTAAACTTTAACCCAACCTTTAAATTAAATTTATATAAATTTATTCAGCTTTAAGTTACAAATCTAGTTACAAAATATATATTATTTAACTTTTTGTGTAGTTAAATTAAAAAATTTCTTTTATACCTTCAACATTTACCTAAAATTCCTAATATACCCTTAAAAAATCCCTCTTATACCCATAATATTTTATTATATGTTTCTATCATTCTGATTTATTTAAAATGTAATTGCCCTATTAAAAAAACCATTTTGTTCTTCTAAAGTTTTTTAATTGAAACAATTCAACCTTAATACAACTCAATTGTGATGGTAAATTATTTTTTATAATAAATTGTTAATCTATGTATTAAATGATTCGAGTATCATATTAGGGCTTAATCATTTTAATTAAAAATTTTAAATGGGCAAAATTTTCTTGACAATACGGTAAAGACTTTTTTGACCACATGTATAACGTAAATCTATAGCGAAATATTGTCGATGTTAAAGAAATTTATGAAAAATTGAGTATACTAAGAATAAATGTTGTAATATAAAATTAATTTTAAAACATAAAATTTGTATTACATAATAAAAATTAATCCTTTTCTGAAAATATCTTTTAATTTATGACATATGTAGTAACATATTTGCTAAGTCATCTTGTTTCAAAGCAATAATGTGTAGTTAATGCTTATGTATTGTATAATTTTACAAGTCAATCTTAAATTACTAATTTCTATGGTTGATCTTATACAACTAGTTTTAAAAAGTTTATTATATATTACAATGACACAAAATATTGGGTTCGGTAGGATCGACGATTATCTAAACCAAGTGAATCCATTTTTGAAATTAGTTTAGTTCAAATCGATTATACAATTTATTTTTTCAACATATTTAACCCAATTTTATCATAAATTGAGTCGACTTAGAGGTATTTAGGTTAAAACCAACCTACGTACATCCGTAATTAAAAATACAAACTATATTTTTCAACTTTATTCTTACTTTCTCAAAAATTTCAAATTATTTATGATTAGCTACACTATAGATCCTAAAATAACTAGCATGTAAATTTGATATAAGTTTTTAGAATAAGGGAACGTTTGTTTCATTATAAAACTTTTCAACTAGAAGTTTTTAATTTAAAATTTTTCATTCATCATAATTACTCTATATCAATTTTAAAATTATATTTTCAACATTCAAATCATCAAAACATTATTTCTATATAAATTAATGATTTTATAAAGTATTATTATATTCTAATACCTTTGTAAATAGATCTAAGTGTTTTTCATAATTTTTATATGAATATATTTTTCCACAAACGTGCCCGGAAACATACTTAATTGGTATAAAACTTGGTCTCTTTGTAAACAACTAATGTTAAATAGATTAAATGGACTGAATTTTTCATCAATGATTAAAATCTTAAACATTAAGAGAGTTACACAGAAGCAGAGCTCATATATGTAGGCCCCACTTCTATGTAACTTTACATATATGAAAAATAATCTTGTGCAATCGAATTGCATCATAATCATAATGCAGTCTATTGTAAAATTGGTCACATATATTTTAGAATGTTAAAAGATTTCATATAATCATTTATCTATATATAACATACTTTAGACGATTTAAATCTTGAAAATTTTATTTTAAAATTAATATTTATGTTAAACGATTTTATTGTGTTAATTTTGTATAATTTCAAGATGGGACACATACACATGCTAGATTTGCATGAAAATTAGTATGTTATCAAAATAAATTATTCTAAATACAATGAGAGATTAGATTTTAATTTTAATATATGTTTGGTCTATTTTTAGGTTAGGTTGTACCATAATTATGATACAATCCATCTGTACTTGAATATTTTCCTATATATAACCAATTCGGTGCGGTTAAGTAAGTTACGATGCAATTAGCTAAAAAATGGTCCCGACATACATTTAAATGCGTTGATATTTTATATAATTATTTATCCATATATAAATTATATCTAAAATAGTTTACATGTTAAAAATAACTTTACAATTATTATTCACATCAAACTATTTTATTATGTTGAATTTGTACCATTTTCAGATGAGGTCTACACATGCATCTAATTTGGATGAAAATTGGTATACTAATAAAATAAATAATTGTAAATACAATAAGTAGAGTAGATTATAATTTTATGATCATGTATGGCCCATTTTGAGTCAGTTATACCATAAATTATAGTGTAGTTAATTACACTGGAATGTTTGTCATATGTGCGTGTGTGTGCTCCGCTTCTAGATAACTAGGTTACATAAAAGCAGAGTTATGTAACCCTTAATTTTTAAAATTTTGATCATTGATAGAAAATCTAATTCATTCGTTGTATTTAGGAGATCCAGTTTTATCTCAATCAAGTATGCATATGGGCCACATTTTTTAAAAAATATGTATAAAAAACTCTTAAATCTATTTACATATTTATTGGAATGTAATAATATTTTATAAAATAATTTTTCCATATAGAAATGATATTTTAGATGATTCAAATATTGAAATACAACTTTAAAATTGATATTTAGAGTGAAATCATTTTATTACATTGATTTTCAATGAGGGTCATGCAGTGATATTAGGCAAATAAATTTTTTTTAAGATACTACAAATGATGCTAAATACAATAAGTGGAGTAGATTTTCCATCAACCATCAAGATTTTAAATATAGATGAGCCACATAGAAAAAAGAGTTTATCAGAAGCTGAAGCGATAAATATATATGTATATCAAGCCCACTTTTATGTAATGGAGTTATATAGAAATGGTTCTATATAACCCCCCTTAGTTTTTGAGATTTTGACGTTTTATAAAAATTCAATTCATTTATTATATTTAACACTATTTATATAGTTAGAAGACCAAGTTTTATCCAAATTCAATATGCGCGTAGGCCGCATTTGCTTAAAAATAAGTATATTTATGCAGAAATTAAAAAAAATACCTAAATCCATTCACGAATACACTAAAATGTAGTAATACTTCATAGAATAATGTATCCACATATTTATGATATTTAAGATGGTTTATGTGGCGCCCCGAACCGAGGCGTCACATTTGTCCTTTTGTGGGAAGTTTCCTTTTTTGTCTTTTATGATTAAGTTAATCCAAAGTGATTAACTTAACATATTCTTTAATCCCACATTTACTATTTATATTTCACTATTCACGTGCATTATTCATCTAAATTCCATAAATAATTATTTTAACCTTTATTCCCACATATTTTTCATACTCACGAATATATATTTTATTAATATATTACCTAGGGTTTACAACCCTAGGGTTTCATACACGTGTCTAGGATCGGGGTTTCACAATCCTCCCCCCTTACAATGGGTTTCGTCCCGAAACCTATCATTTTCCATCACGCTTCTGCTGCGCAATTTTCTTCTTATCATATCATCAATCATTGATCATTAATCATCAAATAGTCATAGCATCATATCTCATAAAGAGGTTAGTATTAACCATTTTTCATTTCATATACACGTGACATGCATGTGTAAATAAATTTGATTTTATAGCAAAGAATCATCTCTCCATCAAAATATCCTCTAGTCATTAATCTTTCAAAAGTCAAAAGAGACTTTTGCTAAACTTCCTTAATACATACATATTGCCTAGTAAAATACTAAGGCGAGACCAATTAGGTCATCTTTACTTTCATCTTACTTTCTTTATTTACTCATCATAGAGGAAACTCCTCCCTTGCCTGTCTTCCAAAATGCATTGGGATTGGAAAGAATCTCAAACAATTCCTTTCTTTCCTTCATCTATGACAGTCCAAATCCTAGGAGACAATTCATAATATACAAATATCATGATTTTCATTTATTTTCTTTATTCACTCTTTCTATACTCATCTATCATTTCTTACTATGATACCATTCTTGTCTATTCAAAAACATATAGATCTAGATATTATCTTTGCCTATCTATCAATTCATATTCTAATACCAACTTATGTGGTATAACACCTTTCCTATCATTCATAATTTTTCTCCTTTCATGCCCATTTACCAATCCTTACTTTAGTACCACTTTCTGTGGTATCAGACCTATCCTTTCATCATTTTTTATTTTCTCCTTCTCCCCCCTATTTACCAATCCTTGCTCTGATACCAATTACTGTGATGCCCCTAGGGGTGCAACTTGGTACCCGGGTCGGTCCGAACCCGCCCGACCCGACCCGGTATCATAACCAAAAAAGGGTTTTATTTTTAAGATTTTTTTCAAAATAGACCCGGTTTCAACCCGACCCGTAGAAACCCGAAACCAAAACCGGGTTTGCACCAACCCTGTACCAAAACCCGACCCGGTCCGAACCCGGTGTAATTTATATAATTTTTTCATCAATTATACATTTTTTTTGTAATATTAATATATATATATACATGCTTTAGGCATTACCAACTCTAATTTAGACAAATCACCTCTTTCTTCATTACCAAAGCATGCTTGAGGTAACTTAATTTCTAGGATGATTTTTTATGATTATTATTTTCTTATTGTTAACAGTTGCATGCATTTTTTTCGTCTAGGTTGATGCATATTATTTTCAAATATGTAAATCGAGGAGGAAGAACTTGACATTAGAAATACAGATGAAAATCAAGGGAGAAATTACTTAGAAGTCTTCGAATAGTTTTTTTGGAAACTTTGGAGACATGAACTAATTTGAAATTTGAATTTGTTTAAAAGTAGTTGTCAACTTCTTTAAACTTGAGATTTGTTTATATTGTCATTTTAAATTTGGATTACACTTAAATTAAATTGGAATGTTGAACCATTATGATTAATGTATTTAGATTTAGTTACTTTGAATAACCGTTACGTGGATTATGTTTGAATTTGAGTCAGCATGATAAATCTATTTCATATTATGCTTTCTATTCGTATGAGAAATCTGTTAGTTTGAATTTCAAATTATAGTATAAATTTGATTCATATTTTAAGTTTATTGGTATGACAAGTGGTTAATTTTTACTTTAGCAATTTATGTGATAAATATTCAGTTTGAATACAATTTCAGCAATTTGTATAATAATGTTTAGTTTCAACTACAAAGTTGGTATAATATGTTCATTTTCTATTTGGTATACTTGAGTTATTTTCATTAGCTATTAAATAGAAATGACCAACTAGTCATAAAACTAACTAATTTGTCATTTATTTGTGTCTACAAGATGCTGAAAAATTACTTGCAGAGTTCATTCAAAGAATATTGCAGAATTCAGCATGATGTTGCAGAATTCTTTAAAAGTATGTTACAAAATTCAGCGTGAGGCTTGACTTCATAAACACGTGTGTAGATTTCAATAATTTTCTGTTAGATTACAAATGAATTTAGAAAAAAAATAGTTTATTCGTAACCCGAATTCTAACCCGAAACCAAACCAAAACCAATGCGAACCCGGTCCGAACCCGAATTACATTCTTAGGGTTTGGGTTTGGGTTCACTCCAACCCGGTATAACCCGACTCGAGTTGCACCCCTAGACGCCCCGAACCGAGGCGTCACATTTGTCCTTTTGTGGGAAGTTTTCTTTTTCGTCTTTTATGATTAAGTTAATTCAAAGTGATTAACTTAACATATTCTTTAATCCCACGTTTACTATTCATATTTCACTATTCACGTGCACTATTCATCTAAATTCCATAAATAATTATTTTAACCTTTATTCCCACATATTTTCCATACTCATGAATATATATTTTATTAATATATTACCTAGGGTTTACAACCCTAGGGTTTCATACACGTGTCTAGGATCGGGGTTTCACAGTTTAGATGTTGAAATATTACTTAAAATTGATATCTATATTAATTCATTTTATTATATTGATTTTATACATCTGTAGATGGGGCCCATATATAATAAGACTAAAAAAAATAAAAAGTTTTCCTTAACAATATAAATGATATTAAATACAACAATAGAGTAAATTTTTCATCAATTATTTAGATGTTAAAGATGGAGGAAGTTACTTAGAAAAGGGGGTTTCATAAAAGCACTCTTATTTCCACGACGATGCTTTTATGAAACTCCTTTCATTTTTAACATATAAATAGTTGATGAAAAATTTACTTTATCTACTACTATGTTTAGCATTACTTGTATTATTATGTAAATTCTTTCATTTTTCTCATATCATTATATATATGACATATATACAAATATATAAAATCAACATAATAAAATAATTTAATGCTAAAAATTAATTTTTAAGTAATATTTTTAACATTTAAACCATCAAAAATATCAACCCTACATGGATAAATGATTTTATAAAGTATTATTACATTATAATGTATATATGTGAATGAATCTAATAATTTTCTTTAATTTACACATTAAGCAAATGTGGCCTCTGCACATATTGAATTTGGATGAAACTTGGACTTATAACTAAAAAATAATGTTAAATATAATAAATGGATTAGATTTTTCATAAAGTGTCAAAATCTTAAAATTTGATAGTGTTACATGGATCACTTCTATGTAACACGATTAGATAAAAGCAGTCCCATATAACTCCTTAATTTTTAAGGTAATGATGATTGATTTAAAATCTAATCCGTTCATTATATTTAACATTATTTATTTATCTAAGAAATCAAATTCCATCCAAATCAAGTGTGCGCATTGGTAGCATTTACTTTGTGCGCATTGGTAGCATTTACTCCAAAATATATATTTATGTGTAAATTATAAAAAATGCTTAGATCTATTCATACATGTATTACAATGTAATAACACTTTATAGAATTATTTATCCATATAGTATTAATAATTTAGATAGTTTACATGTTGAAAATATCATTTTAAAATTGATATTTTAGCATTAAATATTTTATTACGTTGATTTTATACATTTATAGACGAGACCTTTATACAGTAAAATTTAAAAATAAAAGAGTTTTCAAGATACTATAAATGATGCTAAATACAATAGATGAAGTGAATTTTCTATCAACTATCAAGATTTTAAAAATGGAAGGGATTACGTAAAATAGAGGTTTCATAGAAGCAGGATATATATGGGACTTGTTTCTATGTAACTGGGTTACATAAAAGTGATCTCATGTAACTCTCTCAAATTTTAAAATATTAATCCCTTGAGGAAATCTATTAATTGAATTTAGCACTATTCATTTAGCCAAGAGATCAAGTTTGATCTAAATCAAGTACGTACATGAGTTACATCTGCTCAAAAATATATATACATATATTCGCATGTAAATTATAAAAAAAATTTAGATCTATTCACACATGTATTAGAATGTATAATACTTTATAAAATCATTTATCCATGAGTAGTGATATTTTAGATGGTTTAAATGCTGAAAAACTACTTTAGAATTGATATTGTTATGTTGAACTATTTTATTTCGTTGATTCTACACATATATAAATTAGACCCATATATAGCGAAATTTAAAAAACAAAAGAGTTTCCAATATAGTATAAATGATGCTTAATACAATAGATGGAGTAGATTTTTCATTAACTATCAAGATTTTAAAAATGGAACATAGAGGCGGGAACATGTGTGTGTGTGTGTGTATATATATATATATGAGAAATATTCAGCTGTAAGTACCTACATCGTAAGTTATGATGCGAATACCTTAAAATGGGTCTCACATGATCATAAAATTAAAATCTATTCTACGTTGTATTTAGAATTATTTATTTCATTAGCATACTAATTTTCATCCAAATTAGATGTTCATGGACCCTATTTGAACATGGTATAAATTGGACCTAATAAAATAGTTTGATTAAATAAAAACACCAATGCTACTGCTACTGCTATAATAATAATGACAATGAAGGCTCTCTAATGCCCCTGTTTAGCTGCACTGACTGGCTAGGTCTACATAAATAGTTGCAGGCTGGGGATGCATAACTCACACTCTGGGCCCATCGTTTGAACATCCCTATTATCATAGATATGGTACGAGCATAAATTTTATATCATTTAAAATTCAGAGAAATGCACCCATGGTTTTCGTTGACATTTCTAGAATAATTTACCTCCCACTCAGGAAAAAATGGTTTAAGTATCATGCCCTTGATCATTCTTGCCTTTGTCCTGAGCAAAAATGAATGCAGAGAGAAACTAAGTTGTATCCTCCGACGATATAACAGACAAATATCCTCGATGCTTGAGGATTTTATTGACCCTTTATTAGGGCCATGTTTCCAGCAAAGATCAAACTGACATAAGCACACCTCCTCTCCTTTCTCTGACAATGAATGCTCCTTATGAACTACCTGAAATAGCAATTATCTTAGGAATTCAATACCCAGGTAGAAGGTGAACTTAAATCCTATTAAATACATCATCAAAGAGAATAACATTCCTTACATTGCAAATGACATCTGTTGACACCCCACTATTGAGCCCAAAAATGGAAAAAATAAAACAAGGTCCAAACCCCAACCAAATTCAATGGAAAAGGAAGTCCAAGGAAGCTAAACGGGCCCTTCCGCACTCAGCCCACGGAGCGAAACTCCACCAAGCCTCGAAGCAGGCTTTTCAACAATCAAGATTTGGCTCACAAGAGCGAAGCTCCTACAAGCCACCTCAACGGGCTCCACAATGGCCCACCCAGCAACAACGGGCTTAGCCAAGCTCAAGTCCACCAAACCCAAGCATATGGACCAAGTCCAAAAACCCTTCAAGTGGCCCAAGGCCCACGATCTCAAACCAAGCTCAAGTATGTGGATCAAGTCCAAGCCTTCAAATGACCCAAAGCCCATGATCCCCAACTCAAGTACAAGCTCATGGACTAAGTACATGACTCCAAGTGGCCCAAGAGCCCACTTCTACATCTATAAAAGGAAGAGCACCCCTCCTCATTCAACACACTTGAGGAGAGGCATCCCAGAGGGGAGGACGGGAGTCTGCAGTAATGCCCCGACATCTCGCTTTTTCCGCTCTACGAGCCACAAGCTTCTCTTCCACGCCCCCTTTCCCATCTTTCCCATTCTCTCAAATATTTTTATTTTTCCCTTTTTCACGCCTATGTAAACCACCTCGGGTTGGCAGATTTCTCCATATTTTCTTCAACCTGAAGGTTGGAACCCGAGCTCTGTACAACTAGTGCCTTATTTCTTTAAACAGGGTCTGATCTCCCTTTAAAGATCAGTGGCGACTCCGTTTTTCTTTATTTTTGTGTGTGTGTGTTTGAGTTAATGCCCCGGCAAGGCGGGTACACACGAGTCCACGGATTTTAGCGTAATACGCTGCCGTTATGCTGCTGAATTTGTGACTTGACCTGTGTACGGTTGGCCCCGTCTTAGCCGTTATGCTGCCGAAATCACGAGAAAACGCCCATATGCCAACTTTTCTAAAAATGTGAAGCCTAACGTGTTTTAACCCCATGTGGATGCAGGAAATCTAAGCCCATGTTGCTGTCCAACACGATCCAGATTTTCAAGGCCTGAAAAAATCATTCCGAGCCCATCGTAGCGCACACGGCGGGTGCTATAACATCATTATTAATAAACAAAATCATACAGTAAAGAATAGAAAATTCCCACTAAACAGTGTTGCAGACAAGCCCAACAATAGGGGTGCAACTCAGATTACTTAGTGTCAGTTCATTGTTCATACTTTGATTCATTTTACTTTGATGATGAACCTACCATACCATACCTACCTTATTCCCAAGCCTGGTCAATGGAATTTTGTACCACAATGAGTTTAATTAACTCAAAACTTGCTACTAGCATATTAGAAAGTGGAAAAAAAAGCAGCCCGTTGAATCAAGCTCACACATGTGTGGGTTCTGGGGAAGGTCAGATCACCTTTGGCTTTATAGTACACAACCATAATTGGCAAAGTAAGAGGATGTCATGGAAAGTGAATTATCAAAAAGAGGAACAAGGAGAAATAAGTAAATGCATCTTTTATGCAGACCCAAAATACATGAAAAGCTTTCACGTGGACTTTCAAATATACTTTTGTTGACACCCCACCATTGGGCCCACAAAAATGGATAAAATGGACACGAAATTCAAGCCCAAGCAAATCCAAGACAAAAAAGAAGTTTAAGCCAGCTAAGCGGGCCCTTTCGAACGTAGCCCATGGGAGCGAAGCTCCACTAAGTCTCGAAGCAGGCTTTTCTACAACTTTGGACCTCCACAACGGCCCACCCAAAGCAAACGGGCTTAGCCAAGTTCAAGTCCACCAAACTCAAGCATATGGACCAAGTCCAAGCCTTCAAATGGCCCAAGGCTCATGATCTTAAACTAAGCTCAAGTATATGGACCAAGTCCAAGCCTTTAAATGGCCCAAGGCCCATGGTCCCAACTCAAGTCCAAGCCCATAGACCAAGTCCATGATCCCAAGTGGCCCAAAAGCTCACTCCTACATCTATAAAAGGAGGAGCCCCCCTCTCATTTAAGACACTTGAGAAGAAGCATCCTAGAGGGGAGGACGGGAGTCTGCAGCAACGCCCCGGCGTCCCGGTTTTCCCGCTCTATGAGCTCCAAGCTTCTCTTTCACGCCCTTTTTTCCATCTTTCCCGTTCTCTCAAATCTTCTTATTTTTCTCCTTTTACGCTGTGTAAACAGTCTCGGGTTGGCAGATCTTGCCGTATTTACTTCAATCCGCAGGCCGGAACCCAAACTCTGTATGATTAAGTGCCTTATTTCTTTAAACAGGGTATGATCTCCCTTTAAAGATCAGTGACAACTCTATTTTTTCTTTATTTTTGCGTGCGTGCTTAAGCTAGCGCCCCGGCAAGGCGGGTGCACACGGGTCCACAAGTTCTAGCATAATACGCCGCCGTTATGCTGCCGGATTTGTGACTTGACCCATATATGGAAGGCCCTGTCTTAGCCGTTATGCTGCCAAAATCACGAGAAAATGCCCATATACCAACTTTTCTAAAAATGTAAAACCTAACGCGTTTTAACCCCATGTGGATGCAGGAAATCTAAGCCCACATTACTGTTCAACACGATCCAGACTTTCAAGGCCCGAGAAACTATTCTGAGCTCATCGTAGTGCTCGCGACGGGTGCTATAGCTTGACAGATAGTAGCACTCCAATAATTCAAACATCAATAAACCAAAATTCTATTATTTATGCGCATTTTATCCTCACATATATAAATACATACATTAAAGAGGATTGATATGTCCTTTGGGTTGGCAATTATCCATTAATGGTGATTATTATGGAAATTGGGAAGGGGGACTTGCATTGACTTGCATAGATTTTAATAGGTGCAAAATTGAAACCAAACCCCTTGTCGGTGATGCAGGACAGCAGAAGCAGGGCACCGGACTGAACTCACCCAACAGGGCAGGGATGGGGAAATTAATCCTGCAGAAAATTGGGTCAATCTGGTTCAATTCATAAGTTACCTAACTCAAGTTGCATCCCTACTGCCAATACGTTGAATTTGACAAGACAACTCTCGTGTCCTCCGAAAATGGCAGAACTTTCAAAAAATATTTTTAAGAGTTAATAACATGTTTACTTCCATTTCAACAATATATTTGGGTTCTACGTCTCGAGGACCTGCGAATTCCACCTTATATCAAGACTTGGGAGGGCCAACCACATGGTTTCCATGCTAAGAGTAAATGGCTAGAGGTTAGATCTCATCGACCCAAAGTAGGAGGCTTAATCCATTTTCGATGATATGCAAGTACAGGGTCATGTTTGTTTGCGAAACATGTGCAACGCACACATTCATCCCTATAAGAGACTCCTCTTTGCAAAACCCGTGCTGCGGCTTTACGGACACCGCCCGGAACCTTTCCTCGAACTCGTTCACAGCCGCCTCGTCTTTGAAGTCAAAAAAGTGGAATTTCAGTTCCCTCCCAGACGCCCGCAAAAAGACTACCAAAACTTCCGAGGGGATTTGGATTCTAGGCTAATATTTCAAAATCGAAAACCCATCTTATACCAAAAGCTTTAATGGCTTTTGTGTGTGTGTGTGTGTGTTTCTGGCGGCTGTCTTCCATGAAAAAATATATATGAACAACAGAATGATCTTGACATTTCCACAATCTAATTCAAACGAATTGAACAACACAAGTCCCTAATAATATAGGATGCTCATCGGTTTCTAATTTAAGTCATGCATGACTAAACATGGATTCGTGGCTGTTCTTTCCATGTCATCCAACAGCATTAAAATAGGGGCATGAAATAATCCCAAATAAAGACTTTTAATGATATTTATTTTCATCTTATTTGATCGCTATAAAATTCAATAATTTGATAAGGCACGATTATTGAATTTTTCTATTTCGATTCCTGCATAAGCCAATAATAAATTCTATAAAATATTGAAAAATAATAATAATAATTTTTGTATTTTTGTCTCTTCAGACATGTGGGCCCCACGGGATAAGATAGGATGAGATAAGAACTTTCCTAGATAGGGTGGTGAAGATAAAATTCAATTTTGAAACAAATTTTATCTCTACGGGATAAGATATGATGAGATAAGAATTATCATAGATAAGATTTGTTAAGATAAAATCTAATTTTAAAATAAATTTTATCTTATTCCTATCTTCCTATCCCTTAGAAGCTACGAGACTTCTATAAATTGGGGTGAGGACTTGATAGATGAGGATGATCGTAAGAAGGTTTGGGAAGTAAAGTGGCGGAAGGAGAAAATTTATTTTCTTCAAAGGCAAGTAGAATTTTATTGGAAATTGATTTTAGTTCAATGCTATGATTATTTTTATACAATGTTATGTATAAAGCATGTATATTATACATATTATAATTTTTAGACTATGCTTTATATATTTAAATTTTATAATCCTAAATTTTTAGGATATAAAATTTTGCAGATAAATATGTTGAAATTTTATACTTGAAATTATATGCATTGAGATTTTTGAATTTTATTATGCATTTTATTTTATAAATGCATTGATATGTAATAAACATATGGATATTAGAATTATATTAATGATGTAGGTTAATTACTTGATATATATGGTGAAAATATAATCATATACAGAGTAAATTTCTACGCAAAAAAGGAGTCGTTGTCCAGCGTGAATATTCGGATGGAAGAAAAGTTGAACGTAAGAAATTCCGTCAATGGAATTTCGCCTAAAGCATGAGAATCTTCTTTCAGCAACGAAAAGTTTTCGTTGCTTTTGATATTTAAATGTATTTAATAACTTTGATGCTTTTTATGTTCGAATATTCTTGGAAATTGATGTGTAGCCTATTACAACAATAAGGATAGCGAGAGAGAGGTCTAGGTGGGACCCATATGCAGGAACAATAATGATTATGTGGCTTAATGTGGGCCGTTCATTCCATTTTATTATGATTTATTCATTTTAACTCCGATTTGAATGATCAAATAGTCCATTTCTATGTTGTTGATATTTCCGGACTCGACGGAAGGGTTTGATTTTGCATTTGAGGCCTAATTTTTAATATATTAAATTAAATGATTATTTTATCATTTAATTAAGTTTTATTTGGGCCATTATCCATTTTCAAATAATTTTCTACTTGCTAGTCATGTTGAGACTAACTCATTATTTTTACAGGTGTACCAAATCAAGTGGGATACTAGCGTTTTGGGATTTACGAGAAGATTTTCAAGAATAATTATTTCTATTTATTTATTTTAAAGGCATGTATTGAAAATGATAGACTTATAAAATATATTTTTCTTTATGCCTTGATGTAATAATGGGAACATGACTAGTGGAAGTGGAATTTTGAAATTTTTATGAAATTATAATAATTAATTTTGCCATAAATGTGTGATTAATCTTGGGAAAATGCATTGAATACACGGCCCGGGATCACTTTTCTGGACCGGTATGTTACAGATGGTATCAAAGCGGTCACACATATAAGATATGACTTATTAATTATTATAACAAAAAAATTTTTAAAACAAAAAGAATTTTGAAATGAATTTACAAATCTAACCCTATGTTTTCTTTTTGAGTCCAGAAAATGGTCAGTTCGGGTGCATCAGTTTACCCTACACCTAAAAACCAAGGAAAGACTCTCCCTACTACCCAAGAAAGGTTAAGTGCCCTAGAAAAACAGGTTCTAACTTTGAGAAAGGAATCCTATTTACAGTACCAAGCCCTAAATAAAAAGCTGGATAGGATTCTAGAAGCTGTGGATGCTGTCACCCCACCTATACCTGTTAAACCTCGGGTTAAAAATCTAAACAGGGAGAAGGGTAAGAAACCAGTAACCCAATTAATAACTGACCCAGAAATGGAGCTAGATAATGAAACCTTGCCAGATAAAAGTAAAAGGCTGCGTACCCAAAAACCCATAGAGGATGAAAAGCCTAAGAAAAGAAAAGCTGAAACTCAGGCTGTATCTACATCTAAGACGGCTGTACCCCTACCTCGGATGGTTGGAACCCTAAAACAGGATAGTCCTTCAACTTTAAGGAAACCTTCAATACGGACTAAGGTTGCTGTTACAAAGCCTAAGATAACACCTATTAACATACCCAAAGCCCTAGATGAATTCAAAACTGCTGATGTACCCAATGTCATGGATGAGTTCAAAGCCGCTAATGTACCCAAAGCTAAGGATGTGTCCAAAGCTATGGATGAGTTTCAAGCTGCTAATGTACCCAAGGCTGTGGATGAACCCAAGGCAGTGGATGTACCCAAGGCTGTGGATGTGCCTAAAGAAGTAGATGTACCTAAGGCTGTTGATATACCTAAGGCTATGGGTGAGTTCCTTACTATACCCAAGCTAAAGGTAACGGTTGAATCTAGTCCAAAGCTGCAAAAGGAAGTTTCCCCTACTCAAGGACCCAGCCTAGATCCTGTCTATACTGAGGTAGAGACCCAAGAAGTACCTTCTCAGGCTACTCACAAGTTATCCTCTATGCGGCCACAGGGTCAAGAAGTGCAGACTAGAGTTGATTCTAAGGAAGCCTATGCTAGAAAGGAACCAAGGACTTTTTATAACCAATGACCCATTTTAACTGAGTTGGTGTGTTATTTTTGTGGTACCAATGGACATACAGCTAAGGCATGTCCATATGGTAGTCGAGTTTGTTTCCTATGTCATTCCTTTGATCATCTCAAGGAAAATTGTCCTTTTAGCAAATATGCAAATTAGGTTGTAACATTTTTTTAAAAAAAAATAATAAAAAGTTACGATTGTTCCTGTTTGCTTAAGAATATTTATTGAGACCATATTTCTCTTCTATGCCAGAATGGAAAGTAATTCCGATGATCTGAATGCCCAAACTGGTCACCAGAGCAATATCCTAGTAAAAAGTCGCGAAAGAAGCAAACTAAGGGCCAACCAGAAGCTGAGCCTAGAACAAGGCCCAGTAGAAGGAAGGATAAAGCTCTAGTTGAATCTCCGACCAGAACTAACATGCTTGAGCAGTGTCTGAATGCAGCGTTTGAATGAACAAGAGAAAACCTTTGCAGTGTTTCAGACAGAGGCATTTCGTCAGTGGAAACGGATGCAAGCACAGCTAGAACAGATTGTTCAACAGCAATCATCAGCAGTGCTAAGAAACCAAGAGCACCGTCTCCACGGGCATGATGAACATCAGTCGACTGCTAGTATGCATGGGAGTCAGAAAGAAGGGTTAGATTAAAACCTTGATGCTCGGGTTTTAGAAGAAAAATCAGAATTTGGTAGGCAGGAAGAGAGGGAGGTCTCAAACCAGGCAAATAAAGGAGCTAGTGATAAAGCTCAAGGAACAGTTATAGAAAGTCTGAGTATTGCAACCACGTGTTGTCCCGAACAGCGAGAAATGGATCGGCAAGATGCTGATGCATTCCATCGTCAAAAACCCTCATCCTTTGCCGGTGGTGATTGTTTAGCTGCCGAGCATTGGATCGAGGCGATGGAAAAGATTTTTGACTTTCTGGGTTGTGATGATCGACGGAAAGTTTTATTTGCTCCGTTCAAACTCAGTGGAGAGGCCTATCGATGGTGGAAGACACAACGACGTGCCTTCAATAGTAGAAAAGAAAATGTAACTTGGGATAAATTTAAGGAATCCTTTTTCGCCAAATTCTTTCCATCTTCTGTTAAAATTTTGAAGGCCCGAGAGTTTGCTGAATTGAAGCAAGGCACTATGACAGTGGCCGAGTATGAAACAAAGTTCAACTCTCTACTTCGGTTTGCTCCAAGCTCGGAATGGGAAGAATATAGTCGGATCCGCAAGTTTGAGGATGATCTTACTGAGGGTATACGTGGTCGAGTAATACTTTGCCGCAATAAAACCTATGGTGATGCAGTTGATAATGCCCTCTTAGTTGAGAGTGATACCGCTGAACTTGATCGGCGTTACCTGAAAAGGGAACGATCACCGGTAAAAGATCATTCGGGAAATAAGCAAATCGGATAGTCTTCTTCGGGGCAAACTAAAGTCGAGGGAAGTGGAAAGAATGAAGGATTTCAAAAGAAGAAAAAAGTTCCCAAGTGCAACAGATGTGGAAAGTTTCATACCAGGCTTTGCAAATGCTTCAAGTGCGGAAAGACTGGTCATCGACCATCAAATTGTGTCGTGGGCTTCGTGTGCTACAACTATGGACAACCTGGACACATTATTAAAAATTGTCCAATAGCAAGAAATATCGGACAACCACAAGAGCAGGGGCAAAATCGTCCAGTTGGTAGACCAGCGGACAACAGTACCAAGGTGGATAACAGTATTAAGGTGGTGGTGGACGACAGCCAGTTTTACCAGCTCAAGCACAAGTTTGTGCCCTAATACCCGAGCAAACCTAAGCACCGGCGGAGACAGTGGTAGGTATTATTTGAATCTATGATATTTTTGCTCGAGTATTATTTGACACAGGTGCGGATAGTTCTTTTATATCCGAAGAGTTCGTGCAAGAGCATAAATTGAAAGTTACTGAGTTAACTTAGGACGTTCGAGTCACATCGCCTATTGGGGATAGTTTATTGATTAGACATGCTTGTATGGCTTGTACCCTAGAAATTGAAAGTTTGACCATCCCAGTAGATCTTTTAATCATACCTATGAAAGATCTAGATGTCATTTTGGGAATGAATTGGCTAATTGAGTGGGTACATGGAATTTACCCTCATGAGCGTCGTGTAAGCTTAAGAGGATCCGATAAACAAAGCATTGATTTCAAGGGAAGTCAATTGGTAGTGCCCCACCTCATATCCGCTTTTCAAGCTAGAAAATTTATTAGAAAGAGTTGGCAAGGATGTCTTGTTTTAGTTCTAGCAATAAAAGATAAAGAGGTTAAGTTAGAAGACATTCCGGTTGTTCACGAATTTCCGGATGTGTTTCCAAAAGAGTTGCCGGGAGTACCCCTAGAAGGAGAAATTGATTTCATCATAGAATTGATGCCCGATACTACTCCAATTTCAAAAGCTCCTTATCGAATGGCTCCTGCAGAGTTGAAAGAATTAAAAATACAGTTGTAAGAGCTTCTCGATTTAGGGTTTATTAGACCTAGTAAGTCACCTTGGGGAGCACCTGTGCTTTTTGTAAAGAAAAAAGATGGCAGTATGAGGCTGTGCATCGATTACAGAGAGCTGAATAAGGTAACAATCAAGAACAAATATCCACTTCCCCGAGTTGATGATCTCTTTGATCAACTCCAAGGTGCATCGGTCTTCTCCAAAATAGATCTACGGTCAGGATATCATCAGTTGAAAGTTCGGGACGAAGATATACCTAAAACAGCTTTTAGAACCCGGTATGGTCATTACGAATTTTTGGTGATGCCATTTGGAGTAACCAATGTTCCGGCCGCATTTATGGACCTTATGAATAGGGTATTTCGACAGTTCTTATACAAGTGTGTTATGGTATTTATTGATGATATTTTAGTGTATTCCAAAGGAGAGGCAGAGCATGTTGGTCATCTAAGAGAAGTACTGCATACCCTAAGAGAACACAAGTTGTATGCCAAGCTAAAGAAATGTGAGTTTTGGATGAACAGTGTGACCTTCTTAGGTCATGTGGTTAGCAGTGATGGTGTATCAGTAGACCTAAAGAAAATAGAAGCTATAACCAATTGGGGTAGACCGACTACTGTAACTCAGGTTAGAAGTTTTCTGGGTATGGCAGGGTATTATCGAAAATTCGTGAAAAATTTCTCAAGCATTGCAGTACCACTCACCAGGTTAACCCAGAAAAATACTAAATTTATCTGGTCAGATGCTTGTGAGAAAAGTTTCAAAGAATTGAAGAGTCGCTTAACTTCAGCGCCGATTTTAGCCTTGCCGATCACTGGCGAAAACTATGTGGTGTACAGTGATGCATCTAGAAAAGGTCTTGGTTGTGTACTTATGCAGCAATACTTATGCAGTAAGGCAGGGTAATTGCCTATGCATCTAGGCAGTTAAGACCCTATGAACAAAATTACCCTACCCATGATCTGGAATTAGCTGCGGTGGTGTTTGCTTTAAAAATATGGCGACACTATTTGTATGGTGAAAAAATCGAGATCTTTACAGACCACAAGAGCCTGAAATACATTTTCTCTCAAAAATAGTTGAACCTCCGACAGAGAAGATGGTTGGAGTTACTAAAAGACTATGATATTAGTATTCAATATCACCCCGGTAAAGCAAATGTGGTAGCTGATGCTTTAAGTCGTAAATTCTGTACTGCAGTTTGGATTACTCAACAATTGCCTCTAATAAGAGAAATTCAATCATTGCGCTTAGAAGTGGTAACTCCACGAGAAATTCGAAGAATAAGTGCTTTACAAATTCAGTCAACACTGATTGATCGAATAAAGCAGGCTCAGAAACAAGATAAACTTATTCTTCGTGTTTTAGAGAAGTTAAAGAATGGAGATCCCTTGGATTTCGGTTGCAGTCTTGATGGCGCACTACTTTTTTGGGGAATGTTAGTTGTGCCCAGAGATGATAAGCTACGACGAGAAATTTTAGAGGAAGCCCATCAGTCTAAATTTTCTGTGCACCCTGGTAGTACCAAAATGTACAAAGATTTGAGACAAAATTTCTGGTGGAAAAGGTTGCGTGTCGACAGTGCCAAATTTGTGTCTCAGTGCTTAGAATGTCAGCAGGTCAAAGCTGAACGAAAAAGACAAGCCGGATTGTTGCAACCTTTAGAAATATCAGAGTGGAAATGGGAGCATATTACCATAGACTTTGTGACGGCTCTCCCTAGGACGCAAACTCGTTGTGATGTTGTATGGGTAGTCGTGGACAGACTTACTAAATCTACTCACTTCTTGCCCTATCGCATGACCTTTAAAATGGATCAAATGGCAGATCTGTACCTGCGGGAGATTGTTCGTTTACATGGTGTCCCTATTTCCATTGTGTCAAACAGAGATCGACGATTTATTTCTGATTTCTGGCAAAAATTACAAAAATGTATGAGAACAAAGTTGCGGTTAAGCACCGCATATCACCCGCAGACGGATGGTCAGTCTGAAAGAACCATTCAAATTTTAGAAGATTTATTGAGAACTTGTGCTTTAGATTTTCCTAGTTCATGGGATGAGCATTTGTCTTTGGTTGAATTTGCCTATAATAATAGTTATCAGGCTAGCATTGGTATGGCTCCGTTTGAAACTCTGTATGGAAAAAGGTGTCGAACGCCTGTCTATTGGGAAGAAATTGGTACGCGATAACTTTTAGCTCCAGCCTTGGTTCAAGAAGCTGCTAATGTGGTTTGAATTATTAGACGACGATCAGAAGCAGCGCAAGATCGCCAGAAAAAGTATGTTGATGGCAGACGAAGAGACCTAAAATTTACAGTAGGCGAGTTAGTCTTCTTAAAAGTCTCTCCCACTAAAGGTGTGACTCGCTTCAGAGTAAAAGGCAAATTATCTCCTCGATATATTGGACCTTTTGAGATATTAGAAATTATAGGCGGCGTTGCCTATCCTCTAGCATTGCCTCCTTCGCTAGCAAATGTTCATAATGTCTTCCATATCTCACAGTTAAGAAAGTATGTAGCCGATTCGATGCATATTTTGTCAACCGAACAATATGAGATCGAGGAAGAACGTCCTGTTCGAATCTTGGATAGTCACGAGAAGCAGTTAAAGAGGAGGACAATTCGGCATGTTCTAGTGCAATGGAGCAACCACGGTGAGCGGGAAGCAACGTGGGAGCTAGAGGACGATATTCGTAGAATCTGCCCTGAATTGTTCCAAAATCTATCATGACTATTGCAAGTTTCGAGGACGAAACTTTATAAGGTGGGGAAAATGTAAAATATTGAAAAATAATAATAATAATTTTTACATTTTTGCCTCTTCAGACATGTGGGCCCCACGGGATAAGATAGGATGAGATAAGAACTCTCCTAGATAGGGTGGTGAAGATAAAATTCAATTTTGAAACAAATTTTATCTCTATGGGATAAGATATGATGAGATAAGAATTATCATAGATAAGATTTGTTAAGATAAAATCTAATTTTAAAATAAATTTTCTCTTATTTCTATCTTCCTATCCCTTAGAAGCTACGAGACTTCTATAAATTGGGGTGAGGACTTGATAGATGAGGATGATCGTAAGAAGGTTTGGGAAGTAAAGTGGCGGAAGGAGAAAATTTATTTTCTTCAAAGGCAAGTGGAATTTTATTGAAAATTGATTTTAGTTCAATGCTATGATTATTTTTATACAATTGTTATGTATAAAGCATGTATATTATACATATTATAATTTTTAGACTATGCTTTATATATTTAAATTTTATAATCCTAAATTTTTAGGATATAAAATTTTGCAGATAAATATGTTGAAATTTTATACTTGAAATTATATGCATTGAGATTTTTGAATTTTATTATGCATTTTATTTTATAAATGCATTGATATGTAATAAATATATGGATATTAAAATTATATTAATGATGTAGGTTAATTACTTGATATATATGGTGAAAATATAATCATATGCAGAGTAAATTTCTACGCAAAAAAGGAGTCGTTGTCCAGCGTGAATATTCGGATGGAAGAAAAGTTGAACGTAAGAAATTCCGTCAATGGAATTTCGCCTAAAGCATGAGAATCTTCTTTCAGCAACGAAAAGTTTTCGTTGCTTTTGATATTTAAATGTATTTAATAACTTTGATGCTTTTTATGTTCGAATATTCTTGGAAATTGATGTGTAGCCTATTACAGCAATAAGGATAAGCGAGAGAGAGGTCTAGGTGGGACCCATATGCAGGAACAGTAATGATTATGTGGCTTAATGTGGGCCGTTCATTCTATTTTATTGTGATTTATTCATTTTAACTCCGATTTGAATGATCAAATAGTCCATTTCTATATTTTTGATATTTTCGGACTCAACGGAAGGGTTTGATTTTGCATTTCAGGCCTAATTTTTAATATATTAAATTAAATAATTATTTTATCATTTAATTAAGTTTTATTTGGGCCATTATCTATTTTCAAATAATTTTCTACTTGCTAGTCATGTTGAGACTAACCCATTATTTTTACAGGTGTACCAAATCAAGTGAGACACTAGCGTTTTGGGATTTACGAGAAGATTTTCAAGAATAATTATTTCTATTTATTTATTTTAAAGGCATGTATTGAAAATGATAGACTTGTAAAATATCTTTTTCTTTATGCCTTGATATAATAATGGGAACATGACTAGTGGAAGTGGAATTTGAAATTTTTATGAAATTATAATAATTAATTTTGCCATAAATGATGGAAACGGACACGCCCTATCCCCTCTCCTACTGACATTGACGGGAAGATGGGATAAGAGAGTCCGAGCAATTCATTGCCAAAAAATTGTCTGTACAAAGTTTTTTCAAAAGAACATGAGGAGGATTGCCCCACCATTCGTGGCAATCCAAAGAAGACAGAGATACAAAATCAGCCAAAAAATGGGCCACGGCGTTGCCGTGTCTCAAGACATGATGAATGGTAAAAAGTGAGAAAGACAGTAAAAGAGATTTAATTTCCGCTATGATAGTCCCAACCGGTGAAAGGATCTGGTCTTCCTCCAAAATGTATTTGACTAAGAGAAGGGAATCCGTTTCAAACTGAATATTCCGCATCCCAAGTTGAATAGCCCAATTAATACCCAAACTGAGGGCCTTCGCCTCCCTACACATAGAGTCCATGATACCACTTCTTTTCCACCCCTTAGCTGTAATGAAACTTCCATTAGAATCGCAAATGATAGCAGCAAGCCCAATAGTGTGGTTATCATCATGTTTCCTCGCATCAACGTTCATCTTAAGAAGACCCTCGGGTGGTTTGGTCCATCTAGCCACCATAGGCCTGTCAACTAGCCCGTCGAGAATGAGGAATTTTGCTTTGGAATATTGCTCGAGGTAGTCCATGCACCAATCCAATATATCCCTAAGACTTGGTTGGACCCCAACTTTCCACAGTTGGTTACGCAAATACCACACCCTCCAGCAATATAGAATGAAAAAACCCAAGTCTCTCTGTTTGTTCGAAGAAATCATGCACCGAAAAATATCCTGTATGGATTCCCACCGACCATTGATCGTGACCGCTCTCAAAAAGATATTCCTTGTGTGATGACACCCTGTGAAAACATGAACCGCATCTTCCAATTCAGACCTGCAAAAAAAAACAATAAGGATCCACATCAATGTTCCTACGCAATAAATTTTTCTTCTTTGGTAAGGCATCGCGGAAAATGTGTGATTGATCTTGGGAAAATGCATTAAATACACGGCCCGGGATCACTTTTCCGGACTGGTATGTTACAAATTCCATGGCTACGATCAGCGTAAATTACATGATATATGCATACAACTCAAATAGATCATATGGCACAATCATGGTCATATGATGCACACTGAATCCAGATTTAAGAGCATCAAAATTAACTAATTACAAAACATGGAATAGCAACTTTATATTTCAACTCTTCAAAATAATACATGCAAAATGACATGGACTACAGATATATTAATAAGCATGACCAACACCATAAGGTTCAACCGTATGACGCTCAATTAATATTTTTCAATGGAAACAGGTAAAGCCGTACAGCAAGATTAATTCCATTCGGACACATGAATAATAATCTCACATTTTCATGTAAGCAACTTTATAATATAAATATGAAGTATATTGTGATAAAAAAAAATCATAAATGGGGCTTTGATAACACATTTTGAATTTGGATAATATGAAAGCATACTTGAATTTATTGAAGATTTCATTTAGAATAACATGAGTAATATTATAAAGTTTAGAGTCATCTCATATAGCATTTTCTACTCGTAATACTAATAGCTAATAGACAACTACAAAGTGTAAAATTTATATAGCAAGGACTTAGTACTTAAATAACTCCTTTTCATCATGCTTAAATAGAAAGAAAATCAGTCACTTAATAAAATTATCATATTCCAAAACATATTGTGTTTTCACTTTTATACATAACCTTAAAGGTTACTATATTAAATCACCTTACAGAATCCAACAATTTAATAGTAAAAGATACAATTTTAAAATTAATATTTTATTATATTAATTTTGTATCATTTTAAGATAAATCTCATGCATATGTTTGATTTAAATAAAAATTGTTAAATATAAAATTTTAAGGAACATAATTATACATAGTATAATGTATTTTAAGTTAAAATATAACATCCACTTATTTTATTTTTATTTAATTTTCTTCGTAAATAAGTTTTTGTAACTTATTTAATTTATATATCAAGGTTTGCTATTTTACAATACGTTAACATATATTTATTTTTTATTATTAAAAAATCAATTTGAGAGGCAATTAAGTCATTTTAATCCCTTGATTTTTAGAATTTAAAAATAAATAGATAAAGGTATTGAGTAATAAGATTAAATATACTTAACGACATGTTCATAAAGAAAAATAAAAATATAATTAATTGTAAAAATATATCAACATTGTATGTTAGGCTAAAATATATTATGATGTATATAACTTGGCTAATAATTTTAAATACAATGAGGAAGAGAACAGAAATTATTACAATTGTCGTTATTGCCGCTGTGTAGCGAGATTTTTGGCTACAAATATAAACGTAGAAGAACGGCACGAAGTGAATTGCTGATGCGGAGGTTCGTTTGGGTGCGAAGTTCCCCACGTACGATGATTCCTGATGTCAGAGCAACGGTTAGGCGACTGCAGCAGACCACGCTCTGAAGGATGTCCGAAGGCCGCGCTTCACCAGCCACACTGTCAGTCAATGTTTTTAAAACAGGACCGGTCACTGAACCGGTTTTGTGACCGGTTCCCGGTTTTTTCGGTTCAACTGGACTGAACCGGTGGTCGAACCGTGGTTGAACCGGTAACAGTACCGAACCGGGACGTGACCGGTTCACGGTCCGACCGCCCGGTTCGGTCCGGTTTTTAAAACACTGCTGTCAGTAGGAATTGAAATTTTCCACTCTTCCGGTTGATAATGGGCCCCACCCTGTCGCCTTTGGGCCTTAGAAAGCTCCATCTTCTACTTTTTGACCATGGGAAACCATAGAGTCATAATTTTGCCATTAAAAATTTCTAATTTTTCCTTTTATTTCTATGTTCTAATTATTTTTTCTTCCAAGAATTGATTTATTCTAACATTACTTTTATTATTTAATATCAATTACACATTTTTCAAAATATTTCTTTTCCATTTCCCACCTCATCCTAAAACAGCATAATTTTTCACATTACCAATTGTTACCGCAGTTCCTAATTGTCTAATGAATAATGTTTAATTATTAATTAAAATTTCATTATTAGGACATCAAACCGTTTCAATTTTGCAAATGTGGAAGTATGAGATAAGGATTGTGCGTGATTTCAATTAGCAACATAATTTTTTTCACATTTTCAATATGTAATTACTCCAATTTTTATGGCGTGCTCGAGAGGCGATAAAACTTTTAATGAAAATTTTTTAGTACAAAAGTTTTTAAAATGAAAGGAAATGATATGACACGATAGAGATAATGATGAAAAATTTTAAAAAAAAGTTAAAATAGATAAGTTAGATGTATAGAAAATTGTGTAAAAATATTTTAAAATTATGGTAGTTGTAGTAGCTGCATAGGAAGAAACAAATAAACAATTCAAATACAGGGTAGTTATAGATAGTAAATAGTTTTATATTGAAGTTGTTTTCAAGATGTCACGAAACTTTTGATGAAAATTTTTTTGTATAGAAAATTTTTAAATAAGAAAAAATAATGCAATATAATATAGGTAATAATGAGGAATAAAGATAAAAAAGTTTAAAAGAAACCAATACTGTACACTCGGATGTACACCTAGGTGGAAATTTTTTAAAATTTTTTTTGAAATTATTATATAACTTTTGTCTAATTATATTTAACATGTATATTGATTTTTACCATTTTTGAAGATTTTTAGATATCTTGAATTTTTTAAATTAACTGCCATTTTAATACTTTGTGCACTACCAAACACCAAAATAAGGTTCATTGTCTTCCTTTTATTAAAAAAAGGTTCATAGCATTCACTTATTTAAATATAAAATTTTAAGAAACATAATTATACATAGTATAATGTATTTTTAGTTAAAATATAACATCCACTTATTTTATTTTTATTTAATTTTCTTCGTAAATAAGTTTTAGTAACTTATTTAATTTATATATCAAGGTTTGCTATTTTACAATACGTTAACATATATTTATTTTTTATTATTAAAAAATCAATTTGAGAGGCAATTAAGTCATTTTAATCCCTTGATTTTTAGAATTTAAAAATAAATAGATAAAGGTATTGAGTAATAAGATTAAATATACTTAACGACATGTTCATAAAGAAAAATAAAAATATAATTAATTGTAAAAATATATCAACATTGTATGTTAGGCTAAAATATATTATGATGTGTATAACTGGGCTAGTAATTTAATAGTAAAAAATACGACTTTAAAATTAATATTTTATTATATTAATTTTGTATCATTTTAAGATAAGGCTCATGCATATGTTTTATTTAAATAAAAATTATTAAATATAAAATTTTAAGGAACATAATTATGTATAGTATAATGTATTTTGAGTTAAAATATAACATTCGCTTATTTTATTTTTATTTAATTTTTCTTCATAAATATGTTTTAGTAATTAAGATGGTTTGGTCATGTTAAAAGGAGGCCTGAAGTAGCACCGGTTAGGAAAACAGAGTTTATCCAAGTAAAAGGTGGTAGGAGAATGAGAGCAAGATCCAAAAAAATATGGATGGAAGTAATTAAACAAGATTTAAAAATATTACAAATTACTGAAAATTTAGTCTTAAATCGCCAAGAATGACGTAACAGAATCCATGCAGCCGACCCTACACAGGTAGGAAATGGCTTATGATGATGATGATGAAATATGTTTTAGCAACTTATTTAATTTATATATTAAGGTTTTCTATTTTACAATACGTGAATGTATATTTATTTTTTATTATTGAAAAAATCAATTTGAGAGGCAATAAGTCATTTTAATCCCTTGATTTTTAAATTTTAAAAATAAATAGATAAAGTTACTGTGTAATAAGATTACGTACACTTAAAGACATTTTTATAAAGAAAAATACAAATATAATTAACTGTAAAAATATATCAACATTATATGCTAGGCTAAAATATATTATGATGTATATCACTATGCTAATAATTTTAAATACAATGAGGAAAAGAACGGAAATCATTACAATTGTTGTTATTGCCACTGCTGCAGCGAGATTTTTGGTTACAAATATAAACGCAGAAGAACGGCACGAAGCGAATTGCTGATGCGGAGGTTGGTTTGGGTGCGAAGTTCCCCATGTATGATGACTCCCGATGTCAGAGCAGCGTTTAGGCGACTATAAGGGACCACCCTCCGCAGGATGTCCGAAGGCCGCGCTTTACCGGACACCGATTTAGTGCTCCCGGGAGCGTGCAGTGCTGCATGCTCCCGGGCGCATACATATATTTTTTTTTATTTTTTTTTCAAAATATTTTTATAAACACGTTAGTCCAAGTGTATTTAACATATATATCAATTTTTACCATTTTTTAAGATTTTTAGATATTTATTTTTGATTTTTGAAAATCAGTGGCATTTTAGTAATTTAAAATTACGTAAAATGCCACTGATTTTCAAAAATAAAAAATAAATACCTAAAATACTCCAAAAATGGTAAAAATTTACACACATATTAAATACACTTAGGTTAACATGTTTATGAAAATATTTTCAAAAAAAAATAAAAAAAAATATATGTATGCGCCCGAGAGCATGCAGCACTGCATGCTCCCGGGAGCACTGAATCGGGGTCCCGCTTTACCAGCCACACTGTAAGATGGGAACTGAAATTTTCCACTCTTGTAACTGATAGTGGGTCCCACCGTGGTGCCTTTGGGCCTTAGAAAGCTCCATCTTCTGCCTTTCGACCATGGGAAACTAGATGCATAATTTTGCCATTAAAAATTTCTATTTTTTTTATTTCTATGTTCTTACTTTTTCTTCCAACAAGTTTATTTATTCTAACATTACTCTTATTATTTAACATCAATTACATACTTTCCAAAATATTTTCTTTTTAATTTTCCACCCCATCCTAAAATACTATAATTTTTCATGTTACCAAATGTTACCGCAGTTCCTAATCATCTAATGAATAATGTTTAATTATTAATTAAAATTTCATTATTACAACATCAAAGCCGGTTCAATTTTGTATATGTGAAAGTATGAGATAAGGATTGCGCGTGATTTCAATTAGCAACATATTTTTTCACATTTTCAATATGTAACTACTTCACTTTTTGTGGCGTGCTTAGGAGGTAATAAAACTTTTAATGAAAAATTTTTAGTATAAAAGTTTTTGAAATGAAAAAAAATGATGTGGCACAAGAGAGATAATGATAAAAAGTAAAAAAAAGTTAAAATAGATAAGTTAGATGTATAGTTAATTGTGCAAAAATATTTTAAAATTATGGTAGTTGTAGTAGTTGTATAGGAAGAAACAAATAAACAATTCAAAAATAAGATAATTATAGATAGTGAATAATTTCATATTGAAGTTGTTTTTGAGATGTCATAAAACTTTTGATGAAATTTTTTTTGTATAGAAATTTTTGAAATAAGAAAGAATAATGTAATATAATATAAGTAATGATGAGGAGTAAAAATAAAAAAGTTAAAAATGAACAAATACTATAACTCGGATGTACACCTAGGTGGAAAATTTTTCTTAAAATTTTTTGAAATTTTTATATAATTGTTTATCTGAGTATATCTGAGTATATTTAACATGTATATCGAATTTTATAAAAGGTTCATTGTCTTCCCTATTTTGGACGCTTGGTCACTATTGGTCCTCATATTCAGACCAATATAAAAAATTGATCTATGATTGTTTAATGCAATCATTGAGAAATCAAAATAGATCTGATAAGGACACAAGAAGTAAGCCCAGCAAGTACCCATATGGGCTTAGACTATGAAAGCATATCAAGCTCAGAGAACGATGGAGCCCAAATGGGGTGAAAGATAAGGGCAAGCAAGCACGTGGGAGAGGAGAAGGCACGACGAGTCCCGTAGGAGGGCATTTAAAAAGGAGAGGCAACTCTCGGAGAAGAGGGGGATTTTGATATTGTAGTCTTCCTTTCTCTCTTGAGTTAGCTTAGTTGACAAGCCAACAGTGTAAGAAGATTCTTCTATTCTTGTAAAACATGTTCCACACGCCAAATTGCCAATAGATGAAGGTGGATCGTTCTTTGCAGACAATCCTATCAAAATCAATTAAATGGTAGCCAGAATTCGGTCATCATGCCTCCATTAATTTGAACAAAATAGCAGCAAATCACCAATCTGGGATAATTTTACAAAATCAAATACCCATCTTATATAACAAGCTTTAATGGCTGGTTTGTGTGTGTGTGTGTGTGTTTCTGGTGGCTGGATTCCATGAAAAAATGTATGTATGAACAACAGGATGGGCTTGACATTTGCAGAATCTAATTCAAACGAAATGAACAACAGAAACCCCTGATAATACAGGATGCTCGTCGGTTTCTAATTTACGAATGACTTAAGCATGCATGACTTAACATGGATTCGTGGTTTTTCTTTCCCTGCCATCCAACAGCATCAGAACAGGGGCATGAAATAATCCCAAATAAAGCATGTAAACAATATTTATTTACATCTTATTTGATTATCATAAAATTCAATAATTTCGTAAGGCATAATTATTGAATTTTCTTCTTCAATTCTTTCATAAACCAACGATGAATTCCATGGCTACGATCAGCATAAATTACGCGGTATATTCATATAACTCAAATAGATCATATGGCACAATCGTGGTCATACGACACTGAATCCAGATTTAAGAGAACGAAATTAATTCATTACAAAACATGGAATAGCAACTCTATATTTCAATTCTTCAAAATAATACATGCAACATGACATGGACTACGAATATATTAACAAGCATGATCAACACTATAATGTTCAACCATGCGATGCACAATTAATATGTTTCAATTAAACAAGTAAAGCCGTGCAGCTAGATTAATTCCATTCTAAACACGTGAATAATAATCTCACATTTTCATGTAAATGACTTTATAACATAAATATAAAGTCTATTGTGCCCAAGAAAATCATAGCTTCAGCTTTGATAATACATGTTGAATGTGGGTAATGCAAAAGTGTACTTAAATTCATTGACTCCATAGATTTTACTTAAAATAACATGAGTAATATAAATAAATTTAGAGTCACCGCATATAGTATTTTCTCCTTATAATACTAATAGCTGATGGACAACTATGTAGTGTATCCCCATTATTTAGGTAAAGCTTTGTCTCCAAATTATTCAAGTGGAGCTTTGTTCTCAGATTCATTAGAATATTCCAAAGCTTCAGTATAATACGTGTTGAGTTGTATGTAAATATACCCATAAAAAAATTACAAAGTATAAAAAATGTATAGAAGTGATCTAGACTTTCCTACTTAAATAGAGTCTTATCATTATTTTCAAATAGAAAAAAATCAGCAACTTAATAAAATTGTAATATTCGCTTTCACTTTTATGCAAAATCTTAAGGGTTATAATATTAGGCCACCTTACACGATCCAACTAATTAATGGTAAAAAATTTAACTTGAAAATTAATATTTTATTAAGTTAATTTTGTATCATTTTAAGATAAGACTCATGCATATGTTTGATTTGGGAGGCCTTAAATCAAAATGATTAAATATATAATTTTAAGGAGCATGATTACATACACTGTAATATATTTTAAGTTAAAATACAACATTCACTTATTTTATTTTTATTTAATTTTTCTTCGTAAATATATTTCTCTAATTATATTTAATCTATATATCACATTTTTCCATTTTACAATACTTTAATATTTATTTTTTATTTTTATAAAATAATTCGAGCGGCACTTAAGTCATTTTTATTCTTTAAAGTTTTGATTTGCAAAAAGTCAAAAATAAATATGTAAAAGTACTATAAAATGACAAAAGTTAATATGTTGATTGAATATACTTAGAAAAATATGTTTACGAAGAAAAATAAAAAACATAACTAATTATAAAAATAAATTAACATTATTTTAGCTTAAAAATATTAAAATGTATGTCATGTTGTTATTGGTTTTTAAATTCAATGAGTACAACAACTGAAATCATTACAGTTATTATTATTGCTGCTGTTGCAGTGAGATTTTTAATTACGAATAGAAATGAGGAGGAGCGACATGAACTGCGTTGCTGGTGCGGAGTTCGGATTTCGATCAGGTGCACTCGAGGGAAAATATTTTTTTTATTTTTTATAAATTTTTTACATGATTAATTTAAGTATATTTAACATACCTGACTTTTAAAATTAAAAAAAATCAAAAAGCAGCCAAAAATGGTAGAAAATTTATACACATATTAAATTTATTTATATAAATATTTTTATGAAATACTTAAGAAAATAGAAAAACGTGTTAAATATAACCAAGTACAGTGAGGCTAATTGTACGCGTGCGTATAATAATATCGGGCCAAATTACCGTGGGAAGATTGGTTTGCAAGCCAAATTCTGTACAACGTGTCAGCTATTGCGTTGTACGGCTATTGCGCGGGCTATGCTCTGCAGCATGTACGAAGGTCGTGCTTCGGCAGCCAAATATTCAGGACGCTTTCTGCCTGACAAAGCTCCATCTCCTGCCTTTTGCGTTCCTGACAATTTATTCAGTTTTTTGTTCGTGGGCTTTTCCTGCCTCCACTTCTTGCCGCTTCTTTCTTCCGAAAAGATACTGCGATCGGGTCTTCCTCTGATGTCTCCGACGCCGGCCATAATAGAATAGATAGGCAAAGCAGCCAATAGCAGTCTGTTCTCGCCTACCCGCTCTCACGGGTTCTCAGGGGACAATCGAGAAGTCCGAGGATTAGGATTTTTTACAAACCCGCTCTCAAGCTGACGCCTCTATCCCTTCGAGCAAGTCCAGTGCGATCAATGGCCGCTGCAAAAATCTGTGGCTGCTTTGATGCTTCTTGATTGGGATCTTTTGCAAACCCGCTCTCAAGCCGACGCCTCTATCCCAGCGAGCAAGTCCAGTGCGATCAATGGCCGCTGCAAAAATCTGTGGCTGCTTTGATGCTTCTTGATTGGGATCTTTTGCAAACCCGCTCTCAAGCTGACGCCTCTATCCCAGCGAGCAAGTCCAGTGCGATTAATGGCCGCTGCAAAAATCTGTGGCTGCGTTGATGCTTCTTGATTGGGATCTTTTGCAAACCCGCTCTCAAGTCCAGTGCGATCAATGGCCGCTGCAAAAATCTGTGGCTGCTTTGATGCTTCTTGATTGGGATCTTTTGCAAACCTGCTCTCAAGCCGACGCCTCTATCCCAGCCAGCACATCCAGTGCGACCAATCGGCGCTGCAAAAATCTACGGCTGCTTTGTTGCTTTTGACCTTAAAGTGAGTTCTCGTTTTTGATTTTTTTTTTTTTTCGTTTTGAAGTCGCTGGAGTTCTCGTCGTTTTGGCATGCATTGTATAAATTCTGTGCAATTTCTATTCGCCATGCAACATCAGTATTCTAATGAGCGTGTTTTAACATTTTTGCGAAATACACCTTCTAACTTTCAAAACTTTGCAAAAGAATTGGTACGGCTAATTTTATGAAAAATCATACGCTGTCAGAGTGTCCACCGAGTAGGTATTTTAGGAATTTTTATTATAAAAAATAGATTCTTAGTTAAAAATTTATAAGAATGTCTTAGAGCTGGATTGAACTAATTATTTTTAAATGCCAAAGAGTTTATAAAGATGTTTTTCCCTCTTACTTGGATGTTGTCTAGGCTTCGTTTGAGCATGCAGCGAGCTACAGGTTCAGACAGTTGAGTAAAGCGTTAGAAGGCGGTAGGCTAAATGTGAAGCAGTTTTGAATTGATTTCTTTGACGGTAGTAGACTAGATCCATACACAGCACTTCCATTCAAACATGGTTTTAGCAAGCAACGGTGAGAACATGCGTCATGGTCCAGGTCGTGCAGCTAAATAAAACTTTAGTTGAAAATCACGAAACACGTAATATTTATTTTGCAAAAAATCGAAACTCAAAATTGCGTGTGATTTCTATTCGCAACGTACTTTTTCATGTTTCTGGGATATTTTAAAATTTTTGATGAAAAATTTTTGATATAAAAATTATTAAATTATTAGAAAACGATATGATGTGATAGGAATAATAATGAGAAGTAAAAAAAATAAATTTCACATACAATGTACTTCTAGTCTTCAATGCAATTTTTTTTTTTTTTTTTTAAATCCTATGCTGTCATCTCATTTGTATTGCATTCCATCCGTAACCGGCCCTTTGGTGTGAAAGCTTCATATAATAAGAGATATATAGGGTGTGTTCGGCAATTTTCAAAAGTTGTCAAGTTAAAACTTTTCAATCTAAAACTTTTCGCTCTCCATAACTACTCTTTTTTAATTATTTTTTTACATATCTTTCTATATAACAACCTTATTTTTTAATCATTTCTACACAACTACTAATACAACTAACCTATTTATTTTAAATTTATTCTCATTACTCCTAAAATATTACATCATTTGACAACTTTTATTCTTCAAAAGTTTTCATCAAAAGTTTTATTTATTACAAAACACACCCCTAAATTGTATATTTTTAAAACTTAAAATCATTTTTACCAACATGAAATTTAATGATCGTTTAGATATAAGGTTAAAAGATTGTATAAAAATTCAAAAAAAATCTAAAAGAAGCCTAAAATGGTAGAAAATTTATACACATATTAAATACATTTATATAAATATTTTTATGAAATACTTAAGAAAAATAGAAAAACGTGTTAAATATAACCAAGTACACTGAAGGTAATTGTACGCGTGCGTATAATAATATCGCGCGAAATTCCCATTGCAAAGATTGGTTTGCAAGCCAAATCCTGTATGATATTATTGTTTAATGAAAAAAGTGCTTTTTAAAAATAGTGAATTTCATTTCATCTTCGTGGCATCTTAATCGTGAATAGAAATCTTATATGCATGCACGTGAGGTCTCATGACAAATATTAGTCAGACTGGATATGCATATTGATGTAGTAATGATCACTTCAAAACATGACGACTTGATCTCCGAAAGTGGTTGTGCTTGCCTGGCGTTTTGATCTGTTTATGCTGTTTAAGAGTCCTGTTTCTTTTCTACCTTATGCGTTCCTTCAGTTTTCTTGTCTCAACCTTGTAATCCAATCTTTCTACTTTGTAGCTCATCTCATCTGTAACCAGCGGCCCTACTTCCAGTTACAACTCATGGAGAATCTTAACGTCTTAGCAAATGTAGCGCTAGCAGTGGAATTTAGAGCTGATGACGGAGCTTGGTATTCAGTCAAAACCAAGTTATTGTCTCCAAAGTTAAAAATTACATTGACGGATATCCGAGAACCGGACGGTCGTATTTGTGATATAGAGTATGCAACGTATGATGCTACTCAATTCTCCACCGAAGAAGAGCTGCTTGCTTTTACGGGCAGGTTTCGGGCTGCTTCTCATCAAGCTGACGACGCAGACTGTAATAAGCTTACTGTCGGGATGCAAGTGTGCGCGTCTCTCGACCGTGCCTATGATGGCAGTTTAAAATTCTACACCGGAATTATCCAAAAGGTGAATTTTTTTGCGTAATTTTATTTAATCCTTCTTTCTCTAAATAAAGAAAACTAAATTTGAAATTTTTGATGAAATTATATTTTTGCTTGATTAGAAAGATCTATTGCAGAGCGCCCACATTAAATTAGAATTAAACGGGAATAGTTTTTATAAAAGTTGTGTTAATGCTGAATCTAACTTAATTTGAAACTATAAAAATTGGTTCGAGGAATACTTACATATGTGTTGAGCTGCCTAACAAAGCTAGAGAAATTGTTGCGAAATTTTTTTGGTTAAGATATCAATTGGTTCAATGTTTTAAATTGTTTCTTTTGTGTTGGTTTATTAATAATGCTATATTTTAATTTCTATTGTAATTATTAATTTGTTAAAATACATGACATTTTAGGTCGTCAAGCATGATCATCCCGCAAGCAATTGTACATGTAAATTTTCTCTATTGTGGATGGAAGGCCCAAAACAAGATAAAGTTACTGTAGTGAATCTTCAAAACATTTGCATTCTACAATTGGATGTAGATGTAAAAGATGAAGCTTTTTGTTCATTTGTAGAACTATCAAGAGTCGGCGCATCTATTTCTCGGAAGGGTAAATTTGAGGTAAAATGTTTAATTGTTTTTAAAGTAACTACATATATATTTTCAATTGATGTCATTTTGTGTTCTACAAATACAATTTTCTAATGGCTAATTTGTCTCTTTCTGTCCTTGTAGGATTTGGAACCTGATTGTTATTGTATTGACATTCTAAATGTCGAAAAAGAATTAAATGAGTCCACCATTGTTGATTTCATACGCCGAGAGAAATCAATTTCATGCAAGGCCATCATATTTCCAGCGTGTGAGCAAGAAACTCACACACGAGCGATTATACTTTTAAAAGATGAGCAAGAGTGTGAGGAGCTGTACGAATATTTGTGCAATCCCAATCATTTGATAGCATCTGGAAAAGGAAGGTATAATTGCGAAAAGTATAGTTTTAGTAAAAGTTAAAATAGTGTTAATAATTTTCAACTAGAATTTTCTATAACATATTTGCTTTTGTTGTTTACATCATGAAAGTCATATTGCGTTTTATGAGTTGTTCGCTTTTCTTAAAATAATTATTTTGGTTTTAAGATAACATATCTATTTTTTTTTTAACTGTTTGAAGGTCGTGGTTCATTGTGGGCAAGGAAAGGAGACATGCTCACTTTGACAACCTTAGAAAAATATCTAAGGTTAGTACTCATGATTGTATTTTAATCCAATTTCCATGAATGTGAATAACATGATAAAATAAGAGAGAAAAGCGTTCTTTTATAAAATTTTCATTTATGTGCACTTTTGAAACTCAAGATAACTAGTTTGTTGAATAGATGCTTACTCTTGCTAACATGTTACTGTAAATAATGTCACTTGTAAATTTAGTTACCCTTTCTTCACTATACTATGATGATTAAGAGTTTTCTGAGTTTACGATATGATTATAATGTCACTTGTAAATTTAGTTACTCTTTCTTCACTGTAATATGACGATTAGAGTTTTTTGAGTTTATGATACGATTACTCATTAGAAATGTTCAACAGCTAGGCATATTTGATTTTTTTTAATGAATTTGATTCTTAAGGTGTCAAGAGCATGTGAATGATAGTTTATAAGTTTCTATGCTGAGATGTTTAGGTTGCATGATTAATCTTCCCTTTGATTAGCAAGTGGATTTTTCTTTGTAGATTATGTCTAAGAAGGATTTTAGAATACGAAAATCATTATGGTCCATAGAGATCAACTTTTTTGTTAGTATCATTCAGGTTTACTTAAAGTCAATATAGTGTATTTTGAATATCTTGATTATGGTTCTTGTGTGCTTTCATTTATGTTACGGGGTTCTTGTGTTCATGTTCCTTTTGCTTGTATTGTATCTTAATTATCAAATTTCACAATTGTCTTGAAGGAATTGTTACAAATCGACATCATTTTTGTTTTAGCTTAGGCCTTAGCCTTAGTCTCAAACCTTCAAATACAGAGTAAAAGTTTGTTAGGTAACTACTGGTTTAGTTTTCTTAGTTACCAACATGTGACTTCTCTATTATGTCTTCTTAATGGTTTTTTAATTGCTAAATTTATTCTCTATTACCAACAGAGGAAAACAGAAGCAGATAAATTTGAATAAATGTTCAAAACTATGCATAACATTACCGAGTAAAAACTGTTGCTAGTGAGGTACTTCTCATTTTCCATTTACGTTTATTTCATGTATTTTTCCTCTTAAATCTCAACTATTGGGCCATGCTTAAAAGTTCAATCCAATGAACCACGCCTTTGCATTTTAGGGGTTAAATTTGACATGACATAGTAACCAAGATGACCTTTGTATGCACGACTTTGTTGTCTTTAAATTACAATAGTGGCATCTTTTGTCTTACAAGTGAAGCAGTCAGCCATAGTAAAAGTAGTTTAACGCCGTAGCTAATGCATTAAAAGGTATTACAGGTTTTTGCTTTGCACAGTTTCTGTAATTTTCAATGCAGTCCAATGCAGCTAGGGGATTCAGGTCCTTAAGGATGGTATTTTCTTTCATTCTCTGCATATTTATGATGTTGTCTTTTGTTTTTCTTTCATTGTCTATATATTTACAGTTAGGTTCTTGTTGCATTACAAGTTTTCTAATCTCACACAAAATCTTGCTTACAATGAAACATGACCTGCAGCGGCGTATGGCCATGCATGTGAATCAGTGAAATATGTTTTGATATTTTCACTCATTATTCAGTAGTTCACTCTGCCTTTGTAAATAGGATATGTAGTGGTCTAGTATTGTCACAAGGTCCAGTGGCAAGTTGAAAATCTGCTCCATTGGAGAGTACTTTGTCCCTTGGGTTGACCCGTATGGGCAGTTTGGCAGATGATCAATCGGACGACTATCGGTTAAACTCATCTCTGTAGCTATTCGTGTTATTTTTCACTGCAAATTTATAAATGAACTTCACTGAAAACCTCTTTCTTCTATTGCAGAATGAAGTGGATGAGGAGCCAATGACAGATGATATGGGTGTGATATAATCAGCAAATCAGCAATTGGTTTTGGTCTACAGTTGCTACCGAACTGCTAATCAAGTTTATCTCATCCATGAAACATAATTTCATTCATAACTTTTTTTTTGTCAACCAATATTGATGCTTTCTGAATTACTGATCAATTGTCCAAAATCTGATTTTATCTTTCAATTGTGGATTTTGATTTTTGATTTGCTCGTAGAGAAATGTAGCGTTGTGGGAATACAATTATATCACAGAGAAATATATGCCTGTAATTTCTCTTTTTGATTCTCCCATGTGCTTAGCGTCTCTCATTTCTTTCATGACTAAGTTACAGTGTTGAATATACTCGCTTTTTAAAGCTTTATGGAGCAAATGGGGCCTGTTTCTCCGGATAATTAAATTCCAAAGATGTTTTAATGCATCTGAATGCATTGAACGTTTTTGCTGAAAAATACATTTTTATTTATCTATTTTTAATTTTTTTTATATAATTCATAATTTTGGTATGTTTAATTTATAAATCAAAATTTACTATTTTTGAGAATATGTATATCTTTGTTTTATTTTTTTCAAAATAAAGGAACTTTATTCCTTTTTAAATGACTAAAATACCCTTAATTTTAAAAATCAAATATCTCTAAAAAGAATAAAACTTAATATGCAAGTAAATACATTTAAATTTAGAATTTTATAAAAAAAAATTCAAAATAATAAATAAAAATGAGATTTGCAGCTAGATGCATTGAAATTTTTAATGCATCGGGATGCATTAAAACAAATCCCATCAAATTCTCTGTGTGTCTTACCTTATGAAGATTAAAAAGAAAAAAATTCCTCTTACACTTAAAACATTTGATCATAATTTATATTATACTCATAACGGTTTAAAATTTTTTATATCTGTAACATTTTACCATGCCCATGCAGTTAAAATAATAGGTAACTGCCCCATTAGAAAGATGATTTTTCCCTTCTAATTTCTTAATTGAAATGATTCAACTCTAATATGACTTAATTAATGTTAGCACACCATTAATTTATGACATCAAGTGATTCACATATTATATTAGAGTTAAATTGTTTCAATTAGCAAAAATTAAAGGCGTAATATTATCTTCTTAACAGGGTAGTTAATGTTTGATTTGATTGCATGCGTTTGATAAGAATCTATGATGAAATGTTGTAGGTGTAAGAAAATTTTTTAAAACATTATGACTATATTATGAATTAGGGGCAAATGTTGTTGTTATAAGAGGAATTTTTTAATTAAAAAGTTAACGTATACATATTCTAGAATTTAGATTATTTGGTTTGTCAAAGTTATAAAATTGCATATTCTAATTTTAATAGATGAAAATACATCATAAATTAGAAAAAAAAAAAAAAAAAAGTTCTACCAAATTAGTAGTGTCAACATATCACTGGACCTTCAAAATAGATAATATCAATTAGGATTGGTTTGCTTAAGATTAAAAATTTACATTTAAATGATATATGATGATATAATATGGGGTGTGTGAGTTGAAGTCTAGGGTTCAAAGTTTGGTTGAGAATTTAGAAAATTTGTTGATTGTCGTTATCCACTTCTCAATTCACATAAACGTATCTAAATTTATTCTAAAAGATCCCAAATCTAAAATTTGAGTCCTACACTAAATAGATGATGCATTAAATAAATTAAAAATCACTTTTTGAGCAATCCCAAATCTGAAAATTTCAATCCAACACGGAATAAATTATACGTTGAGCAAGTTAAAATCCAGTTACTGAACATCCACGTTAGATGCGGACTAGTTAAATGCCAAACAGCTGCAGCCAAAACTTCTGCAATGCATTTCTCCTAAGAAAAATGGGAAATTTGATATCTTTTTAGTTGCATCCTAACACCTTTTTAAATGGGGAAATTAGTGTCATCCCAAGCGCATAAGCTCCGTTGAAACGCAACTCTAAATGGATACACTTGTACATAAGCTAATTGCCGACCTTCCATACAACAAGAGAACGATAACGATAATATGTCCCCAAATTACAGAACCCTGCTAATATATGAAACCCTATTCTTAATATCAAATGCAAAGTCTCTCTCTCTCTCCGTAATAACATGACAACAAGGCGAATTTGTTCAAGGCCAACACCAATTTTATCCAACTCAAAAATGTGCATAGGCTACATTTGCCTATATATATATTATGAAAAATGCTTAAATCCCTCTACGTATATACTAAAATGTTACAATAATTTATAAAATCATTTATCAACATAGTAATGATATTTTTGAATAGTTTAGATGTCAAAAATACAATTTTAGCATCAAATCATTTTATTATGTTGATTTTACACAGCAATCGATGATACACGTAATAAAGAGTAAATTTTAAATCAAGATGGGAAAAATGAATGGAGTTGGTAGTGAAAAACTCATTTCCAAGTTGGTAGTGAAAAACTAATCCAGGTAAAGCTGGACTACAGTTAACCAATAGCAGGTTGAATGATCATCCGCTTGCCACCTTAAGCCAGAGTAAATATCAACAGATGTCATCATACTAGGGAAGGGGAATATGAATTTGCTTAAACTTAATATCAAATGCAAACTATGTATGTCCACAATAACAGAATAACAAGGAGAAATGGTTTAAGGCCAACACTGCACAAACATGACCACAAATCCTACAATTTTTGAAGTTTTAATCCTCTAATAGGAATCCACCTGCATCCACAATAACAAGGAGAATCTGTCGGACCGGCACATCTCAATTTCCTTCAACATACTCTTAACGACTTTCTGTTAGTAGTATTATAACCAGTCCTCATCACCCACAAAATATCTGCACACACAAAAGGAAACCAAAGACAACAAAAAAAAAAAAAAAAGAGAGAGAAAAAGTTCTTTAGTAGAGTTCATTTCCGAGTTGTTTGTAAAAAATAAGCCTCGCAGAGCTAAACTTATGAGTTAACCAACAGCAAGTATATTGATCATCTGCTTACTACCATAAGTCAGAATATCAACAGATATGTCATCATACTAGGGAAGAGGAATAAAATTGTCGAGTAGTATGTCCTTTTTATAAACCTATGATACAGTAGGAATTCACTGGCTTATTTACCTAGCCATTGGCTAATGGTCCTGTGGGAATGTTCAATTCATTCAGTTGCAGGATCTCAAATGTGAGATAAGAAAACATGTGATATGGTGCGAAATTAACTGTAAACATACAGAGAACAAAAGCAAAACAAAACAAAACAAATTATCTTCCAGGACTGAATCACATATCTGCATTGGACTGCCTTTAGTAATAACAAATAGTGTAGATAACCAATGAATTTGGGTACAGTATTAAACCAAGCTGATTGCTTTGCTTGCACGAGAGAGAGCACGAGCGAGCTGCTATTTTAATTTGAGGACAACACAGGCATGAATGATGAATCCTACCAGAGGCCACCTTGCTGCCCTAGCTCGCTATGTCAAGTCAAAAACTGAGATTCAAAGACCTTGTTCATTATCTCCGGATATTCAATCAGGGCCCAGAAATTCACACATAAAAGACGAAGATGCATACCAAGACAATGAATTGAGAGATTAGAAACGACTCCACCCAGAATCACTTGCATCTCTGGACAGTTGTGATCTTGGCACTTTTTATCCCATCAATACACAGCAGCAGTTTTCAAGAGAGGCGATCCAACGTTACCAGCATCTGTTGGAAAACAAAAGCCAGAATCTTCCCCTTCTCATACTCTGTAGTTCCCTGGCGAGCAACCTTTAATTTCTCGGCAGCACTCTCCGTTTTGTCTAATGATCTCTGCATGCACAAGAGACGATTATACTTGCTTTGCCCTCACCCACTGAGTAAGACTGAAAATTTGGTTAAGGCTTCCCCTGGTCCACAGAAAGCCCTTAGGGATGGACCAAGAGGGTGTCTGGCTGGGGGGAAGAATTAATGCACTGTGTTGTCCAAAAAGCTGATTCCTAACTTGGATGTTTGTGCGCTTTTTGGGACTTCAAATTATACAGCTGAATAGATAAGTTCAGCTGAGCGACTCCAAAAAGCAGACTCCCACACTTTTTACGGAAAATAAGTGGGCTTAAACATGCCCACAGTGAGAACAGCCCAATAACAACATCCACAAGACCCACATTCTACCTCTAGTTACCACCGATAAATTGTAACAAGAGCATTGACTGCCATTGAGCAGGCAAATGTATTTAGCATCAAGTGAAGAAAGTGTGAAGCTAGATACAAGAAAGGACGCAAGTTCAATACTAAAAACAGAATGGGGGGAAAAAGTTATCACCCAAGAAGCAGTAAGAAGCACTTTTTTTAAAAGGGAAAAAAAAAAAAGGCACGACGTCAGAGAAAAGTAAAGAAGACGCGTCAATTACGAAAAACAGAGAGAAAAATAAGTACTCAAGTTGTTTCTGAAAGATCTGGGATTCAGACAACCATCCTGGTCTGAGGCCTGAGCTAAACGCTGGATAATGTCTGTTTTCGTGATTTCTTTCAAGGACAACCATTAAATTGTATTAACTAAAAATTTCATACAAGGAAAACTGGGATGAACCTAGAAACTGCAAAGGCACAAAAAAATAGACAGATGTAGCAGGCCATAGTAAGTACTGATATCGTGCAATCTCAACACTAATTAAAATCAAACAAAACCAATGGAAACAATCTTCATGGATCATGACGATTTTGTGATCCAACAGAAAAATGGTCAAAGGAAAGATTAATCAGGAGACAATATTGAATAAGAACCCACTATCCACAGTGATCAGCAGCATGCCAATATTGAAAAAAGAAAGCTCAAAGAGAAGATATTGTAATGAAAAATAAATCAATAAAAAATCCTCCAAGTCATGTTGTCGCGTTAGACAAAACGAAAAAAACATTTTTTTAATTTATAATAACAAGTTAGCATGATTTTAAGGTTTAGATTCATCAATGAACAATCAAACCCATAACCATACGGTTCAATCATCATCATAAGACATTTCCCACCTAAGTGGGACATAGCCACCCATTTGGTTCAGTAAAATGAATCCCTACCTCAAAAGTCCCTCTAAACTTTCAATAATCATTTGAGAAGAAATTCAGTGAAAAAGTACCACTTTTTTTCCTCATTTATCTTCTTGACACTCGTAAAAAGGGAGAGTAGAATGCAACCTGGAATACTAACCTCAGATAACTGTGCTAAGCCTTCAAATCCACCACTTTTCCGACCCTTCCCAATTATAATCCATGGTCTTGAAACAATGAAAAAGACAAACTGATTTATCTCACACAAAAAATTACTGTCTCTTACAGAAAGGGCAGTAGTAATAGAATTCTCACAAAGCACATAACAAAATCAAACATGGTATTGGGTTCATACACAAAAAACAGGAAATTAACTTCCTAATTCCCTTGAAAACTTTGTTTTCTAGTTGCACAAAAACAGCTACAAAATATATATGACTTTCCAATATTGAACAAAAATCATTTGTTTGCACAAGCATTAAATAATAAGCCTGACCATCCAGACAATTTTCAAAGCTATCTTTACTGGTGTTGAAAATATAACAAAGTTGATAATCAAATATATCCCTTCCCTTCCACTGTGAATACCATGATAACATAACAAACTATTTAGCTTGTACTGAAATGATGAACTTTGTTATTCAAATTCTACCCCTCTTATCGTTATCTTCCCATCTCATGCCATGCACGAATCCAATTCATAACTATGGACCACCTAATTGCATAATTATCCTAACTATGTCAGAGAACTGCTAGGACATATGATCATAAATAACATCAAGATTACGGTAATAATTTGTGCCTTGTTGGGACATTTTTCTGTTGCAACAACAAAATCTACCCATAATGCATTCAAAGAAGCTTATACGAAACTTCCCCAAAGACTCAAAATTTACTGCTGCTATCTAATTAAATTGTAAGCTAGTAAAATGCACAACTTCATCAACCCCAACATCAGTCACTTGTGCTATTGCTTTTGTTTAACACAAAGTTGTTCCTTTCTCTTCAATTATGACCATTCATTATGAACAGTAAAGATAAAAATAAGGACATATGTTACCATACCTTCCTTTGGAGGATATTATGAAGTAAGATGGATTGACTAGAAATCCATACAACTTTTCAAGATCCTCATTACTTTCCAAAAATATAGTTCCCCGTGTATAAGTGGCTGATGACGAGTTGGGGCATATCTGGGCATAACATCTAATTGATGTTTGTTGATGTACAAAGTCCACAATACTTGCTGCAGATAAATCGACTTCAATATTCTCAATCACAATATAAAACCATTCACCATTTTCCTTCAGACGTTTTGCAAAATGACATTCACTTTCAGGGTCCCTATCGTGTGCAAGCTTCTTCTCAACATTGCTAACACCTACGTTACAAAAATTGAGAAAAGAGTCATAACAAGAATCAATTCCTTAATCTAAACCAATTTCAACGGAAAAAACAGACAACCTGTAGATGTATTGGCTAATTGGCACTTCAGACAATCTGGCTCTTCCTACAATGACATGAAACAGTGCATTAACCACTACTATCAAATTGGGCAAAGGAAATCCAGAAGTTGCATCCTCAATCAACAAGAAACAACTAAACAGAAAACACAGACGCACACACAAAAGCCATACAATTCCAGAAGACAAGGTTGCCACATTCATTTCCTAAAAAGAGGTTGAAGATCATACAATGTAAATATGGCACATATTCAAGTCCAAACCAACCAACCCAACAAGCACACACCATGAATTGACCACATCTAATGACCTATGAAAAGCCATATATTTCAAGAAGACAAGGCACCGATATTCATTTCCTAAAAGAGGTTGAAGATCATAAAATGCACATATGGCACCTATTTAAGTCCAAACCAACCAACCAACAAGCACCCACCATGAATTGACCACATCTAATATGTGGCATAGACCATGCAACAACAATGACGACAATGCAACAATAAGCACCCACCATGAATTGACCACATCTAATACATGGCATGAACCATGCGACAACGACGACGACGACGACGACGACGACGATGTAATAATAAGCACCTGCCATGAAGTGACCACATCTAATGACCTATGAAAGGCCATATAATTCCAGAAGACAAGTTACTACTACCAGTACTAGTACTAATACTAAAACTACTATTACTACTAAAAGAGGTTGAAGATCATACAATGCACGTGTGGCAACTATTTACGTCCAAACCAACCAAACAAACAAGCACACCTATTTAAGTCCAAACCAACCAATCCAACAAGCACCCACCACCAACACCACTGCTACTGCTACTGCTATAATAATAATGACAATGAAGGCTCTCTAATGCCCCTGTTTTGCTGCACTGACTGGCTGGGTCTACATAAATAGTTGCAGGCGGGGGATGCATAACTCACACTCTGGGCCCATCGTTTGAACATCCCTATTATCATAGATATGGTACGAGCATAAATTTTATATCATCCAAAATTCAGAGAAATGCACCCATGGTTTTCGTTGACATTTCTAGAATAATTTACCTTCCGCTCAGGAAACAATGGTTCAAGTACCGTGCCCTTGATCATTCTTAACTTTGTTCTGCGCAAAAATGAATGCAGAGAGAAACTAAGTCGTATCCTCCGACGATATAACAGACGAATATCCATGATGCTTGAGGATTTTATTGACCCTTTATTAGGGCCATGTTTCCAGCAAAGATCAAACTGACATAAGCACATCTCCTCTCCTTTCTCTGACAACGAATGCTCCTTATGAACTACCTGAAATAGCAATTATCTTAGGAATTCAATACCCAGGTAAAAGGTGAACTTAAATCCTATTAAATACAGCATCAAAGAGAATAACAGTCCTTAAATTGCAAATGATATCATTATTAATAAACACAATCATACAGTAAAGAACAGAAAATTCCGACTAAACAGTGTTGCAGACAAGCCCAACAGTAGGGGTGCAACTCAGATTACTTAGTGTCAGTGCACTGTTCATACTTTGATTCAGTTTACTTTGATGATGAACCTACCATACCATACCTACCTTATTCCAAGGCCTGGTCAATGGAATTTTGTACCAAAATTAGTTTAATTAACTCAAAATTTGCTACTAGCATATTGGAAAGTGGAAAAAAAAAAAAAAAAAGGCAGCCCGTTGAATCAAGCTCCCACATGTGTGGGGTCTGGGGAAGGTTCAGACCACCTTTGGCTCTATAGTACACAACCATAATTGGCAAAGCAAGAGGATGTCATGGAAAGTGAATCATCAAAAAGAGGAACAAGGAGAAATCTGTAAATGCATCTTTTATGCAGACCCAAAAACATGAAAAGCATAACAAATATAAGGCTTTCACGTGGACTTTCAAATATACTTGACAGATAGTAGCACTCCAATAATTCAAACATCAATAAACTAAAATTCTATTATTTATACGCATTTTATCCACACATATATAAATACATACATTAAAGAGGACTGATATGTCTTTTGGGTTGGCAATTATCCATTAATGGTGATTATTATGGAAATTGGGAAGGGGGACTTGCATTGACTTGCATAGATTTTAATAGGTGCGCAATTGAAACCAAACCCCTTCTCGGTGATGCAGGATAGCAGAAGCAGGGTACCGGACTGAACTCACCCAACAGGGCAAGGATGGGGAAATTAATCCTGCAGAAAATTGGGTCAGTCTGGTTCAATTCATAAGTTACCTAACTCAAGTTGCATCCCTACTGCCAATACGTTGAATTTGACAAGACAACCCTCGTGTCCTCCGGAAATTGCAGAACTTTCAAAAAATATTTTTAAGAGTTAATAACAAGTTTACTTCCATTTCAACAATATATTTGGGTTCTAAGTCTCAAGGACCTGCGAATTCCACCTTATATCAAGACTTGGGAGGGCCAACCACATGGCTTCCATGTTGAGAGTAAATGGCTAGAGGTTAGATCTCATCGACCCAAAGTATGAGGCTTAATCCATTTTCGATGATATACAAGTACAGGGTCATGTTTGTTTACCTTAGCAGCTAACAATCTATAATAATCCTACAACTTATTTCCAAATAGAGAGAGAACCAGAGAGAGAGAAAGAGCTTACCTTCTGAAGTTCTGCATCGTAGAACTTCAAGGCGCCATCGGGCGAAACATGTGCAGCGCACACAGTCATCCCTACAAGAGACTCCTCTTTGCAAAACCCGTGCTGCGGCTTTACGGACGCCGCCCGGAACCTCTCCTCGAACTCGTCCACAGCCGCCTCGTCTTTGAAGTCGGAAAAGTGGAATTTCAGTTCCCTCCCAGACGACAGCAAAAAGACTAACAAAACTTCCGAGGGGATTTGGATTATGGTGCTACAAACGTACCACGCATCGTCCTCGTACAATCGGAATTCTCGTTCGAACGTCATTAACGATATTGGCCTCGGCATCGTCCTCGTACCAAGGGAGTGAGATTGGGAATTGGGGATGGGAGACGGGGTATTGAGGGACACTAGCAAAGGACGGGGATTGCGTTTGCATCTAAGCCCTCTTATCCCTAAAACACGCGGCATCAGTTTGTTCGTTACCGCAACTCACGAGACCGTCGTAAGAAGTAAGAACTAGGGTTAATTTCAAACTCGGGAACGATACTCGGGCTGAGTAAATGTTCCTTCCAACTCACCCCAAAAACACTATTTAAAAACACTTTTTTTAATTTTTTTCTTTGTACACTTATTTATCTAAATATATTTAATATATAACCTAAGTTTTAAATATTTATTTTTAAAAAATTAAAAAAATATATACACATATTTAAAAATGACAAAAGCTAATTTACACATTAAACACATTTAGATAAAAAAATGTGCAGAGAAAAAAAGCAAAAAAATGTTTTAAATGAATCTTTTTGAGATGGGCTAAGCGGATATTTGCTTAGCCCCAACTAACAAGATCATTTTTCTTTCAAATATACCTACTATATTTGTCCTTAATTACAAACATACCAACTAAGTTTTAAAAACTTTCACATATACCTACTAAGTATTGATGAAATTCCATCCATACCCATTCAGTCAGGCACAATTAAAAAACATCATTATCCATCATATAAAATGTCCAAAATGTCTCTTATTATTTAATAATAAAAGTTATTCAACTACAACAAAAGTTAAATAATGTGATGGAAACACATCTGATGTGAGAGAAAAACTAGATAGAATGAGTTTTAACGGTCTAAATATTGCACTAATTACAATGAATGTTAGACTAATCAAGGATATTTTTAGAGTTTTAAAATTATTAAATGTTCATAACTATCGAGTTAGGTACATTTAAAATTAATAAAATACTTGGTGCGTATATATGAAAGTTTCAAACCTAGTAGGTATATTTGTAATTAAGAGTGAATGTAGTTAGTGTATTTGATATTAAACCAAACTAAGGCCTTTTTTAAACCATATAAGATTTTTAGATAGTTAGATGCGAATGAGAAAAGAGGATCATTTAGTCACCTTAAAATATATATTTTTATTTTTTACAAACATAATAAACTAGGTGAATTGAATCTATAAATAAAGTTTTAGTATTTTTAAAATATTTTAAAATATAGTGGTATCATTGTAATTTTTAGAGGACGGAAAATTATGACAATGTCACTATGTTTAAAAATCTTTAAAAATACTCAAAATATTTTAAAATGGTAAAACATGATTTATACAGTCAATTCACTTAGCTTAATGTGTTTCTAAAAGACTAAAGAACACCTAAAAATATGTTTTTAGCTCAACTTAAGTAAGGCTAAGTGTGTTAATAGTCAAAATCAACCCGTCAATCCAGTCGTCTAATCCATTTATAAATGGGTTCGAATTGAAATTTTTGAATAAATGGGTTATGATCCATCAACTCATTCAATCATTTAATTAAATAAATTGATTATATTTGAGATTTTCTAACCCGTTTAACCCATTTAACTTGTTTAATACATTAAAGTTATATATATATAAACTTATTGATTATTTTCTTCCGCTAAGTCATTCTTCCACTACCTAAATTTAATTTTCTCACCGCTACCCCAATTTCATTTTTTCATTACTGTCCTATTACCATTTCTCCTGCACCACTTATCTCTCCTTGCGTTAGAGTGTAGGCCTGCAAATCTTTACTATATAACTCATTAAAACTCGACAACTCATTTCTTAAGTGGGTTACGGTTGCTATTTTTTAAATGGTCCAGTAAACGTATTAGGGTTAAGATATTTTAAATGAGGTTAGGATGAGGATTAAGTTCTAACCCGTCCAACTTGATCTGTTAACACCCCTAAGTAAATGCTTACTTAGGCCAACCTAAGAGTATTAACCCCTCAAAAAATAATGATATATAAGTAATGAGTAAAGTTGTATTGGAAATGGATAAAGTTATGTTAAAAATTTTGTAGGGGTATATCTGTAGAAATGATTGAAAAGTAGGTTAATTGTATATGGAGATTGAAAAATAATTAAAAAATAAAATAGTTATGGATATTAAAATGTTTTTACTTAAAAAGTTTTGATTTAAAAAGTTTTAGCGTTTGTCAAACATGCCCTTAACATATTTGCTTTTTTGCATACCTCATGAAAGTCATGCTGTATTTTAGAAACTATTCTCTATTCTTAAAAAAATTATTTTGATTTTAAGATAAGATATCTATTTTTAACTGTTTGAAGGTCATAGTCCATTGTGGGAAAGGAAAGGAAACATGTTCACTTTGGCAACCTTACAAAAATATCTAAGGTTAGTACTCACGATTGTATTTTAATGTCCAATTACTATGAATGTAAATAACATGATAAAATAAGAGAAAAAGTGTTCTTTTATTAAATTTTTTTTTATATGCACTCTTGAAACTCAAGATAATTTATTTATGGTGTGTTTGGCAATAATAAAAAAATGTCAAGTAAAACTTTTCAATTTAAAATTCTTTACTCTTGATAGCTACCATATTTTTAATTATTTTTTTACATCTTCCTGTATAACTACCCTTTTTTAATCATATCTACACACTTATCTATATAACTAACCTATCTATTTTAACTTTATTTTCTTTATTCCTCATGAGTACCTCTGCTATATTATATCATTCTCTTCAAATTTAAAAATTTTTACACAAAAATCTTTTTATCTAAAAATTTTATTACTTCTAAGTCATAACGTCTTACTATAAATAATATAACTTGTAAATTTAGTTAATCTTTCTTCACTATAATATAATAATATGAGTTCGAGAGTTTTTTGAGTTTACAATATGATTACTCATTAGAAATGTTCAACAACTAGGCATATTTGATTTTTTATGAATTTGAGTCTTAATATGTCCAAAACATGTGAACGATAATTTATAAGTTTTTATGTTGAGATGTTTGGGTTGAATGATTAATTTAGTTATGAAGGTATAACTTTTCTATTATGTTTTCTTAATGGTTTTTTTTATTGCTAAATTTATTCGCACAAGCAATTCGTTGCTAGCTACATGGGACATGATAAATTGATTATAGGCCTTGTTTACCTAAATATTTCGATTATTCTAACTTTAGCTCATCCTAAAAGGCTTTTTTTATTAGAGAAAAATCTCAAGAAAATTTTGTTGTATTTAGTGGGTGAGAACAAAGGTCTTCACTACCAATATCAACAATTATTGATAAAAGCTTGTACAATCTTGCAAATTTAGGAATCAGCTGAGCATGGAACTGACGAAATTCATGTTGTTCACAAAGGAAAACGAAAGCTAACAACTTTGAAAAAATGTTCAAAACTATGCACAATATCATTGAGTATAAACTCTTGTTATTGAAGTACTTCTCATATGCCACTTATATTTATTTCATGTATTTTTCCTCGTAAGGGTGTGTTTGGTTGGGGGTAAAACTTTTGATGAAAATTTTTTTTAGTAAAAGTTGTCAAATTAATAAAAGATTATGTAATGTAATAGGAGTAATAATGAAAAGTAAAGAGAATAAAGCTTAAATAAATAGATTAGTTGTACGAGTAGTTGTGTAGAAATGATTGAAAAGTAGGATAGTTTGTATAGAAAAATGTAAAAAGATAATTAAAAATAAAGTAATTATAGAAAGTGAAAAAATTTGAATTAAAAAGTTTTTGTTAACATTTTTTTGCTCCAAACAAACACATCCTAAATCTCAACTATTGGGTCATGCTTAAAAGTTCAATCCAACATGCTGTTGGATTTTAGTGGTTAAATTTGTCATGATTTTAGTGGTTAAATTTGACATGACATGGCAACCAAGATGACCCTTATATGCATGACTTTGTTGTCCTTAAATTACAACAATGGCATCTTTTGTCTTACAAGTGAAGCATGTTGGTCCCGAGTTAATAGCAAAACCCAAGAGGAGAGGGGTGAATTGGGTTCTTATAAAATTCTTTGGTAAATTAAAAACTTAACCCCTTGAAAGCTTAATCCCCTTGATTGATACAAATAAAGAGTAATGAAATAATGAAAGCAATAAAGTAAAACAGTATGCATGATTTATAGTGGTTCGGGCAACCTCTCCCTACTCCACTCTGTTGGTCCCGAGTTGATGGCTAAACCCAAGAGGGGAGGGGTGAATTGGGTTCTTTAAAAAATCTTTGGTAAATCAAAATTCTTACCCCTTGGAAAATTAATCCCCTTTTGAAAGCAGATGGAGAGCAATTAAGATAAAACAGTAAAAAGAAATAGAACACAAGATTTATAGTGGTTCGGGCAAACCTTCCCTACTCCACTCTTCCAAGCTCACACTCCGTTGTGACTTGGGTTCCACTATGTATTCCTCGAATACATTTAGAGTCGCCGCTCTCTTCTAGATTCCAGCTCTAGGGGGCATATACAACTAGAGCCTCTTGCTCTCTTCTAGATTCTAGCTCTAGGGGGCATAAACAAATCACTGCACAAGTAGGTGATGAGTCTTACTCCAATCACACCCTACTTTGCATACACTTGATCTTAGCTACCCAAGCTAAATCAAGTTCAATACAACAAGACTTTAAAATAAACAAAACTACACTTTACAGAGATGTGTAGGCAGGTTGAGCTCGAGGAAGGAGATCAGAAGCAGCTTGGATGATTCTTGTTGAAGTAACTTGCAATTTGAAGCTCTCTTCTTCCTTCTCAAGTATATGAACCACTCAAAAACTGGAGAAAAGCAAATGGGATTCCTTTCTTGCACTTCTTTTCTCTCTTTAGGCTTTGTAGAGTATATAGTAGTATCTTGTATTGTGTATTCTCTTTTGTTCACGTTCATTTGAATGTCCTTTTATAGAAGGAGAGGGATTTGAACGTTGTAGAGGTAGTTGGCGCGCAATAAATGAACTCCAACATTCAAAAATTCGAACGTTATACCCAAGTCGAAGGTGGAGTCGACTTGGGATGCGACTCAAATTCTTCAGATTCCCAAGTTTGAGTTTTGGTCGACTTGGCTTCAGACTTCGACTCAAGTCGAACCTGAAGTCGACTTGGCTTGCGACTTGACTCGGGTTTTGCTGAAAGTGCTTTGATCTTTATTTTGTCTGCTTCTATCATCCTTGGCTTTCTTTCTTTGAATCATTTTCATTATGACATGATTCTTCATACTTGTAGATCTTGTTGATTTTGAATATCTTGAGCTTGATCTTTCTTGAACCTTGTGAGTTATTAGATTGCTTGAGTCTTGCTTGGTTGATTTTTGCGCCTTGCTTTGTATCTGACTCAATTGGTCTTTAAGACTTGATAGACTTGATTTGAAGCTTACTTGCATCTTAGTCTTTGAACTTGAGTGAGAGATTCTTTGAATATGCTTTGAAACTGCATCTTTGAAGTCTGAACTTCTCAAGTCGCGGATGGAGTCGACTTTGTTTCCGACTTCACCCAAGTCGCACCTGGAGTCGACTTGGCCTACGACTTGGGCAGCTTCATGCCCCAGAATTCAGCTCTGGACGATTGAGGTCGATAGCGAGGTCGACTTCATCTACGACTTGGCTACCCAAGTCGCATGTGGAGTCGACTTGACCTGCGACTTCACCTGCAAGTTGATTTTTCCTTTGAGGTTCTTTCTCAAGTTGATAGTTGAGTCGACTTTGGGATCGACTTCATCCTAAGTCGAAGTCCAAGTCAACTTGGGGATCGACTTGGCTACTTAAGTTCCTTAAAATAAATGGCAAACTCATTAGTCCTTTAAATATACTCAAGTTTGTTGTTGTTAATCATCAAAACTCAATCTTTAGTCAATTTTGTTTTGTTTTTAAGCATTGTTTCCAACACACTCTTCCAAGCTCACACACCGTTGTGACTTGGGTTCCACTATGTATTCCGCGAATACACTTAGAGTCTCCGTTCTCTTCTATATTCTAGCTCTAGGGGGCATATACAACTAGAGCCTATGCTCTCTTCTAGATTCTAGCTCTAGAGGACATCAACAATATACAGCACAAGTAGGTGATGAGTTCCACTCCAATCACACTACTTTGCTTATACTTGATCTTAGCTACCCAAGCTAAATCAAGTTCAATACAATCAAAGTGAAAAATAAGAAGATCTACACTTTACTGAGTTGTGTAGCAAGTTTCAGCTCGAGGAAGATTTTGTAGAAGCAACCGATTGTATATCGTTGAAGCTATTTGCAACTTTGAAGCTCGTTCTTCCTTTGAAAGTGTATAGATCACTCAAATTTAGAGAAAAGCAAATAAGAACTCTTTCTTGCACTTCTTTCCTCTCTTTAGACTATGTAGTGTATATTTTCACGTTTGCTTGAGTGTCTATTTATAGAATGGGGAAGATTTGAACGTTATAGAAGTGGTTGGCGCGCAATAAATGTTCTAACGTTCAAAAATTCGAACGTTACTTTCCCAAGTTGCAGGTGGAGTCGACTTCGTCTGCAACTTGGCTTCCCAAGTCGCAACTGGAGTCGACTTTGTGTGCGACTTCAGTTCTGCAGTTTCCAAGTCTGAGTCTAGGTCGACTTGATTTCAGACTTGACCTCAAGTCGATCTTGGAGTCGACTTGGGTTGCAACTTGACCAATTCTTTGTGCCAAAAATACTTTGATCCTTGTTTGATTTTCTTCTACCTTGGCTTCCTTTCTTCAACAGTCTTCTTTCAGGATTAGCTTCACATTTTGTAGACCTTGTGAATCTTGGAGAGCATGAAAACTTGAAAGGTTGATTTGCCTTTGATTCATCCATCTTGCTTTCTTTTGATATAAGTCTTTTGAGTTTCTTCATCTTGAAATATGCTTGGAGCTTTTCCTTGGACTTGAGAAACTTAAGTTGATCTTGAAATGAGCTTGCACCTTTGATTTGGATTTGAGAAAACTCAAGTTGATTCTTGGAATGAGCTTCCACCTTTGATTTGGACTTTGAAAAACCTTAAGTCGATCTTGGGGTCGACTTTGTCTGCGACTTCACCCAAGTCGCAACTGGAGTCGACTTCGTCTGCGACTTCAGGATGTTTCTGCCCCAAATTTAGTACTGGAAGGATTTTGTCATCTCAAGTCGATGCTGGAGTCGACTTCGTCTGCGACTTGGCTTCCAAGTCGCAAGCGGAGTCGACTTCGCCTGCGACTTCAGTATATTTAGTCTCCCATTTTCAATGCTGTCCAGAAAATGCTACTTGAAGTCGCATGTGGAGTCGACTTGGGTATCGACTTCACCTCAAGTCGAAGTCCAAGTCGACTTGGAAATCGACTTGGCTATTTCCTTTCCTTAAAACATTCAACATAGTCATTAGTATTCAATTTTTACTCAAACTTAACTTTGTTAATCATCAAAACTCATGCTTTGGTCAATTTTGTTTCTTTTAAACATTGTTTCCAACAAAGCAGTCAGCTTTGTGGCTAATGCATTCAAAGGTATTACAACTTTTTGCTTCCCATAGCTTCTATAATTTTTGATGCAGTCCAATGTAGCTAGGTGATTTAGGTCTTTAAGGATGGTATTTTTCTTTCATTTTCTGTATATTTATGATATTGTCTTTTATTTTTCTTTCATTGTCTCTATATTTATAGTTAGGTTCCATCACAAGTTCCCTAAATTCACACAAAATCTTGCTTATAATGAAACATGACTTGCAGGAGATATGGCCATGCATGTAAGTGAGTGAAATATGTTTTGATATTTTCTCTCATCATTCAGCAGTTCACTCTGCCTTTGTAAATGGGATAAGTAGTGGTCTAGTGTTGTCACAAGTTCCAGTGGAAAGTTGAAAACGTGCTCCATTGGAGAGTACTTTGTCCCTTTGGTTGACCTATATCGGTATATGATCAATCAGACAACTCTCGGTTACACTCGTCTCTGTAGCTATTTGTGTTATTTTTCACTACAAATTTAAAAATGAACTTCACTAAAAACCTCTTACTTCCATGTGCAAAATGAAGTGGATGAGGAGCCAATGACAGATGATATGGGTGTGATATAATCAGCAAATCAGCAATTGGTTTTGGTCTACAGTTGCTACTGAACTGCTAATCAAGTTTATCTCATCCATGAAACATAGTTTCATTCATAACTTTTTTTTTCCAACCAATATTGATGCTTTCTGAATTACTGGTCAATTGTCCAAAATCTGATTTTATCTTTCAATTGTGGATTCTAATTTTTGATTTGCTCATAGAGAAATGTAGCGTTGTGGGAATACAATTATATCACAGAGAAATGCATGTCTGTAATTAGACTCAAAATCTATAGCAGAGAAAAGCGGCCTTCCAACCACGTTGCTTACGAAAATGTTTACTTTCAGCTCTTGCCATTTTTACTGGACGGCTGTTCCATTTTTATAGGGCTTGAGTCTACTTGGCCGCATGATGATGGGCGGGTGGGGAGTAATTAAAAATATACATATATGTGCATATGATATAGTTATTCACTTGTGGGAGAGAGCCCGCTGCTCTCTTGGATATTCCCAGTGCTTAACTTCTCTTCTTTAGTTTATGAGTAAGTTAGGGTGTTTAGTAAGGAGAATGTTTCAATACACCAGGGTGCAAAATCTTATTTTTTTATATATATTTTTGAAATTTTTTTAATAAGATTGTTAACCTAAAAGTATTTAACTTACATATTAAGTTTTACAATTTTTGTAGACATGTGAATATATATTTTTGATTTTTTAAAAACAGGGTATTTTAATCACTTACAAATGGTTAAAGTACCCTTTTTTAAAAAAAATTATATATACACATATCTAAAAGTGGTAAATTTTGACTTATTGATTAAATACAACTATATTAACAATCTTATAAAAAAATTCAAAAATATATATAAAAAATGAAGTTTTGCACCCTAGTGCACAGAAACATTCTCTGTTTAGTAGACTTGCTTTCTATAACTCTACATAGCAAATGCCATTTGTTTCAATGCAAGCAGATAGATTAAAATTTTAATGCATGTGGTTAAAAACTCTATCGTTTATTTTTTCAAAATCGTTTTTTAAAATTTTTAATCTAGGTGTATTTAATTTATAATTCAAGTTTAACCATTTTTGAAAATGTGAATATATTTTTTATATTAGTTTTAAAAAAAGGGTAGTTTAGTCATTTAAAAAGTACCCAAAACTCCTATATTTAAGAAAAAAACATATAAATATTTTCAAAAATGGTAAAACTTAATTTATTAATTAAATATAGATGGATTAAAAAGTTTTATAAAAGAAAATTTCAAAATAATAATAATAAATAGGATTTTCAGCCAAATGAGTTGAAATTTCAATGCATATGGTTGCATTGAAAAATTCTCTGGAGCACATGGTATTGCTTCTCTAGATAATTAAATTATGAGGATGTTTTAATGCATTTGGCTGCAAAACACATATTAAAAATTTTTGTCTATAAAATTCTTAATTTAGATAAGTTTAATTTATAAATCAAGTTTTACTATTTTTAGAAATGTATACATATATTTTTGATATTGGAGTTTTATTTCTTTTTAAATGACTAAAATACCCTTATTTTTAAAAATAAAATATATATTTACACATCTCTAAAAATGATAAAACTTAATATATAAGTAAATACACTTATATTAAGAGTTTTATAAACAAAATTTGAAACAATAAATGAAAACAAAATTTGCAGCTGAATGTATTAAAATTTTAATGCATTAGAATAAGCCCCATTAAGTCCTCAATGGCTCTTACATTATGATAATTAAAAAGGAAATAATTATCTTATAACTATAATGTTTGCCCATAATTTATATTACACTCACAACATTTTAGACTTTTTGTATATTTTACCTTGTCATGTAGTTGAAATAATAGTTAATTATCCCATTGAAAAGATAATTTTGTCTTTTTATAATTTTTTAATTGAAATGATTCAGCTCTAATATGACTCAATTAATATTAGCAAATCATTAAGTTATGACTTCAAGTGATTCAAATACAAAATTAGGGTTAAATCATTTCAATTAAAAAAATTTTGAAAGGGTAAAATCATTTTTCAATGGAATAACTAATGTTTGTTTTCACTATGATAGGAATTTCTCGTGAATGTTGTAGACATAAAAGAAATTTTTAAAAATGTTGTGAATATATTATGAATTAGAGGCAAATGCTTGTTTAGTATAAGAAGAATTTTTCCTAAATAAAAAGTTAACATATATATGTTTTGGAATTTAGGTTATTCGACTAGTTGAAGTTATAAAATTGTGCATTGTAAATTTAATAGATGAAAATACACAATAAATCAGAAAAAGAAGGTTCTACCTAGGGTGGGAATTGGTAATGTTAGCATGCAACTAGCCCTTGAAAATAGATATCATAACTTAGAGTTGGTTCGCTTAAGGTTAAAAATTTACATTTAAATAATGTATAATTTTATAGCAGCATGAGTGTCGAAAATTATTAAAATGTAAAATTTTATGTATAAAATAATAATTAGGTCTTGGGCATATTTTTCATTTTATTGAGAGTTAATAGTCCATAAATAACTCCTTAAATGTATGGCGTGATGAAAATTTAGACAAAGTATGTAAGTATCTTTAAAATTTTGAAAGTTGATAGGTATAATAAGAATTAAAAATAAAATTCTTAAGTATATATGGAATTTGAGCAAATTTTTATAACTAGAAATAGGAATTGATCTTATTAACCTAAATTCAAAAATAAAGTCGAGATAGGTAGACATGTCCTTAATATGGATGTAAATTAGATCAACTAGTACAGTATCTTCAATCCTAAAGCTATTTGTAAATTGTGAACTTAATTCTACATTTAACCTTACTTTTTAAACTTTAACCCAACCTTTAAATTAAATTTATATAAATTTATTCAGCTTTAAGTTACAAATCTAGTTACAAAATATATATTATTTAACTTTTTGTGTAGTTAAATTAAAAATTTTCTTTTATACCTTCAACATTTACCTAAAATTCCTAATATAACCTTAAAAAATCCCTCTTATACCCATAATATTTTATTATATGTTTCTATCATTCTGATTTATTTAAAATGTAATTGCCCTATTAAAAAAACCATTTTGTTCTTCTAAAGTTTTTTAATTGAAACAATTCAACCTTAATACAACTCAATTGTGATGGTAAATTGTTTTTTATAATAAATTGTTAATCTATATATTAAATGATTCGAGTATCATATTAGGGCTTAATCATTTTAATTAAAAATTTTAAATGGGCAAAATTTTCTTGACAATACGGGAAAGACTTTTTTGACCACATGTATAACATAAATCTATAGCGAAATATTGTTGATGTTAAAGAAATTTATGAAAAATTGAGTATACTAAGAATAAACATTGTAATATAAAATTAATTTTAAAACATAAAATTTGTATTACATAATAAAAATTAATCCTTTTCTGAAAATATCTTTTAATTTATGACATATGTAGTAACATATTTGCTAAGTCATCTTGTTTCAAAGCAATAATGTGTAGTTAATGCTTGTGTATTGTATAATTTTACAAGTCAATCTTAAATTACTAATTTCTATGGTTGATCTTATACAACTAGTTTTAAAAAGTTTATTATATTTTACAATGACACAAAATATTGGGTTCGGTAGGATCGACGATTATCTAAACCAAGTGAATCCATTTTTGAAATTAGTTTAGTTCAAATCGATTATACAATTTATTTTTTCAACATATTTAACCCAATTTTATCATAAATTGAGTCGACTTAGAGGTATTTAGGTTAAAACCAACCTACGTACATCCGTAATTAAAAATACAAACTATATTTTTCAACTTTATTCTTACTTTCTCAAAAATTTCAAATTATTTATGATTAGCTACACTATAGATCCTAAAATAACTAGCATGTAAATTTGATATAAGTTTTTAGAATAAGGGAACGTTTGTTTCATTATAAAACTTTTCAACTAGAAGTTTTTAATTTAAAATTTTTCATTCATCATAATTACTCTATATCAATTTTAAAATTATATTTTCAACATTTAAATCATCAAAACATTATTTCTATATAAATTAATGATTTTATAAAGTATTATTATATTCTAATACCTTTGTAAATAGATCTAAGTGTTTTTCATAATTTTTATATGAATATATTTTTCCACGAACGTGCCCGGAAACATACTTAATTGGTATAAAACTTGGTCTCTTTGTAAACAACTAATGTTAAATAGATTAAATGGACTGAATTTTTCATCAATGGTTAAAATCTTAAACATTAAGAGAGTTACACAGAAGCAGAGCTCATATATGTAGGCCCCACTTCTATGTAACTATACATATATGAAAAATAATCTTGTGCAATCGAATTGCATCATAATCATAATGCAGTCTATTGTAAAATTGGTCACATATATTTTAAAATGTTAAAAGATTTCATATAATCATTTATCTATATATAACATACTTTAGACTGTTTAAATCTTGAAAATGTTATTTTAAAATTAATATTTATGTTAAACTATTTTATTGTGTTGATTTTGTACAATTTCAAGATGGGACACATACACATGCTAGATTTGCATGAAAATTAGTATGTTATCAAAATAAATTATTCTAAATACAATGAGAGATTAGATTTTAATTTTAATATATGTTTGGTCTATTTTTAGGTTAGGTTGTACCATAATTATGATACAATCCATCTGTACTTGAATATTTTCCTATATATAACCAATTCGGTGCGGTTAAGTAAGTTACGATGCAATTAGCTAAAAATGGTCCCGACATACATTTAAATGCGTTGATATTTTATATAATTATTTATCCATATATAAATTATATCTAAAATAGTTTACATGTTAAAAATAACTTTACAATTGTTATTCACATCAAACTATTTTATTATGTTGAATTTGTACCATTTTCAGATGAGGTCTACACACGCATCTAATTTGGATGAAAATTGGTATACTAATAAAATAAATAATTGTAAATACAATAAGTAGAGTAGATTATAATTTTATGATCATGTATGGCCCATTTTGAGTCAGTTATACCATAAATTATAGTGTAGTTAATTACACTGGAATATTTGTCATATGTGCGTGTGTGTGCTCCGCTTTTAGATAACTAGGTTACATAAAAGCAGAGTTATGTAACCCTTAATTTTTAAAATTTTGATCATTGATAGAAAATCTAATTCATTTGTTGTATTTAGGAGATCCAGTTTTATCTCAATCAAGTATGCATATGGGCCACATTTTTTAAGAAATATGTATAAAAAACTCTTAAATCTATTTACATATTTATTGGAATGTAATAATATTTTATAAAATAATTTTTCCATATAGAAATGATATTTTAGATGATTCAGATATTGAAATACAACTTTAAAATTGATATTTAGAGTGAAATCATTTTATTACATTGATTTTCAATGAGGGTCATGCAGTGATATTAGGCAAATAAATTTTTTTAAGATACTACAAATGATGCTAAATACAATAAGTGGAGTAGATTTTCCATCAACCATCAAGATTTTAAATATAGATGAGCCACATAGAAAAAAGAGTTTATCAGAAGCTGAACCGATAAATATATATGTATATCAAGCCCACTTTTATGTAATGGAGTTATATAGAAATGGTTCTATATAACCCCCCTTAGTTTTTGAGATTTTGACGTTTTATAAAAATTCAATTCATTTATTATATTTAACACTATTTATATAGTTAGAAGACCAAGTTTTATCCAAATTCAATATGCGCGTAGGCCGCATTTGCTTAAAAATAAGTATATTTATGCAGAAATTAAAAAAAATACCTAAATCCATTCACGAATACACTAAAATGTAGTAATACTTCATAGAATAATGTATCCACATATTTATGATATTTAAGATGGTTTATGTGGCGCCCCGAACCGAGGCATCACATTTGTCCTTTTGTGGGAAGTTTCCTTTTTCGTCTTTTATGATTAAGTTAATCCAAAGTGATTAACTTAACATATTCTTTAATCCCACGTTTACTATTCATATTTCACTATTCACGTGCACTATTCATCTAAATTCCATAAATAATTATTTTAACCTTTATTCCCACATATTTTCCATACTCATGAATATATATTTTATTAATATATTATCTATGGTTTACAACCCTAGGGTTTCATACACGTGTCTAGGATCGGGGTTTCACAATTCTCCCCCCCTTACAATGGGTTTCGTCCCGAAACCTATCATTTTCCATCACGCTTCTGCTGCGCGCTTTTCTTCTTATCATATCATCAATCATTGATCATTAATCATCAAATAGTCATAGCATCATATCTCATAAAGAGGTTAGTATTAACCATTTTTCATTCCATATATACGTGACATGCATGTGTAAATAAATTTGATTTTATAGCAAAGAATCATCTCTCCATCAAAATATCCTCTAGTCATTAATCTTTCAAAAGTCAAAAGAGACTTTTGCTAAACTTCCTTAATACATACATATTGCCTAGTAAAATACTAAGGCGAGACCAACTAGGTCATCTTTACTTTCATCTTACTTTCTTTATTTACTCATCATAGAGGAAACTCCTCCCTTGCCTGTCTTCCAAAATGCATTGGGATTGGAAAGAATCTCAAACAATTTCTTTCTTTCCTTCATCTATGACAGTCCAAATCATAGGAGACAATTCATAATATACAAATATTATGATTTTCATTTATTTTCTTTATTCACTCTTTCTATACTCATCTATCATTTCTTACTATGATACCATTCTTGTCTCTTCAAAAACATATAGATCTAGATATTATCTTTGTCTATCTATCAATTCATATTCTAATACTAACTTATGTGGTATAACACCTTTCCTATTATTCATAATTTTTCTCCTTTCATGCCCATTTACCAATCCTTACTTTAGTACCACTTTCTGTGGTATCAGACCTATTCTTTCATCATTCTTTATTTTTTTCTTCTCCCGCCTATTTACCAATCCTTGCTCTGATACCAATTACTGTGGCGCCCCGAACCGAGGCGTCACATTTGTCCTTTTGTGGGAAGTTTTCTTTTTCGTCTTTTATGATTAAGTTAATCCAAAGTGATTAACTTAACATATTCTTTAATCCCACATTTACTATTCATATTTCACTATTCACGTGCACTATTCATCAAAATTCCATAAATAATTATTTTAACCTTTATTCCCACATATTTTCCATACTCATGAATATATATTTTATTAATATATTACCTAGGGTTTACAACCTTAGGGTTTCATACACGTGTCTAGGATCGGGGTTTCACAGTTTAGATGTTGAAATATTACTTAAAATTGATATCTATATTAATTCATTTTATTATATTGATTTTATACATCTGTAGATGGGGCCCATATATAATAAGACTAAAAAAAATAAAAAGTTTTCCTTAACAATATAAATGATATTAAATACAACAATAGAGTAAATTTTTCATCAATTATTTAGATGTTAAAGATGGAGGAAGTTACTTAGAAAAGGGGGTTTCATAAAAGCACTCTTATTTCCACGACGATGCTTTTATGAAACTCCTTTCATTTTTAACATATAAATAATTGATGAAAAATTTACTTTATCTACTACTATGTTTAGCATTACTTGTATTATTATGTAAATTCTTTCATTTTTCTCATATCATTATATATATGACATATATACAAATATATAAAATCAACATAATAAAATAATTTAATGCTAAAAATTAATTTTTAAGTAATATTTTTAACATTTAAACCATCAAAAATATCAACCCTACATGGATAAATGATTTTATAAAGTATTATTACATTATAATGTATATATGTGAATGAATCTAATAATTTTCTTTAATTTACACATTAAGCAAATGTGGCCTCTGCACATATTGGATTTGGATGAAACTTGGACTTATAACTAAAAAATAATGTTAAATATAATTAATGGATTAGATTTTTCATAAAGTGTCAAAATCTTAAAATTTGATAGTGTTACATGGATCGCTTCTATGTAACACAATTAGATAAAAGCAGTCCCATATAACTCCTTAATTTTTAAGGTAATGATGATTGATTTAAAATCTAATCTGTTCATTATATTTAACATTATTTGTTTATCTAAGAAATCAAATTCCATCCAAATCAAGTGTGCGCATTGGTAGCATTTACTTTGTGCGCATTGGTAGCATTTACTCCAAAATATATATTTATGTGTAAATTATGAAAAATGCTTAGATCTATTCATACATGTATTACAATGTAATAACACTTTATAGAATTATTTATCCATATAGTATTAATAATTTAGATAGTTTACATGTTGAAAATATCATTTTAAAATTGATATTTTAGCATTAAATATTTTATTACGTTGATTTTATACATTTATAGACGAGACCTTTATACAGTAAAATTTAAAAAATAAAAGAGTTTTCAAGATACTATAAATGATGCTAAATACAATAGATGAAGTGAATTTTCTATCAACTATCAAGATTTTAAAAATGGAAGGGATTACGTAAAATAGAGGTTTCATAGAAGCAGGATATATATGGGACTCGTTTCTATGTAACTGGGTTACATAAAAGTGATCTCATGTAACTCTCTCAAATTTTAAAATATTAATCCCTTGAGGAAATCTATTAATTGAATTTAGCACTATTCATTTAGCCAAGAGATCAAGTTTGATCTAAATCAAGTATGTACATGAGTTACATTTGCTCAAAAATATATATACATATATTCGCATGTAAATTATAAAAAAAATTTAGATCTATTCACACATGTATTAGAATGTATAATACTTTATAAAATCATTTATCCATGAGTAGTGATATTTTAGATGGTTTAAATGCTGAAAAACTACTTTAGAATTGATATTGTTATGTTGAACTATTTTATTTCGTTGATTCTACACATATATAAATTAGACCCATATATAGCGAAATTTAAAAAACAAAAGAGTTTCCAATATAGTATAAATGATGTTCAATACAATAGATGGAGTAGATTTTCCATTAACTATCAAGATTTTAAAAATGGAACATAGAGGCGGGACCATATGTGTGTGTGTGTATATATATATATGAGAAATATTCAGCTGTAAGTACCTACATCGTAAGTTATGATGCGAATACCTTAAAATGGGTCTCACATGATCATAAAATTAAAATCTATTCTACGTTGTATTTAGAATTATTTATTTCATTAGCATACTAATTTTCATCCAAATTAGATGTTCATGGACCCTATTTGAACATGGTATAAATTGGACCTAATAAAATAGTTTGATTAAATAACAACACCAATGCTACTGCTACTGCTATAATAATAATGACAATGAAGGCTCTCTAATGCCCCTGTTTAGCTGCACTGACTGGCTAGGTCTACATAAATAGTTGCAGGCTGGGGATGCATAACTCACACTCTGGGCCCATCGTTTGAACATCCCTATTATCATAGATATGGTACGAGCATAAATTTTATATCATCCAAAATTCAGAGAAATGCACCCATGGTTTTCGTTGACATTTCTAGAATAATTTACCTCCCACTCAGGAAAAAATGGTTTAAGTATCGTGCCCTTGATCATTCTTGCCTTTGTCCTGAGCAAAAATGAATGCAGAGAGAAACTAAGTTGTATCCTCCGACGATATAACAGACAAATATCCTCGATGCTTGAGGATTTTATTGACCCTTTATTAGGGCCATGTTTCCAGCAAAGATCAAACTGACATAAGCACACCTCCTCTCCTTTCTCTGACAATGAATGCTCCTTATGAACTACCTGAAATAGCAATTATCTTAGGAATTCAATACCCAGGTAGAAGGTGAACTTAAATCCTATTAAATACATCATCAAAGAGAATAACGGTCCTTAAATTGCAAATGACATCTGTTGACATCCCACTATTGAGCCCAAAAATGGAAAAAATAAAACAAGGTCCAAACCCCAACCAAATTCAATGGAAAAGGAAGTCCAAGGAAGCTAAACGGGCCCTTCCGCACTCAACCCACGGAGCGAAACTCCACCAAGCCTCGAAGCAGGCTTTTCAACAATCAAGATTTGGCCCACAAGAGCGAAACTCCTACAAGCCACCTCAACGGGCTCCACAATGGCCCACCCAGCAACAACGGGCTTAGCCAAGCTCAAGTCCACCAAACCCAAGCATATGGACCAAGTCCAAAAACCCTTCAAGTGGCCCAAGGCCCACGATCTCAAACCAAGCTCAAGTATGTGGATCAAGTCCAAGCCTTCAAATGACCCAAAGCCCATGATCCCCAACTCAAGTACAAGCTCATGGACTAAGTACATGACTCCAAGTGGCCCAAGAGCCCACTCCTACATCTATAAAAGGAAGAGCACCCCTCCTCATTCAACACACTTGAGGAGAGGCATCCCAGAGGGGAGGACGGGAGTCTGCAGCAACGCCCCGACATCTCGCTTTTTCTGCTCTACGAGCCACGAGCTTCTCTTCCACGCCCCCTTTCCCATCTTTCCCATTCTCTCAAATATTTTTATTTTTCCCTTTTTCACGCCTATGTAAACCACCTCGGGTTGTCAGATTTCTCCATATTTGCTTCAACCTGAAGGTTGGAACCCGAGCTCTGTACGACTAGTGCCTAATTTCTTTAAACAGGGTCTGATCTCCCTTTAAAGATCAGTGGCGACTCCATTTTTCTTTATTTTTGTGTGTGCGTATTTGAGTTAATGCCCCGGCAAGGCGGGTGCACGCGGGTCCACGGATTTTAGCGTAATACGCTGCCGTTATGCTTCCGAATTTGTGACTTGACCTGTGTACGGTTGGCCCCGTCTTAGCCGTTATGCTGCCGAAATCATGAGAAAATGCCCATATGCCAACTTTTCTAAAAATGTGAAGCCTAACGTGTTTTAACCCCATGTGGATGCAGGAAATCTAAGCCCATGTTGCTGTCCAACACGATCCAGATTTTCAAGGCCTGAAAAAATCATTCCGAGCCCATTGTAGCGCACACGGCGGGTGCTATAACATCATTATTAATAAACAAAATCATACAGTAAAGAACAGAAAATTCCCACTAAACAGTGTTGTAGACAAGCCCAACAATAGGGGTGCAACTCAGATTACTTAGTGTCAGTTCATTGTTCATACTTTGATTCATTTTACTTTGATGATGAACCTACCATACCATACCTACCTTATTCCCAAGCCTGGTCAATGGAATTTTGTACCACAATTAGTTTAATTAACTCAAAATTTGCTGCTAGCATATTGGAAAGTGGAAAGAAAAAAAAAAAAAAAGGCAGCCCGTTGAATCAAGCTCACACATGTGTGGGTTCTGGGGAAGGGTCAGACCACCTTTGGCTCTATAGTACACAACCATAATTGGCAAAGCAAGAGGATGTCATGGAAAGTGAATTATCAAAAAGAGGAACAAGGAGAAATAAGTAAATGCATCTTTTATGCAGACCCAAAATACATGAAAAGCTTTCACGTGGACTTTCAAATATACTTTTGTTGACACCCCACCATTGGGCCCACAAAAATGGATAAAATGGACACGAAATTCAAGCCCAAGCAAATCCAAGACAAAAAAGAAGTTTAAGCCAGCTAAGCGGGCCCTTTCGAACGCAGCCCATGGGAGCGAAGCTCCACTAAGTCTCGAAGCAGGCTTTTCTACAACTTTGGGCCTCCACAACGGCCCACCCAAAGCAAACGGGCTTAGCCAAGTTCAAGTCCACCAAACTCAAGCATATGGACCAAGTCCAAGCCTTCAAATGGCCCAAGGCTCATGATCTTAAACTAAGCTCAAGTATATGGATCAAGTCCAAGCTTTTAAATGGCCCAAGGCCCATGGTCCCAACTCAAGTCCAAGCCCATGGACCAAGTCTATGACCCCAAGTGGCCCAAAAGCTCACTCCTACATCTATAAAAGGAGGAGCCCCCCTCTCATTTAAGACACTTGAGAAGAAGCATCCTAGAGGGGAGGACGGGAGTCTGCAGCAACGCCCCGGCGTCCCGGTTTTCCCGCTCTATGAGCTCCAAGCTTCTCTTCCACGCTCCTTTTTCCATCTCTCCCGTTCTCTCAAATCTTCTTATTTTCCTCCTTTTACGCTGTGTAAACCGCCTCGGGTTGGCAGATCTTGCCGTATTTACTTCAATCCACAGGCCGGAACCCAAACTCTGTGTGATTAAGTGCCTTATTTCATTAAACAGGGTATGATCTCCCTTTAAAGATCAGTGACAACTCTATTTTTTCTTTTTTTTTTGCGTGCGTGCTTAAGCTAGCGCCCCGGCAAGGCGGGTGCACACGGGTCCACAAGTTCCAGCATAATACGCCGCCGTTATGCTGCCGGATTTGTGACTTAACCCATGTATGGAAGGCCCTGTCTTAGCCGTTATGCTGCCAAAATCACGAGAAAACGCCCATATACCAACTTTTCTAAAAATGTGAAACCTAACGCGTTTTAACCCCATGTGGATGCAGGAAATCTAAGCCCACATTACTGTTCAACACGATCCAGACTTTCAAGGCCCGAGAAACTATTCTGAGCTCATCGTAGTGCTCGCGACGGGTGCTATAGCTTGACAGATAGTAGCACTCCAATAATTCAAACATCAATAAACCAAAATTCTATTATTTATGCGCATTTTATCCTCACATATATAAATACATACATTAAAGAGGACTGATATGTCCTTTGGGTTGGCAATTATCCATTAATGGTGATTATTATGGAAATTGGGAAGGGGGACTTGCATTGACTTGCATAGATTTTAATAGGTGCACAATTGAAACCAAACCCCTTGTCGGTGATGCAGGACAGCAGAAGCAGGGCACCGGACTGAACTCACCCAACAGGGCAGGGATGGGGAAATTAATCCTGCAGAAAATTGGGTCAGTCTGGTTCAATTCATAAGTTACCTAACTCAAGTTGCATCCCTACTGCCAATACGTTGAATTTGACAAGACAACCCTCGTGTCCTCCGGAAATTGCAGAACTTTCAAAAAATATTTTAAAGAGTTAATAACATGTTTACTTCCATTTCAACAATATATTTGGGTTCTACGTCTCGAGGACCTGCGAATTCCACCTTATATCAAGACTTGGGAGGGCCAACCACATGGTTTCCATGCTGAGAGTAAATGGCTAGAGGTTAGATCTCATCGACCCAAAGTAGGAGGCTTAATCCATTTTCGATGATATGCAAGTACAGGGTCATGTTTGTTTACCTTAGCAGCTAACAATCTATAATAATCCTAAAACTTATTTCCAAATAGAGAGAGAACCAGAGAGAGAAAGAGAGAGAGCTTACCTTCTAAAGTTCTGCATCGTAGAACTTCAAGGCGCCATCGTGCGAAACATGTGCAACGCACACAGTCATCCCTACAAGAGACTCCTCTTTGCAAAACCCGTGCTGCGGCTTTACGGACGCCGCCCGGAACCTTTCCTCGAACTCGTTCACAGCCGCCTCGTCTTTGAAGTCAAAAAAGTGGAATTTCAGTTCCCTCCCAGACGCCTGCAAAAAGACTTCCAAAACTTCCGAGGGGATTTGGATTCTAGGCTAATATTTCAAAATCGAAAACCCATCTTATACCAAAAGCTTTAATGGCTTTTGTGTGTGTGTGTGTGTTTCTGGTGGCTGTCTTCCATGAAAAAATATATATGAACAACAGAATGATCTTGACATTTCCACAATCCAATTCAAACGAATTGAACAACACAAGTCCCTAATAATATAGGATGCTCATCGGTTTCTAATTTACGAATGACTTAAGCATGCATGACTAAACATGGATTCGTGGCTGTTCTTTCCATGTCATCCAACAACATTAAAATAGGGGCATGAAATAATCCCAAATAAAGACTTTCAATGATATTTATTTTCATCTTATTTGATCGCTATAAAATTCAATAATTTGATAAGGCACGATTATTGAATTTTTCTATTTCGATTCCTGCATACGCCAGCAATAAATTCTGTAAAATATTGAAAAATAATAATAATAATTTTTGCATTTTTGCCTCTTCAGACATGTGGGCCCCACGGGATAAGATAGGATGAGATAAGAACTCTCCTAGATAGGGTGGTGAAGATAAAATTCAATTTTGAAATAAATTTTATCTCTACGGGATAAGATATGATGAGATAAGAATTATCATAGATAAGATTTGTTAAGATAAAATCTAATTTTAAAATAAATTTTATCTTATTCCTATCTTCCTATCCCTTAGAAGCTACGAGACTTCTATAAATTGGGGTGAGGACTTGATAGATGGGGATGATCGTAAGAAGGTTTGGGAAGTAAAGTGGCGGAAGGAGAAAATTTATTTTCTTCAAAGGCAAGTGGAATTTTATTGGAAATTGATTTTAGTTCAATGCTATGATTATTTTTATACAATTGTTATGTATAAAGCATGTATATTATACATATTATAATTTTTAGACTATGCTTTATATATTTAAATTTTATAATCCTAAATTTTTAGGATATAAAATTTTGCAGATAAATATGTTGAAATTTTATACTCGAAATTATATGCATTGAGATTTTTGAATTTTATTATGCATTTTATTTTATAAATGCATTGATATGTAATAAACATATGGATATTAGAATTATATTAATGATGTAGGTTAAGTACTTGATATATATGGTGAAAATATAATCATATATAGAGTAAATTTCTACGCAGAAAAGGAGTCGTTGTCCAGCGTGAATATTTGGATGGAAGAAAAGTTGAACGTAAGAAATTCCGTCAATGGAATTTCGCCTAAAGCATGAGAATCTTCTTTCAGCAATGAAAATTTTTCGTTGTTTTTTATATTTAAATGTATTTAATAACTTTGATGCTTTTTATGTTCGAATATTCTTGGAAATTGATGTGTAGCCTATTACAGCAATAAGGATAGCGAGAGAGAGGTCTAGGTGGGACCCATATGCAGGAACAGTAATGATTATGTGGCTTAATGTGGGCCGTTCATTCCATTTTATTGTGATTTATTCATTTTAACTCCGATTTGAATGATCAAATAGTCCATTTCTATGTTTTTTATATTTCTGGACTCAACGGAAGGGTTTGATTTTGCATTTGAGGCCTAATTTTTAATATATTAAATTAAATGATTATTTTATCATTTAATTAAGTTTTATTTGTGCCATTATCCATTTTCAAATAATTTTCTACTTGCTAGTCATGTTGAGACTAACCAATTATTTTTACAGGTGTACCAAATCAAGTGGGACACTAGCGTTTTGGGATTTACGAGAAGATTTTCAAGAATAATTATTTCTATTTATTTATTTTAAAGTCATGTATTGAAAATGATAGACTTGTAAAATATCTTTTTCTTTATGCCTTGATGTAATAATGGGAACATGACTAGTGGAAGTGGAATTTTGAAATTTTTATGAAATTATAATAATTAATTTTGCCATAAATGTGTGATTAATCTTGGGAAAATGCATTGAATACACGGCCTGGGATCACTTTTCCGGACCGGTATATTACAGATGGTATCAAAGCGGTCACACATATAAGATATGGCTTATTAATTATTATAACAAAAATTTTTTTAAAACAAAAAGAATTTTGAAATGAATTTACAAATCTAACCCTATGTTTTCTTTTTGAGTCCAGAAAATGGTCAGTTTGGGTGCATCAGTTTACCCTACACCTAAAAACCAAGGAAAGACTCTCCCTACTACCCAAGAAAGGTTAAGTGCCCTAGAAAAACAGGTTCTAACTTTGAGAAAGGAATCCTATTTACAGTACCAAGCCCTAAATAAAAAGCTGGATAGGATTCTAGAAGCTGTGGATGCTGTCACCCCACCTATACCTGTTAAACCTCGGGTTAAAAATCTAAACAGGGAGAAGGGTAAGAAACCAGTAACCCAATTAATAACTGACCCAGAAATGGAGCTAGATAATGAAACCTTGGCAGATAAAAGTAAAAGGCTGCGTACCCAAAAACCCATAGAGGATGAGAAGCCTAAGAAAAGAAAAGCTGAAACTCAGGCTGTATCTACATCTAAGACAGCTGTACCCCTACCTCAGATGGTTGGAACCCTAAAACAGGATAGTCCTTCAACTTTAAGGAAACCTTCAATACGGACTAAGGTTGCTGTTACAAAGCTTAAGATAACACCTATTAACATACCCAAAGCCCTAGATGAATTCAAAACTGCTGATGTACCCAATGCCATGGATGAGTTCAAAGCCGCTAATGTACCCAAAGGTAAGGATGTGCCCAAAGCTATGGATGAGTTTGAAGCTGCTAATGTACCCAAGGCTGTGGATGAACCCAAGGCAGTAGATGTACCTAAGGCTGTGGATGTGCCTAAAGAAGTAGATGTACCTAAGGCTGTTGATATACCTAAGGCTATGGGTGAGTTCCTTACTATACCCAAGCTAAAGGTAACGGTTGAATCTAGTCCAAAGCTGCAAAAGGAAGTTTCCCCTACTCAAGGACCCAGCCCAGATCCTGTCTATACTGAGGTAGAGACCCAAGAAGTACCTTCTCAGGCTACTCACAAGTTATCCTCTATGCAGCCACAGGGTCAAGACGTGCAGACTAGAGTTGATTCTAAGGAAGCCTACGCTAGAAAGGAACCAAGGACTTTTTATAACCAATGACCCATTTTAACTAAGTTGGTGTGTTATTTTTGTGGTACCAATGGACATACAGCTAAGGCATGTCCATATGGTAGTCGAGTTTGTTTCCTATGTCATTCCTTTGATCATCTCAAGGAAAATTGTCCTTTTAGCAAATATGCAAATTAGGTTGTAACATTTTTAAAAAAAATAATAATAATAAGTTACGATTGTTCCTGTTTGCTTAAGAATATTTATTGAGACCATATTTCTCTTCTATGCCAGAATGGAAAGTAATTCCGGTGATCTGAATGCCCAAACTGGTCACCAGAGCAATATCCTAGTAAAAAGCCGCGAAAGAAGCAGGCTAAGGACCAACCAGAAGCTGAGCCTAGAAAAAGGCCCAGTAGAAGGAAGGATAAAGCTCTAGTTGAATCTCCGACCAGAACTAACATGCTTGAGCAGCGTCTGAATGCAGCGTCTGAATGAACAAGAGAAAACCTTTGCAGTGTTTCAGACAGAGGCATTTCGTCAGTGGAAACAGATGCAAGCACAGCTAGAACAGATTGTTCAACAGCAATCATCAGCAGTGCTAAGAAACTAAGAGCACCGTCTCCACGGGCATGATGAACATCAGTCGACTGCTAGTATGCATGGGAGTCAGAAAGAAGGGTCAGATCAAAACCTTGATGCTCGGGTTTTAGAAGAAAAATCGGAATTTGGTAGGCAGGAAGAGAGGGAGGTCTCAAACCAGGCAAATAAAGGAGCTAGTGATAAAGCTCAAGGAACAGTTATAGAAAGTCTGAGTATTGCAACCACGGGTTGTCCCGAACAGCGAGAAATGGATCGGCGAGATGCTGATGCATTCCATCGTCAAAAACCCTCATCCTTTGCCGGTGGTGATTGTTTAGCTGCCGAGCATTGGATCAAGGCAATGGAAAAGATTTTTGACTTTCTGGGTTGTGATGATCGACAGAAAGTTTTATTTGCTCCGTTCAAACTCAGTGGAGAGGCCTATCGATGGTGGAAGACACAACGACGTGTCTTCAACAGTAGAAAAGAAAATGTAACTTGGGATAAATTTAAGGAATCCTTTTTCGCCAAATTCTTTCCATCTTCTGTTAAAATTTCGAAGGCCCGAGAGTTTGCTGAATTGAAGCAAGGCACTATGACAGTGGCCGAGTATAAAACAAAGTTCAACTCTCTACTTCGGTTTGCTCCAAGCTCGGAATGGGAAGAATATAGTCGAATCCGCAAGTTTGAGGATGGTCTTGCTGAGGGTATACATGGTCGAGTAATACTTTGCCGCAATAAAACCTATGGTGATGCAGTTGATAATGCTCTCTTAGTTGAGAGTGATACCGCTGAACTTGATCGGCGTTACCTGAAAAGGGAACGATCATCGGTAAAAGATCATTCGGGAAATAAGCAAATCGGACAGTCTTCTTCGGGGCAAACTAAAGTCGAGGGAAGTGGAAAGAATGAAGGATTTCAAAAGAAGAAAAAAGTTCCCAAGTGCAACAGATGTGGAAAGTTTTATACCGGGCTTTGCAAATGCTTCAAGTGCGGAAAGACTGGTCATCGACCATCAAATTGTGTCGTGGGCTTCGTGTGCTACAACTGTGGACAACCTGGACACATTATTAAAAATTGTCCAATAGCAAGAAATATCGGACAACCACAACAGCAGGGGCAAAATCGTCTAGTTGGTAGACCAGCGGGACAACAGTACCAAGGTGGTGGTGGACGACAGCCAGTTTTACCAGCTCAAGCACAAGTTCGTGCCATAATACCCGAGCAAACCTAAGCACCGGCAGAGATAGTGGTAGGTATTATTTGAATCTGTGGTATTTTTGCTCGAGTATTATTTGACACAGGTGCGGATAGTTCTTTTATATCCGAAGAGTTCATGCAACAGCATAAATTGAAAGTTACTGAGTTAACTTGGGACGTTCGAGTCACATCGCCTATTGGGGATAGTTTATTGATTAGACATGCTTGTATGGCTTGTACCCTAGAAATTGAAAGTTTGACCATCCCAGTAGATCTTTTAATCATACCTATGAAAGATCTAGATGTCATTTTGGGAATGAATTGGCTAACTGAGTGGGTACATGGAATTTACCCTCATGAGCGTCGTGTAAGCTTAAGAGGATCCGATAAACAAAGCATTGATTTCAAGGGAAGTCAATTGGTAGTGCCCCACTTCATATCCGCTTTTCAAGCTAGAAAATTTATTAGAAAGGGTTGGCAAGGATGTCTTGTTTTAGTTCTAGCAATAAAAGATAAAGAGGTTAAGTTAGAAGACATTCCGGTTGTTCACGAATTTCCGGATGTGTTTCCAAAAGAGTTGCCGGGAGTACCCCCAGAAAGAGAAATTGATTTCATCATAGAATTGATGCCCGGTACTACTCCAATTTCAAAAGCTCCTTATCGAATGGCTCTTGCAGAGTTGAAAGAATTAAAAATACAGTTGCAAGAGCTTCTCGATTTAGGGTTTATTAGACCTAGTAAGTCACCTTGGGGAGCACCTGTGATTTTTGTAAAGAAAAAAGATGGCGGTATGAGGCTGTGCATCGATTACAGAGAGCTGAATAAGGTAACAATCAAGAACAAATATCCACTTCCCCGAGTTGATGATCTCTTTGATCAACTCCAAGGTGCATCGGTCTTCTCCAAAATAGATCTACGGTCAGGATATCATCAGTTGAAAGTTTGGGACGAAGATATACCTAAAACAGCTTTTAGAACCCGGTATGGTCATTATGAATTTTTGGTGATGCCATTCGGAGTAACCAATGCTCCGGCCGCATTTATGGACCTTATGAATAGGGTATTTCGACAGTTCTTATACAGGTGTGTTATGGTATTTATTGATGATATTTTAGTATATTCCAAAGGAGAGGCAGAGCATGTTGGTCATCTAAGAGAAGTACTACATACCATAAGAGAACACAAGTTGTATACCAAGCTAAAGAAATGTGAGTTTTGGATGAACAGTGTGACCTTCTTAGGTCATGTGGTTAGCAGTGATGGTGTATCAGTAGACCCAAAGAAAATAGAAGCTATAACCAATTGGGGTAGATCGACTACTGTAACTCAGGTTAGAAGTTTTCTGGGTATGGCAGGGTATTATCGAAAATTCGTGAAAATTTTCTCAAGCATTGCAGTACCACTCACCAGGTTAACCCACAAAAATACTAAATTTATCTGGTCAGATGCTTGTGAGAAAAGTTTCAAAGAATTGAAGAGTCGCTTAACTTCAGCGCCGATTTTAGCCTTGCCGATCACTGGCGAAAACTATGTGGTGTACAGTGATGCATCTAGAAAAGGTCTTGGTTGTGTACTTATGCAGCAATACTTATGCAGTAAGGCAGGGTAATTGCCTATGCATCTAGGCAGTTAAGACCCTATGAACAAAATTACCCTACCCATGATCTGGAATTAGCTGCGGTGGTGTTTGCTTTAAAAATATGGCGACACTATTTGTATGGTGAAAAAACCGAGATCTTTACAGACCGCAAGAGCCTGAAATACATTTTCTCTCAAAAATAGTTGAACCTCCGACAGAGAAGATGGTTGGAGTTACTAAAAGACTATGATATTAGTATTCAATATAGCCTCGGCAAAGCAAATGTGGTAGCTGATGCTTTAAGTCGTAAATTCTGTACTGCAGTTTGGATTACTCAACAATTGCCTCTAATAAGAGAAATTCAATCCTTGCACTTAGAAGTGGTAACTCCACGAGAAATTCGAAGAATAAGTGCTTTACAAATTCAGTCAACACTGATTGATCGGATAAAGCAGGCTCAGAAACAAGATAAACTTATTCTTCGTGTTTTAGAGAAGTTAAAGAATGGAGATCCCTTGGATTTCGGTTGCAGTCCTGATGGCGCACTACTTTTTTGGGGAAGGTTAGTTGTGCCCAGAGATGATAAGCTACGACGAGAAATTTTAGAGGAAGCCCATCAGTCTAAATTTTCTGTGCACCCTGGTAGTACCAAAATGTACAAAGATTTGAGACAAAATTTTTGGTGGAAAAGGTTGCGTGTCGACAGTGCCAAATTTGTGTCTCAGTGCTTAGTATGTCAGCAGGTCAAAGCTGAACGAAAAAGACAAGCCGGATTGTTGCAACCTTTAGAAATACCAGAGTGGAAATGGGAGCATATTACCATGGACTTTGTGACGGCTCTCCCTAGGACGCAAACTCGTTGTGATGCTGTATGGGTAGTCGTGGACAGACTTACTAAATCTGCTCACTTCTTGCCCTATCGCGTGACCTTTAAAATGGATCAAATGGCAGATCTGTACCTGCGGGAGATTGTTCGTTTACATGGTGTCCCTGTTTCCATTGTGTCAAACAGAGATCGACGATTTATTTCTAATTTCTGGCAAAAATTACAAAAATGTATGGGAACAGAGTTGCGGTTAAGCACCGCATATCACCCGCAGACGGATGGTCAGTCTGAAAGAACCATTCAAATTTTAGAAGATTTATTGAGAACTTGTGCCTTAGATTTTCCTAGTTCATGGGATGAGCATTTGTCTTTGGTTGAATTTGCCTATAACAATAGTTATCAGGCTAGTATTGGTATGGCTCCGTTTGAAGCTCTGTATGGAAAAAGGTGTCGAACACCTGTCTATTGGGAAGAAATTGGTACGCGACAACTTTTAGCTCCAACCTTGGTTCAACAAGCTGCTGATGTGGTTTGAATTATTAGACGACGATCAGAAGCAGCGCAAGATCGCCAGAAAAAGTATGCTGATGGCAGACGAAGAGACCTACAATTTACAGTAGGCGAGTTAGTCTTCTTAAAAGTCTCTCCCACTAAAGGTGTGACTCACTTCAGAGTAAAAGGCAAATTATCTCCTCGATATATTGGACCTTTTGAGATATTAGAAATTATAGGCGGCGTTGCCTATCGGCTAGCATTGCCTCCTTCGCTAGCAAATGTTCATAATGTCTTCCATATCTCACAGTCAAGAAAGTATGTAGCCGATTCGATGCATATTTTGTCAACCGAACAATATGAGATCGAGGAAGAACGTCCTGTTCGAATCTTGGATAGTCGCGAGAAGCAGTTAAAGAGGAGGACAATTCGGCATGTTCTAGTGCAATGGAGCAACCACGGTGAGCGGGAAGCAACGTGGGAGCTAGAGGACGATATTCGTAGAATCTGCCCTGAATTGTTCCAAAATCTATCATGACTATTGCAAGTTTCAAGGACGAAACTTTATAAGGTGGGGAAAATGTAAAATATTGAAAAATAATAATAATAATTTTTGCATTTTTGCCTCTTCAGACATGTGGGCCCCACGGATAAGATAGGATGAGATAAGAACTCTCCTAGATAGGGTGGTGAAGATAAAATTCAATTTTGAAACAAATTTTATCTCTACGGGATAAGATATGATGAGATAAGAATTATCATAGATAAGATTTGTTAAGATAAAATCTAATTTTAAAATAAATTTTATCTTATTCCTATCTTCCTATCCCTTAGAAGCTACGAGACTTCTATAAATTGGGGTGAGGACTTGATAGATGGGGATGATCGTAAGAAGGTTTGGGAAGTAAAGTAGCGGAAGGAGAAAATTTATTTTCTTCAAAGGCAAGTGGAATTTTATTGGAAATTGATTTTAGTTCAATGCTATGATTATTTTTATACAATTGTTATGTATAAAGCATGTATATTATACATATTATAATTTTTAGACTATGCTTTATATATTTAAATTTTATAATCCTAAATTTTTAGGATATAAAATTTTGCAGATAAATATGTTGAAATTTTATACTTGAAATTATATGCATTGAGATTTTTGAATTTTATTATGCATTTTATTTTATAAATGCATTGATATGTAATAAACATATGGATATTAGAATTATATTAATGATGTAGGTTAATTACTTGATATATATGGTGAAAATATAATCATATACAGAGTAAATTTCTACGCAAAAAAGGAGTCGTTGTCCAGCGTGAATATTTGGATGGAAGAAAAGTTGAACGTAAGAAATTCCGTCAATGGAATTTCGCCTAAAGCATGAGAATCTTCTTTCAGCAACGAAAATTTTTCGTTGTTTTTTATATTTAAATGTATTTAATAACTTTGATGCTTTTTATGTTCGAATATTCTTGGAAATTGATGTGTAGCCTATTACAGCAATAAGGATAGCGAGAGAGAGGTCTAGGTGGGACCAATGTTTTAAAAACCGAACGTTAACTGAACCGTTTTTATGTCCGGTTCAGGTTCAACCGGTTCAACCGTGGTTCAAACCGTTTTGAACCGTGACGTCAGCATGAAATAATTATGACATAATAATTATATTTAATTTATTTTAATTATTTCAAAATTAAATTAAATATATAAATTCTATGTAATATAAAAATTACACTTGGCATCAACAATACATTCAAGTATATCATATTAAACTATCATGAAAATCAAGAAAAAAATAAGAGTTCACTGACCTGAAATAGATGCAATTCTTTTATCTTTTTTTGTTCCTATATGGTTGATCAGAATATATGTAATGAAATTTCAAAGATTAATGGAAGGATATAAGATATTTAGAAAAAAATTAATTTTACTTTACTTGAAGAAATTAATAAGAAAAAACATTTTACTTTACTTGGGATTTTGACATTTTTTTAAACCTACAAATCAAATTATAAACAACATTTTTATCATGCATTATCTTATATTTAAATATTTAAATAATAAGCCATCTAAAATATTTCATGATATTTAAAAAATTAAATAAATAAAACTAAAATCACAATAACGTATACACATAACACATCTGGTCCTTTCTAAATTTTTCTAAACCATATGAAGTATGGGCCACAATGCACAAAGTTTTTATATCATATCCCCATAAAATTTTTCTAAGTCACATGTGTGGGCCACAATGCAGAATTTTTTTTATATCATATCCACCTAATAAAACAATGTGGGTGCAATGCATGCTCATGGCCCACGCGAAGACTTTCTTCTTACATTATGCCAAAATAAAATTATATAAAAAATGCAAAGCCTTTCAGTTCAAATCACGCACACTGCTTACATTTAATTAAAATCCACGGCTCCACGCACATGCACGCGCACACGGTGAAATGGTACTTCGGATTTGAATGGGTCTGAATTTTTTTTTCTCTGGATGATGTTGCCGACACCATCTTCTTCTACGGTCGAATCCGCCGATGAGGATGACGCAGAGGCAGAGCCAGTGGAGGTGATTTGGACAGGAGGACAGAACTGGACAGAAGGAGGCGATGGGGAGACGATTCTCGCCGGCGGAAAATATGGGGAAAGGGGCTGCCGGTGATGGGTTCTAGAAAACCTATGGTCTGTGAGAGAGGGGCCGAGCGAGCAGGAATCGACGGGAGGGCGGGACGGGAGAGATGGGTTTGCGCCGCTGGAGAGAGGGACCTTGCCGGACGTCGATTCTCGCCGGCTGAACGATGGAGAAAGGTCGCCGGCGATGGGTTCTCGAAACCCTAATGCGGAAGCGACGACAGAGACGAGGAAGAGGGAAAAGCTGGGAACAGGGGCGAGCGAGCGGGATGCGGATCGGACCTCGCGCGATAGTTTTTATTTTTTATTTTTTTATTATTTTTTTAAACCTGCGAACCGAACCGCGATTCGACCGGTTTTCACGGTTCGACCGCCCGGTTCAAACGGTTCGCGCGGTTTTCTTAAAAACTTAAGAACCGGCGCCGAACCGAACCGCTGAGCTGACGGTTCGCGGTTCGACCGGTCGGACCGTCCGGTCCGGTCCGGTTTTCAAAACACTGGGTGGGACCCATATGCAGGAACAGTAATGATTATGTGGCTTAATGTGGGCCGTTCATTCCATTTTATTGTGATTTATTCATTTTAACTCCGATTTGAATGATCAAATAGTCCATTTCTATGTTTTTTATATTTCTGTACTCAACGGAAGGGTTTGATTTTGCATTTGAGGCCTAATTTTTAATATATTAAATTAAATGATTATTTTATCATTTAATTAAGTTTTATTTGGGCCATTATCCATTTTCAAATAATTTTCTACTTGCTAGTCATGTTGAGACTAACCCATTATTTTTACAGGTGTACCAAATCAAGTGGGACACTAGCGTTTTGGGATTTACGAGAAGATTTTCAAGAATAATTATTTCTATTTATTTATTTTAAAGGCATGTATTGAAAATGATAGACTTGTAAAATATATTTTTCTTTATGCCTTGATGTAATAATGGGAACATGACTAGTGGAAGTGGAATTTGAAATTTTTATGAAATTATAATAATTAATTTTGCCATAAATGTGTGATTGATCTTGGGAAAATGCATTAAATACGCGGCCCGGGATCACTTTTCCGGACCGGTATGTTACAAATTCCATGGCTACGATCAGCGTAAATTACATGATATATGCATACAACTCTAATAGATCATATGGCACAATCATGGTCATATGATGCACACTGAATCCAGATTTAAGAGCATCAAAATTAACTAATTACAAAACATGGAATAGCAACTTTATATTTCAACTCTTCAAAATAATACATGCAAAATGACATGGACTACGGATATATTAATAAGCATGACCAACACCATAAGGTTCAACCGTATGACGCTCAATTAATATTTTTCAATCGAAACAGGTAAAGCCGTACAACAAGATTAATTCCATTCGGAACACATGAATAATAATCTCACATTTTCATGTAAGCAACTTTATAATATAAATATGAAGTATATTGTGATAAAAAAAATCATAAATGGGGCTTTGATAACACATTTTGAATTTGGATAATATGAAAGCATACTTGAATTTATTGAAGATTTCATTTAGAATAACATGAGTAATATTATAAAGTTTAGAGTCATCTCATATAGCATTTTCTACTCGTAATACTAATAGCTAATAGACAACTACAAAGTGTAAAATTTATATAGCAAGGACTTAGTACTTAAATAACTCCTTTTCATCATGCTTAAATAGAAAGAAAATCAGTCACTTAATAAAATTATCATATTCCAAAACATATTGTGTTTTCACTTTTATACATAACCTTAAAGGTTACTATATTAAATCACCTTACAGAATCCAACAATTTAATAGTAAAAGATACAATTTTAAAATTAATATTTTATTATATTAATTTTGTATCATTTTAAGATAAATCTCATGCATATGTTTGATTTAAATAAAAATTGTTAAATATAAAATTTTAAGGAACATAATTATACATAGTATAATGTATTTTAAGTTAAAATATAACATCCACTTATTTTATTTTTATTTAATTTTCTTCGTAAATAAGTTTTTGTAACTTATTTAATTTATATATCAAGGTTTGCTATTTTACAATACGTTAACATATATTTATTTTTTATTATTAAAAAATCAATTTGAGAGGCAATTAAGTCATTTTAATCCCTTGATTTTTAGAATTTAAAAATAAATAGATAAAGGTACTGAGTAATAAGATTAAATATACTTAACGACATGTTCATAAAGAAAAATAAAAATATAATTAATTGTAAAAATATATCAACATTGTATGTTAGGCTAAAATATATTATGATGTATATAACTTGGCTAGTAATTTTAAATACAATAAGGAAGAGAACAGAAATTATTGCAATTGTCGTTATTACGGCTGTGCAGCGAGATTTTTGGTTACAAATATAAACGCAGAAGAACGGCACGAAGCGAATTGTTGTTGCCGAGGTTGGTTTGGGTGCGAAGTTCCCCACGTACGATGATTCCTGATGTCAGAGCAACGGTTAGGCGACTGCAGCAGACCACGCTCTGAAGGATGTCCGAAGGCCGCGCTTCACCAGCCACACTGTCAGTAGGAACTGAAATTTTCCACTCTTCCGGCTGATAATGGGCCCCACCCTGTCGCCTTTGGGCCTTAGAAAGCTCCATCTTCTACTTTTTGACCATGGGAAACCATAGAGTCATAATTTTGCCATTAAAAATTTCTAATTTTTCCTTTTATTTCTATGTTCTAATTATTTTTTCTTCCAAGAATTGATTTATTCTAACATTACTTTTATTATTTAATATCAATTACACATTTTTCAAAATATTTCTTTTCCATTTCCCACCTCATCCTAAAACAGCATAATTTTTCACATTACCAATTGTTACCGCAGTTCCTAATCGTCTAATGAATAATGTTTAATTATTAATTAAAATTTCATTATTAGGACATCAAACCGTTTCAATTTTGCAAATGTGGAAGTATGAGATAAGGATTGTGCGTGATTTCAATTAGCAACATAATTTTTTTCACATTTTCAATATGTAATTACTCCAATTTTTGTGGCGTGCTCGGGAGGCGATAAAACTTTTAATGAAAATTTTTTAGTACAAAAGTTTTTAAAATGAAAGAAAATGATATGACACGATAGAGATAATGATGAAAATTTTTAAAAAAAAGTTAAAATAGATAAGTTAGATGTATAGGTAATTGTGTAAAAATATTTTAAAATTATGGTAGTTGTAGTAGCTGCATAGGAAGAAACAAATAAACAATTCAAATATAGGGTAGTTATAGATAGTAAATAGTTTTATATTGAAGTTGTTTTCAAGATGTCACGAAACTTTTGATGAAAATTTTTTTGTATAGAAAATTTTTAAATAAGAAAAAATAATGCAATATAATATAGGTAATGATGAGGAATAAAGATAAAAAAGTTTAAAAGAAACCAATACTGTACACTCGGATGTACACCTAGGTGGAAATTTTTTTAAATTTTTTTTGAAATTGTTATATAACTTTTGTCTAATTATATTTAACATGTATATTGATTTTTACCATTTTTGAAGATTTTTAGATATCTTGAATTTTTTAAATTAACTGCCATTTTAATACTTTGTGCACTACGAAACACCAAAATAAGGTTCATTGTCTTCCTTTTATTAAAAAAAAGGTTCATAGCATTCACTTATTTAAATATAAAATATTAAATATAAAATTTTAAGAAACATAATTATACATAGTATAATGTATTTTAAGTTAAAATATAACATCCACTTATTTTATTTTTATTTAATTTTCTTCGTAAATAAGTTTTAGTAACTTATTTAATTTATATATCAAGGTTTTCTATTTTACAATACGTTAACATATATTTATTTTTTATTATTAAAAAATCAATTTGAGAGGCAATTAAGTCATTTTAATCCCTTGATTTTTAGAATTTAAAAATAAATAGATAAAGGTACTGAGTAATAAGATTAAATATATTTAACGACATGTTCATAAAGAAAAATAAAAATATAATTAATTGTAAAAATATATCAACATTGTATGTTAGGCTAAAATATATTATGATGTGTATAACTGGGCTAGTAATTTAATAGTAAAAAATACGACTTTAAAATTAATATTTTATTATATTAATTTTGTATCATTTTAAGATAAGGCTCATGCATATGTTTTATTTAAATAAAAATTATTAAATATAAAATTTTAAGGAACATAATTATGTATAGTATAATGTATTTTGAGTTAAAATATAACATTCGCTTATTTTATTTTTATTTAATTTTTCTTCATAAATATGTTTTAGTAATTAAGATGGTTTGGTTATGTTAAAAGGAGGCCTGAAGTAGCACCGGTTAGTAAAACAGAGTTTATCCAAGTAAAAGGTGGTAGGAGAATGAGAGCAAGATCCAAAAAAATATGGATGGAAGTAATTAAACAAGATTTAAAAATATTACAAATTACTGAAAATTTAGTCTTAAATCGCCAAGAATGACGTAACAGAATCCATGCAGCCGACCCTACACAGGTAGGAAATGGCTTATGATGATGATGATGAAATATGTTTTAGCAACTTATTTAATTTATATATTAAGGTTTTCTATTTTACAATACGTGAACGTATATTTATTTTTTATTATTAAAAAAATCAATTTGAGAGGCAATAAGTCATTTTAATCCCTTGATTTTTAAATTTTAAAAATAAATAGATAAAGTTACTGTGTAATAAGATTACATACACTTAAAGACATTTTTATAAAGAAAAATACAAATATAATTAACTGTAAAAATATATCAACATTATATGCTAGGCTAAAATATATTATGATGTATATCACTATGCTAGTAATTTTAAATACAATGAGGAAGAGAACGGAAATCATTACAATTGTCGTTATTGCCACTGCTGCAGCGAGATTTTTGGTTACAAATATAAACGCAGAAGAACGGCACGAAGCGAATTGCTGATGCGGAGGTTGGTTTGGGTGCGAAGTTCCCCATGTATGATGTCTCCCGATGTCAGAGCAGCGTTTAGGCGACTATAGGGGACCACCCTCCGCAGGATGTCCGAAGGCCGCGCTTTACCAGCCACACTGTAAGATGGGAACTGAAATTTTCCACTCTTGTGACTGATGGTGGGTCCCACCGTGGTGCCTTTGGGCCTTAGAAAGCTCCATCTTCTGCCTTTCGGCCATGGGAAACCAGATGCATAATTTTGCCATTAAAAATTTCTATTTTTTTCCTTTTATTTCTATGTTCTAATTATTTTTTCTTCCAACAAGTTTATTTATTCTAACATTACTCTTATTATTTAACATCAATTACATACTTTCCAAAATATTTTCTTTTTAATTTTCCACCCCATCCTAAAATACTATAATTTTTCATGTTACCAAATGTTACCGCAGTTCCTAATCATCTAATGAATAATGTTTAATTATTAATTAAAATTTCATTATTACAACATCAAAGCCGGTTCAATTTTGTATATGTGAAAGTATGAGATAAGGATTGCGCGTGATTTCAATTAGCAACATATTTTTTCACATTTTCAATATGTAACTACTTCACTTTTTGTGGCGTGCTTAGGAGGTAATAAAACTTTTAATGAAAAATTTTTAGTATAAAAGTTTTTGAAATGAAAGAAAATGATGTGGCACAAGAGAGATAATGATAAAAAGTAAAAAAAAGTTAAAATAGATAAGTTAGATGTATAGTTAATTGTGCAAAAATATTTTAAAATTATGGTAGTTGTAGTAGTTGTATAGGAAGAAACAAATAAACAATTCAAAAATAAGATAATTATAGATAGTGAATAATTTCATATTGAAGTTGTTTTCGAGATGTCATAAAACTTTTGATGAAATTTTTTTTGTATAGAAATTTTTGAAATAAGAAAGAATAATGTAATATAATATAAGTAATGATGAGGAGTAAAAATAAAAAAAGTTAAAAATGAACAAATACTATAACTCGGATGTACACCTAGGTGGAAAATTTTTCTTAAAATTTTTTGAAATTTTTATATAACTGTTTATCTGAGTATATTTAACATGTATATCGAATTTTATAAAAGGTTCATTGTCTTCCCTATTTTGGACGCTTGGTCACTATTGGTCCTCATATTCAGACCTATATAAAAAATTGATCTATGATTGTTTAATGCAATCATTGAGAAATCAAAATAGATCTGATAAGGACACAAGAAGTAAGCCCAGCAAGTACCCATATGGGCTTAGACTATGAAAGCATATCAAGCTCAGAGAACGATGGAGCCCAAATGGGGTGAAAGATAAGGGCAAGCAAGCACGTGGGAGAGGAGAAGGCACGACGAGTCCCGTAGGAGGGCATTTAAAAAGGAGAGGCAACTCTCGGAGAAGAGGGGGATTTTGATATTGTAGTCTTCCTTTCTCTCTTGAGTTAGCTTAGTTGACAAGCCAACAGTGTAAGAAGATTCTTCTATTCTTGTAAAACATGTTCCACACGCCAAATTGCCAATAGATGAAGGTGGATCGTTCTTTGCAGACAATCCTATCAAAATCAATTAAATGGTAGCCAGAATTCGGTCATCATGCCTCCATTAATTTGAACAAAATAGCAGCAAATCACCAATCTGCGATAATTTTACAAAATCAAATACCCATCTTATATAACAAGCTTTAATGGCTGGTTTGTGTGTGTGTGTGTGTTTCTGGTGGCTGGATTCCATGAAAAAATGTATGTATGAACAGCAGGATGGGCTTGACATTTGCAGAATCTAATTCAAACGAAATGAACAACAGAAGCCCCTGATAATACAGGATGCTCATCGGTTTCTAATTTACGAATGACTTAAGCATGCATGACTTAACATGGATTCGTGGTTTTTCTTTCCCTGCCATCCAACAGCATCAGAACAGGGGCATGAAATAATCCCAAATAAAGCATGTAAACAATATTTATTTACATCTTATTTGATTATTATAAAATTCAATAATTTCGTAAGGCATAATTATTGAATTTTCTTCTTCAATTCTTTCATAAACCAGCGATGAATTCCATGGCTACGATTAGGGGTGTAAATCGGGTCGGGTTGACTCAGGTTGGCACAAATACAACCCTAACCCACCTTGTAAAATCACAACCCAACCCTACTTTCAACCCTACTTTTCACATCTTAACTCAACCCTATTTCAACCCACCTCAAATCGGTTCGGTTCGGGTTAGAAATCGGGCTAATAGATTACACATGTTATCAATGCTAGTTAAATTTTTGTTCACCTGAATTTCTAAAATAATAAAAATAATGATAATTATAAAAACAATAACTACCAATAAAAGTTCTACATAGCTCAAAAGTAGAGGATAAGTTTAGTAATTGATTCGTTTTTTTGTTTTTGTATTTTTGAGCAATCGATGTCTTCTGCAAGTCAAAAAGTGAAAGCCAAGTAAAATTATTACAGTAAATTATGCAAAATAGAAAAATAAATATTATAGTCTTACTTACCTTCTTAGTTGGCTTCCAATCAAAGCTACAAACATCTTAAGTTCTCAGTTGACCTGTTATGTTATTCTAAATCACCAATGCGAGCAAATATCTAAACAACCTATTTAGGATGCAATATAACCAAATAATCCAAACACAATTTCACAACTAATTAACCAAATATATTTCCAAACCAAATAAATTCAAACAACATTTGACAACCAAATAGTCAAACAAATTTTCAAACTCAACACAATTTTATTTAAATATCTAAGTAATATGAATGAAATACACTCTCATAAATACATGTAAATACATATCTTATGAATCGGGTCGGGTCGGGTTGACCGACCCCTAACCCAACCCAACCCATTTTTAAAATCGGGTCGGGTTGAACCCATTTTTTAAAAACCAAATTTCCAAAACCTCAACCCAACCATGGTATAAATCGGTTCGGGTTGATGCGGGCTCGGGTTGAACCCAACCCTATTTACACCCCTAGCTACGATCAGCATAAATTACGCGGTATATTCATATAACTCAAATAGATCATGTGGCACAATCGTGGTCATACGACACTGAATCCAGATTTAAGAGAACGAAATTAATTAATTACAAAACATGGAATAGCAACTCTATATTTCAATTCTTCAAAATAATACATGCAACATGACATGGACTGCGAATATATTAACAAGCATGATCAACACTATAATGTTCAACCGTGCGATGCTCAATTAATATGTTTCAATTAAACAGGTAAAGCCGTGCAGCTAGATTAATTCCATTCTGAACACGTGAATAATAATCTCACATTTTCATGTAAATAACTTTATAACATAAATATGAAGTCTATTGTGCCCAAGAAAATCATAGCTTCAGCTTTGATAATACATGTTGAATGTGGGTAATGCAAAAGTGTACTTAAATTCATTGACTCCATAGATTTCACTTAAAATAACATGAGTAATATAAATAAATTTAGAGTCAACTCATATAGTATTTTCTCCTTATAATACTAATAGCTGATGGACAACTATGTAGTGTATCCCCATTATTTAGGTAAAGCTTTGTCTCCAAATTATTCAAGTGGAGCTTTGTTCCCAGATTCATTAGAATATTTCAGAGTTTCAGTATAATACGTGTTGAGTTGTATGTAAATATATCCATTAAAAAATTACAAAGTATAAAATATGTATAGAAGTGATCTAGACTTTCCTACTTAAATAGAGTCTTATCATTATTTTCAAATAGAAAAAAAATCAGCAACATAATAAAATTGTAATATTCGCTTTCACTTTTATGCAAAATCTTAAGGGTTATAATGTTAGGCCACCTTACACGATCCAACTAATTAATGGTAAAAAATTTAACTTGAAAATTAATATTTTATTAGGTTAATTTTGTATCATTTTAAGATAAGACTCATGCATATGTTTGATTTGGGAGGCCTTAAATCAAAATGATTAAATATATAATTTTAAGGAGCATGATTACATACACTGTAATATATTTTAAGTTAAAATACAACATTCACTTATTTTATTTTTATTTAATTTTTCTTCGTAAATATATTTCTCTAATTATATTTAATCTATATATCAAGTTTTTCCATTTTACAATACTTTAATATTTATTTTTTATTTTTTATTTTTATAAAATAATTCGAGCGGCACTTAAGTCATTTTTATTTTTTAAAGTTTTGATTCTCAAAAAGTAAAAAATAAATATGTAAAAGTACTATAAAATGACAAAAGTTAGTATGTTGATTGAATACACTTAGAAAAATATGTTTACGAAGAAAAATAAAAAACATAACTAATTATAAAAATAAATTAACATTATTTTAGCTTAAAAATATTAAAATGTATGTCATGTTGTTATTGGTTTTTAAATTCAATGAGTACAACAACTGAAATCATTACAGTTATTGTTGTTGCTGCTGTTGCAGTGAGATTTTTAGTTACGAATAGAAATGCGGAGGAGCGACATGAACTGCGTTGCTGGTGCGGAGTTCGGATTTCGATCAAGTGCACTCGAGGGCAAATATCTTTTTTTATTTTTTATAAAATATTTACATGATTAATTTAAGTATATTTAACATACTTGACTTTTAAAAATTTTAAAAAAATCAAAAAGCAGCCGAAAATGGTAGAAAATTTATACACATATTAAATATATTTATATAAATATTTTTATGAAATACTTAAGAAAATAGAAAAACGTGTTAAATATAACCGAGTACAGTGAGGCTTATTGTACGCGTGCGTATAATAATATCGGGCCAAATTACCGTGGGAAGATTGGTTTGCAAGCCAAATTCTGTACAATGTGTCAGCTATTGCGTTGTACGGCTATTGCGCAGCCTATGCTCTGCAGCATGTACGAAGGTCGTGCTTCGGCCACCAAATATTCCAGGACGCTTTCTGCCTGACAAAGCTCCATCTCTTGCCTTTTGCGTTCCTGACAATTTTGTCAGTTTTTTGTTCGTGGGCTTTTCCTGCCTCCACTTCTTGCCGCTTCTTTCTTCCGAAAAGATACTGCGATCGGGTCTTCCTCTGATGTCTCCGACGCCGGCCATAATAGAATAGATAGGCAAAGCAGCCAATAGCAGTCTGTTCTCGCCTACCCGCTCTCACGGCTTCTCACGGGACAATCGAGAAGTCCGAGGATTAGGATTTTTTACAAACCCGCTCTCAAGTTGACGCCTCTATCCCTTCGAGCAAGTCCAGTGCGACCAATGGCCGCTGCAAAAATCTGTGGCTGCTTTCATGCTTCTTGATTGGGATCTTTTGCAAACCCGCTCTCAAGCCGACGCCTCTATCCCAGCGAGCAAGTCCAGTGCGATTAATGGCCGCTGTAAAAATCTGTGGCTGCTTTGATGCTTCTTGATTGGGATCTTTTGCAAACCTGCTCTCAAGCTGACGCCTCTATCCCAGCGAGCAAGTTCAATGCGATCAATGGCCGCTGCAAAAATCTGTGGCTGCATTGATGCTTCTTGATTAGGATCTTTTGCAAACCCGCTCTCAAGCCGACACCTCTATCCCAGCGAGCAAGTCCAGTGCGATCGATGGCCGCTGCAAAAATCTGTGGCTGCTTTGATGCTTCTTGATTGGGATCTTTTGCAAACCCGCTCTCAAGCCGACGCCTCTATCCCAGCCAGCACGTCCAGTGCGATCAATCGGCGCTGCAAAAATCTACGGCTGCTTTGATGCTTTTGACCTTAAAGTGAGTTCTCGTTTTTGATTTTTTTTTTCTTCGTTTTGAAGTCTCTGGAGTTCTCGTCGTTTTGCCATGCATTGTATAAATTCTGTGCAATTTCTATTCGCCATGCAACATCAGTATTCTAATGAGCGTGTTTTTAACATTTTTGCGAAATACACCTTCTAACTTTCAAAACTTTGCAAAAGAAATGGTACAGCTAATTTTATGAAAAATCATACGCTGTCAGAGTGTCCACCAAGTAGGTATTTTAGGAATTTTTATTATAAAAATTAGATTTTTAGTTAAAAATTTATAAGAATGTCTTAGAGCTTGATTGAACTAATTGTTTTTAAATGCCAAAGAGTTTATAAAGGTGTTTTTCCCTCTTACTTGGATGTTGTCTAGGCTTCGTTTGAGCATGCAGCAAGCTACAGGTTCAGACAGTTGAGTAAAGCGTTAGAAGGCGGTAGGCTAAATGTGAAGCAGTTTTGAATTGCTTTCTTTGACGGTAGTAGACTAGATCCATACACAGCACTTCCATTCAAAGTTCAAACACGGTTTTAGCAAGCAACGGTGAGAACATGCGTCATGGTCCAGGTCGTGCAGCTAAATAAAACTTTAGTTGAAAATCACGAAACACGTAATATTTATTTTGCAAAAAATCGAAACTCAAAATTGCGTGTGATTTCTATTCGCAACGTACTTTTTCATCAAAAACGAGAACTCACTTTAAGGTCAAAAGCATCAAAGCAGCGGTAGATTTTTGCCGCGCCGATTGATCGCACTGGACGTGCTGGCTGGGATAGAGGCGTCGGCTTGAGAGCAGGTTTGCAAAAGATCCCAATCAAGAAGCATCAAAGCAGCCACAGATTTTTGCAGCGGCCATTGATCGCACTGGACTTGCTCGCTGGGATAGAGGCGTCGGCTTGAGAGCGGATTTGCAAAAGATCCCAATCAAGAAGCATCAAAGCAGCCACAGATTTTTGCAGCGGTCATTGATCGCACTGGACTTGCTCGCTGGGATAGAGGCGTCGGCTTGAGAGCGGGTTTGCAAAAGATCCCAATCAAGAAGCATCAAAGCAGCCACAGATTTTTGCAGCGGCCATTGATCGCACTGGACTTGCTCGCTGGGATAGAGGCGTCGGCTTGAGAGCGGGTTTGCAAAAGATCCCAATCAAGAAGCATCAACGCAGCCACAGATTTTTGCAGCGGCCATTGATCGCACTGAACTTGCTCGCTGGGATAGAGGCGTCAGCTTGAGAGCGGGTTTGCAAAAGATCCCAATCAAGAAGCATCAAAGCAGCCACAAATTTTTGCAGCGGCCATTGATCGCACTGGACTTGCTCGCTGGGATAGAGGCATCGGCTTGAGAGCGGGTTTGCAAAAGATCTCAATCAAGAAGCATGAAAGCAGCCACAGATTTTTGCAGCGGCCATTGATCGCACTGGACTTGCTCGAAGGGATAGAGGCGTCAGCTTGAGAGCGGGTTTGTAAAAAATCCTAATCCTCGGACTTCTCGATTGTCCCGTGAGAAGCCGTGAGAGCGGGTAGGCGAGAACAGACTGCTATTGGCTGCTTTGCCTATCTATTCTATTATGGCCGGCGTCTGAGACATCAGAGGAAGACCCGATCGCAGTATCTTTTCGGAAGAAAGAAGCGGCAAGAAGTGGAGGCAGGAAAAGCCCACGAACAAAAAACTGACTAAATTATCAGGAACGCAAAAGGCAGGAGATGGAGCTTTGTCAGGCAGAAAGCGTCCTGAATATTTGGTGGTTGAAGCACGACCTTCGTACATGCTGCAGAGCATAGCCCGCGCAATAGCCGTACAACGCAATAGCTGACACGTACAGAATTTGGGTTGCAAACCAATCGTAATTTGGCCCGATATTATTATACGCATGCGTACAATTAGCCTCACTGTACTTGGTTATATTTAACACGTTTTTCTATTTTTCTTAAGTATTTCATAAAAATATTTATATAAATGTATTTAATATGTGTATAAATTTTCTACCATTTTAGGCTGCTTTTAGATTTTTTTTTGAATTTTTATACAATCTTTTAACCTTATATCTAAACGATCATTAAATTTCATGTTGGTAAAAAATGATTTTAAGTTTTAAAAATATACAATTTAGGGGTGTGTTTTGTAATAAATAAAACTTTTGAAGAATAAAAGTTGTCAAATGATGTAATATTTTAGGAGTAATGAGAATAAATTTAAAATAAATAGGTTAGTTGTATTGGTAGTTGTGTAGAAATGATTAAAAAATAGGATTGTTGTATAGAAAGATATGTAAAAAAAAAAATTAAAAAAAGAGTAGTTATGGAGAGCGAAAAGTTTTAGATTGAAAAGTTTTAACTTGACAACTTTTGAAAATTGCCGAACACACCCTAGATATCTCTTATTAGATGAAGCTTTCACACCAAAGGGCCGGTTACGGATGGAATGCAATACAAATGAGATGACAGCATGAGATTAAAAAAAAAATTGCATTGAAGACTAGAAGTACATTGGATGTGAAATTTATTTTTTTTACTTCTCATTATTATTCCTACCACATCATATCGTTTTCTAATAATTTAATAAATTTTACATCAAAAATTTTAAAATATCCCAAAAACATGAAAAAGTACGTTGCGAATAGAAATCACACGCAATTTTGAGTTTCGTTTTTTTTGCAAAATAAATATTACGTGTTTCGTGATTTTCAACTAAAGTTTTATTTAGCTGCACGACCTGGACCATGACGCATGTTCTCACCGTTGCTTGCTAAAACCGTGTTTGAACTTTGAATGGAAGTGCTGTGTATGGATCTAGTCTACTACCGTCAAAGAAAGCAATTCAAAACTGCTTCACATTTAGCCTACCGCCTTCTAACGCTTTACTCAACTGTCTGAACCTGTAGCTTGCTGCATGCTCAAACGAAGCCTAGACAACATCCAAGTAAGAGGGAAAAACACCTTTATAAACTCTTTGGCATTTAAAAACAATTAGTTCAATCAAGCTCTAAGACATTCTTATAAATTTTTAACTAAGAATCTAATTTTTATAATAAAAATTCCTAAAATACCTACTTGGTGGACACTCTGACAGCGTATGATTTTTCATAAAATTAGCTGTACCATTTCTTTTGCAAAGTTTTGAAAGTTAGAAGGTGTATTTCGCAAAAATGTTAAAACACGCTCATTAGAATACTGATGTTGCATGGCGAATAGAAATTGCACAGAATTTATACAATGCATGGCAAAACGACGAGAACTCCAGAGACTTCAAAACGAAGAAAAAAAAAATCAAAAACGAGAACTCACTTTAAGGTCAAAGCATCAAAGCAGCTGTAGATTTTTGCAGCGCCGATTGATCGCACTGGACGTGCTGGCTGGGATAGAGGCGTCGGCTTGAGAGCGGGTTTGCAAAAGATCCCAATCAAGAAGCATCAAAGCAGCCACAGATTTTTACAGCGGCCATTGATTGCACTGGACTTGCTCGCTGGGATAAAGGCGTCGGCTTGAGAGCGGGTTTGCAAAAGATCTCAATCAAGAAGCATCAACGCAGCCACAGATTCCCACACTTTTTACAGAAAATAAGTGGGCTTAAACATGCCCTCAGTGAGAACAGCCCAATAACAACATCCACAAGACCCACATTCGACCTCTAGTTACCACCGATAAACTGTAACAAGAGCATTGACTGCCATTGAGCAGGCAAATGTATTTAGCATCAAGTGAAGAAAGTGTGAAGCTAGATACAAGAAAGGACACAAGTCCAATACTAAAAACCGATGGGGGGAAAAAGTTATCACCCAAGAAGCAGTAAGAAGCACTTTTTTTAAAGGAAAAAAAAAAAAAGCATGACATCAGAAAAAAGTAAAGAAGACACGTCAATTACGAAAAACAGAAAGAAAAATAAGTTGTCACGCAAGACACTCAAGTTGTCTCTGAAAGATCTGGGATTCAGACAACCATCCTGGTCTGAGGCCTGAGCTAAACGCTTGATAATGTCTGTTTCCGTGATTTCTTTGAAGGACAACCATTAAATTGTATTAACTAAAAATTTCATACAAGGAAAACTGGAATGAACCAAGAAACTGCAATGGCACAAAAAATAGACAGATGTAGTAGGCCATAGTAAGTACTGATATCGTGCAATCTCAACACTAATTAAAATCAAACAAAACCAATGGAAACAATCTTCATGGATCATGACGATTTTGTGATCCAACAGAAAAATGGTCAAAGGAAAGATTAATCAGGAGACAATATTGAATAAGAACCCACTATCCACAGTGATCAGCAGCATGCCAATATTGAAAAAAGAAAGCTCAAAGAGAAGATATTGTAATGAAAAATGAATCAATAAAAAATCCTCCAAGTCATGTTGTCGCGTTAGACAAAACGAAAAAAACATTTTTTTAATTTATAATAACAAGTTAGCATGATTTTAAGGTTTAGATTCATCAATGAACAATCAAACCCATAACCATACCGTTCTATCATCATCATAAGACATTTCCCACCTAAGTGGGACATAGCCACCCATTTGGTTCAGTAAAATGAATCCCTGCCTCAAAAGTCCCTCTAAACTTTCAATAATCATTTGAGAAGAAATTCAGTGAACAAATACCACTTTTTTCCTCATTTATCTTCTTGACACTCGTAAAAAGGGAGAGTAGAATGCAACCTGGAATACTAACCTCAGATAACTGTGCCAAGCCTTCAAATCCACCACTTTTCTGACCCTTCCAAATTATAATCCATGGTCTTCAAACAATGAAAAAGACAAACTGATTTATCTCACAAAAAATTACACTCTTACAGAAAGGGCAGTAGTAATAGAATTCTCATAACGCACATAACAAAAGCAAACATGGTATTGGGTTCATACACAAAAAACAGGAAGTTCACTTCCTATTTCCCTTGAAAACTTTGTTTTATAGTTGCACAAAAACAGCTACAAAATATATATGACTTTCCAATATTGAACAAAAATCATTTGTTTGCACAAGCATTAAATAATAAGCCTGACCATCCAGACAATTTTCAAAGCTATCTTTACTGGTGTTGAAAATATAACAAAGTTGTTTATCAAATATATCCCTTCCCTTCCACTGTGAATACCATGATAACATAACAAACTATTTAGCTTGTACTGAAATGATGAACTTTGTTATTCAAATTCTACCCCTCTTATCATTATCTTCCCATCTCATGCCATGCACGAATCCAATTCATAACTATGGACCACCTAATTGCATAATTATCCAAACTATGTCAGAGAACCGCTGGGACATATGATCATAAATAACATCAAGATTACGGTAATAATTTGTGTCTTGTTGGGACATTTTTCTGTTGCAACAACAAAATCTACCCATAATGCATTCAAAGAAGCTTATACGAAACTTCCCCAAAGACTTAAAATTTGCTGCTGCTATCTAATTAAATTGTAAGCCTCTAAAATGCACAACTTCATCAACCCCAACATCAGTCACTTGTGCTATTGCTTTTGTTTAACACAAAGTTGTTCCTTTCTCTTCAATTATGACCATTCATTATTAACAGTAAAGATAAAAATAAGGACATATTTTACAATACCTTCCTTTGGAGGATATTATGAAGTAAGATGGATTGACTAGAAATCCATACAACTTTTCAAGATCCTCGTTACTTTCCAAAAATATAGTTCCCCGTGTATAAGCGGCTGATGACGAGTAGGGGCATATCTGGGCATAACATCTAATTGATGTTTGTTGATGTACAAAGTCCACAATACTTGCTGCAGATAAATCGACTTCAATATTCTCAATCACAATATCAAACCATTCACCATTTTCCTTCAGACGTTTTGCAAAATGACATTCACTTTCAGGGTCCCTATCCTGTGCAAGCTTCTTCTCAACATTGCTAACACCTACGTTGTAAAAATTGAGAAAAGAGTCATAACAAGAATCAATTCCTTAATCTAAACCAATTTCAACGGAAAAAACAGACAACCTGTAGATGTATTGGCTAATTGGCCCTTCAGACAATCTGGCTCTTCCTACAATGACATGAAACAGTGCATTAACCACTACTATCAAATTGGGCAAAGGAAATCCAGAAGTTGCATCCTCAATCAACAAGAAACAACTAAAAAGAAAACGCGCGCACACACAAAAGCCATATAATTCCAGAAGACAAGGTTGCCACATTCATTTCCTAAAAAGAGGTTGAAGATCATACAATGTAAATATGGCACATATTCAAGTCCAAACCAACCAACCCAACAAGCACACACCATGAATTGACCACATCTAATGACCTGTGAAAAGCCATATATTTCAAGAAGACAAGGCAGCGATATTCATTTCCTAAAAGAGGTTGAAGATCATAAAATGCACATATGGCACCTATTTAAGTCCAAACCAACCAACCAACAAGCACCTACCATGAATTGACCACATCTAATATGTGGCATAAAGCATGCAACAATGATGACGACAATGTAACAATAAGCACCCACCATGAATTGACCACATCTAATACATGGCATGAACCATGCAACAACGACGACGACGATGTAATAATAAGCACCTGCCATGAATTGACCGCATCTAATGACCTATGAAAGGCCATATAATTCCAGAAGACAAGTTACTACTACCAGTACTGGTACTAATTCTAAAACTACTATTACTACTAAAAGAGGTTGAAGATCATACAATGCACGTGTGGCAACTATTTACGTCCAAACCAACCAAACAAACAAGCACACCTATTTAAGTCCAAACCAACCAACCCAACAAGCACCCACCACCAACACCACTGCTACTGCTACTGCTACTGCTATAATAATAATGACAATGAAGGCTCTCTAATGCCCCTGTTTTGCTGCACTGACTGGCTGGGTCTACATAAATAGTTGCAGGCGGGGGATGCATAACTCACACTCTGGGCCCATCGTTTGAACATCCCTATTATCATAGATATGGTACGAGCATAAATTTTATATCATTCAAAATTCAGAGAAATGCACCCATGGTTTTCGTTGACATTTCTAGAATAATTTACCTACCGCTCAGGAAATAATGGTTTAAGTACCGTGCCTTTTATCATTCTTGCCTTTGTTCTGAGCAAAAATGAATGCAGAGAGAAACTAAGTCGTATCCTCCGACGATATAACAGACAAATATCCTCGATGCTTGAGGATTTTATTGACCCTTTATTAGGGCCATGTTTCCAGCAAAGATCAAACTGACATAAGCACATCTCCTCTCCTTTCTCTGACAACGAATGCTCCTTATGAACTACCTGAAATAGCAATTATCTTAGGAATTCAATACCCAGGTAGAAGGTGAACTTAAATCCTATTAAATACAGCATCAAAGAGAATAACAGTCCTTAAATTGCAAATGATATCATTATTAATAAACACAATCATACAGTAAAGAACAGAAAATTCCCACTAAACAGTGTTGCAGACAAGCCCAACAGTAGGGGTGCAACTCAGATTACTTAGTGTCAGTGCACTGTTCATGACATTGATTCAGTTTACTTTGATGATGAACCTACCATACCATACCTACCTTATCCCAAGGCCTGGTCAATGGAATTTTGTACCAAAATTAGTTTAATTAACTCAAAATTTGCTGCTAGCATATTGGAAAGTGGAAAGAAAAAAAAAAAAAGGCAGCCCGTTGAATCAAGCTCCCGCATGTGTGGGGTCTGGGGAAGGGTCAGACCACCTTTGGCTCTATAGTACACAACCATAATTGGCAAAGCAAGAGGATGTCATGGAAAGTGAATCATCAAAAAGAGGAACAAGGAGAAATAAGTAAATGCATCTTTTATGCAGACCCAAAAACAAAAAAAGCATAACAAATATAAGGCTTTCACGTGGCCTTTCAAATATACTTGACAGATAGTAGCACTCCAATAATTCAAACATCAATAAACCAAAATTCTATTATTTATGCGCATTTTATCCTCACATATATAAATACATACATTAAAGAGGACTGATATGTCCTTTGGGTTGGCAATTATCCATTAATGGTGATTATTATGGAAATTGGGAAGGGGGACTTGCATTGACTTGCATAGATTTTAATAGGTGCACAATTGAAACCAAACCCCTTGTCGGTGATGCAGGACAGCAGAAGCAGGGCACCGGACTGAACTCACCCAACAGGGCAGGGATGGGGAAATTAATCCTGCAGAAAATTGGGTCAGTCTGGTTCAATTCATAAGTTACCTAACTCAAGTTGCATCCCTACTGCCAATACGTTGAATTTGACAAGACAACCCTCGTGTCCTCCGGAAATTGCAGAACTTTCAAAAAATATTTTTAAGAGTTAATAACATGTTTACTTCCATTTCAACAATATATTTGGGTTCTACGTCTCGAGGACCTGCGAATTCCACCTTATATCAAGACTTGGGAGGGCCAACCACATGGTTTCCATGCTGAGAGTAAATGGCTAGAGGTTAGATCTCATCGACCCAAAGTAGGAGGCTTAATCCATTTTCGATGATATGCAAGTACAGGGTCATGTTTGTTTACCTTAGCAGCTAACAATCTATAATAATCCTAAAACTTATTTCCAAATAGAGAGAGAACCAGAGAGAGAGAACCAGAGAGAGAGACAGAGAGAGAGAAAGAGAGAGAGCTTACCTTCTGAAGTTCTGCATCGTAGAACTTCAAGGCGCCATCGGGCGAAACATGTGCAGCGCACACAGTCATCCCTACAAGAGACTCCTCTTTGCAAAACCCCTGCTGCGGCTTTACGGCACCGCCCGGAACCTTTCCTCGAACTCGTTCACAGCCGCCTCGTCTTTGAAGTCGGAAAAGTGGAATTTCAGTTCCCTCCCAGACGCGGCATCAGTTTGTTCGTTGCCGCAACTCACGAAACCGTCATAAGAAGTAAGAGCCACGGTTAATTTCAGACTCTGGAACGATACTCGGGCTGAGTAAATGTTCCTTCTAACTAACCCAAAAAAAGTATTTAAAAACACTTTTTTTAATTTTTTTTATTCGTATACACTTATTTATCTAAATATATTTAATATATAAACTAAGTTTTAAATATTTTTTTTTAAAAAAAATTTAAAAAATATATACACATATTTAAAAATAGCAAAACATAATTTACACATTAAATACACTTAGATAAAAAAGTGTGTAGAGAAAAAAGGCAAAAAAATGTTTTTAAATGAATTTTTTTGAGGTAGGCGAAGCGCTAGACTAATAGGATCATTTCTCTTTCAAATATACTCACTAAATTTGTCCTTACTTACAAACATACCCGCTAAGTTTTAAAAACTTCCACGTATACCTACTAAGTACGGGTGAAATTTCATCCATACCCATTCAGTCAGGCACAATTAAAAAACGTCGTTATCCATCATATAAAATGTCCGAAATGCCTATTATTATTTAGTAATAATAGTTGTTCAACTAGGACAAAAGTTAAACAATGTGATGGAAACACTCTAATGTGAGAGAAAAACTTGATAAAATGAGTTTTAACTGTCTAAATATTGCACTAATTACAATGAATGTTAGACTAATCAGGGATATTTTTAGAGTTTTAAAATTATTAAATGTTCGTAACTATCATATTAAGTATATTTAAAATTAATAAAATACTTTGTGGGTATATTTGTAATTAGAGTGAATGTAATTAGTGTATTTGAAATTAAACCAAACAAAGGCTTGGTTTAAGCCATATAAGATTTTTAGATAGTGGGATGAGAATGCGAAAAGATGATCATTTAGTCACCCTAAAACATATCTTTTTATTTTTCACAAACATAATAAACTAGGTGTATCGAATCTATAAACAAAGTTTTAGTATTTTTAAAATATTTTAATACACAATGGTATCATTTTAATTTTTAGAAGACAGAAAATTATGACAATGCCACTATATTTAAAAATCTTTAAAAATACTCAAAAAATTTTAAAATGGTAAAACATGATTTATATAGTCAATTCACTTAGCTTAACTTGTTTCTAAAAAACTAAAGAATACCTAAAAATATGTTTTTAGACCAGCCTAAGTAAGGTTAGGTGTGTTAATAGTCAAGATCAACCCGTCAATTCACTCGTCTAATCCATTTATAAATGGGTTTACATTGAAATTTTTGAATAAATGGGTTACGATCCATCAACCCGTTCAACCATTTAATTAAATAAATGAATTCTATTTGAGATTTTCTAAGCAGTTTAACGCATTTAACTTATTTAACCCATTAAAGTTATATATATAAACTTATTGGTTATTTTCTTCCGCTAAGTCTTATTCCATTGCCTAATTTTAATTTTCTCACCAATGCCTTAATTTCATTTTCTCATTATTGTCCTATTGCCATTTCCCCTACGCCACTTATCTCTCCTTGCATTAGAGTGTAGGCCTGCAAATCTTTACTATATAGCTCATTAAAAACTTGATAACTCATTTATTAAGTAGGTTACGGTTGGTGTTTTTTAAATAGTCCAATAAACGGATTAGGGTTAAGATATTTTAACTAAAGTTAGGATGATGATTAAGCTCTAACTAGTCCAACCTAATCCGTTAACACCCCTAAGTAAATACTTCCTTAGACCAACCTAAGAGTATTAACCCCCTAGAAAATAATGATATATATAAGTAATGAGTAAAGTTGTATTGAAAAGTTTTGTATGAATATATGTGTAGAAATGATTGAAAAGTAGGTTAATTTTATATGGAGATGTGAAAAATAATTAAAAAAAAATAGTTATGAATATTAAAATGTTTTTACTTAAAAATTTTTGATTTAAAAAGTTTTAGCCTTTGCCAAACATGCCCTTAACATATTTGCTTTTTGGCATACCTCATGAAAGTCATACTGTATTTTAGAAACTATTCTCTTTTCTTAAAAAAATTATGTTAGTCTTAAGATAACATATCTATTTTTAATTGTTTGAAGGTCACAGTCCATTGTGGGAAAGGAAAGGAAATGTGTTCGCTTTGACAACCTTACAAAAATATCTAAGGTTAGTTCTCACGATTGTATTTTAATGTCCAATTTCTATGAAAGTAAATAACATGATAAAATAAGAGAAAAAAGTGTTCTTTTAATAAATTTTTATTTATATGCACTTTTGAAACTCAAGATAATTTATTTATGGTGTGTTTGGCAATAATAAAAAAATGTAAAGTAAAATTTTTTAATTTAACATTCTTCACTCTTAATAGCCACCATATTTTTAATTATTTTTTTACATTTTCTTGTACAACTACCCTTTTTTAATCATATCTACACACTTACCTATATAACTAAGTTATCTATTTTAACTATATTTTCTTTACTCCTCATGAGTACCCCTACTATATTACATCATTCTTTTCAAATTCAAAAATTTTTACACAAAAAGCTTTTCATATAAAATTTTTATTACTTCTCAGTCATAACGTCTCATTATAAATAATGTAACTTGTAAATTTAGTTAATCTTTCTCCACTGTAATATGATAATACGAGTTCGAGAGTTTTTTGAGTTTATGATATGATTACTCATTAGAAATGTTCAACAACTAGGCATATTTGATTTTTTATGCATTTGAGTCTTAATGTGTTTAGAACATGTGAACGATAGTTTATAAGTTTTTATGTTGAGATGTTTGGGTTGAACGATTAATTTGGTTATGAACGTATGACTTTTCTATTATGTCTTCTTAATGGTTTTTTTTATTGCTAAATTTATTCGCACAAGCAATTCGTTGTTGGCTACATCGGACATGATAAATTGATTATGGGCCTTGTTGACCTAAATATTTTGGTTATTCTAATTTTAGCCCATCCTAAAAGGCTTTTTTTATCAGAGAAATACCTCGATAAAATTTTGTTGTATTTAGTGGATGAGAACAAAGGTCTTCACTACCAATATCAACAATTATTGATAAAAGCTTGTATAATCTTGCAAATGCAGGAATCAACTGAGCATGGAATTGACGAAATTCATGTTGTTCACAAAGGAAAACTGAAGCTGACAACTTTGAAAAAATGTTCAAAACTATGCACAACATCATCAAGTATAAACTCTTATTATTGAGGTACTTCTCATATTCCATTTATATTTATTTCATGTATTTTTCCTCTTAAGGGTGTGTTTGTTTCGGGATAAAATTTTTGATGAAAAGTTTTTTTTAGTAGAAGTTGTCAAATTGATAGGAAATTATATGATATAATAGGAGTAATGGTGAAAAGTAAAGAGAATAAAGTTAAAATAATTAGGTGTAGAAATGATTGAAAAGTAGAATAATTTGTATAGAAAAATATGAAAAAATAAATTAGTTGTAGATAGTGAAAAGTTTTGAATTGAAAAGTTTTTGTTGACAATTTTTTGCTCCAAACAAACACATCCTAAATCTCAGCTATTGGGCCATGCTTAAAAGTTCAATCCAACATGCCCTTGGATTTTAGTGGTTAAATTTAACATGACATGGCAACCAAGATGACCCTTGTATGCATGACTTTGTTGTCCTTAAAGTACAGCAATGACATCTTTTGTCTTACAAGTGAAGCAGTCAGCTCTGTGGCTAATGCATTCAAAGGTATTACAACTTTTTGCTTTCCACAGCTTCTGTAATTTTCGATGTAGTCCAATGTAGCTAGGTGATTCAGGTCCTTAAGGATGGTATTTTTCTTTCATTCTCTATATATTTATGATATCGTCTTTTGTTTTTCTTTCATTGTCTATATATTTACAGTTAGGTTCCATCACAAGTTCTCTAACCACACACAAAATCTTGCTTATAATGAAACATGACTTGCAGGAGATATGGCTATGCATGTAAATGCATGAAATATGTTTTGATATTTCACTCATCATTCAGTAGTTCATTTTGCCTTTGTAAATAGGATATGTAGTGGTCTAGTATTGTCACAAGTTCCAATGGCAAGTTGAAAATGTGCTCCATTGGAGAGTACTTTGTCCCTTGGGTTGACCCGTATGGGCCGTTTGGCAGATGATCAATCGGACGACTATCGGTTAAACTCGTCTCTGTAGCTATTCGTGTTATTTTTCACAGCAAATTTAGAAATGAACTTCACTAAAAACCTCTTTCTTCCATGTGCAAAATGAAGTGGATGAGGAGCCAATGACAGACGAGATGGGTGTGATATAATCAGCAAATCAACAATCGGTTTTGGTCTAGAGTTGCTACTGAACTGCTAATCAAGTTTATCTCATCCACGAAACATAGTTTCATTCATAACTTTTTTTCAACCAATATTGATGCTCTCTGAATTACTGATCAATTGTCCAAAATCTAATTTTGTCTTTCAATTGTGGATTCTGATTTTTGATTTGCTCGTAAAGAAATCTAGCGTTGTGGGAATAAAATTATATCACAGAGAAATGTATGTCTGTAATTAGACTCAAAATCTAAAGCAGAGAAAAGCGGCCTTCCAACCACATTGCTTATGAAAATGTCTACTTTCAGCTCTTGCCATTTTTACTGGACTGCTGTTCCATTTTTATAGGGCTTGAGTCTTCTTGGCCGCATGATGAAGGGCGGGTGGGGAGTAATTAAAAAAATATATATGTGCATATGATATTGTTCTTCACCTGTGGTAGAGAGCCCACTGCTCTCTTTGATATTCCCAAGTGCTTAACTTCTCTTCTTTGGTTTATGAGTAAGGGCGTTGAGTAAGGAGAATGTTTCAACACACTAGGGTGCAAAATCTTATTTTTGAAATTTATATTTTTGAATTTTTTTTTAATAAAATTGTTAACCTAGAAGTATTTAACTTATATATTAAGTTTTACAATTTTTGTAGATATATGAATATATTTTTGATTTTTTAAAAACAGGGTATTTTAATCACTTACAAATGGTTAAAGTACCCTTGTTTTTTAAAAAAATTATATATATACATATTTAAAAGTGGTGAATTTTGCTTATCGATTAAATACAACTATATTAACAATCTTATAAAAAAATTCAAAAATATATATAAAAAAAGAGGTTTTGCACTCTAGTGCACTGAAACATTCTCCGTTTAGTAGACTTGCTTTCTATAACTCCACAGAGCAAATGCCATTTGTTTCAATGCAACTAGATAGATTAAAATTTTAATGCATGCGGTTAAAAACTCTATTATTTAATTTTTCAAAATTATTTTTTAAAATTTTTAATCTAAGTGTATTTAATTTATAATTGAAGTTTGACCTTTTTGAAAATATGAACATATACTTTTTTATATTAGTTCAAAAAAATAAGGGTAGTTAAGTCATTTAAAAAGACCCAAAACTCCTATATTTAAGAATAAAAATATATACACATTTTCGAAAATGGTAAAACTTAATTTATTAATTAAATACAGATGGATTAAACAGTTTTATAAAAGAAAATTTCAAAGTAATAATAATAAATAGGATTTTCAGCCAAATGAGTTGAAATTTCAACGCATATGGTTGCATTGAAAAATTCTCTTGAGCACATGGGGTTGTTTCTCTAGATAATTAAATTATGAGGATGTTTTAATGCATTGGCTGCAAAACACATATTAAATTTTTTTGTTTATAAAATTCTTAATTTAGATATGTTTAATTTATAAATCAAGTTTTACTATTTTTATAAATGTATACATATATTTTTGATATTGGAGTTTTATTTCTTTTTAAATGACTAAAGTACCCTTATTTTTAAAAACAAAATATATATTTACACATTTCTAAAAATGATAAAACTTAACACATAAGTAAATACACTTATGTTAAGAGTTTTATAAAAAAAAATTGTAACAATAAATAAAAACGAAATTTGCAACTGAATGCATTAAAATAAACCCCATTAAGTCCTCAATGGCTCTTACATTATGATAATTAAAAAGGAAAAAATTATCTTATAACTATAATATTTGCCCATAATTTATTACACTCACAACATTTTAGAATTTTTGTATATTTTACCATGCCATGCAGTTGAAATAATAGTTAATTATCCCATTGAAAAGATGATTTTGTCTTTTTATAATTTTATAATTGAAATGATTCAGCTCTAATATGACTCAATTAAAATTAGCAAATCATTAAGTTATGACATCAAGTGATTCAAATACCAAATTAGGGTTAAATCATTTCAATTAAAAAAAATTGAAAGGGTGAAATCATTTTTCAATGGAATAACTAATGTTTATTTTCACTATGATAGAAATTTATTGTGACTGTTGTTGTCATAAAAGAAATTTTTAAGAACGTTGTAAATATATTATGAATTAGAGGCAAATGTTTGTTTAGTATAAGAGGAATTTTTTCTAGATAAAAAGTTAACATATATATATGTTTTGGAATTTAGGTAATTCAACCGGTCGAAGTTATAAAATTGTGCATTGTAAATTTAATAGATGAAAATACACAATAAATCAGAAAAAGAAGGTTCTACCTAGGGTGGGAATTGGTAATGTTAGCATGCAACTAGCCCTTGAAAATAGATATTATAACTTAGAGTTGGTTTGCTTAAGGTTAAAAATTCACATTTAAATAATGCATGATTTTATAGCAGTATGAGTGTCGAAAATTATTAAAATGTAAAATTTTATGTATAAAATAATAATTAGGTCTTGGGCATATTTTTCATTTTATTGAGAGTTAATAGTCCATAAATAACTCCCTATATGTATGGTGTAATGAAAATTTAGATAAAGCATGTAAGTATCTTTAAAATTTTGAAAGTTGATTGGTATAATAAGAATTAACAATAAAATTCTGAAGTATATATGGAATTTGAACAAATTTTTATAACTAGAAATAGGAATTGACCTTATTAACCTAAATTCAAAAATAAAGTTGGGATAGGTAGACATGTCCTTAATATGGATGTAAATTAGATCAGCTAGTACAGTATCTTCAATCCTAAAGCTGCTTGTAAATTGTGAACTTAATTCTACATTTAACCTTACTTGTTAAACTTTAACCCAACCTTTAAATTAAACTTATATAAATTTATTCAGTTTTAAGTTACAAATCTTACAAAATATATATTATTTAATTTTTTGTGTAGTTAAATTAAAAAATTTCTTTTATACCTACAATATTTGACTAAAATTCCTAATATACCCTTAAAAAATCACTCTTATACCCATAATATTTTATCATATATTTCTATCATCCTTATTTATTCAAAATGTAACTGCCCTATTAAAAAAACCATTCTGTTCCTCTAAAATTTTTTAATTGAAACAATTCAACCTTAATACAACTCAATTGTGATGGTAAATTGTTTTTTATGATAAATTGTTAATCTCCGTATTAAATGATTTGAGTATCATATTAGGGCTTAATCATTTTAATTAAAATTTTTAAATGGGCAAATTGTCTTGACAATACAGTAAGGACTTTTTTGACCACATGTATAACGTAAATTTATAGCGAAATGTTATAGATGTTAAAGGAATTTACGAAAAATTAAGATACTAAGAATAAACATTGTAATATAAAATTCATTTTAAAACATAAAATTTGTATTATAGAATAAAGATTAATCTTTTTCTGAAAAAATCTTTTAATTTATGACATATATAGTAATATATTTGCTAAGTCACCTCGTTTCAAAGCAATAATGTGTAGTTAATACTTATGTATTGTATAATTTTACAAGTCAATCTTAAATTACTAATTACTATAGTTGATCTTGTACGACTAGTTTTAAAAAGTTTATTATATTATATTTTACAATGACACAGAATATTGGGTATAGGATCGACGATTATGTAAACTAAGTGAATCCATTTTTGAAATTAGTTTGGTTCAAAACGATTATATGGTTTATTTTTTCAACATATTTAACCCAACTTTATCATAAATTGGGTCGACTTAGAGGTATTTAGGTTGAAACCAACCTATGTATATTCGTAATTAAAACTACAAACTATATTTTTAAACTTTATTCTTACTTTTTCAAAAATTTCAAATTATTTATGATTAGCTACACTATATATCCTACAATAACTAGCATGTAAATTTGATATAAGTTTTAGAATAAGGGAACGTTTATTTCATTATAAAACTTTTCAACTAAAACTTTTAAATTTAAAACTTTTCGTTCATCATAATTACTCTATATCAATTTTAAAGTTATATTTTCAACATCTAAATCGTCTAAAATATTATTTCTATATGAATAAATGATTCTATAAAGTATTATTATATTCTAATACCTTTGTAAATAGATCTAAGTGTTTTTCATAATTTTTGCATAAATATATTTTTCAACAAATGTGCCCGTAAACATACTTAATTGGTATGAAACTTAGTCTACTCGTAAACAAATAATGTTAAATAGATTAAATTGATTGAATTTTCCATCAATGATCAAAATCTTAAAAATTAAAAAAGTTACACAAAAGTAGAGCTCATATATGTAAGGCCACACTTCTATGTAACTATACATATATGAAAACTAATCTTGTGCAGTCGAACTGCATCGTAATCACAGTGTAGTCTGTTGTAAAATTGGTCACATATATTTTAGAATGTTAAAAGATTTCATATAATCATTTATCTATATATAACATACTTTAGACGGTTTAAATCTTGAAAATGTTATTTTAAAATTAATTTTTACGTTAAATTATTTTGTTACATTGATTTTGTTCAATTTCAAGATGGGACGCATACACATGCTAGATTTGCATGAAAATTAGTATGTTATTAAAATAAATAATTCTAAATACAATGAGAGATTAGATTTTAATTTTAATATATGTTGGGTCCATTTTGGGTTAGGCTGCACCGTAATTACGATACAATCTATCTGTACTTGAATATTTTCCCATATATATAACCAATTCGGTGCAGTTAAGTAAGTTACGATGCAGTTAGCTAAAAATGGCCTCAACGTACATTTAAATGTGTTGATATTTTATATAATTATTTATCCATATATAAACTATATCTAAAATAGTTTACATGTTAAAAATAACTTTACAATTGTTATTCACATCAAACTATTTTATTACGTTGAATTTGTACCATTTTCAGATGAGGTCTATACACGCATATAATTTGGTTGAAAATTGATCTACTAATAAAATAAATAATTGTAAATACAATAGGTGGAGCAGATTATAATTTTATGATCATGTATGGCCCATTTTGAGCCAGTTATACCTAAATTATAGTGCAGTTAATTACACTAGAATATTTCTCATATGTGTGTGTGTGCACGCTCCGTTTCTACATGACTAGATTACATAGAAGCAGAATTACGTAACAATTGATTTTTAAAATTTTAATCCTTAATAGAAAATCTAATACAGTCGTTGTATTTAACATCATTTGTTTATTTAGGAGATACAGTTTTAACTCAATCAAGTATGCATATGGGCCACATTTGTTAAAAAATATGTATAAAAAAATCTTAAATCTATTTACATATTTATTGGAATGTAATAATATTTTATAAAATAATTTGTCCATATAGAAATGATATTTTAGACAATTCAGATGTTGAAATACAACTTTAAAATTGATATTTATAGTTAAATCATTTTATTATGTTGATTTTCAATGAGAGTCATGTAGTGATATTAGACAAATAAATTTTTTTTAAGATACTACAAATGATGCTAAATACAATAAGCGAAGTAGATTTTCTATCAACTATCAAGATTTTAAATATAGATGAGCCACATAGAAAAAAGAGTTTATCAGAAGCAGAACCGATAAATATATATATATATATATATATATATATATATCAAGTCCACTTTTATATAACCGGGTTATATAGAAATGGTTCTATATAACCCCCTCCCCCCCAATTTTTGAGATTTTGACGTTTGATAAAAATTCAATCCATTCATTATATTTAACATTATTTGTTTAGTTAGGAGACCAAGTTTCATCCAAATTAGGCCGCATTTGCTTAAAAATAAGTACATTTATGCGTAAATTAAAAAAATACTTAAATCCATTCACGAATACACTAGAATATAGTAATACTTCATAGAATAATGTATCTATATATTTATGATATTTAAGATGGTTTAGATGTTGAAATTACTTAAAATTGATATCTATATTAAATCAATTTATTATATTGATTTTATACATTTGTAGATGGGGCCCATATACAATGACACTAAAAAAATAAAAGGTTTTCCTTAACAATATAAAGGATGTTAAATACAACAGATTGAGTAAATTTTTCATCAATTATTTAGATGTTAAAGATGGAGGAGGTTACTTAGAAAGGGCGTTTCATAAAAGCACTCTTGTTTCCACAGCAATGCTTTTATGAAACCCCTTTCATTTTTAACATATAAATAATTGATGAAAAATTTACTCTATCTACTACTATGTTTAGCATTACTTGTATTATTATGAAAACTCTTTCATTTTTCTCATATCATTATATATAGGATATATTTACAAATTATAAAATCAACATAATAAAAGAATTTAACGCTAAAAATTAAGTTTTAAGTAATATTTTTAACATTTAAATCATCAAAAATATCAACCCTGCATAGATAAATGATTTTATAAAGTATTATTACATTATAATGTATATATGTGAATAGATCTAATCATTTTCTTTAATTTACACATTAAGCAAATGTGACCTCTGCACATATTGGATTTGGATGAAACTTGGACTCATAACTAAAAAAATAATGTTAAATATAATAAATGGATTAGATTTTTCATTAAGTGTCAAAATTTTAAAATTTGATAGTGTTACATGGAATCGCCTCTATGTAACATAATTAGATAGAAGCAGTTCCATATAATTCCTTGATTTTTAAGTTAATGATAATTGATTTAAAATTTAATTCATTCATTATATTTAACATCATTTGTTTATCTAGGAAACCAAATTTCATCCAATTCAAGTGTGTGCATTGATAGCATTTACTTCAAAATATATATTTATTTGTAAATAATGAAAAATGCTTAGATCTATTCATACATGTATTACAATGTAATAATACTTTATAGAATTATTTATCCACATAGTATTAATAATTTAGACAGTTTACATGTTGAAAATATCATTTTAAAATTGATATTTTAGCATTAAATATTTTATTACGTTGATTTTACACATTTATAGACGGGACCCTTATAGAGTAAAATTTTAAAAATAAATTTTTTTTCAAGATACTATAAATGATGCTAAATACAATAGATGAAATGAATTTTCATCAACCATCCAGATTTTAAAAATGGAAGAGATCACATAAAATAGAGATTTCATAGAAGCAGGATATATATGGGCTTCGTTTCTATATAACCAGGTTACATAAAAGCGATCTCATGTAACTCTCTCAAATTTTAAGATATTAAATACCTTAAGGAAATCTATTCATTGAATTTAACACTATTCTTTTAGCCAAGAGATCAAGTTTGATCCAAATCAAGTATGTACATGGGTCACATTTGCTCAAAAATATATATACATATATTTGTGTGTAAATTATAAAAAAATATTCAGATCTATTCACACATGTATTAGAATGTAATAATACTTTATTAAATCATTTATCTATGAGTAATGATATTTTAGATGGTTTAAATGTTAAAAAACCACTTTAGAATTGATATTGCTATGTTAAACTATTTTATTACGTTGATTTTACACATATAAGAAATTAAAAAAAAAAAAAGAGTTTCCAATATAGTATAATTTTCCATTAACTATCAAGATTTTAAAAATATAACATAGAGGCGGGACCATATATATATATGAGAAATATTCAGGTACAAGTACCTACACTGTAAGTTATGGTGCGAAGACCTTATAATGGGCCTCACATTATCATAAGATATGTATGGACCCTATTTGAAAATAGTACAAATTAGACATAACAAAATAGTTTGATTAAATAAAAATTCTGAAATTATTTGTTAATATGTAAACTATCTCAGATACAATTTATATATGAATAAATAATTATATAAAATATCAATACATTTAAATATATGTTGAGGCCATTTTTGAGGTACTTCATTGTAACTTTCGGTGTAGGTACGTGCTATGGAAATGCTCGCTCTCTCTCTTTTTCTTTCTCTCTTTCTGATATAGGATTTTAGTTGAATGCACGCTGATTCTGTCTCTCTGATATAGGATTTTAGTTGAATGCACACTAGTAAATTTTACCTTTTTTTATTTTTTTCAAACTTTTTTCATAAAATTATTAATCTAAGTATATTTAACATATATATTAATTTTTACCATATTTTGAGATTTTTAGATTTGTTATATTTTTAAAAGTAAAAATTAATACACATGTTAAATGCACTTAAAATAAAAGTAATGTAAAAAATTTAAAAAAAATAAAAAATGAGTATTTGCACCCAAGTGCACCCGGGTGCATTTAATCAGGATATATATACACAGAGAGATATTCAGGTGCAACTTTACTGCACCACAATTACGTGCAATTATCTTAAATAGGCCCCACACGATCATAAAATTATAATCTACTTTACTTATTATATTTCAAATTATGCATTTTATTACCATACAAATTTTCATCTCGATTTAATATGCATATGAACCTCATCTGAAAATGGTACAAATTCAATATAATAAAATAGTTTTGTGTAAATAATAACTTTAGAATTATTTTTTAAAATGTAAACAATTGCTATAAAATTTATATATGGTAAATGATTGTACAAAGTATCAATACATTTAACCACGAGCTGTGGGTGCACTGAGCTTCGGTGCACCCAGGTGCAAAAATTTATTTTTTTATATTTTTTTTGCAGTTATAAAACTGTTAATCTAAATGCATTTAATATCTATATAAATTTTTACCATTTTTGCATATTTTTAGATATTTATTTTTTATTTTTTAAAATCAATATCTTTTTTATAATTCATTCATTAAGAAACTGTCACGGATTTTAAAAAATCAAAAATAAATATCTAAAAGTCTCCAAAAATGGTAAAAATTGATATACATATTAAATACATCTAGATTAACTGTTGTATTAAAAATTTTCAAAAGAATTTAAAAAATAGGTGAAACGCACCTAGGTGCACCGAGGCTACATGCATCCAGGTGCATTCAGTTACATTTTTTTTAATCTTCTAAACTTCTTGAGTTTGTGACAATTAATGCGAAGAAATTTTATGCGAAAATTTGTATATGAAATATATTAGAATTGCTGTTCAAATTAGAATTTGACTATAGTTAAACACTTCCATAAACAATTAATGGGATTCTAAAATAAAAAAAATTCTAATTTGATGAAAATCCTATTTAAGTTATATTTATTAAAATAATTTAACAAAAATATAAATATCTTTTATATATTAAATTTAGATTTTTCTAAGTTTTTCGAAAATTTTAAATAATTACAATTATGTAAAATATTAATTAATTTTAAAAATATATTTATATAAAAATAAAATTCTTAGATAGGAGCATATGATTATTGAATGAAGTAAATGATAAATTTATCTTAAATCTACTTTAAGAGCTGCTTTATCTATTTTTTCTCTTTAAATTACGCATTCTGTACAATAAGTGAAATACATACATATTTACGCTCAATACGAACTCTGTATTCTTCTAATTGTTATGCTTATTTTACTTGTTTTTCATTTATTATTTTATTTTCTCTATCTTACCAATAAATTTCTACCATAAAATCAATGATATCAGCTCCGATAAAATGATTTTATTTTTTTTGATCTGATCGATAAATTAAATTTTACTAAAAAAAAAAACCTTGTTCTGATCATCTATTCAGATCAATCATAGGCCAGTTGAATGCCAGAAGGAAAATTTGAAATTCGTAAGCTGTAGCGAAAACAGACCAACTAAAAGCAGCCTTTGTGGCTTACACATGCACAGTAGGCTAAAAGCAAAATGCATTGGTTATGATGTGCGCACGGATGTTGAGTGTTTTAGAATTTGGGAACGTATTTAAGTTGAATGTTTTTTGTTTTTGTTTATGTGGTTAAAAAAAATTGCTTTATATATCCCTCTACAAATTCAGACATTCACTTCGATAAGGATTCCTTACCAGGATTTCAATTTTCATTGTGGGAGCTGAGTTTTGTTTATAAATTAATTCTAGGGGCTGTTAATTTTAGGGCATAGTCCGGTTAGTCGCAACCGGTCAGGGATCAATCAATCCCTGGTGGGAGCTTGTCTTCCGTTTGGGAACTCTTGTAAGGTGATTTGGGCAAAATAGAGATGCTGTAAAATGTCAAGTTTCGAAATGTAACATGTAACAATTATTAACAAAAAAAAGAATCTACAATATGATGTCATAAATGAACGGCATTCTCACGCATACAGGACTGTTTCTAAGTACATTTTATAGTTTACACATCCCAAAGTACACGGAGCGGCTTGCGTAAGATTTGGACCTCAACCAAGTTTATGGGTCTATTTCGCGATGGACCCTAGCTATATTTTGCAGATCTTATGCACATAGTACTTCAAATATGAATTATGTTTAATAATAAGATCATCAATTCAGATATTCTTATAGCCATATTATATAAAAAAAATTCTAAGATTTACATATTTATTACGAAAATCCTACCATGGGCCTCTTAGATAAGGCCATGCTATTTCATTTTTATAGAAGAGTGTGTCGGCAATGTTTGGGCAATTTCCATTCAAAATTGGTTGAGACAATAAATAGAGTAATACATGGTTGAGATAATACTCTTGATTTTTGAATTTCAAACCATTGATCATGTTTTATCATGCTCGTTTCTCAGTTTTCGAATAATGTTTAGCAACTTTTATGATTCGCTCTGCACGAATTCCTTATATACCCACTTATTTTACCCGTAATTCCACTTATACCTATGAATTTTTAGAAATTCCTCTCATACCAATGAATTTTCATCATAATTTCACTTATATCTACGCTGTTAGAAATCCGTTAAAGAGACCGTTACCTCTTTGAAAAATGATGAATATGCCCATCTCTAATTATAATTTTATAGCTAAAAGTAATTTTACAACTATAAAACCATATATTATTTGAACAGGAATCTTTAACTTTAAGCAAAACAACCTTAAACAACATTAGAACTTGAGCATATTCGTTATTTTACAAGAAAGCTAACGACCCATTTAACGGATCCGTAACAGTGGGTATAAGTGAAATTCGGATGAAAATATACAAGTATAAGAAAAAATTTTAAAATTCATTTGTATAAGTAGAATTAAGAATAAAATTTATGAGTATATAAAGAATTTGCCCATTCGCATTTTCTCCTAAAAATCAGATAGTAAAAAACGGAAATTTTGCATTCGCGGAAGCGAAATTAATCTGCTCACGTGACTCTACACAGTTTTGGCGGGCATGCTATTTGAATTTTGACTTAATCACGTGCTAAGGTAAAAAAACAAAAATAAAAGAAGTTGATTTCGTAACTACTCATTTTCTTAATACTTTCTTTTAAATTTTTTGTAGAGGATTATTAATCTAAGCATATTTAACATGTGTATCAATTTTTACCATTTTTGAAAATTTTTAAACATTTTCATTTTTTAAAATCAGTGTCACTTTAGTAATTTAAGATTACTAAAAATGCCACTGATTTTAAAAAATCAAAAATAAATATCTAAAAATCTCCAAAAATGATAAAAATTTATACAAATGTTAAATACATTTAGATTAACAATCTTGTAAAAAAAATTTCAAAAAAAAATATAAAAGATAAGTTAAATACATCGGTGCATGAAATCAGTTTCCAGAACAGTTACCCAAGAGACTTCAATTATGCATCACTGACCAACGGCAGCAGTAAAGGGCACCCACCAGTGCATTATTTATTTTCCCAACAGCATAGCATTTCCAATTTCAGTAGTTTACACTAACAAGAGGTAGAGCAATCTTCACACCCCACGCAATCCTTCAGCATGCTCTACTCAAAGTGTCAGAATCTTTGATGGGTGAAACGCATCTTCCGTAGCAGACCAAGAGAGAAATTTCGGCCCAGCGGTTTCCAGGAAAAGTACCCTTCCTAAACTCTGACTGCCCAGAGCTTAAACCACTCCCTAAAAGAGTGCAAACCGCATCTGTTTCCAGACAAAGATGGACGTGCTAGGCCTCCAGTTACCTAAGATTGGTACTAACTGATTAGCACACATTTCCACTGAGTGACCCACCACGTTTCGTTGCAGATTTGAAGCATATCTCATCACGCCCCTTTTGACCCGATCAAAATGTGCCGCTTTGCTTCAGTAGCCATAGCGGTCGTTCAGTGAGGTCCGCCCATCCCCTGATTGTCCTGCTTGAATTCCAATTGATCAGTAATTAAACAATAAACAAGTCTGATAATCAACTGAGAATATGCAAAAGTTTCCTCAGGCGCCAAATCACCATGTTTGGGTGTTCCAAACCATTTGTATGAATATTCAATTGAGATTGTAGCCAAAGTATCTACGACTCGTGGATCCCAGAAAGCTGTCCCATGCTGTTTCTAATCGTATATTTAGTAGTCATTTTTTAGTAGGCTATCTATAACATAGAATATGGTTCTTCAACAAACACCAACAAGACAACAAACACCAACAAGATAAATAAATAAAAATACATGATACAGTATCATGCTTCATCTTGACCATAAGAAGCGATAAATCATAAGAAAGGACTTTGTGGTTTGGAAAAATCATCCGTCATTTATTTTCTAAGGTTTGTTTGGTTTGGGGTAAATTTTTTTTTTTTTTTTATCAAAAGTGTTTGAGATAAAAGTAGTCAAATTGATAGAAAATGATGTGATATAATATAGGCAATGATGAGCTATAAAGAGAATAAAATTAAAATAGATAAGTCAGTTGTATGAGTAGTTGTATAGAAATGATTGAAAAGTAAAATAGTTTGGATAGGAAAATGTAAAAAAATAATTAAAAATATGATAGTTATAGATAGTGAAAAGTTTGTTATTAAAAAGATGCGGTTGACATTATTTTAGCCCAACCAAACATACCCCTAACCTAAAATTTAAAAATAGATTAAGCAGGTTTGGTTTCAATTCTTAAAGGTTACTATATTAAGTCACCTTACAAAATCCAACAATTTAATAGTAAAAGATACAATTTTAAAATTAATATTGTATTATATTAATTTTGTATCATTTTAGATAAAGCTCATGCATATGTTTGATTTAAATAAAAATTATTAAATATAAAATTTTAAGGAACATAATTATACATAGTATAATGTATTTTAAGTTAAAATATAACATTCGATTATTTTATTTTTATTTTATTCTTCTTCATAAATATGTTTTAGTAACTTATTTAATTTATATATTAAGGTTTGCTATTTTACAATACGTTAACATATATTTATTTTTTATTATTAAAAAAATCAATTTTAATCCCTTGATTTTTAGAATTTAAAAATAAATAGATAAAGGTACTGTATAATAAGATTAAATACACTTAAAGACATGTTTATAAAGAGAAATAAAAATATAATTAATTGTAAAAATATATCAACATTCCATGCTAGGCTAAAATATATTACGATGTATATAACTGGGCTAGTAATTTTAAATACAATAAGGAAGAGAACAGAAATTATTGCAATTGTCGTTATTACGGCTGTGCAGCGAGATTTTTGGTTACAAATATAAACGCAGAAGAACGGCACGAAGCGAATTGTTGTTGCAGAGGTTGGTTTGGGTGCGAAGTTCCCCACGTACGATGATTCCGGATGTCAGAGCAGCGTTTAGGCCACTGTAGCGGACCACGCTCTGCAGGATGTCCGAATGCCGCGCTTCACCAGCCACACTGTCAGTAGGAACTGAAATTTTCCACTCTTCCGACTGATAGTGGGCCCCACCCTGGCGCCTTTGGGCCTTAGAAAGCTCCATCTTCTACCTTTCGACCGTGGGAAACCATAGAGGCATAATTTTGCCATTAAAAATTTCTATTTTTTCCTTTTATTTCTATGTTCTAATTATTTTTTCTTCCAACAAGTTTATTTATTTTAACATTACTTTTATTATTTAATATCAATTACACACTTTTCAAAATATTTCTTTTCCATTTCCCACCACATCCTAAAATACCATAATTTTTCACATTAGCAAATGTTACCGCAGTTCCTAATCGTCTAATGAGTAATGTTTAATTATTAATTAAAACTTCATTAGTACGACATCAAAGTCGGTTCGATTTTGCAGATGCGAAAGTATGAGATAAGGATTGCGCGTGATTTCAACTAGCAACATATTTTTTTCACATTTTCAATATGTAATTACTCCACTTTTTAGGGCGTGCTTGGGAGATGATAAAAATTTTAATGAAAAATTTTTAGTACAAAAGTTTTTGAAATGAAAAAAATGATATGACACGAATGAGATAATGATGAGAAGTAAAAAAAAAAAGTTAAAATAGATAGACTAGATGTATAGGTAATTGTGTAAAAATGTTTTAAAATTATGGTAGTTGTAGTAGTTGTATAGGAAGAAACAAATAAACAATTCAAAAATAGGGTAATTATAGATAGTGAATACTTTTATATTGAAGTTGTTTTCGAGATGTCATAAAACGTTTGATGAAAATTTTTTTATGTAGAAATTTTTGAAATAAGAAAGAGTGATTTAATATAATATAGATAATGATGGGGAGTAAAGAGAAAAAAGTTAAAAAAGAACCAATACTATACACTCAGATGTACACCTAGGTGGAAATTTTTATATAACTGTTTGTCTAAATATATTTAACATGTATATCAAATTTTACCATTGTTGAATATTTTTAAATATCTTAGATTTTTTTAATTAAGTAGCATTTTAATAATTTGTGCACTACCAAACACCAAAATAAGGTTCATTGTCTTCCCAGTTTTGGACGCCTGGTCGCTATGGGTTTAGAGTCTTTAGACCACGGAAGCATATCAAGCTCAGAGAACGATGGAGCCCAAACGGGGTGAAAGATAAGGGCAAGCAAGCACGTGGGAGAGGAGAAGCACGATGAGTCCCGTAGGAGGGCATTTAAAAAGGAGAGGCAACTCTCGGAAGAGGGGGGATTTTGACATTGTAGTTTTCCTTTCTCTCTTGAGTTGGCTTAGTTGACAAGCCAACAGTGTAAGAAGATTCTTCTATTCTTGTAAAAATGTTCCACATGATAATAAATCAAGGTGGATCGTTCTTTGCAGACAATCCTATCAAAATCAATAAAATGGTAGCCAGAATTCGGTCATCATGCCTCCATTAATTTGAATACAATGGCAGCAAATCACCAATCTGGGCTAATTTTACAAAATCAAATACCCATCTTATAACAAGCTTTAATGGCTGGTTTGTGTGAGTGTGTGTGTGTGTGTCTGTTTCTTTCTGGTGGCTGGATTCCATGAAAAAATGTATGTATGAACAGCAGGATGTGCTTGACATTTGCAGAATCTAATTCAAACGAAATGAACAACACAAGCCCCTGATAATACAGAATGCTCATCGGTTTCTAATTTACGAATGACTTAAGCATGCATGACTAAACATGGATTCGTGGTTTTTCTTTCCCTGCCATCCAACAGCATCAGAACAGGGGCATGAAATAATCCCAAATAAAGCATGTAAACAATATTTATTTACATCTTATTTGATTATTATAAAATTCAATAATTTCGTAAGGCATAATTATTGAATTTTCTTTTTCAATTCTTTCATAAACCAGCGATGAATTCCATGGCTACGATCAGCATAAATTACGTGGTATATTCATATAACTCAAATAGATCATATGGCACAATCGCGGTCATACGACACTGAATCCAGATTTAAGAGAACGAATTTAATTAATTACAAAACATGGAATAGCAACTCTATATTTCAATTCTTCAAAATAATACATGCAACATGACATGGACTACGAATGTATTAATAAGCATGATCAACACTATAATGTTCAACCGTGTGATGCTCAATTAATATGTTTCAATTAAACAGGTAAAACCGTGCAGCTACATTAATTCCATTCTGAACACGTAAATAATAATCTCACATTTTCATGTAAATAACTTTATAACGTAAATATGAAGTCTATTGTGCCCAAGAAAATCATAGCTTCAGCTTTGATAATACATGTTGAATGTGGGTAATGCAAAAGTGTACTTAAATTCATTGACTCCATAGATTTCACTTAAAATAACATGAGTAATATAAATAAATTTAGAGTCACCTCCTATAGTACTTTCTCCTTATAATACTAATAGCCGATGGACAACTACGTAGTGTATCCACATTATTTAAGTAGTGCTTTGTCTCCAAATTATTCAAGTGGAGCTTTATCCCCAAATTCATTAGAATGTTTCAGAGCTCCGGTAATTGTACGCGTGCGTATAATAATATCGCGCAAAATTCCCGTTTGCGAGCCAAATTCTGTACGACAATCGCAGATGTCAGAGCAACGTGTCAGGTAAGAAAGCTCATCTTCTACTTTTGCTTTACAGACAACTTATTCAGGGTCTGTTTGATCTGTCACCAGTGCGTGCATTAAACGCACGATGAATGTATGGTTGGTCAAAATGGTAACTCCGCGTGCCGTCGCCGATTCCTCTCCATCGCTGCGCCTGGAGCATAATCCGCTGGTGACGGGCGAAAGCAGTTGCAGGCGCAGGCCGGACATGCGCAACTACTCTCGTTTTAACCTGAGGAAAGCTCCTTCTGCAACTGTACAGCCAACAGCAGCATTTGACGCCGGTCCGTGAAATGACAGGTTTTTGCATTTACGTCCCTGACATGAAAAGTTTTGCGAAAAAACTTGAGTTTTGGGCGTTGCCAAACAGACAGTTCAGGGTGCGTTTGTTTAGGGTAAAAAAGTGTCAATTAAAACTTTTCAATCTCCATAATTATTCTATTTTTTAATTATTTTTTCATATTTTTCTATACAAACTACCCTACTTTTCAATCATTTCTACACAACTACCCATATAACTAACCTATCTATTTTAACTTTATTCTCTTTACTACTCATCATTACTCCTATTATATCACATTACTTTCTATTGATTTGACAACTTTTACTCCAAAAACTTTTCATCAAAAGTTTTACCTCCAACCAAACACACCCTCAGTTTTCTTTTTCCATCCTCCACTTCTCGCCGGCGCTGAAGAGCTTTTGATTTTTCTGCTGCTTCTACCTCGTTCCCTCAGTTTTTTTTGTCTCTGCCTCTTCTTGCCGGTGCTGAAGAGCGTTTGATTTTTCTGCCGCTTCTACCTCATTCCCTCAGTTTTCTTGTCTCTGCCTCTTCTTGCTGGTGCTGAAGAGCCTTTGCTTTTTCTGCCGCTTCTACCTCATTCCCTCAGTTTTCTTGTAGAAGCCTTCTGTGTTCCTTCAGTTTTCTTGTCTCTGCCTTGTAATCCGATCTGTAACCAACGGCCCTACTTCCAGTTACAACTCATGAAGAGACTTAATATCTTAGCAAATGCAGCACTGATATTGGAATTTAAAGCAAATGATGGAGCTTGGTATTCGGCCGAAATCGAACTATTGTATCCTAAGTTAAAGCTTACATTGACAGATGTTGAAGGACCGGGCAGTCGCATTCGTGATATAGAGTATGCAACATTTGATGCTTCCCAATTCTCCACTGAGGAAGATTGCGTAGTTTCACGGACAGGTTTCGGGCTGCTTCACGTCAAGCGGACGATAAAGACTGCAATAAGCTCACTATAGGGACGCAAGTGTGCGCGTCTCTCTACCGTGCCTATGAAGACACTTTAAAATTCTACACAGGAATCATCCAACAGGTGAATTTTTTTGTGTAATTTTATTTAATTCTTCTCTGTCAATAAAAAAAAACTAATTTAATATATGAGCTCTGTAATAGATTATTTAGAGAAAGAAGAATTAAATAAAATTATACAAAAAAAATTCACCTCTTGGATTATTCCTGTGTAGAATTTTAAAGTGTCTTCATAGGCACGGTAGAGAGACGCGCACACCTGCATCCCTATAGTGAGCTTATTGCAGTCTTTATCGTCCGCTTGACGTGAAGCAGCCTGAAACCTACCTATGAAACTACGCAACTCTTCCTTAGTAGAGAATTGAAAAGCATTAAATGTCTCATATTCTACATCATGAATGTCATGACCATCCAGTTTTTCAATATCCTTCAATGTAACCTTTAACTTAGGATATAATAGCTCAGTTTTGGCATAATATCAACTTCATCGTTTGCATTAAATTCCAATGTCAATGTTACTTCTGCTCAGATATTGAGTCCTTTCATGAGTTGTAACCATGTATTGAGAAAGCTGAAAGTAGAGCTGTTGGTTAAAGATGAGATGAAGTGCAAAGTAGAAAGATCGGATTACAAGGCGGAGATAGAGAAACGACAGGCATTAGGATAGTTCTGATCAATCCTGTCAAAATTGAACCGATCAAGGGATTGATTTTAGTCCAATCGATTCAACCGTTCTTAAAAACTGGATTAAACTAGTGTATTAATCATTTATGTAAGATATATTACGAATTGATAAGGTAAAAGCTTAAAAATTCAAATATAAAAAGCACATAATAATTGATATTGCATTTATCAAAAAAATTTTGAAATTGTGATTATAATTTTAGAAGTTAAAAAATAATCTACTTACCTTCAAGTTGTTGATTATATCTTTGCTAACATTAGATCTTATTGCTGCTTTAATTTATTCTTTGAAAATTTAAATACTTATAAAAATTAACCTACACAATTGTAAGTTATTGAAAATTTTACTAAAAAAATTCAACCACCATAGCAAAAGAGTAACAAAAATGTGATAACTTAACTTTAATTTTATAGTGAGTTTGTTTTAACATAAAACTATTCAACCAAAACTTTTCACTCTCAACAATTACCCTATTTTTTAATTATTTTTTCATATATTCCTATACAAATTATCCTAGTTTTTAATATTTTTACACAACTACTCATAGAACTAATTTATTTATTTTAACTTATTTTTTTATTCCTCATTATTACTCCTATCCTATCACATCATTTTTTTCATTTCAAAATCTTTTAAACCAAATTTTTTATCCAAAATTTTTATCGCTTCCAAAGACATACTCTTAATATTGTTTTACAAATTTAACATCCCACCAACATAGCACAACTAACAAGCTAGCAAATGGCATCAAATTAAAAATAATTTCATACAGAAATGAAAGTTGTAATATAAAATGGTCATACTGTTTCCACCCCACTGAAATACAATACAAAAAAAAAAAAAATGAAATGATTGCTTGGAAATGGGAGTCGTCACTAGTTTTTAAGGAAAAATTGAAAAAAAAAAACAAAAAAAAAAGATGATTCCTGACTAGTCCATATTAGAGATTCCAAGTAGGTTGCTTAGTTATGTAAAAGGAATGATTTAGGCACCCTTTGCACCCTAAAAATAGGTTTCCAATAGTTGTTTATTGCTTCTCCTTTTATTGAATCAGAGTTTTCACTTTATCTTGGTTGGTTTATAGAATTTCTGATGTGTCTGCAATCTATATATAAAATTGATTTCAATGAATGAATGCAAATATCATTGTCAATATGACTTTATTTCAGTGATGAATAATTAATTTTAGCAATTTTCTATTAAGGCACAAATAGGGTTAGAGATGACTCAAACAAATCTGCAATAAAACATTTGTAGTCATTCAAACATCTCATTCCAAACATTCAAGGGATTACACCTCCTTTCATTCTTCACCAATTGGGGCTAAATGCACCCGGATGCACTTAGTCTCAATGCACCCGAGTGCATTTAACTCATTTTTTATTTTTTTTGGAAATTTTTTTATACAACTATTCATCTAAATATATTTAACATGTGTATCAATTTTTTTCATTTTTGGAGTATTTTATATATTTAATTTTTATTTTTAAAAATTAGTGGCATTATAGGTAATTTAAAATTACTAAAATGCCACTGGTTTTCAAAAATAAAAAATAAATATCTAAAATACTCCAAAAATGGTAAAAATTGATCAACATGTTAAATACATTTGGATTAACAATTGTATAAAAAAAAAATTTTAAAAATGGGTTAAGGCACCCGGGTGCACTAAGATTAAGTGCACCCAGGTGCACTATATCAGAACGCTTCATTCACATGTTCCGGTTGTACAGATTCCATGCTTCAGATTACAAAATAGTCTCATTCGCTTGAGCATTTTAACACCAGGTAATTGAAAGAATCACAATCTTTCTTATTTACTCAGATTTGAAATAAAATTGTAAACTAAGGAATGTACAAAATAATTGGACAGATCACAACCCATCAATGGTATAAACAACATGATCCAAGGAATAATTCCATGCAATATATCATAATCACGGGCTTCAAACTGATGCATTTGAAAATTGATAAACCAACATAATAGATTCATGCATATAAATGCAGTTGATTCCCTTATTCTGTGCATGAACTCAAATGAACATAGATAGAAACTAATTATTCAAAACAAAGCAAAAACAGGCATGAAATCCGATTAGATGATTTAAAATAATGAAAATAGAAATGAAGCAAACATCCACGAGTTATTAAGAATCTGGAAATCAGAACGGAAAAATTGAAAGAACGACAAACAGATCTTGATTCTAAAGTAGGGAAAGCAGTTTATTGCATGCTTGAATGAGAACATAGAATAGAGATTTTAACCATAAATCAGCATCTGCCTAGGATAACTTCCAGCGATCAATGAAGATGAATTTAATCACCCCAATCGCTTCATGGGCACAAAATCAGGCAGTAGCTTATTAAAAACGGAAACAGAGTAAACGAAAATACCACTGTGCGTGCTACACCAATGAAATTTGGTTTTATTCCATGGTAAATCGAAAAAGGATTAAAGGACTACATGGTTATGAAATAATCAAAAAAAAAAAAAAAAAAAATCTACGATTCTATACCTGACCGCAACCAATCCTCATCACCCGCAAAATATCTGCACACAGAAAAGAGGGGCAAAAAAGAGAGTTCTTTAGCAGAGTTCATTTCCAAGTTGGTTGTGAAAAACAACCCTCGCAGAGCTAAACTTATGAGTTAACCAATAGCAAGTTGATTGATCATCTGCTTACGACCATAAGTCGGAATGTCAACACATATGTCATCATACTAAGGAAGAGGAATAAAATTGTCCAGTTGTATGTCCTCTTTTATAAACCTATGATACAGCAGGAATTCACTAGCTTATTTACCTGGCCATTGGCTAATGTTCCCGTGGGCATGTTCAATTCATTCCGTTGCAGGATCTCAAATGTGTGATAAGAAAACAAGTGATATGGTGCGAAATTAACTGTAAACATACAGAGAACAAAAGCAAAACAAAACAAAACAAATTATCTTCCAGGACTGAATCACATAGCTGCATTGGACTGCCTTTAGTAATAACAAATAGTGTACATAAACAATGAATTTGGGTAAAGTATTAAACTAATTCTCCAAGCTAATTGCTTCACTTGCACGAGAGAGAGCGCGAGCGAGCTGCTATTTTAATTTGAGGACAAGACAGGCATGAATGATGAATCCTAACAGAGGCTACCTTGCTGCCCTAGCTCACTATGTCAAGTCAACAACCGAGATTCAAGGACCTTGTTCATTATCTCCAGATCTTCAATCAAGGCCCAGAAATTCACACATAAAAGGCGAAGATGCATACAAAGACAATGAATTGAGAGATTAGAAACAACTCCACTCAGAATCACTTACATCTCTGGACTGGTGTGATCTAGGCACTTTTTATCCAGTCAATACCCGGCAGCAGTTTCCAAGAGAGGTGATCTAATGTTACCAGCATCTGTTGAAAAACAAAAGCCAGAATCTTCCCCTTCTCATACTCTGTAGCTCCCTGGTGAGCAACCTTTAATTTCTCAGCAGCACTCTCGGTTTTGTCTAATGATCTCTGCATGCACGAGAGAAGATTATACTTGCTTTGCCCTCACCCACTGAATAAGACTGAAAATTTGGTTAAGGCTTCCCCTGGTCTAGAGAAAGCCCTTTGGGATGGACGAAGGAGGTGTTTGGCTGGGGGGCAGACTTAAGCACCGTGTGTGTTGTCCAAAAAGCTGATTCCTAACTTGATGTTTGCGCGCTTTTTGGGACTTCAAATTATACAGCTGAATAGATAAGTTCAGCTGAGGGAATCCAAAAAGCAGACTGCCACACTTTTACGGAAAATAAGTGGGCTTAAACATGCCCTCAGTGAGAACAGCCCAATAACAACAGCCACAAGACCCACATTCGACCTCTAGTTACCACCAATAAACTGTCAAAAGAGCATTGACCGCCATTGAGCAGGCAAATGTATTTAACATCAAGTGAAGAAAGTGTGAAGCTAGACACAAGAACGGACACATGTCCAATACTAAAAACAGAATGGGGAAAAAAATTATCACCCAAGAAGCAGTAAGAAGCACTTTTTTTAAAGGGGAAAAAAAAAGCATGAAGTCGGAAAAAAGTAAAGGAGACACGCCAATTACAAAAAAACAGAAAGAAAAATAAGTTGTCATGCAAGACACTAAAGTTGTCTCTAAAAGATCTGGGATTCAGAAAACCATCCTGGTCTGAGGCCTGAGCTAAAAGGTTGATAATGGCTGTTTCCACAGTGATCAGCAGCATGCAAATATTGAAAAAAGAAAGCTCAACGAGAAGATATTCTAATGATACTGCCACTACCTTGAATTTGACAAGACAACCCTCGTGTCCTTCGGAAATTGCAGAACTTTCAAAAAATATTTTTAATAACATGTTTGCTTCCATTTCAACAATATATTTGGGTTCTAAGTCTAGTGGACCTGCGAATTTCACCTTATATCAAGGCTTGGGAGGGCCAACCACATGGCTTCCATGTTGAGAGTAAAAGGCTAGAGGTTAGATCTCATCGACACAAAGTATAAGGCTTAATCCATTTTAAATGATATGCAAGTACAGGGTCATATTTGTTTACCTTAGCAGGTAACAATCTATAATAATCCCACAACTTATGTCCAAATAGAGAGAGAACCAGAGAGAGAGAGCTTACCTTCTCGAGTTCTGCATCGTAGAACTTCAAGGAGCCATCGGGCGAAACATGTGCAGCGCACACAGTCATCCCTAGAAGAGCCTCCTCCTTCCAAAACCCGCGCTCGGCTCTATGGACACCGGCCGGAACCTTTCCTCGAACTCGTTCACAGCCGCCTCGTCTTTGAAGTCGGAAAATTGGAATTTCAATTCCCCCTCGCATGCCCGCAAATGGACTACCAAAACTTCCGAGGGGATTTGGATTCTGGTGTCACAAGCATACCACGCATCGTCCTCGTACGATCGGAATTCTCGTTCGAACGTCATTGGCCTCCGCATAGAGGAGTTAATGGTCATGGTCAACCCGTTAATCCGCTTGTTCAACCTGTTAATAAATGGGTTTGGGTTGAGATTTTTGAATAAATGGGCTGCCAATCCGTTCAACCATTTAATTAAATAAACGGATTAGGGTTGAGGTTTTGCAACCCGTCAACCCGTCCAACCCGTTTATTTAACTCGTCCAACCCGTTCAACCCGTATAATTCATTTAATATAATATATTATAGTATATATATATAATATTTATAACAGGAATTGGCATTAAAGAGATGATTTGAGATTAGATTTGATGTTTTCAAGCCAAAATAAATTAAATTCAGGTATGTTAGCTTCAAATTATTTAATTTATTTAAATTTACAGACTTTATTGAAGATTTTTAGCATGAAAATTAGTAACAAACACAACCCGTTAACAACCCGTTAGCCCGTTTATTAAATGGGTTGTAAATGGATTAGGGTTGAAGTTTTTTAAATGGGTTAATAAACGGATTAGGGTTGAGATATATTAAATGGGTTAGGATTAGGATTAGGCTCTAACCCGTTCAACCCGATCCGTTAACACCCCTACCTCCACATCGTCCTCGTACCAAGGGAGTGGGATTGGGAATTGGGGATGGAGAGAGGGGGCATTGAGGGACGTCTGTGCCTCTGCGGCAGACGGAAGATTGCGTTTTCCCTTTGGTGTAAAGCTAGGGTTAAGTTCAAACTCTGGATACTCGGGCGGGGTAAATGTTCCGTCAACCTCACCGCAAAAAATATTTAAAAAAATTTTTAAATTTTTTTTTCTTTCCACACTTGTTTACCTAAATATATTTAACATATAAATCATGTTTTAAACATTTATATTTAAATATTTTTAAAAAATATGTACACATATTCAAAAATAGTAAAACTTAATTTACAATTAGATAAATAAGTGTGTTGAAAAAAAGCAAAAAATGTTTTTAAATGAATTTTTTTTGAGGTGGTTCCGCTTAGCCTAGGCTAACAAGATTATTTCTCTTTCAAATATGTTCACTACATTTGCTCTTAATTACAAACATACCCTCTAAATTTGAAAACATTCACATATATCCGCTAAGTACATGTGAAATTTCATCCATACTCATTCCGTCATGTACAATTAAAAAACGTTGTTATCCATCATATGAAAGTCCAAAATACCCCTAATTATTTAATAATAATAGTTGTTCAACTAAGATAAAAGTTGAACAATGCAATAGAAACACATCTAACGTGGGAGAAGAGCTAGATATAATGAGTATTAACGGTCTCAATATTGCATCAATTATAATAAATGTTAGATCAATCATGAATATTTTGAAAATTTGAAATTATTAAATGTTCATAACTATCATCTTAGGTATATTTGAAATTAATAAAATATTTAGTGGGTATACATGAAAGTTTCAAACCTAGTGGGTATATTTGTGATTAAGAGTGAATGTAGTGAGTGTATTTAAAATTAAACCAAACTAAGGCTTCTTTTAACTATATAAGTTTTTTGGATAATAGGATGAGAATGTGGAAAGATGATCATTTAGGTCGCCCTAAAAAATATATAAGCAAAATTTTAGTATTTTTAAAATATTTTTAAACATAGTGGCATTGTCGTAATTTTCAAAGGATAGAAAATTATGCCAATGCCACTATGTTTAAAATCTTTAAAAATACTCAAAATATTTTAAAATGGTAAAATATGATTTATATATTCAATTCACTTAGCTTAATGTGTTTCTAAAAAACTAAAAAAATACCTAAAAAATGTTTCTAGGCCAGCCTAAGTAAGGCTAAGTGTGTTAATGGTCAAGATCAACCTGTCAACCTGCTTGTCCAATCCGTTTATAAATGAGTTTGGGTTGAAATTTTTAAATAAATGGGTTACGATCCATCAACCCATTCAAGCATTTAATTAAATAAATTAATTATATTTGAGATTTTTTAACTTGTTTAACCTATTAAAGTTATATATATAAAAACTCATTAGTTATTTTCCTCTGCAAAGTCTTTCTTCTGTCATCTAATTTTAATTTTCTCACTGCTGCTCCAGTTTCATTTTCTTATTACTGTCTTATTATCAATTCTCCTGTGGCGCTCATCTTTCCTTGCGAGATCATCATATGTCAGAGTTTAAGCCCGCAAATCTCTATTACATAGCTTATTAACAATTCGCCAACCCATTTAATACAACTCGCCAACTCATTTATTAAATGGGTTATGATTGCCATTTTTTAAATGAGTCAGTAAATGGATTAAAGTTGAGATATTTTAAATGACGTTAGGATTAGGATTAAGTGTCAATCTGTCCAACTTAATCCGTTAACACTCCTAAGTAAGAACTTACTTAAGCCAGCTTAATTAACCTCCCAAAATATAATAATATATATAAAGAATGACTAAAGTTGTATTGGAAATAGATAAAGTTATGTTAAAAATTTTGTATGGGTATATCTATATAAATAATTGAAAAGTAAGTTAATTGTATATAAAAATGTGAAAAGTAATTAAAAATAAAATAGTTATGGATGTTGAAAAATTTTTAATTAAAAAGTTTTAGCCTTTGCCAAACATCCCCTTGAATTGAATAACATATTTGCTTTTTTGCATACCTCGTGAAAGTCATTATGTATTTTAGAAACTATTCTCTTTTCTTAAAAAAATTATTTTGGTTCTAACATAGCATATCTATTTTTTTAACTGTTTGAAGGTCATGGTCGGTTGTGGGAAAGGAAAGGAAACGTGTTCACTTTGACAACCTTACAAAAATATCTAAGGTTAGTACTCACGATTGTATTTTAATGTCCAATTTTTATGAATGTAAATAACATGATAAAATAAGAGAGAAAAGTGTTCTTTTATTAAATTTTTATTTATATGCACTTTTAAAACTCAAGATAATTGATTTAGAGTGTATTTGGCGATAATAAAAAAATGTTAAGTAAAACTTTTTAATCTAAAATTCTTCACGTTTAATAGCTACTTTATTTTTAATTATTTTTTCACATCTTCCTATACAAGTACCATTTTCTTAATCATATATACATACTTTTCTATACAACTAACTTATCTATTTTAACTTTAATTTTTTTTATTCTTCATCAGTACCGCCAATCATATCACATCATTTTATTCAAATTCAAAATTTTTTACAGAAAAAGCTTTTCATCTAAGAATTTTATTACTTCTCAGTCATAACGTATTACTGTAAATAATGTAACTTGTAAATTTAGTTAATCTTTCTTCACTATAATATGATGATACTTGTTCAAGAGTTTTTTGAGTTTACGATATGATTACTCATTAGAAATGTTCAACTACTAGGCATATTTGATTTTTTTATGAATTTGATACTTAATGTGTCCAGAACATGTATCATCATCGAGTAAATGTTCAAAACTATGAACAAACATCATCAAGTCAAAACTCTTATTAGTGAGGTATTTCTCATATGCCATTTTATACTTATTTCATGTATTTTTCCTCTTAAATCTCAGCTATTGGGCCAAACTTAAAAGTTCAGTTCAACATGTCCTTGGATCTTAGTGGTTAAATTTGACATGGCATGGCAACCAAGATGGCCTTTGTATGCATGACTTTGTTGTCCTGAAATTACAACAATGGCATCTTTTGTCTTAAAAGTGAAGCAGTCAGCGCTGTAGCTAAGGCATTCAAAGGTATTACAATTTTTTGCTTTCCACAACATCTGTAATTTTCGATGCAGTCCAATATAGCTAGGCGATTCAGGTCCTTAAGGATGGTATTCTTCTTTCGTTCTCTGTATATTTATAATATTGTCTTTTGTTTTTCTTTCATTGTCTATATAATTACAGTTAGAGTCCATCACAAGTTCTCTAACCTCACACAAAATCTTGCTTATAATGAAACATGACTTGCAGGAGATATGGCCATGCATGTAAATGAGTGAAATATGTTTTGATATTTTCACTCATCATTCAGTAGTTCACTCTGCCTTTGTTGTCACAAGTTCCAGTGGCAAGTTGAAAACGTGCTCCATTGGAGAGTACTTTGTCCCTTGGGTTGACCCGTATGGGCAGTTTGGCAGACGATCAATCGGACGACTATCGGTTAAACTCGTCTCCGTACCTATTCGTGTTATTTTCCACTGCAAATTTATAAATGAACTTCACTAAAAACGTCTTTCTTCCGTGTGCATAATGAAGTGGATGAGGAGCCAATGCCAGATGATATGGGTTTGATATAATCAGCAAATCAGCAATTGGTTTTGGCCTACAGTTGCTACTGAACTGCTAATCAAGTTTATCTCATCCATGAAACATAGTTTCATTCATAAATTTTTTTTTCAACCAATATTGATGCTTTCTGAATTACTGATCAATTGTCCAAAATCTGATTTTATCTTTCAATTGTGGATTCTGATTTTTGATTTGCTCATAGAGAAACGTAGCGTTGCGATAACACAATTATATCGCAGAGAGAAATGTTTGTCTGTAATTAGACTCAGAATCTACAGCAGAGAAAAGCGACCTTCCAACCACGTTGCTTCCGAAAATGTCTCATTTCAACTCTTGCCATTTTGATTGTACTGCTATTCCAGTGAATGCAATCTGAAGATGCAAATATACAACTTAGATTCCTCAGCATAACATTCAGAATGAAAAAAAAAAAAATGCTTACTTGCCAATAAAACAAAATCCATGCAAGAAGTCATAATCTCAATCCTTCGTAGCGAATATGAAAATGTCGGACCTCTCGGTATGGGGATTGAGTGTTAGGTGGCTGCATGATGAAGGGGGATTGAGGAGTAATAAAAATATGTGTATGCATATGGCCTCAGTGGTAACGACATTTCACCCATTCGCTAGTGTGGCCGTTTCGAATCTTCCCACCAGCAAAAACGCAATTGTTTAGTAGTGGTGTTCAAAAATTCCTGTGGAAGCATCTACTAGTTAGAATATGAGAAATATTGTAACAAAAATTATAACATTGGTAAGATATTTATAGAATAGTGTTCGGATATTGAAAGAATATCTCAAGGCCTTACTATAATACTAATTAAGATTAAATACTCATAAAAAATATATGCATAGGATGAGTTATCCACCTAAGGGAGAGAGCCCATTGCTCTTTTTTATTCTCCCATGTGCTCAGAGTCTCTCATTTCCTTCATGACTAAGTTACAGTGTTGAATATACTTGCTTTCTAAAGTTTTATGGAGCAATGAGGCCTGTTTCTCCGGATAATTAAATTCCGAAGATGTTTTAATGCATCCGAATGCATTGAACGTTTTCGCTGAAAAATACATTTTTATTTATCTATTTTTAAATTTTTTATATAATTCTTAATTTTGGTACGTTTAATTTATAAATCAAAATTTACTATTTTTGAGAATATGTATATCTATGTTTTATTTTCTAAAAATAAAGGAACTTTATTCCTTTTTAAATGACTAAGATACCATTAATTTTAAAAATCAAATATCTCTAAAAAGGATAAAACTTAATACATAAGTAAATACATTTAAATTTAGAATTTTATAAAAAATTTAAAAATAATAAATAAAAATGAGATTTGCAGCTAGATGCATTGAAATTTTTAATGCATCGGGATGCATTGAAATTTTTAATGCATCGGGATGCATTAAAACAAATCCCATCAAATTCTCTGATGGTCTTACCTTATGAAGATTAAAAAGGACAAATTCCTCTTATACTTAAAACATTTGCTCATAATTTATATTATACTCATAACGGTTTAGAAATTTTTATATCTGTAACATTTTACCATGCCCATGCAGTTAAAATAATAATTAACTACACCATTAGAAAGATGATTTTGTCCTTTTATAATTTCTTAATTGAAATGATTCAACTCTAATATGACTTAATTAATGTTAGCACACCATTAATTTATGACATCAAGTGATTCACATATTATATTAGAGTTAAATTGTCTCAATTAGAAAAAATTAAAGCGGTAATATTATCTTCTTAATAGGGTAGTTAATGTTTGTTTTAATTGCATGCGTTTGGTAAGAATCTATGATGAAATGTTATAGGTATAAGAAAAAAATTTAAAACATTATGACTATATTATGAATTAGGGGCAAATGTTGTTATTATAAGAGGAATTTTTTAATTAAAAAGTTAACATATACATATTCTAGAATTTAGATTATTTGGCTTGTCAAAGTTATAAAATTACATATTCTAATTTTAATAGATGAAAATACATCATAAATTAGAAAAAAAAAAGTTCTACCTAATTAGTAGTGTCAACATATCACTAGCCCTTCAAAATAGATAATATAAATTAGGATTTGTTTGCTTAAGATAAAAATTAATACATATGTTAAATACGCTTAAAATAAAAGTAATGTAAAAAAAATTTTAAAAATAAAAAATGGGTATTTGCACCCAAGTGCACCCAGGTGCATTTAATCAGGATATATGTACACTGAGAGATATTCAGGTGCAACTTTACTGCACCACAATTACGTGCAATTACCTTAAATGGGCCCTACTTCACTTATTATATTTAAATTATGTATTCTATTATCATACCAATTTTCATCCCGATTGAATATACATATGGACCTCATCTGAAAATGGTACAAATTCAACATAATAAAATAGTTTGATATAAATAATAACTTTAGAATTAGTTTTTAAAATGTAAACAATTGCTATAAAATTTATATATGGTAAATGATTGTAGAAAGTATCAATACATTTAAGTACGAGTTGTAGGTGCACTAAGCTTCGATGCACTCGGGTGCAAAAATTTATTATTTATATTTTTTTAAAATTATAAAACTGTTAATTTAGATATATTTAATATCTATATAAATTTTTACCATCTTTGCATATTTTTATTTTTTTATTTTTTATTTTTTAAAATCAATGGCATTTTTATAATTCATTCATTGCGAAAATGTCACGGATTTTAAAATATCAAAAATAAATATCTAAAAGTCTCCAAAAATAGTAAAAATTGATACACATATTAAATACATCTAGATTAACTGTTGTATTAAAAAATTTCAAAAGAATTTAAAAAATAGGTGAAACGCACCTGGGTGCACCGAGGCTAAATGCATCCAGGTGCATTCAGTTACATTTTTTTTAATCTTCTAAACTTCTTGTGTTTGTGACAATTAATACGAAGAAATTTTATGCGAAAATTTGTGTATGAAATATATTAGAATTGCTGTTCAAATTAGAATTTAACTATAGTTAAACACTTCCATAAACAATTAATGGGATTCTAAAATAAAACAAATTCTAATTTGATGAAAATCCTATTCAAATTATATTTATTAAAATAATATAATAAAAATATAAATATCTTTTATATATTAAATTTAGATTTTTCTAAGTTTTCCGAAAATTTTAAATAATTACAATTATGTAAAATATTAATTAATTTTAAAAATATATTTATATAAAAATAAAATTCTTAGATAGGAGCATATGATTATTGAATGAAGTAAATGATAAATTTATCTTAAATCTACTTTAAGAGCTGCTTTATCTATTTTTGCTCTTTAAATTACGCATTCTGTACAATAAGTGAAATACATACATATTTACGCTCAATACGAACTCTGTGTTCTTCTAGTTGTCATGCTTATTTTACTTCTTTTTCATTTATTATTTTATTTTCTCTGTCTTACCAATAAATTTCTACCATAAAATCAATGATATCAGCTCCAATAAAATGATTTTATTTTTTTTGATCTGATTGATAAATTAAATTTTACTAATAAAAAAAACCTTGTTCTGATCATCTATTTAGATCAATCATAGGCTAGTTGAGTGTTTTAGAATTTGGGAACGTATTTAAGTTGAATGTTATTTGTTTTTGTTTATGTGGTTAAAAAAAATTGCTTTATATATCCCTCTACAAATTCAGACATTCACTTCGATAAGGATTCCTTACCAGGATTTCAATTTTCATTATGGGAGCTGAGTTTTGTTTATAAATTAATTCTAGGGGTTGTTAATTTTAGGGCATAGTCCGGTTAGTCACAACCGGTCAGGGATCAATCAATCCCTGGTGGGAGCTTGTCTTCCATTTGGGGACTGTTGTAAGGTGATTTGGGCAAAATAGAGATACTGTAAAATGTCAAGTTTCCAGATGTAACATGTAACAATTATTAACCAAAAAAAAAAAACATCTACAATATGATGTCATAAATGAACGGCATTCTAACGCATACAGGAGTATATCTAAGTATATTTTATAGTTTACACATCCCAAAGTACATGGAGCGGCTTGCATAAGATTTGGACCTCAACCAAGTTTATTGATCTATTTCGCGATGGACGCTAGCTATATTTTGCAGATCTTATGCACATAGTACTTCAAATATGAATTATGTTTAATAATAAGATCATCAATTCAGATATTCTTATGGCCATATTATATAAAAAAAATTCTAGAATTTATATATTTATTACTAAAATCCTACCATGGGCCTCTTAGATAAGGCCATGCTATTTCATTTTTATAGAAGAGTGTATCGGCAATGTTTGGGTAATTTCCATTCATGTGTATAAGTAGAATTAAGAATAAAATTCATGAGTACATAAAGAATTTGCCCATTCGCTTTTTATCTCCTAAAAATCAGATAGTAAAAAACGGAAATTTTGCATTCGCGGAAGCGAAATTAATCTGCTCACGTGACTCTACACAGTTTTGGCAGGCATGCTATTTGACCACATCACGTGCTAAGGTAAATAAACAAAAATAAAAGAAGTTGATTTCGTAACTACTCATTTTCTTAATACTTTTTTTAAAATTTTTTGTAGAGGATTGTTAATCTAAGCATATTTAACATGTGTATCAATTTTTACCATTTTTGAAAATTTTTAAACATTTTCATTTTTTAAAATCAGTGTCACTTTAGTAATTTAAGATTACTAAAAATGCCACTGATTTTAAAAAATCAAAAATAAATATCTAAAAATCTCCAAAAATGATAAAAATTTATACAAATGTTAAATACATTTAGATTAACAATCTTGTAAAAAAAATTTCAAAAAAAAATATAAAAGATAAGTTAAATACATCGGTGCATGAAATCAGTTTCCAGAACAGTTACCCAAGAGACTTCAATTATGCATCACTGACCAACGGCAGCAGTAAAGGGCACCCACCAGTGCATTATTTATTTTCCCAACAGCATAGCATTTCCAATTTCAGTAGTTTACACTAACAAGAGGTAGAGCAATCTTCACACCCCACGCAATCCTTCAGCATGCTCTACTCAAAGTGTCAGAATCTTTGATGGGTGAAACGCATCTTCCGTAGCAGACCAAGAGAGAAATTTCGGCCCAGCGGTTTCCAGGAAAAGTACCCTTCCTAAACTCTGACTGCCCAGAGCTTAAACCACTCCCTAAAAGAGTGCAAACCGCATCTGTTTCCAGACAAAGATGGACGTGCTAGGCCTCCAGTTACCTAAGATTGGTACTAACTGATTAGCACACATTTCCACTGAGTGACCCACCACGTTTCGTTGCAGATTTGAAGCATATCTCATCACGCCCCTTTTGACCCGATCAAAATGTGCCGCTTTGCTTCAGTAGCCATAGCGGTCGTTCAGTGAGGTCCGCCCATCCCCTGATTGTCCTGCTTGAATTCCAATTGATCAGTAATTAAACAATAAACAAGTCTGATAATCAACTGAGAATATGCAAAAGTTTCCTCAGGCGCCAAATCACCATGTTTGGGTGTTCCAAACCATTTGTATGAATATTCAATTGAGATTGTAGCCAAAGTATCTACGACTCGTGGATCCCAGAAAGCTGTCCCATGCTGTTTTCTAATCGTATATTTAGTAGTCATTTTTTAGTAGGCTATCTATAACATAGAATATGGTTCTTCAAAAAAAAAAAAAAAGAGCATATAGTCTGTCCAACATGGGAAATTGTATAGGTACAGGTAATATATGGTTGCACCATCTGATCAATGAAATTGATACCTGACATGTATTTTGAAAAAAAGAAAAGAAAAAGAAAACTCATCACTTCTTTATACACAATTTTTAATATCATTTGACATCTTAATTAACTAACATACTTTTCCTATTATTTTCTTTACATTTCAATCATTTACTCACATCTTTCCATGCAACCACCCATTTTATTTTATCTTTATTTTATTTACTCCGGATCATTACCCCTGTCATACCACATAACTCTCCACTTTTTCAAAATTTTTCCTTATCTATTATTATTATTATTATTATTATTATTATTATTTTACCTCTTCCTAAACAGACATAGTAAATGTACGTCCAGTAGCAGGCAAGGATCACATAGTTACTAGCAAAGCAATAATAGCCCTGTAATGATATAATTAAGTTACCTTCAGGAGGCACCCATGTTTCAGATTCTGGCCTATGGTCGAGGAAGACAGGCCGCTCAGGTCCTAGAACCCTTTTAGATGTCAGTTTCTCCTTCCTGGATTGATCATCGGCTTTGACATCATGGCTTTCAACTTTGTCCTCATCCCTTCCATGGTATCCACGGTTGTGCTTCAGCAATAGAGCCACTGCATCTACAGCAGCAGCTGTGGCATTGGTTTCAGCCGACATGGATGTGGATGCTTCAGGAACTTTGTCATCACTCTCCCCAGGTTTCTCCGTCTGCTGCCGTTTTCTTACAATAAGACCTGGACCTGCATCCTCGATAGTGGGTTCCAATGTGTTTTTGGCATCGTTTGCTGCAGCAAGAGCCTTTTTTCGGTCTTTGTAGTCAACAAATTGGTCAACTTCATGAACATTTGAAGGGATTTCGTGTTGGTTCTCCTTCGCTTCCATATCTTTTGTAGCGCCAAGCCAAATTGGTTTTGAGACTCTGTATGTGGCGGCCTCTTTGCCTTCCATGCCATTACCAACAGCTTCATCCCCTTCTGAAGGTTTACCTGTTTCTTTTTCAAGAGGATGTTCATCTTTATGAGAACCATTGGCAGCCTTTGCTCCAATGGAACTCCTCTTTTTCTCCGAGGGAAGTCTTTCTGTGGGATTGGGAACAGGAACATCTGGCTGGATAGGCTTGGACATCTGGGGTTTTGAATCCCTCTTTCTAGCAGCTTCTCCAGTTGGATCAGCAATTTTTAGTAGGTACTGGATCCTATCCAGTTCAGATTGAAGAGAAGATAGTTCTTTTTGAAGCTCTGTGGTCTTATCAAGCACTGGGACAAAAAGCATTCTGCGTCAGCATGTCCTACTGGCTCCTAAATGCATCACTAACAGCAACATGTAAGTGCACAAAAGGTCTTTTTATCACACTAAATAGGGAATGATAAAGCCACATTACTGAACTGATGTTTATCTTTGTCTTTTAGACTAAGTTGAACTTTAACAACTTCCATCCTCAATCTAGAGATTACCAAGCGATTCCCTCTTGATGTGGACCTCCATCAGATCAAAGACCTAGTCAGCTGAGACGCATGCTCTGCCAAATCCAGCAAATAGGCTAAAATCTGCTGAATCTAGCAAAGCTGGCACTGTATGCCTGCAGACATACAAGATAGCATATTCGGGATAGACCAAAACAGCTGCCAAGGCAAGAAGTATTTAATGGTAGCTAATTTCGCCATAAGCATTATATTTTTCTAACTAAAGATGTCGAACAAATCATCCTGTTTTTAAAAACAAATTGAGTCAAGAATCTTTACCAAGTTGAGATGAAAGCCCAGTCATGTATGTATCAAGAGCATCTTCACTTTCACTTCCTCCCTCAGTATCTGGAATTGTTTTTGTCTTCTCCATCAATAGCAACTTATGCTTTTCATCAATTTCTTTACTTATAACTTCTTTCTTGTCAAGAAGGGTATCAGCTGTTTCAATTGACTTTTCACCATTCTTCTCTTTTGGAGGCTTTTTCTTCTTAGTGCGGTCATAGAAGTCATCATCATCACTGCAAGAAGACCAACTACTAGTAAATTCTAGAGAACAAGACGAAATCCAAACACCATGCATGCATGCACACAAATAACTGGCCATGAATCTTTAGTGAAATGAAACTGATACGGAACTATGTTGAATAAGATCTCTGAAAGCAGGAAGATGTGTCACCAATGCTAAGCATTGTCTGTACAGTATAGCACAACTGGAATAAAGGAAATGTGAACCAGGATGAAGTAACAATTCTTCTAAGAAAACAATTCCAAATTAGCTCGGAAAGACAACAAACACCAACAAGATAAATAAATAAATAAAAATACATGATACAGTATCATGCTTCATCTTGACCATAAGAAGCGATAAATCATAAGAAAGGACTTTGTGGTTCACAGTTGGAAAAATCATCCATCATTCATTTTCTAAGGTTTGTTTGGTTTGGGGTTTTTTTTTTTTTTTTTTTATGTCAAAAGTTTTTGGGATAAAAGTAGTCAAATTGATAGAAAATGATATGATATAATATAGGCAATGATGAGGTATAAAGAGAATAAAATTAAAATAGATAAGTCAGTTGTATGAATAGTTGTATAGAAATGATTGAAAAGTAGAATAGTTTGGATAGGAAATGTGAAAAAATAATTAAAAATATGATAGTTAAAGATAGTGAAAAGTTTGTTATTGAAAAGATGCGGTTGACATTATTTTAGCCCAACCAAACATACCCCTAACCTAAAATTTAAAAATAGATTAAGCAGGTTTGGTTTCAATTCTTAAACCAAGCAATTCCAATATGACAGGCTTATTATAGAAAGTTGATTTTATTACCTTAAGACTTCATCTTCATCTTCCATGTATCCTTTCCTCTTGCCATAATTTGATTTTCTAGCGCGTGCTCCTATACTTTCTTGGATACTTTCATTCAAAGTCTCTTCCAGGTTATCAAGTTCCTCCATAATCTGAGGAACATTATAGAAGATGACCAACTATAGCTTCAGAAAAGTAATCGTTTAATAAATAAAATATTCTGCACTACTGAAAAGAACTTAACCTGAGATATTCTCTGTTCGTTCCGAGCAATCTGCATTTGCTGGCCTTGAGTTAGCCCGCCTTGAGAAATGTCCTTCACTCTAATAGCATCGATCTCTTTTTTCATATTGGAAACCTGTCATCTTAAGTGTAAGTTCAATGGAACAATAAAAATAAATAGTATCAGGGAAAATTAGTAGTAGATGAATGCACATACATAAGGGACAACATCAATTACGGGTGTGTTTGGCAATTTGTAAAAGTTATCAAATTAAAACTTTTCAATCTAAAAATTTCGATCTTCATAACTATCTTATTTTTTAATTATTTTTTCACATTTTCTATATAACAACCCTACTTTTCAATGCTTTCTACACAACTACCAATGCTGGTAACCTATTTATTTTAAATTTATTCTCTTTACTTTTCATCATTACCCCTATCATATCACATCATTTTCTACTAATTTAACAACTTTTACATCGAAAATTATTCATCAAAAGTTCTGCAACTTCACAAACACACCCTACATTTTGAAATCATATCATCATAACAAATGACATAATACTATAGTGCTGATAAAAATGAGAATTGAAACTCATGGATATGTTTTTTCACACAAATTAGGACCAGAATCAAATAACATAAATTTTTTATATCCCCATTGTCATGTCCATGACCAGCTAAACTCATATGAAGGTTAGCTTTTATATATTGGAGGGGTATGATTTAAGGAGAGCTTCTCACTAGAATCTCTGGAATTGGATGAGATAGAGAGGCTAATATTAAGAGAGTAACACATAATATACAGAATGAAGAGATGAAAAGCTTTAGCCCATCCAACAGTCACACCTACATTGATGATACACAAAATGACATCCTGGTGCACACAAGAATAATTTGGTCTAACTCATCTAATTGGTTAGCAATCTTAACACAATATTACAACATCACGGACAATTCAATGCTAAATAAGCATGGGCTACTTTAATGACCATTATTATCAACTGTAGACTAAGAGGTGTTACAACATATAATTACACCAGTGCTAGTCCCATGTAAGTCATATAAGATCAATTTGGTTTCAGCAACATGGGCAGATCCCTGAGCTGAGGGTGGGCAATTGCTGGTTCCACCACCATTCAGCACTCATTCTTTGACACTCTATCAAGTGCTTCCCAAGTAATTAGAAAGCATCTCTTGCTACAGGTGGACATGCCATGCCAACTCCAGAAATTAAAAGATCACCTTGCTACAGAAGGTAAAGATGAAATCCAACACCTGAACACACAACTCTTAGGTTACACAGCTTGAAATTTACACCAATGGTTCAAGCAGAGATTTGCACAAACTCGGTAGAAATGGATACTGAAATTTTTTAAAACAAAGTATACCAAACAAAACAGTTATTTCAGGAATTCTATACCAAGCCAATAATAAGAAATCACTAATTAAGGGTGTGTTTGGGAATGAATAAAAGTTTTGGTGAAAAGTTTTGAAGAATAAAAGTTGTCAAATGATGTGATATGATAGGGATAATAATGAGTAAAGAGGATAAAGTTAAAATAGATAGGTTAGTTGTATAGGTAATTGTGTAGAAATGATTGAAAAGTAGGGTGGTTTGTGTTGGAAGATGTAAAAAAATAATTAAAAAATAGAAGAGTTGTAGAGAATGAAAAGTTTTAGATTGAAAAGTTTTAGGTGAAAACTTTTTGTCATTGCCAAACACCCCCTAAAAGTAATATGCCACTGATTCCCACATGACAGCACAATGCAACTTCCAAAATACAGAGCGTGAGGATGATATATCATTAACTGGCAACGAAACAGCTATGGCACTTGGGAGAAAACATAAGACTTGATCAGATAGTGGCAGGACAAGCATGCAAAATAGAACATTACACAAATCAAATTTCAGCAACTTCTGTCTCAATTCTGAATGGATCATTTCTTGAGGCAACATGCATAGATGTACTAATGTTTGTTAACTTTTGATTAAGAAAGCAGCAAATTTATTCACCAAGGTGAAGGGCAAGATATTCTAAATTGTTAAAATAAAAAATTTTTAAAAAATACAGAACAAAAGGTAAAACAACAAGAGTTACTGGAAAAAGGTGGGAAAAAGGAACTTGCCTTTTCCATTCTTTTAAGGATTTTTTCACGTGTTTTCTCTTGCCTCTCAGTAAGTTGCCCTTGGTATGTCTGCCAAGTTATTTCACTGGTGTCATCCTGAAACAGAAATGATTTGAGTTATCAGAGAAGCAAGCATTCCAATGCATTTACATTTTCTTTTTTCCAGCCAAAGTAGTCTTTGATGTTAAAAAGAAATTTACTAATCAATTTGCATTCACTAATAACTATGAACTTTTTTAAATTATAGGCATATCAAAGCAATATTTTTCCATCAAATGAAAAAATAGATGAAATGTTCTGATACATTTTAATTGTTTCTATTAGGGGTTAGAATTGGCGCGGGTCAACCCATGACCCGGCTTTGACCCGACCCTCTTTAGCCTGGTAAAACCCATATATTTTTTACCCGAATTCAAAAATAGAGTCGGGGTGGGTCGACCATGTCCCAACCTGAAAAGTCCGACCCGCCCCGGATATACTAATTTATTAAAAATTATAAGCCTATGTTTAAATATTATTATTATTTTCTTTCAAAATTATCACTTTGTTATATTCAACTCTATCAACAATAGAAGAATCAATTTATTCAGAAAGCAATATAAGAATCAATAAAAAGAATTTGTACATAAATAACTCTTATGTGTAATCGTATATTAACCTATTTTAATAAACTTATACTATATTTTCAAATGTTTAATTTTCTTAATTATGTGTTTTTTAATAATTAATGAAATATTAAAGCATATAATATTTAAATTAAGTATAGATGTATACTTATGTTTGATAGGTATATAAATTCTTAAAATTATCTTATTTGACCCGTATTTTTTACCCGACCTGCTATCCTGAAACCGGTCCGATACCAACCCGAAGTTTATCCCGGAACCTATTAAAAAAAAGTGAGGGTCAAACCGACTTTGTCCCGACCCGATATAAAAAGAGGGTCAAACTCAATTTTTAAAAAGTAGGTTCAGGGTTGGGCAAACCTTGACCCGGTATGGCCCGCCCCGATTCCCACCCCTAGTTTCTATGAGACAGATAATAGAATCAAGCAATTGATCTCAAACATACATTCCAGTATCATTTGAGCACGGAGTATTTAGGTTTTCTGGAAAATATGATTATCAAGAGCCCAAAAACCATTCAACATGTCCCACAAATCAACCACAAGAAAATTTCTGCCATAGAATCACCAACAAGTCGTTTACCCAATACATCTTTCAACAGTAAATTTAAGATGAAACTGACATACCTCCGTAGTATCTTCAACTGCATCCTCTGCCATGCCCCATGAGATACCATCTGCAAGAGAAGCTTCTACTCTTGCACGTAAAAGTGAAGCTTCACGATCTTGCATCTCCTCTCGAGCTTTTGCATTTCTTAACAAAGTCAAATTGCTTTCCTGTGATAAAGATCAGACAGCAGGTAGTAATATTTATTCACTTGATCAAAGAGGCAAAACCTGAGAACTGCTTCTAAAGCTGAGTCAATGTTTAATGATGATGATCATAACAATGGATAAGAGTGTTTTATTTGAAAAATCTAAATTTTGAATTTTTGGTAGTTGAAATGTTCACATTTTCACAAGTTGATACTCCTGCATGTTTATCCCTTCAATCTCCATAACTATGTACATAAACCTTGGCTCGTCCAACGAACAGCAGTTCTTTTGATGAGCAGCATTCCGCATATATCAGCATGCATGCTTGCAAGCAGCACAGTGTCAGAATTAGAATTATGGATGTGCATCATGCTCCCAAGCACACATGCCCAATAATTTTCATTTAGGGAAACTAAATTTAAACACCCAAACAACCCAATAAAGATGCAAACAAACTCATATGAATCAATGATATTCCCTTAACTATCAAATAGCCATTTGATGAAAAATTATCTCTGTCCTTAAATGTCGAGCATAATCTATGTATCAATTCATTATCATCTTGCTTGACTTACAGGTGGCATCAAGTCAGATGGTCCTTGGAATATATATAGCCGAGATGAGCTGTGAAAGATCAAATAAAAAAGTCAACAACAAGGCTAGAGTAACATACACTGATAAGGAGGTGCAAAATAATCAAAAAATGGAGATTGCAAATATTCGATCATCTCAAGGTTCTTTTAAAAAACAGTCAACAACAAGCGTAGAGTAAGATATACTGATAAAGAGGTACAAGATAAATAAAAAAAGGAAGATTGCAAATATTCAATCATCTTAAAATTCTTTTATTAATTTTGTGTTTTAAGTTTTTAAGGTGATCTTCATCTGGATATTCAAGAACTCTCATCCAATCTCTGCTGTGTCAACCTTGTACATTGATCAAATTGGGTCATATTTGAATGCATAGCCAAAGTTTTTCAACTAATTACTTTAGGCACGTCTCACTGAAGAGTTGAATACAGTTGCGACTTTTCCCCTTTCTATCCATTACTTCATATCATTAAGAAACATAAAGAAGGGCCAAATGAATAAAGTAAACTAAAGATCCATCCATTATACAAATACCAGGGCAGAGAATTAACACAGAAAAACAAAGCTAAAAAACAGACTGTTCTGCATCAAAGTAAAACCAACATGAAAATCTTACACTTACTGGCCAAATCTTATCACATCGCCAACATGCAATCTGACATACACCTTTTCCTTGACCTATTAGAAAAAGAATTTTCTGTGTAAGAAAAACTCAGTTATGAGCAAATAAAAAAATTTCATTAGACAGATCCAATAGAAGAACAAACGTACAAAAATTTAAAAAAAAAACTAAAAAAAATGTCTATAAAGAATTGTGGAAACTGAAGGCATGGTAGCACACTTAGAGGTGCTGACATAATTATTAGTTATCTTAACAGAATTAATGCTTTGCAGCAACACAAGCAACGACAACTAACTTATATGGGAGCTAGGAGAATCTTCAAAATATTAACAAAGACAAACAACCACCGCAGCAGCTGCTGCTTTGCAGAAGTTCTGTTGAACCGGCACTAAACAGACTTGTCATGAAAAAACACCCTGCAATTGCTGACTTGAACAGCTCAACAGAGAACTATTTTCCTGTCTAGTTAATCTATCTGGATGGTTAGATTAAATAGCTGCCAGGGCCAGATAGACAGATGTACCAGCTAACTCGTTTTTATTACTTGGAATATTTTACAGGACTCAAAAGATTTATCAAGCCCATCATATCTGTTCCGTTGAAGTTACAAGGAAAATGCATCCTTTCACACTCAGCAATCAGCATTTAAGTTTATGCTTTCTGACAGACAAAGATATACCTGGTTCTTATTCACAAAGGTGCCATGAGTACTATCAAGATCATAAAGGAAGGCATCTCCATTGCTGTTGAACTGCAGAACTGGCAAAAAACAAAGATTAGTGCCCAAAAAAACAAAACAACAAGTATTCTTGTTGTCATGAATTGAGAAATGTTCAAATGAGTAAACACAGTGTACGTTCAAAACGTCCAAAACTAAAATTCTATTGTTGCAATTCTATCACAGTTTGCATGAATCACATCCATAAGCAACCTTTCTCCAGTCGCAGGCCTGCCCTTGTGACTAGTAGCCATGACACTTACACCGACACCATATCCACAAGCATAAAGTCATTGGAGGATGAATATAAAACCTACCTGTATGAAAGCGAGAAATGGTTGGATGCTCAAGTACAAAATCACAGAGATCAATCCTCCCAAACATGTAAGCCCCCTTTTGAGACCTGCGCAGCCATGCATTGGAAAATAACCAAATGAATTGGAAAATACCCACAATATAAAAATCTTTGAAACTACTCTGAAACGAGATTCTCTGTTGTTGGCTTAAAGGGTAAAACTCATCCAACAGAATCATGAAGCAGGTGGATTTCGCGGTAGGTGCCATCATCATCAAACACCTGATCAACTAGGGCCATGATGATATGCAATAGCATTTTTTTATTTTTTATAAGCATGTTTTCCAAAGTGTACTTAACCTCTATTCCAAGTTTCAACATTTAATAATACTTTTATATATTTTTTATTTTTAAAAATCATCAACTGCAGGGTCATTTGAATCATTTCCCCCCCTTGAAAACTTTATTTTTAGAAATCAAAAACATATATGTTTTGTAAAATTGTAAAACTTCGTATATGGGCTAAATGCACCTACAAAAACATGTTTATAAAAAATATATATAAAAAAAGGACATTACATGCTGGATAACATGCCATGCCATCGCATATGATCATGCCGCCATAACTAACGTCACTATTTTACCAACAGAATCAAAACAAAAGATTCAGGTATTTTCATTTCGGATGAAAGAGGCATCATAAGGTAACCGGACCACTGATTGACTTTATGTTTCCTAATTGGAAGAGGAGGATGGAAAATTCCGATATTCACTGGAATTTTCCCCCCTTATACCTAGTGTCATTTGTGCGTGTATATCCGAACATGTATATCTTACTGGGGCAAAGAAAAAATTGAAGGATAGAAACAATGTTAATGATACTGAGATTCAGGTTGTCCTTCTTACACATCGAGCTCATCGATGATGGCACCGTCCTTGAGCACTTCTATGGAGAAATGGTGGGAAGGCCGGTCGCTCCATGGTGGAATGGTGTAAGGAACAGAAGCTGCAGCTGATGGCGCAGCTGTTGGGGTTTCTTGGGACGAAGGAACAGAACTAGGTCTCTCTTCCGCTGCTGCTGCTGCTGAGCTGTTATCCGTCTTTGGAACAGAATCGCTGATGACTGTAGTCTCATCTGGTTGCGGCCGTTCTACCCTTTGCCGTTCTACGTCAGACACTTCCCGCAGTGTCTGTTGCGGGGGTTGTTGCTGAGGACTAGTGTCGTCTGCTGGAGGAAGGATTGGCAGAGGAGGCTGCGGAGTTCTTGGGAGGGGAGGGCCCATAGGTAATTTCGTCATATTTTCTTGCAGATGGATCGAAAACGAGACGGGGTTTCCTTTTCCTGAAATTGGCTGTTACGGAACGTGGGAAGGAGAAGTGGGAGAGGAAGAGAGACGAGTCGATGGCCGTGGAGTGCAAATCGAAGACATATGAACCTGAGCCCGAAGATGGGCCTTGGTCTTTTGTCCCCATTACTGATAAAATGTAAATGCTTCTACATCTGTAAACCATGGGATAAGGACTGTTTGACTTGCTTATTTTGCATGAGGGATTACACCGCTTGGTGGTAATTTTTGTGCAGCTTATAAATTAAGGGCATGTTTTGCCATGGATAAAAGTTTTCGTATCAAAACTTTTCAATAAAAAAAAATTTTCACACTCAATAACTGTTATATTTCTTAATCATTTCTTCACGTCTTTTTATATAATTATCTTACTTTTTAATTATTTTTGTGCAATTATCCTTCAAACTAACCTATCTATTTTAAACTTATTTTCTTTACTCTTTATCATTACTCTCATCATATTACATTATTCTATTTTATTTTAAAAACTTAAACTTTTTATATAACACGTAAGGAACTATATTCATACCGTTGGGCCAAAGAAAGCCTAAGTAACTCAAATTATCATTTTGAAATTGACACTTTCTAAATAACACTCAAGGTATGGTATGATGGACGACATAGAGCTCAAGTAACTCAAATTTTCACCTTTCTTACAACCTTTTCTAAGGCCTTTGTTGTGATTTAATATTGTGTTATTCTAAAATATACTCACTACGTTTAACTTAAATTCCAAATATATTCACTATTTCAAAATTCCAAATATGCTCACTATAATTGCATTTAATCTCAAAAATATTCATTCAGTCAAAAACAATTAGTTAATTTTTTTAAATACCCAAAATACCCTTGTTGCAAAATAATAAATGATGAAATGACTAAAAAGAAAATGAAATTAAAGTGTTTTAAATTTAGAATTCATGTGCAATTAGGGCAATAGCGAGTTATAACATTTAATTTTTCTAATTGTGTCATAAATTTGAGGGACATATTAGTAGTTTCGCATATTCTCTAATGGCGTTAACTCACAAAATAGATATTTTTGGGATTAAATGCAAACATAGTGAATATATTTGGAATTTTGAAAATGTGATGGGTATATTTAGAATTAAAGTCAAACATAGGAAGTATAGTTGGAAATAACCCTTTAATATTTCAATTGCCGAATCACTTTATTTTTTTCTATCGCTCACCGGTATTTCCAATTATTCTTCGCATCTTTCCTCATAAAATTTCCCACCCTAGTGTCTATTTTGTTTATATACGTTAACTTTTGGATGAGAAGGCCTCCAAGCATCTAACACAAACAGAAACAACTAATGAGAAGTACTATTAGGCCACACTTCTCAATCTGTTATCCCATATTGGTTCACCAAATAAGCATGAAGAAAAGCATCAGCTCTTGTAAATGCTATCAAAATCTGAATCAATTAATGAATTGATCAAACAACTACTCTGGTTTGAGCTGATTCAACCGTTCGTGAAAGTTAGATTAAAGAGTTGAGCTGATAATTTAAACATAAAAAGTGATTAGATGAGGCTATGTTGTTGTTATGGTACTGAAAGGCGAAGTCCTTGGGTACAACAAACATAAGTATTTTTCAAGCAAATTTTGAATGATGAATTTTTTTAATGGTAGGTAAGAAAACAAGAAAAAACATATATATGAGTAGGCTAATCGTTTCTTATATCCTGTAATGGCAAGTAACTTTACAATTACGCCAAAAAAACAAAAGTGGATTGGACAAGCAATCAACCTCCGCTACATTAGTCAAGCCTTTTTAAAACAGAGCTAACCGGACAATTTGAATTCCGAATACCCGCTATCCGATTTAAACCATCCAACTATAATTTTCCCTTTTTTTTTTCTTTTTTTTTGGACCAAACTTCCAACTACAAATTAAACCGAGTCAGATTGATGGGCTGCCTAGTTGCCTGTTCAACTGGTCAAACCAACCAGCGCAATCTGGTTCTAGCAATATTGCCTCTTAAGCTAGCTTTTTTTGAAGTTAAAAAAATCGAACAGCACCCAACACTAGGGGTGTTCACGAACCGGATTAGGCTAGAGTCTAATCTTAATCCTAACTCATTTAAAAATTTCAAACATAATTCATTTATTAATCCATTTAAAAAACTTTAACTCATTTACAACTCATTTAATGAAAGAGTTAGCGAGTCATATATATATATATATATGTTGCTCCACATATAAGTCAAGAATTGTTTACATCATTTGATTACTTAAGAAATGACTATTTGTAAAATTTTTTTTTTTTGTTTAGCTGGAATCCAATCGTTAAATTAGTGTAGAATTTTAAAATTAGCATGCTAATATTTTCATATAACATATTAATTTCATAATCTTGTTTTAAACAATTTGATAAGATAACTATACAATAAAATCTTCTACGCAAGATCTAATTATTAAAATAGTGTAGGATTCTACATTTAGCATACGAATGCTTAGGCATGCTAATTTTATAAGCCTGTTTTAAATACTTTTTATAAGAATAAGATATATGAATGCATCTTACACATAATTTTGCAGTTCCGATTCTACATTCAGCATACTAATGTTTCCACCAGGCATGCTAATTTTATAAGCCTATTTTAAATACTTCTTATAAGAATAAGACAACTATATGAATGCATCTTAGACATAATTTTGCACTTCCTTTTGGATATTTCATCATCTGTTAGTAAATATATATTTTAAAAAAAAAATTATTATGAGTGAAAAGGCAAATGGTTCTCAACAATAGATATCCTTAAGAGCTATATCAATCCATTAAACCTTTTCTAATCAATTTGTATATATCCACCCACAAGACAGCAAATACATATCGTGACGCATAAGAAAATGAGATAGGCAGCGCCGAAATTTCAGTACCAGCACGAGACTCGGACCCTTGGTTCCTTAACCGTATGTATGAAGTATAAAAAACACACGAATAATAGGAGGCAAACATTTCTCACATAGGAGAAAACTTTATAAGTAGGAGATCTTATTACAAAAGAACCTAGCAAATGCAAGTGGAACTCAGACATGAACTCCCCACTATTTCATGCCAAACCACCATTTCTATATCACCTATACCAGCATAAATGATCCTAATGTGAATCGCCCACACAGTTTCCCTTCATCAAATTTCAAATAAAACAGATTTAATCTGTTCGCATATAGTGTTTTGATCAAGAAACAATCTACTCCATAAGGACTAAGATATTATAACAATGAAAATTGGATGGTAAATCAAGGTAAGGCACTGAGTAGAAAAATTGAATACGAAAGCAAGTACTCTTGAAGGTTGATCACAATACATTCTTATACACCTGGTAATTAATTCAATTTACATAGTGAATTTTTGCTTGAACTAATGGTATTCCAAAATTCCATGGAAAACCTCTAATGCTCTTCTTGGAGGCCTTCAATATTTTCACAGAAATGGATACTGTGGATATAGTAAGAGTGAGGAATGGTCCTGTCAAACTGTGTACATGGAAAGCTGTTTTCTTTACAAGACACCATATACAAACGGATCATTTTTTTTTCTTGTAGAATGAAGAAAGATCACTGTATATAGCCACCAAACTTGAGAATACTGCAAGGATGATTATGAAAACAGACAACATCTTGTCTCCCTTGGTAGCAATCTTGTGTATATCCCTATTATGATAGAGAGAAAGAATTAAACAATGTTCTCAGTGAACTTGGATGAAACGATGAGCATCCAACAATATATGACAAGCATCGATTGGGCAGGAATGAGTGGCATTTTCCTCTTTCCGAGAAAGAATTAAGGAATGATTGCTCATCAGTGACTTGAGTTCCCCATGAAGGAATCCGCTGTGGATAGTTGACAATATAGAGAAAGGAAATTCTAGCTGTAAGTTAGTAGCATGGATGTGGGTGTCTGAGTGAGAGGTTTGAAAATTCACCAAGCAAAAAGAGAAGAAGACATGCAATGCAAATGGCAAGGAAGAGAATGCTATGTACCCATTGACAGGACAGACACAAAACTTCTGGTTAATAGTAAATTCAGAGATGGATTATACGGCTATGTAAAACCATAAGAAACTAATAGATATTCAATTTGCTGATCTTAGTAACTGTCAGGAACCCATCTCTTACCCCCAGATTTTATTCATTTGCCTTACTAACTGACAACTAGAGCACAAAATGGTCGCAAAAATTTTGTTTTACAGTTAAAATTGAGTTCACAATCGGTCAATCGTGTCTCTTTCTTATAGTATTCGGACATTAGCAGATTTAAAATGATGAGAACCAACATATAAAGATTTAAAACCAAAACGCAGAAGATAGGAACTCACCTAAGGGTAATGGATGCTGGAAAAATGAACCCAATGGAAACTGCAGCGGTTGCACCAGTAATCTGAAAAACATCCCAAATGCTGGGTATAAAATTTGCACCCATGTAGATGATGAAGACTAATCCGACGGTGATTGATGAAAACCTCCAGTTGTCCAAAACCAAAGGCCGTTGTAAGGGAAAGAGGAGACCATCCAGGTTAAGCCGGAGGGCAAAAAAGATGATGGGGTAAACAAGCATAAGGTGGACAGCATAGCTCAAGCAGACTACACCATTGAGAACTGAGCTGTAAGGGATCCCAAGATTGGTGTTGAAGTTAGCAAGGACATCGTCCAGTGTTGAATCACCAAACAGGAGAAAGCCAAACAAGCTGGTCATTATGTACAAAGAAGAGCAGAGCACCAGTGAGGTTCTCACAACCGATTGCATCTGGGATGAATCCTCAAGCTCATTGGCAATGTTGTGCACTGCAGAAGGAAAAATGGATGGCAAAAACAATAAAATTAGCCCACTAGCTGCCAAGAAGTGAGTTTTGATAAATAGTTTGGACAGCCAAGAGTTCGGGTCAATCAACTGTTTTGGAAAATTTCTACAAGATAACTGATCAGAGATGGATGGACAGGCAATTGGAACAAGAATGTACTCACTCAGTTGCATCAGGTGTGTCATTATGCGAGCAACAAGAAATAAATGGCTAAAGTTGTGACCTTAGAAACTGAAAACACACAGCAGCCACAAATGGAATGCATCGAATGGTGTGGCCAAGAGAATGGACCACGGGTGAACAGCAAATGTGAATGACACTAAATTCACAAACATTGGCATCCAGCATTTACATGTTGCCCTAATTGCTTAGTCTATTGAACAATCACTATGACAAACTAGGATTTTTAATAGACTACACTAGAATCACTGACTGATAGATTGTCAAGAGACACTCGGTAGTACTACTACTGCGGTACTGCCTCCCTGACCAATCCTTCCCAAAACAAGTATCTTAACAGGCCTGAGGATAGTCCTTTTATTTATTTCCATGTTAAAAAATTGTAAATTCCCTCAATAAAGGACAAGTTAAAAGTGATAATTTGTCTTAACCCACCAGGAACAAGTTCCAGGAAAAATTAATTGATAGAGATGTGCAAAGTCAAATCTTGATAACTTCATCACAAATTAGACCTTTATAGTTCTTTTCTGTTCTTTTCTTTTTTACTTTAATTGACACTACATGAATCATTCAGCATTTAGAGAAATTTTTTCCATTGTCATGTCCAAGATTGCAGAGTGAAGGGGGAAGGACTATGAGACATCTAGTCAGGCAGTTACAAATAGTGGAACAGATATGTTATTAAGTGAACATACTCAAATCAAGAGCCAAGGTTGAGCCCTAAGATTACTAAAATTGGAACCATACATTATAGAACAATATCTGGAGACTTTCACTGCTAACACTCACGAATTTAAATAAAAGATTAAATAGAATAGTATCCTTTGCCTATAAATCTTCCCTCGAGAATCAAATTTTGAGAAATCACTGCAATTAGTTTTCTCAGGAATAACGTCAGACTACCACAAGACTATTTTCCTCTATCATTGTGTTTATCTGTAAGATAAATTATGGTTTTGCAGCTTACATACCATTGTAATGACAAATATATGCTGTGACAATTACAGGAACCACTGTGAAGAGCTTCCATACTGACTCCATATCAGTTATTTCAGGAAACCATCTGGGCATTGCTATACTGCCATTTATCAATTTCAATATTGTGATCCCAACAAGGACAACAACAAAAACCATTGCCAAGGCAACTGATAAGGTTGAAGTGAATCTCAATGAATCTGAAAGGGAAAAAAGAAAAATAAAGTGTATGATTAGTAATTGCAACAAAAGATGAAGGACGGATTTGCAATAATAGGCATCTTTAGTGAACTAGTTGAGTTTGTATAATTGTACTGTGGGTTTGCCATGGAAAGCTCGAGCTGGTCATATTGGACACCAGAAATCCCTTTAATGTATCCTCTTGGCCTTGGATTGTGTCAACATACCCCTACCCTGCCCCTTTGAGGGGCAACATCCACGGCGGCCAGCTCTAGCGACACCGGCCCAACAGTAGACCTTTTCTTAGTGGTGCCCTGCTCCAATAGTACTAATCCAGTAGTAGTTATACAAAAAAACTCAAGCTAATCGTATTGGACACCAAAAATCCCTTTAATGTATCCTCTTAGCCTTGATTGTATCAGAGTTTCATGTAAATCTTTAGCTTATGATGCTTGCACCTAAAAGTAAGATAGTAGATCTCTACCAAGTAGCAACAAGAAATGATGTTTTTCTTAGTCAATCACTCTAATACAAATAAAGACTAGCGCTAAATTCTGGTTTTCCCAGTCAGTTCACACGCATGAATTAGCAGAGATCATTCACAATCTAGGGATAAGATCAAGCAACAATCAAGAAAATTTATTCTTCTTGAAGGTAGCATATCATTGAAAATGCCTAAATCGGTACCGATATCTTTTCTTGATCTGCTGCTGATATATCACTCTAGATGATAAGAAGGATGCTTACCTACACGTCTGAAAAATGCCAAGGGTGTAAATACCACAACAGTTGTAACAAATAGAACAAATGCACGGCCATTCCACCAGCATTCTCCAAACCATTCTTCCAAAATGCCAGTGTGATGAACGCCGCTTGAAGATGTTCCAGATAGTACATCACCTAACAAAATAATTGACTGGAAATTTTAGGAGTTAAATAGAAAACCCAGCAAAATATGCAAAAGTAAACAGCTACGAATGCTAATGGAACAGCTTCGAATGACAAATGAGGCAGCAGGAATCTAGACTTAAATAATTCAAGAAGTGCACAATGACTATTATGAAGTCAAAACTAGAAATAACACACTAAACAATAAGATGAAGTCAAAACTAGATATAACACAATAAACAATAATATGAAGTCAAAACTAGAAATAACACAATAAACAATCCATCGTATGCCTATGATATTTTCTCAAAAATCATTAAAGTCATGCCCAGAGTAAAGTTTGAAAAGCAATGCTCAATTCTTGGCATGTACCAAAATAACATTTATCAAGGTCATACTTCATAGTACTTGCATTAATGGGGTCGATAATCATCTAAAGAGAACTCAAGCTCCGTCACGAATTTGCTGAATATGACCCCAATGCCTGTTCCACTTTTTTCTCTAAATGAAGCAGAGCAGAATATATGGGAAAGCACAAACAAGAGAAACCAGTACAACTTTGAGGGCACACTCAAGTCCACATTCCTGCATGTGCATATTTGCACTAAAAGAGGAAAGCTTACTGATAAGGAAGACTCATCATCCAACATTGTTCATTAACTAATAGTAACCTGGACCACCGTCACTTTCTCCTTTGGTGAAAAACTGATTGTTTGTTGGACGAGTGAAATTACCAAACATAAGAAACTTTCAATAACAGTTATGGCCGGGAAGTGTGATCTAGAGGAAACCATCTCATTTTACGTAAGAGAACTCTAAATTTGTGTGAGAGCAAGATGTAGCAATACTCTGCAATGCCATTACTCAAAATCGCTTATGTGCGTGGCTCATGTTGGGAATCAGTTCTTGGGTGTCCCAGAATGCCCACATCAACAAGTCCATCTTCTTACAATCTAATAGCAATCACGATTGCCAAGTTATCATCTATTTCAAAGTAGATTGTACGAGGGAAATTGACATACATGAGCTGCTACGTCTATTATACAATTAAGCACCGTGAACAACATTGAGAGCTTCATCTCAACAAAAAACTAAAAGTGGAACAGAAAAAGGAAAAAGGCCATGGGTCAGAGACCAAACCAATAATAATCATATAGATGATCAACACACCCACAGTCTTAATAACAACAAAAATCTGCAACAATATCCTCCCACTCTTCCCAAAAGCATTCCCCATAACTACTCCATAAGAAACAGCCATTCCAGCCCTGCTACACTTGAGCAACAAGTTGATTGAAGCCTTGGTAAGGAAAGCGACGAAGATGATCATAGCGAGCCCTGGTGCAAGCCCAAGAACCTTCATTGATGCAGGCAACCCCATGATTCCAGCACCCACGATGGTGGTTGACAGGTTAAAAACCGCCCCAGGGAAGGAAGCTCCTTGAAAACCCTCAGCGGATTCATGATCTTCCTCTCGAGAGGTCGGCAGCAAGGGCGCATTCACATCGACAACCTCCTTCCTTTTCTGCAGCTGCCCTGGGTGCAAGCTTCCTAAAGTCATCTTTTCTCAAAACACAATCCCTCAAATGGATTCAGAAGAAACTGCTACATACACAAGCCGCAACTCTGCAAGAAATGCACAGGAATGAAAGGAAACTTATCCAAGCCTCTACCATTCAGATTGATAAACAACTTCTGTCATCCAAAATCAACAAACAATAAGAATGATATACAACAGCAATTGGAATTAATAAAATCCCTCGAAAATCTGCCAATTCCCCAAATTAACTTGCAAATTGGGCTAATTTCAACATGCAAGTACCACGAATATGTGGGAAGCAGCCAATCCGGAAACGGACAATCTCAAAAGGAATCATTGCAAAAATCAATCGGAAGTAGCCAATCCAGAAACAGATAATCTCAAAGGGAATCGTATGTTTATTTAGTGTTGAATTTATTCCTGTGGCCCAATCAAGTATCAGGCCTAAACTCTGTTTTCTCGTCGGATAAAAATGGAGAAATTCGAAACTTTTGACGGTTGGAAGATCAACTAAAGTGTTAGGGTTACTTTTCATTTTTAACGGAACATTTTTCTTTTAATTATTATTCGTTTATTTTTATAAACATTTCGTCTAGGATGTGTTTGGTAACGAGTAAAAATTATCGAATTAAAACTTTTCAATCTAAAACTTTTCATTTTTCATCACTACCATATTTTTTAATCATTTCTTAATATTTTTCTATACAATTATCCTACTTTTCAATCATTTCTACACAACTACTAACACAACTAACTTATCTATTTCAACTTTATCTTATTTACTTCTCATAATTACCCCTATCATATCACATCAATTGACAACTTCTACTATTTATAACTTTTCATCAAAAGTTTTATCCATTCTCAAACACACCTGTAGTTTATCTTCATTTGTCTATTTACTAAATTATATTTTTTTATTGAAACTAAATTATCTTTATTATTTTTAACTGGTTCATCCCGTGAGTCTTTTTTCAAAAAAAAAAAAAAAATAGTTATCATTATTATTTTAACTGGTTCATTTTGTGTGTTTTGGGGGGACGTTTTACGTTGCGAAATATGCACCACCTCCTGCCAGAGCGCAAAGGAGGACGTGGAAGACCACATGCTTCCGTGCATAAGGCGCAGCCGATTCCAGCATTCCGATGCAAAATCTCAAGTGCTTACGAAAGCGATGGATGGATGGATGGATGGATGGATGGGATAGACCTACCAGGCAGTCCACGAGTTCAAACTGCGGATCGATGGCTTGACATGGACGCTCTCCGTGGATGGTGAGAGCCACTCAAGATCACCAAAATACAAAGCCTTTTTTTTTTTTTTTTCCAAGTCACGAAGCTTACACGAGCGATGAAAGGTATGGTCGTGTAAAACCATGAGCAAACGATAATTCAATCGGCTGATTTTGTAAGGGGCAGAATCCCAACTCTCACACCCGTGATTTTATTCATTTGCCTTGCGGACTATCAACAGAGTAAAAGTATCAATAAAATTAGAAGGGAACTTGTAATCAACAATTTAAAGAAATTATTTTTCCCAAAATTTTGACATATGCGGATTTTAAATGGTAAGAACAATGATACAGAAATGAAAGAGCTCCCTGAAGGCTAAGGGAAAGGCCATCATGACAAAAGAGGCGATCAACCAGCTTATAAGCAGGAAGGCCAAGAAGATGGGATAAACGTGCATGAGAAGGTCATGCTTTGTTCTCTATCTTTTTCTCCCTTTAACTAGTGTTTTTTTTCCCTTCCACAAAACTGTCGTCAACATAGTTAAACCTGTCATGGGAATCATCCAGATGGACCCTGAGTGTTGAGTACTACAGTTGCTTCGATAGTTGACAACTGATCAAAATCTGGTGATGCATTCGGTACAAGAAATAGTCAGGAACTAAGGAGAACACCCTCCTGGACTCGGGAGGAATCAAATATTAGCCATCATGAGCCTAAGAACTCAAGAAGTTATCAGTTATGTACTCCTTGATGCAACGTTATCAAGTAATTTCTCTAGATAGCCACGTACCCAAGTTACTTTACATGGCCAAAAAATCTGTGACCAAGAGATCCTAAATGTTGAAAAGGACCAACAACTTATCCAAGCAAGATAACAGTCCTTCAATAGCTTTGCCCCACAAAAAGCTAGGTTAGACGTTACCAAAAATCCCCACAAGAACATGTCCCATCTTTAAACAGATGAAATCGTACTGAATCTCTTACAAGAATCTCTCGCGCAACAACCTTAGAGATGAATTTTGTGGCATTGTGACAGTCTCTGCATACACGTAGATTCTTTACTACCTTGATAGGCAATCCATCAGGTATGAAAATCAACCCAAACGCAATTGCAAGTTTCTCACTATGGTAGCATAGCATTTCCTTCTTTTGTGAGTCCTCTACATCATGAAGAACAGAACTCATGTCAGGCACATAACCTTCCTCTATTATCCTAGCATTAAGCCTTTCTAGCTCTGCATATATCTGATTAGAGTAAATGCTTGATCTGTCATCAGCACAAAAGATATGCACCTTGTTCTTGTACTTAATCCAACTACAACCAGGTTCTTTCTTCGCTTGCTTCTCTCTCATCCATCTTCTTAACTGGGAAACATCACCCCATCTTCCTTCTGCAGCATAGATACTTGAAAGCAATACATAACTTGCAGGGTTTTGTGGATCTAATCTAATCAGAGATTCGGCTGCCCATTTCCCAACTTCAATGTCTCCATGGACTCTACATGAGCTTAACAAAGCAGACCACCCAACAGCATCTGGCTGGCAAGGCATTTGTTTTATAAACTGTTCTGCCTCTTGTATTCTACCTGATCGGCTGAGCAGATCAATCATGCAGGTGTAGTGATCATCAGTAGGGATGATTCCATGATCATCCGTCATAGAAGAAAAATACTTACGGCCTTTATCCACCAGCCCTGCTCTACTGCATGCTGAAAGAACACCAATGAACGTGACTCCATCAGGTTTTAGTCCTCCAACCAACATCCTTTCAAATAAATATATAGTCTCCTTGGCCTTTCCAAACTGAGCATACCCTGAAACCAAAGCGGTCCAAGAAACTTGATCCTTCACCTCCATTTCATTGAACATCATATGTGAATGTTCAATGCTTCCACACTTGCCATACATTGTAACAATTGCATTTGACACAGTTATAAATGAAATCAAGCCCGAAACTATAGCAGTGCAATGAAATTGAATACCCTCCTCCAAACTAGCTAAATTAGCACAAGAGCTAATCACACTTCCAAGAGTAAAACCATCCGGCTCAATCCCATTTTTCCGCATCTCATAGAAGATCCTTACAGCTTCTTCATTAAATCCATTTTGACCATAACCTACAATCATAGCTGTCCATGACACAATGTTCTTCACAGGCATGCACTTAAAAACAGTTTCTGCAATTTTTATGCTTTTGCACTTGGAATACATGTCAACGAGAGCACTCCCCACAAAGATATTATTCTCATAGTTGGTCCTGATAATATAAGCATGAATCTGCTTGCCTTTTTCAAGTGCTGTAAGACTGCCACAGGCAGTTAACACACCTCCAAATGTATACTGATCAATAGCAACTTCCCGCAATCGCATCTGTCTAAAGAAGTCAATAGCTTCTCTATAAACACCATTTTGCGTGAACCCCGTGACCATTATTGTCCATGAAATTGAATCTCTTTCATGCATTTCACCAAACAAATGTTTCGACTCCTGAACCATCCCACATCTGAATAAACCTGTCATCATGGTATTATACACAATGGAATTTTTTTCGTCCATTTCACTGAACACCCGCCTGGCATCATGAACCCTTTCAGCCTTTGAATACATATCAACCAATGGACTCGCAACAGATGCACACAACTCACACCCGAATTTCATTATCTGAGCATGAACCTGCTGACCCAGTTGAATCCAAGATCGACTTGATGAAAAAACCAGCAGCGTTGAGAAAGTAATCCTATTCGGGCTTACCTTATCCTTCAACATCAGTTTATACGCTTCCACAGCATCCCCGGACGACCCATATTTCGCATAGCCTGAAATTACAGAATTCCAAGAAACGCCATCTCGCGTGGACAACCGTTCGAAGGTCTCTTCCATTTCAGACAGCCGTCCGGCTTTTGAATAAGAAGAAAGCAAGGTGTTCCAGGAGAACAGATTTGGGTGGGGAATTTGATCGAACACATGGCGCGCGTACCTTAAATTGTCGAGTTTCGAATAGAAGCCTATGAGATTGTTAAAGAGGAAGGTTTCGGGATATTCGATGGTTTTGATTATAAGGCAATGGAGTTTCTTTGCTTGTACTTGGCTTCTGGATTCCGCGTATAGCTTCAAAAGAGAAGAGTAGTAGTTCGAAAGAGAAGACATGCCACACCGCCGGGGACTTCATAGGAAGAGAACGTCAGATCGGGACCGTTTGCATTGAAATCCTCAGATACAACAGAAATCGTAAGCGTTTGAAATCCAGAAGGTGGCGGGATAGCGATCTTCTCATCCTTTTCAAAAAAGAGAAATTGTCAGCGTAAACGGGTAATAAGCCAACATATTTTATTTCAATATTGCAAAAAGATCTATTATATTATAACTGTTCATAAATAATGACCAGTAATCTCCGAAGCATGACTATTCTATAAGTTCAAATTAAAATCGGGGTGACTGAATGCATCTGATTGCATTCCACTTCAGTGCCCCCGGCTGCATTTCACCCGTTTATTTTTATTTTTTTGAAAAAATTTTATACAGTTGTTAATCTAAGCATATTTAACATATATATCATAAATTATGAAAATACCATTGATTTTAAAAAATCAAAATCAAATATGTAAAAGTACCTAAAATTGGTAAAAAATTATATCTAGATTAATAGTTATATATAAAAAATTTCAAAAAAAATTTTAAAAATAAGTTTTCACATCCAAATGCACTGAAGTTAAGTGCGCCCGAATTCTCAGTATCACGTCACCGTTAAAATCACAGTTTTTCCCCTCTACAAATATCTCTGTTCTTTTTTTTGGCTCATGCGAGGCTGCCACGTGAAATTTTAAGCTGGCATATACGCATTTTAAGGAAGATTTATGACTTAAGTTGGATACCAAAATACGTTTTACTGCACCCGCGTCTCTTTAAATGTGTAGAAAATGCTTTTCGTTTTTGAAAATAAATAATATATGTATACAAGTATTCAAAATCGAAAAATAATTTTTTTGAAGTCTCTTAAATTAAAAATATATGCGCCAAGATAAATAAGGAAAGATGAAAAGTAATTGTTTTCTTTTCGTTTATTAACGCATATGTTATATAAATATATAGAAATTAACTAATTTCATAAGGAAACCAATATTGTCAAAATCAAGCCAGTGGTTCGAACCGATTCAAAAAAATTAACTAGATTAACTAACTTAAAATATATAATAAATCTCACTTATTGACACTTACTCTTAAATTCTCCATGTTGTCGTAGTGCATTTACGAATTACATTTTTGTAAATATGGGTGCGTTTGGCAATTAGGAAAAAATGTCAACTTAAAACTTTTCAATCTAAAACTTTTCACTCTCTACAATTATCATATTTTTTAATCATTTTTTCACATTTTCCCATACAACTATCCTACTTTTCAATCATTTCTACACAACTACCCACACAATTAACCTTTATATTTTAACTTTATCATTTTTACTCCTCATCATTACCCCTATTATATCACATCATTTGATAACTTTTACTCTCCAAAACTTTTCATCAAAAGTTTTATTCATTCCCAAACACATCCTATATCTAACACAATAAAAAATAAAATAAATCAATAATAATTGAAGTGTTGAACAATTAAATAATTCATAATAATATAAGAATTAAGAACAACTAATATGCTTAACAAATTAAAAAAATGTAAAAATCTACAAGCTCATCATTCTTATCAAATATAAAATTTTAAAAGTCTACAAACTCAACATTTTTATAGACCATAGAATTTTAGGAGTATACAAACTCATCGTTCTTATCAAACATAAAATTTTAAAAGTCTACAAATCCACCCTTCCCATCATCAGAGATGAACAAAAAAATTAGTTTCTTTGAGAACTAATAAAATTAATTTTTAGATTGAATTTGGGACAGATGGCCAAAGAGGGAAGGCCCAAACTAACTTGTGCGTCACAAGTGCCCAAATTTCACAATTCAAATGAGTAAACGACAACAGCTTTTGCACCCATAATCAATTATTATCTTATGGTTTTTTCAACCACAAAAAACACCGCACAGTCAAGTATGAAGAAGAATTGCAGAAAGTCGCGTATCAGAATTCAGAAGGGGAACTTTCTGAGCAGAGGGGGTGGAGTCTTTAGACAAGAAAGTATGAGAAAAAATGAAGCTGTGGAATTTGAACAAAACGACTGGCCGTCAACAATGTGACGCTTCGAAAGTGTTAAAATAGGGTCAGAAGAATCAGAAACCCATTATCTTCACCAATATACAAACCATAAAAATTGCATATTCCCCATGGCCGAGTTGCATTACTGCAGGATGGATAAGACTGCGTGCATTTTGGACTAGACTTATGATTATTTGTTAGTCCTGTTATGAAATAGTATACAATCCACGAGACATAAACATGCATGAGTCCTTATCTTTTACCCCTGGACGCACAGTGGCAACCATGCGTCCGCCCCAAAAACATATTTTTTTATTTTTTTTATTTTTTCATGAACAAGTAAAGCTAGGTGTATTAAATCTATGAACCAAATTTTACTATTTTTAGATATTCTTAAGTATTTATTTTGAATTTTTAAACATAGTAGCATTTCCGTAATTTTTTGTCTTAAATAATAACAAAAATGTCGTTAAAAACGTCGTTGTGTTTAAAAATCCAAAACAAATACTTAAAAACATCCAAAAATAATAAAATTTAATTTTTAGATTTAATACACCTAGCTTTACTTGTCCATGAAAAGTAAAAAAATAAAAATATATATATTTTTGGGCCGAATGCATGGTTGCCCCCCCCTGCGGCGGCCATAAAAGATCATATGACGACATGCATAGTAAATGTAAAACATGGATGGATTCATGGAAGACTTTCAATGAAAAATAATATTGAAAAAATTAGGAAGCCATGTTTTAAGATGCCACAAAATAATGTCATGAAGACAAGTCTCACGGTGGGAGATGTACGCCAAGAGTGTAAATCGGGTCAGGTTGACTCCAATTAGGGTAAATACAATCCTAGCCCATCTTATAAAATCTCAACCCAACTTTACTTTTAACCTTATTTTTTACATTTTAACCCAATTCTATTTTAACCTTATAGAAATCAGTTTAGTTCGAATTAGAAATCGGGTTAATAAATATATAATATTTTAAAATATTTTCTTAATTAAATCTATTTTAGAGTATAAATTTATACGAAAGAAAAAAAACTAATACTTTTTACAAGAATACTTTCCAATTTATGATTCAGGGCTGGCCAAATGCACCTGGGTGCATTCAACCTCAGTGCACTCGGGTACATTTCACCCATTTTTATTTTTTTAACATTTTTTTGTGCAATTGTTAATCTAGGTGTATTTAACATGTGTATCAATTTTTACTATTTTTAGAGATTTTTAGGTATTTATTTTTTAATTTTTAAAATCAGTGGCAAAATCATAAATTACGAAAATCCATTGGTTTTTAAAAATAAAAAATCTAAAAGTATCTAAAAATGGTAAAAAATTTTGTTATATATATTAAATACATCTAGATTAATAGTTGTATAAAAATTTTAATTTTCAAAAAAATGTAAAAAATGAGTTTTTGCACCCCGGATGCACAATATCACATTCCTTTATGATTTATACAATAATATAATTGCTAAATAATTTTATTTCAGAGTACTAATGTCTAGCTAATTCCTATATATTACGTAATAATTTAAGACTATTTATTAATTATTTACTATATTGTACACTAATGTATGAAATTGGGTTGGGTCGGGTTGACAAGCATCTAACCCAAACCAACTTGCTTTTAAGATTGGGTCAGTTAAAATCAAATTATATAATTTATTTTTTTCAGAATTCCTAACTCAACCCTATTATAAACAGTGTTGAGTTAGTTGGGTTCGGATTGAACCAATCATATTTACACACCTAATCACTCTTGCCTCTGTTGATTTGACGGCTGTTGCAGTGTCGCCCCCATTTTGGGTGTGTTTGGGAATGGATAAAACTTTTGATGAAAAGTTGTAGAGATAAAAAGTTGTCAAATGATGTGATATGATAGGGGTGATGATGAAGAATAAATAATATAAAGTTGAAATAGATAGGTTTGTTGTGTTGGTAGTTGTGTAGAAATGATTGAAAAGTAGGGTAGTTGTATAGAAAAATGTGAAGAAATGATTAAAAAATAGGGTAGTTGTGGAGAGTGAAAAGTTTTAGATTGAAAAGTTTTAACTTGACAACTTTTTGTTGTTAACAAACACACCCTTTGTCTCCTACTCACTGTTCTCCGATTATGGCGACCTTGTCCAGCAGTAGTAGCAATCCTGGCGAGCCCTTTTTGCCCAGCAGCTAACGCGGTAAGGGAAAGCATAAAACAAGGTTAGCACAAGACTACTCGCTGAGAATAATACACAAATTTTACATGAAAACTAAAACACAAAGTTCAGTGAAAAATATGTAGAATATTACTCAAGAGCATCTACCTAATAACAAAAGAAACTGCGAATTTATAGAAAATTAAACAAGTCTTACGTTAACCACTACACGCATGTCCATACACATGTAAAATGCTGACCGTTGACCTACACAAGTTTCTCTATTTATAATAAAACATGCGATTTACTACAAATAGTTGATTTGGCTCTCGTAATTCCTCATGTATCAAAAGATATGGCCACTTGTTGACACCCCACCTTTGGGCCCAAAAATGGGTAAAATGGAAAAAAGTCCCAAACTCAAACAAACTCAAGGCAAAAGGAGGTTCAAGCAAGCTAAGCAGGCCGTTCCAAACACAGCCCACGGAGCGAAGCTCCACCAACTCTCGAAGCAGGCTTTTCAACAAACCAGATCCGGCCCACACGAGCGAAGCTCCTACAGGCCACCTCAACGGGCTCCACAATGCAGCCCACCAAGCCTCAGAAGTAGGCTTCTCTACAATTTTGGGCCTCTACAACGGCCCACCCAAAACAACGGGCTTAGCCAAGTTCTAGCCCACTAAGTTCCAGCCCACTATGGAAGGAGTCCGCCAAGCTCAAGCTCATGGACCAAGTCCAACACCTCTCAACCAAGCTCAAGCCCATGCTCTCAACCAAGCTCAAGCTCATGGACCAAGTCCAACACCTCTCAACCAAGCTCAAGCCCATGCTCTCAACTCAAGCCCAAAGCCCATTACCCAAACTCAAGACCAAGCCCATGGACCAAGTCCATGATCCCACTCAAGCCCAAGTCCATGAACTAAGCCCATGACCCCAAGAGAGCCCAAAGCCCACTCCTACATCTATAAAAGGAGAGCACCCCCTCTCATTAGAGGAGACTTGAAGAGAGGCATCCCAAGGGGAGGACGGGAGTCTGCAGCAACGCCCCGGCATCCCGGCTTCCATACTCTACGCGCTCTACGCCTCTCTTCCCCATTTTCCCCTTTCCATCTCTCCCGTTCTCTCAAATCTTTTTATTTTCCTCCCTTTCACACCGTGTAAACCGCCTCGGGTTGGCAGATTTCTCCATATTTGCTTCAATCCGTAGGCCGGAACCCGATCTCTGTATTATTAGTGCCTTATTTCTTTAAACAGGGTCTGATCTCCCTTTAAAGATCAGTGGTGACTCCGTTTTTCTTTATTTTTGTGTGTGCGTGTTTGAGTTAACACCCCGGCAAGGTGGGTGCACGCGGGTCCACGGATTCCAGCATAATACGCTGCTGTTATGCTGCCGGATTTGTGACTTGACCCGTGTACGGAAAGCCCCGTCTTAGCCGTTATGCTGCCGAAATCACGAGAAAATACCCACACGCCAACTTTCCTAAAAGATATGAAGCCTAATGCGTTTTACCCCATGTGAATGCAGGAAATCTAAGCACATGTTGCTTTTCAACACGATCCACATTTTCAAGGCCCGGGAAACCATTCCGAGCCCACCGTAGCGCTCACGGCGGGTGCTACAGCTTGGCGACTCCACTGGGGACGGCGTTGCAGGTCTACATCGGCGAAAGGGGGTCAGAAACTGGAAGATCGGAGCTTCTTCCTCGCTGAACAGCGAGTTCCGGGCGGTTTCCCGTCATCCAGCAGCGAGTTTCTGAAGTTTCTGCCCAAATCGTGCAGAAACCTAAAAAGTTTTTAGGTCTAGAGGCGTCCAGCTCAAAAAACGGACAGAACTCGTGAAGACTTGCTGGATACCGCCTTGTGACTATCAAGGCACCTAATACGAGCCAAAAGGAACAACTTCCAGCAAGAATGAAGCTAATTAATGTTAAATCCGGCGTAAAAATCACTTCTTTTCCATAACCTGAGTGTTTTCTGGTCACGCTTCCAGACACGCTTCAAGCGAACTGGTCTTTCTCCAGACACTCTTCAAGCGAACTGGTCATTCTTCCAGACACGCTTCAAGAGAACTGGTCCTCTTCCAGACACGCTTCAAGCGAACTGGTCACTTCTCCAGAGACGCCTCAGGCAAACCCGAACCCGTGGACCTTGAACATTCTCACGCGTGTAACTTAAAACACATAAAATTGGCAAAGAACACAAAAGGACGTGGACTTGCAAGCATTCATCCAAAGGTTGATCTCCTTATTATTTGTTTACAAGTACTAATCACTTTTATTGATTGCTCAGGTTCTTCACCATAGCTTGAAGGCGAAGCAAGTCAACCGTGGATCGAAGCGCCGTGGTTACCAGATAGAGAGCAGCTAGGATGGAGTCTGAGCAATCCTCACGCCACGAAGATCGGGATCACCAGCTTGAACAGTCCATTGAAGCTTATATGGCGGCCATGGACAAGAGGATGCAAAAGTTGGAAGAAGCTCTGTCAAACATGAAACAACCTCTAATTGGTGTCCAGAATACGGCTACACCACCATTCTATTCTCAAAACCCGAACATGGAGCAAGATGGAGGACCTCAACAATCTTCCCACAAGTCAAGGAACGATCATTATAAAGAAGAGGAAGTGGTCTTAGAACAAGGCGGCAATGAAATTCAAAACCTCAAAGACCAATTCCAAAATCAACTAAAAGAAATGGAGGAGCGAATTCGACAACATCAAGGGGAGGGCCTACCCTCGGCCAAAATAGAAGACCTATGCCCGTTCCCTGACATCAAGTTACCTGAGAAGTTCAAAATCCCAGCTTTACCCGCATATGAGGGAGACTCATGCCCAAGGGCTCATCTCAAGGCCTTTTGCGGTATCCTCTACCCCTTGGTAAAAAGCGAAGAAGTTTTGATAAGGCTATTCCAACATAGCTTAAAGAAAGACGCCTTGGAATGGTACACGTCACTTGATTACCAGTTAATTAAAACATGGGAACAACTCTCCTTAGCCTTCATGGACCGCTTTTCATATATGCTAAACACGGCTCCCAAAAGGGCCGATCTCGAAGCACTCAAGCAAGAAGAGGATGAAACGTTCTCAGAGTACGTGGCTAGATGGCGTGCCTTGGCGGCGAAGATGAAAAGCCCATTGCCGTTGGATGAGCAAATCTCCATCATCATCAACTCAACACACCCGAGCATCGCGGGCTACCTCATCTCTCACCCTTATGTCAACTTCACTCAACTCCTACAAGCCGGGGACCAAGTAGAGGCGGGAATCAGACATGGCTCCATCTCCCCATGGCCATAACAGGGGAATGCTATTCATCTTGAACAGGCAAGCCAGACACCTCATATAGCGGACATTGGCATGGAAGTCAATTTTGTGAAGGGTAATGCCAAAACCTTCGACCCTTCTATTTTCATAACAAAAGCCCGACCCCATAACGCTCCTATCATTTTACAAGGCCGAAATGCCAACTCCGTTGTCCTTCAAAAAAGATGTGTTGAGCCCGTCATTTTAGTGGGAAAATCCGTCATGCCTACGCAAGAGAATCCTATGTTGCACAAACCTCCTATTGTCCAAAGAACATCCTCAAATACTTTTTCTACAAACCCGGAAGCTCATCCCAAGATAGCAAGCCAACCTACTTTGCCTCACTTCTCCCCAGAAAATATCTTCATCCCAGTTAGCCAACCAACATGCCCGCAGTCTAGAAATGCAGAAGAGAACCCCAAAGCTCCTTACACCTCTACTCCTAGCGTTCCTCTAAAGCAGTCATTGTCATCATCTTCTACACAATCATGCCCGGCCACGAAAGGTGAAATCTTAATCTTATCAATAAAGCAGACAAGCACCTCAAAAGAGGAAACACTAGCCAAGGAGCACAAATCTCAAGAAATTCCTGCACAAGAAAAGCCAAATGGAAAAGACCATCTACAAGTCACAAATGAAGTTATCCCTCACACAGACAGTCAAGCAGAGGCATCTAAACAGCCTCAACAAACCACCATCAACACAGGCAATGTCGACGAAGTCGAACAGCCAACAAGGTTAGCCCCAGAAGCCGCAGAATGCGCAGGGCATACAACCATCATCTATCAACACACAGTCACAAATACCTCTTCATCAACACATCCACAAGGGATAGTTCAAAATGACTACCAAACAGTCTTTCCATCAAGCTTGGCCAGAAAAATGCCAACAACCAATGAAGACAATATTTCACAGGGGGCAAAGGGCGCACAAAAAGCAAAAGACTGGGGGCATGTCGGAGAAGCACGGGGACAGCCTACCAAAGTCGCATGCCAGAGAAGCCTTAAGTTCAAGATACAAAGGAAAAATTACAAACGAAGGCTGAAGAGGAAAAGGTGGAGAAAAATGCATCTACATCATCCCGAAGCATGGGGGCATTTGGTTCTAAAGAAAAATGACACAAATTACTTTTGTATCATGTTCCGTTCTACAACAAACAAAGTTTGGGACCCGGGAGGCAAAGCTACATGAGAAAATGGTTCCACAGCGCCCTCGCAAGGCAAACTTCTAGACACCCGTAGCAACCCCGTAGCCTTGAAGGACAAGTGCAGAAAATATGGGAAAGAAATTTTGAGCCGGACGGACGAGAAAATCCAAAAATCGTGCAAAATCTTGAAAGTACGGTCAAAATCGTACAAAATCTGAAAAGTACGATCTTGGCAGCGTGAATCACGGTCTTGGCAGCGCAAAATCTGGGGGGTACGAAGAAATCCCGCAAAATCCGGATTTCAGCAGAAAAATCCCGGAAATCATGGAGGACGCTGACTGACCTAAAAAGTTTTTAGGTCTATATATATAATGGACGCACAACAGCCCTTATGCAGAAATTTCTAACGGCTTACGGCCTACAAATGACCAAAGCATTACAAGGGACGTCAAGAAGAAGAATTTTACAAGATCTATACCCCGCAAAGGCAACAAATCATATAGACACATCCTCCAAAAAAAAAAATGAGCCGGTATTCACACGGCTTTACGTTCAAAAAATGGGGCATACAAGCATTCAAGATTTACAAAAGTACAAGTTGGCCAAAAAGGAAGAAAAGATGAAGAAAAGTCTTCAATGCACGCCACCGGCAACCCTAGCTTGAGCAAAGACGTCGTCACCCGAAGCCACACGACGACCGTCAAAGATGATATCAAGAGCCCGAACATTCCACCCATACACTAAACTTGCTCTACAAAGAAATGGTGAACAAGGAAAGGCGGGATCCGCTTGTCACTCGTCAACTGCCACACAATCTATCCCCAAAATACCAAGTTGTGCGAACTCCATCGAAAAGCAGGAAGCGGCTAGTAGACTCTCCTGCTACAACATTTGCGATAAGATCGTGCATCCACCTAGCATCGGGGCGAGCATAAAATTATCACACGGCTACAAAAGAAGGCAATCATCTCATCAAGCATGAGCAATCCAGAAACAAGAGAAAAGTCATTATGGTAGCCATATCAAGCAAAAACAAGATTGCAAAATGCTTCAACTCAAAAGGCGAAAAGAAGATGTCACATGTAAAAAAAAAAGAGGAATAGCGGCTCCGGCAACGAGAAAGGCCACCGTTGCGAGTGTCGACATCGCCGAAGACCGGCCACATCGAGAAAGCTGCTACCGCCGCATCAACGCCAACAAAAAAAAAACAAAAACAAAAAAAACAAAAACAAAACAAAACAAAACAAAACAAAACAAAACAAAACAAAAAAAAAACAAAAAAACAAAAAAAAACAAAAAAACAAAAAAAAACAAAAAAAAACAAAAAAACAAAAGAGAAAAAAAGAGAAGTGTTCATGTCAATGCCAAAAGGGGTGTCCAGTACTTTGCCATTCACCGTCAAGACGCCTCTGGCAAAGGGGGGCAACTGTTGACACCCCACCTTTGGGCCCAAAAATGGGTAAAATGGAAAAAAGTCCCAAACTCAAACAAACTCAAGGCAAAAGGAGGTTCAAGCAAGCTAAGCAGGCCGTTCCAAACACAGCTCACGGAGCGAAGCTCCACCAACCCTCGAAGCAGGCTTTTCAACAAACCAGATCCGGCCCACACGAGCGAAGCTCCTACAGGCCACCTCAACGGGCTCCACAATGCAGCCCACCAAGCCTCAGAAGTAGGCTTCTCTACAATTTTGGGCCTCTACAACGGCCCACCCAAAACAACGGGCTTAGCCAAGTTCTAGCCCACTAAGTTCCAGCCCACTATGGAAGGAGCCCGCCAAGCTCAAGCTCATGGACCAAGTCCAACACCTCTCAACCAAGCTCAAGCCCATGCTCTCAACCAAGCTCAAGCTCATGGACCAAGTCCAACACCTCTCAACCAAGCTCAAGCCCATGCTCTCAACTCAAGCCCAAAGCCCATTACCCAAACTCAAGACCAAGCACATGGACCAAGTCCATGATCCCACTCAAGCCCAAGTCCATGAACTAAGCCCATGACCCCAAGAGAGCCCAAAGCCCACTCCTACATCTATAAAAGGAGAGCACCCCCTCTCATTAGAGGAGACTTGAAGAGAGGCATCCCAAGGGGAGGACGGGAGTCTGCAGCAACGCCCCGGCATCCCGGCTTCCATACTCTACGCGCTCTACGCCTCTCTTCCCCATTTTCCCCTTTCCATCTCTCCCGTTCTCTCAAATCTTTTTATTTTCCCCCCTTTCACACCGTGTAAACCGCCTCGGGTTGGCAGATTTCTCCATATTTGCTTCAATCCGTAGGCCGGAACCCGATCTCTGTATTATTAGTGCCTTATTTCTTTAAACAGGGTCTGATCTCCCTTTAAAGATCAGTGGCGACTCCGTTTTTCTTTATTTTTGTGTGTGCGTGTTTGAGTTAACGCCCCGGCAAGGTGGGTGCACGCGGGTCCACGGATCCCAGCATAATACGCTGCTGTTATGCTGCCGGATTTGTGACTTGACCCGTGTACGGAAAGCCCCGTCTTAGCCGTTATGCTGCCGAAATCACGAGAAAATACCCACACGCCAACTTTCCTAAAAGATATGAAGCCTAATGCGTTTTACCCCATGTGAATGCAGGAAATCTAAGCACATGTTGCTTTTCAACACGATCCACATTTTCAAGGCCCGGGAAACCATTCCGAGCCCACCGTAGCGCTCACGGCGGGTGCTACACCACTTGAAGTTGAAACACACGCTTATTGGTTTTGGACCCTTCCACGACTATCAGTTTGCTCCCAGAAGTCTTCTGCAATGGTGTCTACGTTAGCAGCCACTGGCCACATTACTCCCACTGTCTTCGTCATCTTCGACCAATAGCCACTTCGTCCAGCATCTTAGCCTGCTAATAGCTCGTTCTAGTGTTCTACTCTTCGTCCAACGGCCTTCCTACTCCATCAGCCTATCACAATCGCAGCCCTTGCTCCCTACTTTCCTGCAGCCATAGCCCGCATTAGGAGGGCAGATCGCGTCAGGTTGACTGTGGTTGAAGTAAACACAATCTTAGGGGACGTTTGGATAGGTGTAACCATGGGAACCATGGTTTTTCCATGGTATTTCGTTTCTCAATGCTAATTATTATTCTATCAATCATATTGTTTTTTCCACTTTTACCCCTACATTCCAATCATTTTTCCTACCAACTACATACAACAACCCTATTTATTTCAACTATACATCTATCATTTCCTATCAATCACACATTTTTCAAAAAATTCTCTTTTTCATTTCCCACCATTTCCCATAATCCCATCATTTTACACCTATCCAAACATCCCCTTAACTCACCTTATAAAATTTCAACTCAACCCTATTTTCGATATTATTTTTCACATTTTAACTCAACCCTATTTTAATCCTATAGAAATCGGTTCGGTTTGAGTTTGAAATCGGGTTATTAAATATAATATTTAAAAATATTTTGCTTAATTAAATTTATTTTGAAATATAAATTTATATAAAAGAATAAAAATTAATCATTTTTATAGGAATACTTTTTAATTTATGACTTATACGATGATATAATTGCTAAATAATCTTATTTCAAAGCAATAATATCTAGTTAATTCCTATGCGTTATATGATAGTGTAAGACTATTTATCAATAATTTATTATATCATACACTAATATATGAAATCGGATCGGGATGGGTTGACAATCATCCAATCGAAACCAACCCACTTTTGAAATTAGTAGGTTCAAATTGGGTTATATAACTTTATTTTTTTCAAAAGGTCTAACCCAACCCTATTATAAATTAGGTTGAGTTAGTGAGGTTAGGATTAAAACTAACCCTATTTACACCCCTAATGGGCAGGCTGCTAGTCGAACTAGTTGAACCTCATTTGACCGTCATTACAGGTTCGATCTAACAACAATGAAACCTCAATTGAATACAACAAATATAATTATTTGCTTGGAACTATTTCATGGTTATTATGTATCGAGCTTAATACATAAATGTAGTTTAAGGTTTTTTTTCAATTTTTGCTTTCTTTTTATTTTGTGGTCCCAGAAATATTTATTTCTATATCAAAATTTATCTTTTTGTATTGTTGTGTATTTTATAATTTTAAAAATTATAATTTTAAAAATAATAATTTTTCGCCTTGTAAAAAAGGAGACAACTATTTTTCAAATTATATAAAAAAAAATCGAAATTAATAAATTTTAGTATATAAGAGATTACATGTGGATTTGCTTAAAAATAAAAAATGAAAAATATGTATTAAGGCTTAATACATATGTACATATTGAATCATTACCCCCATTCCATTATCCACATCTACAATCATAAACTATGATTATGTTTAACCACACAAAAATTTTCCTTTGTCATTGAAGACTAGTATGCATTAGTAAAATCGTCTTCATGGAGAGATAAAGTGAAACTTCATCGGAGAGATAAAGTGAAACTTCATTGGGAAATAGAGGTTATGTTTATGAAGTGGTAAAACTTTTAAAGAAAAATTTTGAATTATTTCCAAATATACCCACTATGTTTGATCTTAATTTCAAATATACTCACTATATTTCTAAAATTCTAAATATAATCATTATGTTTGCATTTAATCCCTGAAATGCCCATTCTGTGAAAACTCGTCAATTAAAAAAAAATTTAATGCCCAAAATAACCCTATTGTAAAATAATAAAAGATAAAATGAATAAAAATAAAATAAAATTATGGTGCTTTAAATTTAGAATTCATTCATAATTAGGGCATTAGTGAGTTATAACATTCAATTTTTCCAATTATGTCCTAAATTTGAGGGGCATATTAGTAATTTCATATATTCTCTAACGGCTTTAACTCACGAAATGGGTATTTTTGTAATTAAATGCAAACGCAGTGAGTATATTTGCGATTTTGGAAACGTAACGGGTATATTTGGAATTAGTGTCAAAGGTAGTGGGTATATTTGGTAATAACCCAAAAAATTTTAACGTAAAAGTTTTAAAATTGAAAAAAATAATGTAATATGATGAGAATAATGATGAGAAGTAAAGAGAATAAAATTAAAATAGATATGTTAGTTTTATGAATAGTTGTGAAAAATATTAAAAAGTAGGGTAGTTGTATAGAAAAAAGTGAAACATAATTTAAAAAATAAGATAGTTATAAAAAGTAAAAAGTTTCAAATTGAAAAAATTTAATGGTAAACAAATACACCCAAAGTGTAACTAAATGGATTTCGATTTGGATGAGAAAATTAGATGAGGATAAGAGGCAGCGGACAATAAGAAATTGCTCGAGGAATGAAAAATGTAATATCGAGAATGGTAAAAGCAAGACTTACATGTATTAGGGAAATAGAGATTGTACGTAGGGAATGAGAAAAATAACATTAAAATGGGAAAAGCAATCCAATCGTCATCTCATTCTATACGATGACTGTTTACAAAACATTCTTAATCAAATGTTGTAGACGCCGATGAAGGTGTGTTAGTCATCTTGCGTTTTTGTGAACATTTTTCTTTGAGAATAAAAATTTTCCATTTTAACAAGAAAAATTCGAAGATAGCTAGTCTGTTTCAAATAATAAAGGCTCGTTTACAAATAGCTTAATTTGTTATAGGAAGTGGTAAAAACTTTGGTTGAAAAGTGTTTGTAGTGCAAAAGTTTTTAAATTGGTAGAAATGATGTGAGATAATATGAGTAATAATTAGGAGTCTCTAGAATAAAATTAAAATTGATTGGTTAATTGTATAAATTGTGTAAAAATGATTGAAAAACAGAGTACTTGTATTAGAAAATGTAAAGAAATAATTAAAATATGGAATAGTTATGGAGAGTGAAAAGTTTTTGATTAAAAAATTTTAGGATATGTTTAGAAAATAGTAAATAGTAAAAATTTTGAAGAAAAGTTTTAAGTTTTTGAAATAAGAAAAAATGATACGATATGATAGAATAATAATAGAGAATAAAGAAAAGAAAATTAAAATAAATATGTTAGTTATATGAATAGTTCTGTAGAAATAATTGAAAAATTAAATAGTTGTTAAAAAAAATGTAAAAAATAATTAAAAAATAAAATAATTGTGGAGAGTAAAAAATTTAAAATTTTATTGTAAAACAAACATACCCTTACTGTACGTATAAACTTCTCAAGAAAAAAAAAAACTGTACGTATAAAAAATTGAAAATTAGAAATTACTTTTCTTGGGGAGAAGTTTCTTTTTCGTGTAATATTGAAACTATATGCATTCACAAAATGAGTTGAAGAGCATGGGAAAAGTAATCATCCATGGCATCACTTGCCGCGTTGAATAACTGGGATCTTCGATTTCCTTTCGTACCCGAATCTACTCGTTTGGATTTGCAGCTGTCAGGCATAGCCGCATAAGCATGTTGGCGTTGTCCGGGTGAATTTCTTCATGCGTAGACAAAACAAAACAAATACCTTTTTAGTTCTGGCGGCCGACGAGCGTTTTTATCTCTGCCCCTGATGATGAGACAGGCGTCTCAGTCAGGCCACATCACCATTTCAGTTCTTCCTAGCATCATTCTTCTCGTCTTTTATTACTAGTTCTCACAAACTTCCCATCCGAAATAATGGCGTTTTTAGGAGGCTCTAAGCGCAGTCCACATGCATAGCTGCATCTGGACAACTCTATTTTCTTTCATGCCGTTCGATGCACGAGGTTCAGCAGTAATTGCATCAATCTCCTCCCATTTAGTTCCCATCACGTCACACACTAACTAACAAACCATTGGTTACAGAGCAAACCAAAGTGTATGCCAATTTAAGTTGAGATGATGCTCTGCCGGACATTAAAAATAAAAAATAAAAAATTGATGAAATGCATCCGAATTCATTAACATGAAAGCAGTGTACAACTTCCATTTCCTTCCTCATTCAAAAGGCCAACCGCCCTCTGACTCAGCTTCATATCCAAAATACCACACAACATAATTTTTCATTAGGCACCAGCCCATTGATTAGCTAACAGGCAATGGCGCCACACGCCATCTCAGGTCATTTTGCTATGTAACACCCATTACATGCTTATAAAGATTCATTTTGTACAGCAACATATGCCCCTTTGTAACAAACCCACCTATAGGAGGGCAACCACCAGCAATCTCTTCCCGCATAAGGATCTATCACTGAAAGAGTTCGTAAAAAGAAAAAATGCTGCTCTGTAAAGCATACTCAGAACACCACAGGCAGAATCAGATCAGGCTTCATTCGCTGTACAAGAAGAAGCCTGGGTAGTGTCGGATTCATTGGCGGTAAGAAGTAAACGACCACCCACTACAGCTGTTGGACGGGAAATAGTCCATACTCTCTTATCACCTTTCTCTCTATATATAAGAGGCTTGTGCACAGACTTCATTGACTCTGGGAAAGGAATATAAATCAAATGGTGGCATCACTGCCCAATCTAAAGTTCAACTTTCATGTGACCTGGTGGGAGCTGACCTGCAACTAAAATGAAAGAAGCCCTCATAAATTTTTTGCCTGTGCTCTTTATGAGAAGAAATACTCTTTATGTTTTTTTTGCTCTTCTTTTACCATTTGATTCCTGGGAATTGAAAGTGGCATTCATTCCGAAGCTCATCTGGACAACATTGTGGAGGTCATCGTCCCATACATTAGTTATCTGTTGGAAACAAGGCTACGTGAGGAATGGCAGAAATACAATGTTTCAAACATGAATAACAATATCTTCAATGTGTTTTCCAACACAGTTACATCTGATGAGGCAATCTAATGCACAACATTCACAAATGATAAGTTTTATGGCAAATAGTTAACCCATAAATATGATGCACCCCAGGTTCTGCCAGTTTATTTCCTTACATATACACAGTGACCCTCCAATAATAAGTTCATCTTAAAGCATTTTCAAGCCACCTGACATGATGATAGCATTATTGGTCTGAAAGGGCCAATTTCACCATACTTGTTAAAACTGTCGCTTCAGATCACATGACAAGACAAGGATGCACCAAAGAGCTTGAGAAGAACCAAATTCATGAAACAGTTGTCCCAATATCTCAATTTTATCAGGGCACGAGCTTAGTGCATGCTGCTGGGAATAACCGGCAGTCCAAGATTCAATCCCATTCAATTTCCCAAACTCCGAGATGATTAGTTCAGTCATAAAGGCAAACCTGAGACGAAAGGTCTTTGTATCCATTAATGGCTGCCAACTGGGAACTGATTGTTCTCCTAAGTGAATCAGTAGGGTTTTCCATCCCAGGAATGCTGGCCTGAATCAATCCCTGTTGTGATGGATGCATATGAGGATGAAACGTGCTTATATCTGAGGGAAAACCAATGGAGGATGAAGCACCAGTCCGCGGTTGAAAAACCTGAAATCGGCAAAGAAGATGTTAGATCAGGAATCCTAATTAGTTGCCTTTGTATGTTATAGAATCATAACTAGGGGTTTATGCAGAGATTACTTAGGTCCAAAAATTCATTTCAAAGAGTACTGTATTGGACAGGTAAGGATCAATCCAAGAATCACAACACCCACAAAATCACCAATTGAAATTTGTGGATTTCAAGCAAGATATGAATGGTACCAATAATTGTTGAATATTTGCTGTTTCCACATCACAAGCTTAGCACAGCATTCCATTTTCACTTTACTGAAGTAGGAGTAGCTATTGCTACTATCAACTTCAAAGAAGCATCTGTACTCTGTAAGGCATCTTAATCAGAATAAGAAGTATCTTCACTTACATCTTTTGCAAGGCCCTCAATGTTAAAGTCTAAACGTGGATTGACAGTAGCAAGTTTCATGGACAAAAACTGCAGGGAACAAAAACAAGCATATTAGCAATGATTGGATGAAGAGCAATGGAAAATAGAAATATGTGAATGCTGTAGATGAATAGAAAATAGAAAATTAGCATTGGATGATAACAGTATGAATGTGGTCTGAACTCGATAGAAAGAGGAAATTCTATTTGTCTTTCCACAGGTACCTCTACTTGTCGTTGCAATGACTGAACATAGTTGATAATCTCATCTAGCATGACTGCCTTCCCTGTAACCTGCAGGGCACAACCGGAGTAACTGCAATTAGCCTTATGAGTAGTGCCATTGCCATAAAATATAGACAAATATGCAATCACATAGCTATAGGCAGGGAATTTGAAAAAATAATAATAATAAAGGATAAGATACACAGTCTACATTCTGTTCTGTTTTCAAGAAAATAGAAATTGCATCAAGTAGGAGGGACATTAAGGGTGTGTTTGTTTCGAATATAAATATGTCAACCAAAACTTTTCAATCTAAAACTTTTCACTCTCCATAACTACTCTATTTTTTTATTATTTCTTCACATTTTCCTATACAAACTACCTTACTTTTCAATCATTTCTACACAACTATCCATACAACTAACCTATCTATTTTAACTTTATTCTATTTACTTCTCATCATTACTCCTATTATATCACATCATTTTCTATCAAAGTGACAACTTCTACCTCAAAAACTTTTCATCAAAAGTTTTAATCCCAACCAAACACACCCTAAGGCAGAAAAAGAGTAAGCTGTGTGCACAGGGAAGAACAGAAACCAAATCAGTTCGAATTCCAAATTCAATAATTTATATTAACCCCAAGGAATGCACAGAAATAATTTCAGCATCAACTATACCCAATTATTCTTGTATGATTAGAACCTCAATTGACTCACTTGCAAAGCACAAGACATCCACTGAGATTAGTTAAAGAATGTTTTCTGAGTAATGCAAGTTGAGAAGATCTAATAACAACGCAAAAGCACAAAACAAGCATCATCCACAACTAGGTCTATGCAATGCTGGCACAAAATGGAGATCTGTTATATTTTCTTGGGCTAATGGAACCAAGCAATAAGAATTACTCACTAAAACTTAAACTTATCCATCTCAAAATTACACGCTAGATTTTATGTATTGCTTAAAACACATGCCTGCATGGGGTTTTATTTCAACAAATATATATGTATATATATATATATATGATCCAATGCAAACAGACTACACCACAATTACCGTGCACTCTGCTGCAAAACGGGCCCCGCATGTATTAAAATGTAATAATACTTTATATGATCATTAATTTATATAAAAAACATACTTTTGACAATTTAGATGTTGAAAATACAACTCAATCAAAATCCATATATATGTAGAGTTGTGACCTTATTAGACCGGTCTGAAATCCAATGATCTCAAACCGGTCCAAACATGCGTTTTTTTGTTTTTTTTTTTTTTTGAATTTTTTTTATAAACATGTTAATTTAAAATGATTTAAATACTCCTGTATTTAAAAATCCAGAATAAATATATACATATATCCAAAAATAATAAAACTTAATTTATAGATTAAATACAACTAGATTAACATGTTTATAAAAAAAATTTCAAAAAAAAGGCATTTTTGGACTGGTCTGAAATGATCAAACAGCATGTATGATGTATGTATGTATGTACGTACGTACGTATGTATGAATGAACAAGAAACACCTTAAAACAGTTGAAAAAACACTACCTTACTGCAACCGGGGACAAGGTCCTGAAGAAACTTCATCCGCTCACTAATCTTCTCTCTTCGCACCTGTAACACAAATTGCCCAATTCTATCAGATTACTTGTATCATCAGAGTGATAGCGTCATCCCAACAACTGGGAACTGTATTACTAAAGCTTAATGTATAGATAACCAACAAGCCAGGCAATATTCCAGGGACAGGTAGACACTGCAAAGGGAAATTTGTCTTTTGCCAAGGAAACAGGCCAAAACAGGACTAGCACAGAACGCAGACAATTATTTTTTCAAATTTTCCTCTCATGCTTCATGACCGTGATTCAAGATCAGATGATATGAGGTTCCATTTTCACTAGCTTTCTTTGTGAAAAATGACTCTACAATGATATGGATAGTAACAACTGAAACTTCACAGGAAATAACTTACTCTTTCAGCAAGACTGTGACTATTTGTTGCCTGCCCCCGTCGTGCTCTTACATGGATATAATCGTCCTTTGGTGGGTCTGAATTTTGGGAGCTGTCTTTTCCATTTTTACCCGTATGCTTAGCACCTGGTGTTGAAGTATACTCAGCTTTCTGTTTATTCTCGACATTATCCTTTGAGGTTTCAGATGACAATTGTGCTGCAGCTAGTAATTCAGATGCTCCTTTGGCTTGGTCCAACTCAAGATCCTGCAATCAAATGTAATTTAAGGATATTTTCTCCCTTCTGGATTTTAAAAGTAAAAAAGAACAAACAGACAAACACTTTCTTGACATTAATAATCTCCACAAACATGAAGATGGCCAGGCCCAGAAATCAGACTAGTCTTTTAATCAAGTGAGCAAAGTCTGTACGGTGAATCTGAACTGGTGGTCATCACTTCTTAAGTCCATCCACTTCTCACTTGTGTGCTCCCCACCTCAAAAGCAGTATGGACTGATTTCAGATTTGATCAAACACGAGAAAACACCAAATAGTGAATGGCCTCTGTCGCAGTCACTGGTCATAAATGTAGCATCTCCCATGAACGATGTCTATGATATCAAAACAAGAAAGCACAGTCATCATCGAACAGCAGAAGTATTAATTATTCTACCTGGTCGCCCCTCTTTCTTTTCTTGGCACTAGCTCCCTTAGCTGATGGCTCCCCAACCGTGTTCTTCAAACCAGAGGGATCATCTTGCCCATTGCCACTTAATTCAGCCTCATTGGATCCATGGCTCAACCCTTGTACTCCATGCTTGACCTCCTCAGATGGCTTCAGAACATCCCCGCTTTCTATTTCTCTCCTCAGTCCTTCAATTGCCCCATGGTCTACTGGTGCGGAAACATCCTTCACGGCTTCCTTCCCACGCAAATTAATCTTCAGTGAATGCATCCCAGGGATGACACCTTTCATCCTATTTTCAGACTGAAATTCTGGTGCTTGAACCCCTCCCTTAGCATAAGAACTCAGCGACACAGGCATGCTGAACGGGTTCACCATGTCACTGAAATTCCCATTGTTAAAGCAGGACAACCTTGCAGCCCGCTCGATAAAATCAGAATCACTAGGGAACTGGGATAGGCTCTGAGGGAGCACCCCGGAACCTGGTTGCATAAAGACTCCCCCTTTCGACGCCGAGGGATTCCAACCCAAGTCCGCTGTTTTCGCCATACCTGAACTAGACGACCCAAAGACTGATTTCCTAGCTGATGCTGCATTGGGTGCACTGGCAGTGGTCTGGATATTGCTTTCGCCAAAACCCAGGTTTTCTGAACCATGGTGATGATTCCAGAGACTGGGACAGAACGCGTCCGCCACAGAAACAGATGAGCAGGACGGAGAGCCAATTGGAGGATTCCCAACAGGATTGTCTGTGGCTACTAAACCAATTTGTGGATTTGCCAGATGCAGTCCACCAGCAAATCGCCATTCAGAAGAGATGTTTGATTCATGATAGTTCAAGTGATCCCCGCCGCTCTCCTTCTCCATTACAAAATTATCTTTCTCACTCGAATCCATCTCTTCTTCCACTTAGAGCAAACGCAAACACAAGTAAGCAGATCACCTCAATCTCGAATTTGACAGAGATACACCACACTGTCCTAGAAAACTTTCTGTAGGCTGGTAAAAAGCAAATCACTGAAATTCACGATCTTCCCCGACCTGCACTAAATAGGGGAGAAACGTAAGAAAAAACTTCGCTGGAGAGCTCAAACAGCAGCGGAACTGTATTTATTTAGATCAATGCCTTGAAAAAGCCAAAAACAAGGGGAAAAAAAAAACCTCAAACACCCACTTTAAGGCATTCCTCGAATCCAAATTACATCAATATCCAAATTAAAAACAGTAAACAACAACCGGCGACAAACAGAAATATATATATATAAGAAGTAAAATTACACCTCTAAACCCTCTAAAGACTCAAGCCCAATTCAATACAGAGGCTTCCAAAACAGTAATAGAGGAAAGAGACAAGCATGAGCAGCAAATCAAAGTCCCAAATCACAACAACAACAACAAAAAATTGACTCCAGGTACTTGAACAGCCATTCCAAAGATCCATAACATTCAGAAAACAGAGAGGAAAGAACCCAAGTAAAGATAGAAATGAAAAAGAAAGATACCCACATCAGATTCTTCTCTCCTTTGTACTCATTTCCACTGCCATTCTTCCATTTTTGAATAGCTTTTCTCAGCGCAAAACAGCACAGCAGCAGGCAGCCGCAGATGACAAGGGAAGCAGAGAGAAGACTGCTATTTTCTGCAACGTACCGTGATCTGATTCAAGCAGCAAGGAGGCTCCCGCAAAAGAAAAGGGACTTAAAATTGAAAAAAAATATATATAGAAACAGAGGATGAAAGCATTCAAGAGTAGAGAGAGAGAGAGGGAAGGAGGGAGCGCGAGATGGAGAGAGCTAGGCATTTTATACTCACGCCTTCATCAATATACGAGCCATTGATGATTAAACCACCGCCACTGCTGCTGTGAAAAATAATTTTTTTTCCCTGAAAAAAATATCATATTCCTGTTTTTCCAGTACGGCGGGGGGCTTGGGGCTGAGACGGGGGAGGTGTAGTTCGGCACTTGATATACGAGCTGGCAGTTGCCATCCATGCAGGGCGCGTGCGGGAAGAAGGCGCAGGTGCTGATGGGTTGGAAAGGCTGAGCAACGAAGATGGCATTGGTGTGGGGCCCACCGCCGTTAAACCTGAAACCTAAGATGTGGATTAGTCAAAGTGGGATTTTTTTCGTTTTAAACTGTCCAATCAATCAGCTCCAAGCAAGCTATTAGTCGCCGGACAAGAAAAGAAAAGCACGATTGCAACGTAACCTCGTCTCAATGGCCTAATAAGCTCGTGACTTGTTGCCATCAAGCGGGTACATGTGATTTCTGTGTTATAATTAAATAGCGTTTCCCTTTAAGAGGGAGACATGATATATATATGTATAGGACAATGGATAATCTTTACTAGTGTAATAAATAAAATTATTAATAATAAATGGATAATCTTTACTAGTGTAATAAATAAAATTATTAATAATAAAAGACGGTTGTTGAAAGCGCGTTTATATGGTTTTGCTGTTGAAGTCGATTTGGGAATTTAACTACTCATGTCGCGTCATGCATAAAATTTATTTATTTGTAAAATATTTTTATTGGATAAAGGCAACCCTCGACATCCACGTGCCTTTGTGTTTCTCACTTTTAAAATTTTTTTTTTAATTATTTGTAATATTTATCCGTATATATCTGATTCTAAAATCATTGTGCATATATTTTTTTAATTGATATATATATATATATTTACATACATATTTATAATTAAATTTTAAAAAAGTCTTACAATCTTTCCTATATAGTTTTTAAGTGGAGACTACAAAATGCTTTTATCTAACAATTAGGGGACTCCCGCATTAATAAGGGAGACAAAAACCCCTTATTGTTTTGAATTGAACTCACATCAATGCCAAATAAAACAAGCATGTTATCAAAGTGACTAATGGACTATGGTCATATATTTATTTTTTATTTTAATAATTATATTGTCACTTTCGAATCATACTGCAATTTTTTTTATGTAAATCATACTATAGAATTTCTTTGAGGGTTCATACTACAATTTTTAAATGTGCACGCTTCCCATAAAATATGTTAGCATGATAAATTAATGTTCATTGGTAAAAATAATAAATAGTTTAAATTTTATTTTTAAAATTGAAAAAAAAGTACATGTACGTGTCTATGCACACAGATTGCATTGGAACAAAATATTATAATCACCTGAAATTTGCCACTCGACAATAGTAGTAAGCTATTAGCTTATAACTTTTAAATTTTCGTGGTCCGTATGTATTTCTGTGTTTTCTACTATGACAGCCTTTATGCAAAATAACTAAATGAACGTTTGGAAATGCGAAATAACTAAGGGAACGTCTAGTAATGCGTACAATTGTGAGATTGTAGGAAATTTTAAAAAATAAAAAAGAAAATATTTTGATAAATGTGTGATTGATAAGAAATGATAGATGATATAGTTTGAATAAATAGATTTGTTATATGTAGTTGGTAGGAAAATGATTGAAATGTACAAGTAAAAGTATAAAATATAGTATGATTGTCAGAACGATGATTAGCCTTGAAAAACCAACATTATTTTCTTCACTTGCGTTAACAAATATGCCCTAATATTCTTCGGATGATTTAAATTAATTTGTAAAAAAGAAATAAAAACGTAAATTTCGGTGGGATTGCATGGTATTGGCTTGGATAGAATCCATGTTCTATTTATACATGAACTAGTCTGGCAGCCAGCTTTCCCGAAAAACTGTCGTATGAGGCATGATAACAGTAGCAGCTTTACTAAAAACAGAGCTTTCGTCTCGCTGTCAGTTTCAACGCCCCCATCTAATTAATGTTTTTTTCCCTTGGCTGATTATGCATTAGGGAAGTGTCTTATCATGTATTTTGGAAAATAACTGAAAATAATGAGATTGACAAGATCTGATCAAGCTCGTGCATTTGGTTATCGGCGGGGTAATTAAAACCGCATCCAAGTTCAATGGCAGATTGGCACCTAGCGTTAATTGACCGGTCGCATACATATCGGAATATCTGTATCAGCGGAGGCTCGAAACTTCAACCAGCCGCGTGGACGAGCATACCTCGGTGGTACACATTTTATTCTTCGTGTTAATAAATTCGTGTTTTGAATCTCGATGGGAGAGATTTATGTTTTATTTTTTTGAACGCTTATCTCAACATGCCTTACAATTACAATTAAGCTTTTCTAGACATTCTTACCAGATTCATATTATCGAATTGAAAAAAAAAAAAAATTGTACTTCCAAATAGCGTTGAGAGAAAACATTGGATGTTGGTTCAATGCACCCGGGTGTACTTCACTCATTTTTTTATTTTTTTGAAACTTTTTTTATGAAAATGTTAATCTAATTATATTTAACATGTGTGTAAATTTTTATTATGTTTGGATATTTTTAGATATTTTTTTGGATTTTTTAAAATCAATGACCGATGATTTTAAAAAATTCAAACAAATCTAAAAAATCCAAAAATGACAAAAATTTATACACATGTTAAATATACTTATATTAACAGTCGTGTAATAATAGTTTCAAAAAAATAAAAAAATGAGTGGAGTACACCCGGGTGCATTGAACCAGTGTCCGAAAACATTAAGGGTGTGATTAGATAAAGTCGGAAATTTTAAATTTAAAACTTCTCGTTCTATATAATTGCTTTTTTCAATTATCCATTTATATTTTTATACAACTATTATACTTTTTAATCATCTTACAGTAGTCACTTATGCAACTAACTTATCTATTTAATTTTATTATGTTTACTTTTCATTATTATCTATACTATATTGTGTCATTTTATGGAATTTTAAAAATATTCACATCAAAAAAAATTATTAATTCTCAAACACACCCTTAAAAAAAATTCGAATCATGTGTCTACTAAAGCTCACAATCTAAATGGAATGCCACTTGAAGGTTTGTTCACAAGTAAATTGTGCTTGCAATTAAAAGCCTTATGTCATTCATATTCTATTTAAGATTTCTAACACTTTGAAATATGTTTTCAAATCGCACAAATGGTATGATATTCATACGAGGATATTAGATGAAAGTGTCATGTATTTAAAAATAAAAACAATGGCGTGTTTTAGAAGTGATAAATTTTTAAATGAAAATTTGTTATATAAAAGTTTTTGAATAGTGAAAAAATGATGTGTTAAAATGGAGATAATAACGATGAGAAAAGAGAATGAAATTAAAATACATATGTTAGTTGTATAAAAATAATTGAAAAGTGCGACAGTTACATTCTTATAGGCGTGAAAAACACATCAAATACCAACGATAGAAAAATAATGTTAAATTTTAAAAAGTAAAATTACCATGCATTAGAGAATGAAATTTTGTATTAATTATTAGATAATTTTTGCATAGAAAAATCAACACAATTAGATGATAAAGAGTGTTTTGGCTGGAGCAAAGTAGGAAAATGATAAAAATAAACTATTGTTAATCAATATGAAAATAACTTAATAAGAGTAAAGTGAGAATAGATTGGTCGCGTAAAAAATGATTAAAATATAATAATAATAATTTCAAAATGGCTAAACAATAAAGATTTCAAATCAGGGTGTGTTTAATAATAATTAAAAGTTGTTAAGTGAAGTGTTTTTAATCAAAAATTATTTGCATTTCATAATTATTATATTTTTAATCATTTCTACGTGTTTTCATATACAATTGCTTTGTCTATTTTAACTCTATTATGTTTACTGTTCATCATTACTCTTATTATAATATATTATATATTTTTTTTTTCATAATTCAAAAATTCTGAACTTTCAAAAAAATTTCCGTTATCAAATTTATATCAATTCCCAAATGCGCCATTAAATTTTTAAAAAATAAATGGGAGAAGGGGAGAACTAATTTCTCACCTCATTAAGCTTATTACCGACCGGACCTGAAAAGGCGTAGGGCTAGCATATTGAGCCGGTCGAGTCGTACGACGTTCTACGAGGGTAAATCGGCATGGCCTACAAACCTAGGGTTAATTAGGGGCCAGCTAGGACTATAGTTTTCTATAGATCTGCGAATTAGCTGCGACAACGCTTTTTCTTTTTACACCTCGACGACATTGCTTTTGGATGCGGCGTCTTCAAGCGCTCATTCGACGCTTTACGAATTATTATTATTATTGTTGTTGTTGTTGTTGTTGTTAAAATTAGTTAAAATTATATATTGAAATATGCAAAGAAGTGAATACTAGGCATCATGCAAACGCGAGAGGAATAATGATCCCGACACCCTCAAATTTATGTGGATTATTTAATTCCGCCAGGGGAGGTTTTATAAAAAAGTATCATTTGAGAAGGGCGGATTTGTTTAACGGGGTGATTGAGCTTGCAATCTGACATTGCCAACCCCACGCCTGTTTCTTTATTGCTTGCGCACATTATTTTAACCCCACGACCTCTTCAGGAATCAAAAGCGTTTTCCGCCTCTCTCTCTCCCCTCCCCTCACGGTCAACAACTTCTCGTCTCGCGGTATACTAAACGGAGACTAACGAACAGCCGTTTTGAGTTTTGACCACTATTTCGCGACCCCATGCCGTCGCACGCGCAACTGCGGCATGCGTGCGAGCCAAGCTGTCCTGAGACTTGACGTCGATGGCCCAGTATCCAGCTGTTCTCGATGGGACTCGAGGGATGGCTAATGTGCGGTCCAAGCACTGTAGATGACATATCGAGCTACGGTTGTGTGTCCCTCGCGGATTAGCAGACACGTCCTTTTCGCAGGGGACGGTGCCCTGCCTCATGGGACCTCCTTTTTACTGCTTAGCAAAGGGAAGGTACCCTACCAGAGTGCCAAATTAAGGTACAGCTGCATCTTTCCAACTCTAAAAGGTGACGGCATCTGTGCTCCTTAAACCCATTACGCCTTGAGTGTGCTGGAGCATTTAATTAAAAATTTTTAGGCCTTCATACATAAATAAGAACCGTAGATCTGATAGAATTTTCTGGTATACGAGATATAAAAAAGAAATTTGGTACCAAGGAGGATTTTTATAACTTCTATTCGAAAACCGAATACGAACGGATAGAATGCTACGGTGAAGTATTCTAACGATGAACGGCGATGACGTATCACAAAAATCGGAGTGCACGGAAAGGCTGCGATGCTGCGGGTTCTTCTTTTGCCAGAGGCTAGTAGAGATGCTTCTCCGTTTGAGTAACATCAAAAGTGTACGACGCTGGAGTTCAGCGCGACATACAGCCCAGGTCTGTGAGTGCGAGGGAAACTTGCGGTCCCATCTCATCTGCTGTATAACCTGGGATTTTTCACAGTTCATTGCGTCAACCTGAGATTCCTCCGTACGATGTTCAACCCATCGATCGCACTGGACCGAAATAAAATCAGATTAAAAAGTGTGTGTTCGGCTGTAAGCATATAAATTTAAAACTTTTCACTCTCCACTGTCATATTTTTTAATTATTTTTTCATATTTTTCTATATAATTATCTTACTTTTCAATAATTACACAAAAATTTATATAACTAACCTATATATTTAGTTTTATACTTTTTACTACTTATCATTACTTTTATCATATCACATCATTTGACAGCTTTTACTCTCTAAAACTTTTCATCAAAAGTTTTATTCATTACCAAACACACCTTAACTATTTAGTGATAGAAAAAATTTAAAGAAAAATTTATTAAATTGATAAAAAATTATGTGGTTCGATATAGATAATAATGATGTGTAAATAGAATAAAATTAAAATAAATATATTTTTGATAGAATAAAATTGATATATTACGTGTATGAATAGTCATGTATAAATGATTAAAAAATATTATAGTTGCATGGAAAGATGTAAAAAATAATAATTTTAAAATATGATAATTACAAAGAGTAAAAAGTTTTAATTTGTTAAAAACTTTTCATAATAAAAAAAATGTTAAGAAAATAAAAATTAATAGTAGTGTAAACACAATGATGGAAACCGTTGAATTTCCCATTATTTAGTAACGTATTTTTTTGCATGAAATAGCATTTTAGGGTACATTTCGTGTAGAATAAAATACGAAAAAATTACAGAAGAATCTAATCATGGAGAAAATTTTAAAAGGTATTAAAGTAATATAATATAATAAGGAATCATGGGAAAAATTTTGAAATATAAGAAAGAAATATCATACAACAAGGGTAATAATTGAAAAAAATAAAGTAATTAAATATGAAAAGTTGTGAAAAATAATTGAAATGTAAGGATAGTATTGTAAAATATAGTTATTACAGTGGACCCTATTCTTATACACTCGGGTGAATTTAGCTTTGATACACTTGGGTGCAAAAATATATTTTAAAAAATTTTAAAATACTTTTTATATAATCGTTAATTTAAGTGTATATTCACATGTATGTCAACTATCGAATGTACCATTTCTGGAGGTCTAAAAAATAATAAGACTTAATACATTTATTAAACATAATTATATTAATAGTTGTATAAAAAAAATTTAAAAATTTTTAAAATAAATTAAAAACACGTTGATGCACGGAGTTTAAGTATATCCGGACACGCGGTCGCCTTTTGTTATGATCTATTTCCATTTATGGGCAAACGCGCAATAGGCAGCATTAACTTCCACCTGTGGTTAAAAGGGCAAGTGATTGAACTTAAAACGTCACGTGGAGACTTGTCTAGATCAACGTCTCACAGTGGTCCAATTGACGGATGATTAGTCTACGGAGCATTGCGAGGCCGTTCCCATTTGAGGTGAGCCAGTGAAATTGGACCACCCGACGTTTACTCTCGACCAAACGGAAGACGTGATCTAAGGGAGACATAAATAATAACATTAATTAATTAATTAATTAATTAATATACATTCCCATGCCTCCAGCTCACCAGAAACGGAACCATGTGTTGTCACTGCAGTATTATTACGCAGGCGGTATCTTGACGATATTTTGAGGATACGAAACCATTCCCTAGCAACGAGTGGGTCGAGGCCATATCATTATTAGTTGGCCTTGGGACTTGCACTCACTATGACCCAAGCTTTAGAAAATTAGAATCTTTCTTACACTTTGTTTTTATATATTCCATCTACTCTTACGCCGCCCTCTATTTTAATCCCATTTCAAGAGGGAAAAATGATTTGCGTTGATTGGGTGTGTTTTACTAGGCGCTTTTTTTCCTTTTTTTTTTTCACCTGCATGGCCCAGTGAAATTTATACTCCTCCAACATTTTTTTTTTCCTGCTCGTGAGTACAGAAATTAATACCCATCTCATAAGCCATGACGCCCGTCTCGAATGTAAGCCCTGTGTCCGATTTTTAAAGAGCGTAGAGATGAGTCTGTGGTGGGGCAGTTGGTATTTGGGTTTTTTCTGAAGAAAAGAAAAAAAAAAAGAAAAAAGAAAAAAGAAAAAAGAAAAGAGACAAATTCAAACATATAAAATGCATATACGTGTGCTCGACGCTCGCACATACGCATTCTGCCAGTCCGTCTCTTGAATCCTAGAAATTCTTCATTTAAAAGAGCTCTCAAGGAAGGGGACAACTGCCAATTGGACATCTTACTTCTCCCGATGAAAATTGCAATTTGATTCCTCAATACGCGACGCAGGATCCAGTTGCTGACTTGCAGATCCTCCTATGAAGGGGCCAAGTGCTCGTGATCCTAACCGTTGATAGCACCACTTGTGCTCTAATATAATAACAGTAAGAGTATTTTTTACTCATTCTCAATACATATTTACCTGTTACTAATACATTTTCATCCCCAATTCTCATCTCATTTTATCTCTAAATCACACATTTACCTATTACTAATGCATTTTCAATCCTCAATTCTCATCCCATTTTATCTCTGAATTAAGAACATATGCACATCCTTTTATGTAAACAAAAAAACTATCATACTCTTTTCATTGTTATATATATATAATTTTCTTATATTTTTCAACGCGACTATCATTTTTATTTTTTTATTCCCATTTTCCTTCTCTCACATCCATTCACATTTTTTTTGTAAGCAAACATATCCTACATTTGAAGTGACTTCATTTTTCTTTATTTTCTCTCATGAATCCAAAGTTAGGATGGTCAAATGTTGTTGCGGTGATCCTTGAAAAGCTGCATGTGTATTTTAGATAAGCTTCCATCATAAATTGAAATGGTTGTCTATTTATATAGCATAAAATTGCTGCTTTATACAATTTTTAAAAAATAGTTTAATTTTAATGGCAATACCACTAGTTAAGTACGAGTGACAAACATACTTTTACATGTCTCCTCGTGCATTACACATTTTGTTAAAAAATAATTTAACATTTTAGCTATTCAACTACCTGGCATTTTCCATATTTTCTCTTATATTTCAATCGTGTTATCACATAATTATCATATTTATTCTCACTTTATCCCCCTATTCTATCACACAAATTTTACGCTTCTTTAAAATATTTATTTTATCACTTTCTTTATTACCCACATTACTAAACAATGTCTAAAGAAGAGTTCATAAACTTAATGGGTAGTAAACCGACGTTCTATTTTTTTCTCATTACACTTCCATTAAATAATCAAACAAAACTACTATAGTTTTTTTATTCTTGCTCACAAGTGCGATTATTTGCAATAGATATGAAATAGAGACATTTCTGGCCCGTTATAACATACATTCGCTTTACTTATCATTTGTTTTTGAAATTGTAAATTTAGGCATATTAATTGTGGGGTTCTTTATACATAAAATTTTCAAACTAAAACATGCCAATTTCCATAATTATTCTATTTTTAATCGATTATTCACATATTTCTATACAAACATCTTATTTTTAATTATTTATACACAACTATCTATATAACTAACATATTTAATTTAACTTTATTTTTCTCATCATCATTGTCTCTGTTATATTGTATTATTTTCTTACATTTCAAAAACTATTATACAAAAATCTTTTTATTAAAATTTTTATCAGTCATTATGTATAAATTAAAATTGATCATTTTTAAATGTGTTTATATATTTTTGAATTTTAAGCACAAGGCTATTTTGGTCATTTTTAACTTGTGAAAATGTTTGCAATACCTTTATATATAATTTTTAAAATATATAAATATATTCAAAAATGGTACAATCATTATTTATGTATAATATACATCTAGATTATAGTTTTGAAAAATAAAAATTTAAAAATACAAGCAATTGGGTTTTATGACCGGTATGAAATGTTGGCATTTCTGACAAATGGTGACGATCAAATGCCTTTTTACTTGTATATTACAGTTATTTTCACGAATAGTATATTTATTCATAGTGCACTTATGTATATTACATTACTCTTACGTTTAGTAAAAATATTTTATCCTCCCCACTTCGCTCCCTGCAATAGTTACCAAACAAACGCTAAAAAAAGTTGTATAAAAGACTAAAAGGGGAGCGTGGAAATATCATTTGTGTGCAATTTTGGACTAATTTAATTCCAAAAGTTGTTTAAAATGTCATTTATTCATGAATATTTTAATAAAAACATCTCCAAACCATAGTCCGAACACCCACGCAAGCGATTTACTTAGTCAAGCGCTCTCGAATTCCATGCCAACTAATCAGATCAGATTTCCAAGCCCCGGTGGCCTTACGTCCACGGTCCACCTTTGCGAGTTCTGGACCTCTGGTTCTGCCGGAGGGGTGTACAGTCTCGGCGTTCATTTCAATTGAAAACTCAGGGCTGACTTCGATATTTAAAAAATAAAACACGGCGCATATACAAAGTAAATATTATCTAAACCTATTTCCGTCAGTATAAAAACCACTTAAAAGTAAGATTTATTTAATTACTTACCTACGAGGAAAAAATCTATTAGGTAAAACAAATGTCTAGCAAGATGTTCTATATATATATATATTAAAAAAAAAAAAGACAATGAATTTGTATACTCTAGAAAACTCACACTTTTACGGTCTAGATTCAAATAATTTATAAAATATAATATGGGCTAAAGACTAATGGGCAGCACCAAGATTTCAGTGCGCCTAGTACTGGTAGCACTGAATCGTACTAGCTGGCATTTTCCATGTCCAGTTGGCTGGCCCTGAAGGATATATGGGAATGAGTTGCTGCTGCAGCCTGCAATTTACTAAACCTATTATAAAATAAAATACTGCCACTGAATCAGGTTGGACAATTGAATTCGTCTTCATTTCTTATAACCAGTAACAAGAAATTACCAAGAAAGGCAGTAAATAAGCGCCTTTTTTAAAGCGAGCCATTTATTTATTCGAAATTTCTTTTATATATGTTTTCTTCCCCAAGAACTGTCAGCTGAAGCTCGTATATGGTCGAGGGGAACCAACCAAGACCGAGAAAAAGAGAGGTAGGTCCAAGACAAGGAAAAGGTGCATGGACTTATGGAGTACCGGTGGCCTAGATACAATAAAAGAAGTGAAGAAATTTGCATGAGCATGGTTGGCAGTGGCTCGTCTTTTCGGAAAGCTAAAACTAAGCAACCTAAGAATCCAACTAAACTTTCATCAAAAAAAAAAAAAAAAAAAAAAAAAAAAAAAAAGAATCCAACTAAACGAACACGGATGTGAGGTGGGGATTCGAGATCTCTTCCCTCCTCATTACCCTTTGTACTTGTTTATGTTTAACCCAACATCAAGGTCATTTCATCATTGACCGCGCCTGCCTTCCGCTACCATTGCCATCATCGATGTTGCCTGAGATTCTCGCTCGCGCAATTAGATCGTTTCGCTTGATCCAGACCGTTGATTTGATAGTCTCATCTGGTATAAACAAAACCCAGAAAGTTCTCCCGTTCTTCGTTGTCCCGGATTTCCCTTCATTGACTCCTCCTTCCCAACTTGTTTATTTAATTACCGTCGCAGCGTCGGCGTCCTCCGCTCCTCGGCTTTCAAGAAGAAGAACATTAATTGATTTCCATTTGAAAATCTTCTAATCCCGATCAGTTGCGTTATTTGGATCACCTAAACACGAGCATGCGCATGTTATCGAAGTACTGATGACATTCATGCAAATTGTACTTTCTATCCTACCTTGCGCTGCACGCGCCCATAAACACAGCTGTTAAAAGCATTGCTTTAGCGTTTGCCTCTCATGAGTCTCCAGTTTGGCACGTGTATCGCATGATTGTTTGCATGTATCTATATATACATACAGTCACGATGATATACAATATATTGTACGCGTGCTTAACTTATAATATTCATTTTTAAAATTTTAAATTTATTTATTTTTAATTTTTTATTCATAAACATATTTTCTTAAGTATATTTAATCCATGTATTAAGTTTTGACGTTTCACGGTACTTTTACATATTTATTTTTTATTTTTAAAAATCATCAATTTTAGTGGAAGGTAAGTCATTTTTCACTCTTTAAAAAAAACTTAATTTTTTTTAAAAAAGAAATATATTAGAGTATTAAAATGGAAAATTTTAGTATATGAATTAAATACACTTAGGAAAATATATTTATGAAGAAAAATTAAAAATAAATAAAATTAAAAAATAAATATTATGTGTTAAGGATATGTATAATATATTGCATATAATCATACTATATGTAGAAATGCTTCTATGAAATCCTTATTCTACGTGACAGTATTCATTTTTAATGTGTTAATGGTTGATGTAACATTCACTCCATTTATTATATTCCATTTATTATATTCCACATCATATATATATATATATTATAGGGTTGTTTATTGCCGACATCAAATGCTAGGAATTTTGCTAAAAACATATCTTTTGATGATATTTTATATATTACGAAAACTAATATTATAATTAAGCACATTTACAATCCTCACACAATGAAAGAATTTTTCTGAAAATACTTCCACTTTCAGCGGAGATATTTATAATACCCCGTCTCTAGAGGGAATAACAAATAATCTGCATCCTGTAGGATTCCAATTAACACCATCCTTTAAGCAGCCATGGGCACTGACCACTGGGGCACCGCCCCAGCTGGTGGTTAAAAAAAATGTTTGAGTTGCAATGTTTTCATTTTTTAAAGGTCTAATTAGTTTCTGGAACTATATATAATTGATAGGTGATTCTTAATAATTAGTATCAAAATGAGTTTATATCTTAGAATCAAGCATAGCATAATGTCTTCAATTACAACAGTTAGTTGTATGTATGCAGTACCGGCAACCGAAAGATTGTAAATTATCCAAAATCTAATAGCTTTTTCCGGCAACTGTCCTGCCAATTAATCAATAGCTTCGCCTTTTCTTCGTTGAATATTAATAATGCTGGGGGGTCATCGAATAAATCAATGGCTTCAAGCAAAAGAACAGAAACGATAGCTTTGCACAGGCATGCTTTCGAGTAACAATTGTCTCATATTTGCTATGCAACTCAATGCATGCATGCATCCTAATAATGTAGTGATGCTGAAACCATTATTTTAATATTCAAATCTCAAACAGCGTAATTATGAGAAAAATGTGACCAAGAAGATTTTTTTAATGACAGAAAGTGCTAAACATACGAAGATAGCACCTGGGGACTTGATCCGCACCATACAAATCGGATTTAATCGGAATTACTTATACAGAATATTATGAAACTAAAATAGTTAAGACGTGATGGCTAAAATACTTGTCTAAATATGGGTATAATGATTGAAAATACGAATGATGACAAAAAATGATATATGGTTATTAATTATAATTACAAGAAAAAACATTTTTTTAAAAATTAATTTGATGCAGGCCCATAGCTGAACGACAAGTACTAAAATTCAAGAATCACTCAGAACTTACAAATGCCCCGCCATTAACTTATATATGAAATTACCAATATGTGCATTAAATTTAAGGTTGTGTTGAACGATTTGAATATTATAATTCACCACTATCTCAATTGCACAAGAGCTCTAAATGTATAAAATCCTAATTTAATTTTCCTTCCATTTAATTTAATTTATTATTATTATTATTATTAATTTTTTTTATTAAAAGATGAACACCTATCCTGCCAACCTCTGAAAGTGAAAAGGACCAGAGGTGGAAGGGATAGAGCTATCATCGTATAACACTACCAAAAAATTATCTGTACAGAGTTTTTCCTGAAGAAAAAAAGGTGGAGTATCCCACCATTCTTGTTCAGGCAAAAAATGAGATAACACAAAATCAACCAAAAGATGAGCCACGAAGTTCCTAGACCGTAGCACGTGGTGAAAAGACAGAGAGTGGGCCTATAGGGCAAGTTGCAGGATATGTGAAACAGTCGTACCCACCGGAGCCCGAATGGAGCGTTCACCAACCAAAAAAACAATAAGAATCAACGAATCAGATTCCACCTGTAGGTTATCGAAATGACCTTCCAAGGCCCACGTCACCCCCAGCCACAGAGCAGTGGCTTCCATAATCAGCGAATCCAGAAGTTCACGCCGGTTCCATCCCTTTGCAGCAACAAAGGAGCCATGAGAGTCCCTGATGACCACCGCCAGCCCCGTGCAGTTGTTGTGGAGATTCCTTCGCCCGTCAATATTAACCTTGAATGTGCCCACAACAGGTTTAGTCCATCTAGTAACCATGAGTTTATCAAAAAAAGTTGACCCCCTTAACTCCATCGCAGCCCCATACTGGTCCCTGAAATTAATACACCACTCCTTCACATCCGAAAACACCGGTGGGGTGTCATCCGCCCAGAGTTGGTTCCACAAGTACCAGATACACCAACAGTATAGGAGGAAGAGAACAAAAACATTCGTGCGTTTTGTGGTGATGAATGCCCGAAAGATATCCACAATGGAGGTGCCATGTACGGAGGGAAGCAGATCACCCACAATATTTTGATAAACCGGCTGGGTGGCATTGTAGTTGATAAAAAGATGAAATATGTCTTCCGTCGCCGTCTTGCAGAAAAGGCATGAGGTGTCCACTGTGATTCCATGTCGCTGCATATTAAGAAGGGTGGGGAGAGCATCCAGGAAAAACCGCCAACAAAAGATAGGTATTTTGCTTGGGAGTTTAACTTTCCAGATGAATTTGAATATCTCCTGATTTCGATCACCGTCGGCTTCGCCATCCGCCAACGGCCTTTCCGATATCTGTGTGAGGAGCCTGTATGCAGATTTTACCGAGAAATGTCCGTCCGGTTCCAGCTCCCAGAAACAGAGATCCTCCTCTCCCCCATTTGGAAGCAGGTTTGAAAAAATGATGTCACGCCCAGACTCACCAACCGCTTGGAAAACAAGGGTTTCCTCCCATTGACCATCCAGTTCATTTCGGAAGAGACTAACCTTCGCGTCGTCGGGAATGTGTGCCGGTAAAGGCCCGGCCTTGTAATGTGGAGAAGGAAGTCATCTGTCATGAAAGAAATTCACCCGGTCCCCAGAGCCAATACGTCACCGACACCCCCCAAGGATCACATTTCTAGCCCTAAGGATGCTCCTCCAAGTGAATGAATCCGTTGGCTTCGCCGTGCAATCCCAGAGATTTCCATGACTAAAGTATCTGGCCCTAAGAGCAGAGTAACAGAGGGAATTAGTATTTGAAACAAGCCGCCACACCTGTTTGGCGAGCAATGCATAGTTGAAAGAGATCAGGTTACGAAAGCCCAAACCCCCAGCAGCCTTGGTATTGCACATATCTTTCCACGCTACCCAACTCATCTTACATCTCTCATCGCTCTCACCCCACCAAATTTTGCTTAGCATGCTGTAATTTCATTACAAAAGCTTTTGGGGAGGAGAAAAATACTCATAGAGTATAAAGGAATAGCTTGTGCTACAGCTTTGATAAGAATCTCCTTGTCGCCCCACAATAGAAGTCGCCCCTTCCACCCCTGAACCTTCCGCCATACACGGTCCTTTAATTCTCTAAACATGTCCTTTTTCGATCTCCCTAACCAAATAGGCAGCCCCAAATAAGAGTGGAAATCCTGAGCACACGATTCAAACACCCCAATAATAGAGCTCCTCACAACAGGGTTGGTATTGGAGCTAAAGAAGAGCGCCGTCTTGTTTATATTTATGACTTGTCAAGAGCATTCGCAATAAGTTCGCAGAATGGAGAGTAGATGTCGCGCCTGGGAGTCAGTAGCCTTGATGAAGATGAGGGCGTCATCAGTAAAGAAAAGATGAGAGAGAGTGGGTTCCCTGGGACAAAGTCTGATACCATGGAGCGACCGGTGGAGATGTGCCTGGGAAAGAAGAAGAGAGAGACCTTCCGCACAAATAAGAAAGAGATATAGAGAAAGTGGGTCTCCCTGTCGCAGTCCCCTATATGGGGTGAGGAGAGGAGTTTTGTGCCCATTCACCAGGATCCGGTAGCGGACAGACTGCACACACCGTTGAATCCAATTAATCCACACAGGACCAAAATTCATGGCTACCATCACGTCGCTCAGAAAATCCCATTCTACCCAATCATAGGCTTTGGACATATCCAACTTCACTGCCAATTCTTTCTTGTTTCCCACCCTTCTCCGTCGAAGCGAGTGAATGACTTCATAAACAACCAACATATTGTCAATAATGAGGCGGTCTGGGACAAACACACTCTGTTGAGGGGAGGTAACTTCATGGAGGCAGCTTTTCAGACGATTGGCCGACACCTTTGCCAAGATTTTGTATACAACATTACAAAGACTAATGGGGCGGAAATCCCCAAGTTTTTCAGCACTCACCTTTTTTGGAATTAATACAATGTTGGTGTGGTTGAGTGCTTGGAGTTGTTGGCATTGATGCGGCGGAGTTCGAGCATCCATAAAAGCTTTGCACACCGAGAAGACGTCATGCCCAATATAACCAACATTTAAATATAACCAACATTTAAATATTTTATGTTCGAATATTTTGATTATTTATGAAAATATAACCAACATTTAAATAAAGATCCATTAACTTACCTAATAAACGTTAACAGGATGAGCATTCGTGAGATTAAATGCAAAGAGTATATTTGAAAATCTTAAAAAGCAATGTGTATTTTTAGGATTAGGGCATAAGTATATTTAGAAAAGCCCACAAACTTAATTAGATAAGTAGGACTTTTCATAAAAAAAAATCAATTAAGTAGGGCTGGACTGAAGCACGTTTTAGCTTTTTTGCATTAAAAACAACAAATCAATTGCTTCTTTTAGAAATATAAATTAATGCCAACAAATGGTCATGATACGTACCGGGTTTTAGTTCATTGAATGAGAACCTTGCAAAAAAAAAAAAAAAAAAAATCTCCGTCCAGTCTTTTTCGTTTGTACCTAGCATATATGTGATAAATACTCAAAAAGTTTTCTGTTGATCTAGAAGAGTATATACATAGACAATGCCATGTCACAATATATATTAAAGTGGGTGAAAGATAACAAGATTATTTACATCGATCCACAAAAAAAAATCCATATAGAAATTAAATAGAGATCTTTAGTTTGCCAACCCTAGTGAAATTTTTATCAAAATAACAATCATTTAAATTCTAATTAGCTAATAAAAGTAATATTATAAGGATAGTGGTCTTCATGGTTCTCGCGAAAAAATGATAAGTTTAAAATGAAATGAATATTACACCAAGTAAGCTTTCCACTTCACTGTCGCAACCAATAACATACAAGTACATGAATGTACCATTTAGATGAAATTGCTAAGTGTGCTATTTATTTTAAAAATCGAAAAAAATATTTACATAATTTTTTAGGAAAATTCTTTATATAGCCATAAAATTTACCCTCGATTCTATTTATATACATGAATTTTCAAAAATTTCTCTTATACTTACGGATTTTCATCCTAATTTCACTTAGATCTCATGCCTTTAGGGATCTGTTAAATGGGCCGTTAGCCCCTCATATAAAATGACAAATATGCTCAAGGTATAATGTATTCATTGTTTTCCAAAGAGTTAATGACCTCTCTAACGTATCCCTAATATTAACTCTCTAACGTATCCCTAATGACCTTAATATAAGGGAAATTAGGGGCAAAATTCGTGGGTATATAAGATATTCACCCTAATTTCAAGTGTATCATTTACATCACGGTGATATTGCTGACCATTAAATTTGTAAAAGAAATGACAACAATGCCTTTAAATAAATAAAATTATTATTCTTAGTCATTTATTTTATTGCAAATATTGCGAAAGGCATTGCAAAAGAAAAATATACCTTTAAAGAATAAAATATTCATAAATATTTGATTAATAAAAATAAAATAATCAATTTAATACATATTTGCATCAAGTATTTTAGAGGGCATTTTCATTATTTCTTTAAAAAATTCAATGGTTAGCAACTTTATCTTGACAGAAGTGATATGTCCTCAATTTTAGGCAAAATACTTAGATGTGCTTGCAACTTTTGGAAACTTTTGACATATTTTCTATTTCTCCTTAACTATGTATATACATATGCAAAAATTTGATATATATATATATATGAGGCCAGATCATTTCAGGCCGGACGCACGAGGCTGCTCCGTGCGTCCGGCCTGAAAACCTTTTTTTTTATTTTTTTTCATGGGTAAGTAAATATATGTGTATTAAATCTATAAAACAAGTTTTACCATTTTTGGATATTTTTAAGTATTTTTTTTGGATTTTTAAACACAGTGGCATTTTCGTAAATTTTGGATTTCAGAAATTTACGAAAATGCCACTGTGTTTAAAAATACAAAAAAAATACTTAAAAACATCCAAAAATGATAAAACTTGTTTTATAGATTTAATACACCTAGATTTACTTACCCATGAAAAAAATAAAAAAAAAATAAAAAAAAATAGGTTTTCAGGCCGGACGCACGGAGCAGGCCCGTGCATCCGGCCTGAAATGATCACCCCTCTATATATATATATATATGTGTGCGCGCGCGCGCGTGCACCATTACAAAAAAAAAGAACTTTTAGTAGTGTTAAATGTTGTCATTATATGCATAAATTTATATTATGATACTAAAGCTAAATTACTATAAGTCAACCATAAAAAACTTTTAACTCTTCGTAACAATATTTTAAAATTTTCACTAAAAGTCAGACTTTTAGAGCGAGCTATGTTGCTAAAATATTATTTTTTGTAATGTCTTTTACATCATCTTTATTAAAAACTAATCGCGATAACAATTATTTAAGTTTGTTAAGTAGTATATTTAATCACAAAAATGCTAAGTACTAATTTTCGTTAAAAATGCATTGCAAAATGCTGATTTCCTAGTCGTATATAATTTTATAAATGTTTATACAAAAAACTTAAAATAAAATAAAATAGAATAGAATCATAGGTATGTATGCACTCACCTTTCTTGGCATCGATTAACTATGGAAGTTTTTTTTTGGATCCATTGTCATTTTCACCGTTTTAGGAAATCGATCCCTGGATCGGGGGATGAGTTTCCGTTGCGCCACAGCACCGGACTCGATTAACTATAGAAGTTAAGAAGTGAAATTTTGCGTGTCAAATTAACTAGATTGCATGATTTGCATCATGCCATGGAGCTAGGATTTTTCAGAGTATATTTAACAGGAACACTACCCCTGAAATGGAATGAGAAATGAAAGAATGATTGCAGCCCCAACCTCTTTTGTAACATCTTTTTGCCTACTTTCTTTGGCACCTAATTGTTTATGCTACTTGTAAGACAAAAGGTGTTGTTTTCTCGGAAATATTAGCATCTATCTCATCTTTTGTTAGGCTGCTATATATTCCCACTTCGTTTTTAAATAAAGAAACCATTGCACTTGGCTTGTACAGGTTGGTGAGGAAGTTAAAGGTGGGCCACGAAGGTATGGCAACTCGGATAGAGATGTCTCACAACCCTATCCCCTCTGTCTCACCATTGTAAATGCATTGATATTGAGAAATATTGCAAAATGGACCGAGGTACGCAGCTGTATATCATATTTTTCGAACCCTTAAGCTGGCTAGCTAGCTATTTGATTATGGGATTAAAAAAAATCCTATTAATAAAGCAGCAAGCTGCTTGCTAAAAGTTAACCTTTAATAAAGAATTTTACATTGTATTGCTAAAAAGTTAGTTCTTATTTTCTTACAGTAAAAATTTGTTTTCTTTGGATCTTCACTGCAACCCATACACGATAAACTTAGAACGACAAACATTTATTTTCGAGTTCCTTGCTAAAGGTAAAATGCAAAATATTTTTAGTAAGAATCAGAAATTTTTGATTGGTGAAGGTCATTATTTTCTAACAATTAGCAAGAAAGTAAAAATTTTCTTTAATATGATGGACACACATGAGGCTTGTTAGGATGAACCATTGATATTTTGCATTTTATGCATGTCACATCCCTAATAATATTTAGGAAAAAAATCTACATAGATATACAAGTCCCCCTATAATATCTAGACAGTAACTCTACAAATTATGAATATGAATTATTTGTATAGATGCCTTTGTGCTCTGATCCTATCATACCTGATGCGTTCTCACATATACTAGATTAGGTAACTATCATACTTACTTTGACCGTTATTGATTATAATTTCAATACAGGATTTCAACGCAGCTGACCGCAACTCAACTTAAGTAAATTGCAGCCAGCTTTGATGAGTCTCCGTTTCAATCTTTTTGATTTTTTTTTCATTTTTATGCGGGGCAGGTGTGTTTATATAGTGTGTTTGGGAAGTAATTAGTTTTTAGATGAAAATTTTTTGGCATAGAGGTTTTGAATTGAGAAAAACTCATATAATATGAACAGAGTAGTGATGAGAAGAAAAGATAATAAAGTTAAAAATATATAAGTTAGTTGCACGAGTAATTGTGTGAAAATGCTTGAAAAACAGGATAATTATATAGGAAGATGTAAAAAAATAATTAAAAAATATAATGACTGTGAAAAGTGAAAAGTTTTAGATAGAAAAATTTTAGTTTAAAATTTTTTATATGTAATTAAATATATCTTTAGCTTAACCCAATTTTATCATTTTAGATCTATATATTTATAGAATTTTAAAATTTAAAAATTCACATATTTCACTCTCTTTGTCATGTGAAAAATAAATAATTTTTATAGATTTTTTGCAAACACGCCTGTAAAGTTTGACTAATATTGTATTTCTATTATCAAATTTATTAAAGTTACAAATATGCTCACAAAGTTTACATAAAATTATAAGCTTTTATCTTATGTTAGAATGTCATTAGAATTTTCTATAAAATGATGATAATATATTCTAAGATAAGAGATACATTTGCAATTTTTGAAAAATATCACAAGCATGTTTGAAAAATATAAAATAATATATATATATAAATATATAAATTAATGAACTAAAAAAATATGGCTACAATGTTTACAAACATTACAAGCATATAGTTTGGTTTAAAGGATATTTTCATCATTGAATAGAAAATTATAACAATATCCTAATCGAATGGATGTGTTTGCAATTTTATGAAAATCTTATATATTTGTAATTTTGGTAAATTTAAAAACATAGACATAATATTGGTTAAATCTTATAGGCATATCTATGAACTATTAATTTTTATTTTTAAAATTTTATAAAAATCATGTACAAAAAAATCAAAATGGTAAAATTAGGTGTATAAACTATATATGTGGGTATACACAAAATTTAAAAGCTAAAAAAATTTAAAAAGAAACCTATAAAAGCTAGTTGTAACTCAGTAGGTTGTAGATAACTAGGATGTGTTTAGGAAGTGGTACAATTTTTATATGATTTTTTTTTATGTTAAAACTATTGAATTAGTAGAATATGATATGATAAGGGTAGTAAAGATAAGTAAAGAAAATAAAATCATAGATAGGTTAGTATACAGGTAGTTGTATAGAAATGATGAAAAAGTATAGTAGTTGTATAAATAAAAATAATAATAACAAATACTATAATCGTGGAGATTGAAATTTTTTTGTATTTCACAAACATGCCCTTAATCTTTTCGAAAAATATTTTCCTTAATTTTCTTTAAAAAAGCGTAAGATATATTTCGCTTATACAAATTTTCTACCTCATTTCCTAAGAATACTCAAGCTTTTGGTAACATAAAGATGGAATGAGATGAATGAAAATAGAATAGGCTGGGGCATTATTTACTTAATTATAATATTTTTTTCATTTTTATCCTTATATCTCAATTTTTTCTTATATATTTCTATGTAACCACTTTTTTGTTCCCACTTTACATTTATCATAGCTAATTCCATTCCACTTTCACCATTTTTCAAATTCCAAAAACTTACCCAAAGCAGTTAAAGCTAAACTTTTAGATAAAGTACCTTCATAAAGTCCCCCCGCATTTCTCTGAACTAATGCAATTACAGCCTTATCAAAACCCAATTCACAAGGTTCATATTTTGAACCATGAGAGCATGTCGATCACTTTACGAAATTCGTTCTTTACAACTTTATTAGCCACTGAAAAGTTCTTATTAATAAGAAAATAATATATGTACGCAAAAAATTTCTTACTTATGGTGATGTTCTTTTAAGAAATAAAAATTTTCATAACTTATGACAATGCTTTCACAACTAAAAAAAATTGATTGCTAACTGCTAAGTATGAAAGACATGAATGATTAACTACTAAAATTTTTTTCCTAATGGTTGTGACATGACACATGCAATCAACTACTAGCAAGCAAAATATTTTTAGGAATTAAATTTTAACTGCTAACTGCTAAGTATGAAAGACATGAATTATTAACAACTAAATTTTTTTCCTAATGGTTGTAACATGACACATGCAATCAACTACCGGCAAGAAAAATATTTTTAGGAATTAAATTTAAACTTTTTTCAAGAAAATTTTGATTGCAAAACACTAAAATTTTTGTAGTGTATATTCAAATTATTTTTTTGGAAGTAATGATCAACTAAGGCTTCATTGGGTGGCCGTCTCCGGATCTATATTTGTTTCTTATATAATTCTCCACTCCATTTGGCAAAATCGAAAAAGATCGGAGGAGAAATTGCAAACGGCCTTTATTTAATATGCTCTAAATAATGAACAGAGATAAACGATTTAAAATCAGAGACAAAAATAATAGATGAATCACAAAACGTAGTACTGGACAACTGATCAATCCGGATTAAGTTTGTTGACTGTTAATTTAATATATGTGCTCTCGTACGTATGTACACGGCCTAATTATCATTTATGGAAGTAGTCAATGCCCATCCGATGGGGGGTATTCCAAATGATCCTACGATATGTGCTAGATCTTCCATTCACAAGATAATTTTTTCATTTTTAGAGTATTTTTTTTTCCATTTTTTAATATAAATTTTTCCGCTATCCATGTACATCATTATATTCTCATCCCATCTAAACTTCTTATATCCTTCGGAACATGTCCGATTCCCCTGTTATATATGCTCATGTATCGAACTTGGATAGTGGACCACCTTAATGATCTGTTTTGGCCATTGAATTTAGACCACTATCTTCTGTGCATCCAGGGGCTGTTATATATGCTCATGTATCGAACTTGGATAGTGGACCACCTTAATTATCTGTTTTGGCCATTGAATTTAGACCACTGACTATCTTTGTGCATCCAGAGGAGAAAACATACAAAATTTCATGGGCGATGGGGTGGCTGTTAATCGCTGTTGGGGTCATTGAAAGATTATTATGTTGGCCAGGTGGCTTTCTCAATCTAGACCTACAGTACGTATTATAATTTATGTATGCATTATGCAATGCACAACTGGAGGCAGTGAACGGAACGCGTTTTGCACGGTCGGCCACAGCAAAAACACCAGAATTAGGAGACGGTGAATTGAAAAATCTAAGGGCGAAACATGGAGTAGGGTACGCGTGGGTACCCACAGATCTGACCCTAAATTGGATATGGTAGGGTAAAAAATATTATCTATGGGTACAGATAAGGTATAAATTACAACTTACATCCCCAAATAAGGTAAACGTAGTGGTTACCGGAACCGAGCCAAATAGGTACATATTTATATATACTAGTATATTATATGTATATAGTGTATGTTAACAAATAATAACTCTGTGCATGATTCCTGTGCGACATGCGTGAAGTGTACCATGTGTATGCATGCTAGGCCAAAATTTCTCACATGTGCTTAGCCCGCCTAATGCCCAATTCCATTTCCCACCAATCCTTCTAGTCGACTAAACTAGAAGCTACACAATCAACAATGCCTCAAAACTCTATCGGTCATTCCTCGTCTGCTCTCAAGTTCCATCACGAAGGTTGTCGTTTTCTTCTCTTGATGCTCGGTTCTCATATCTCACTGTTATTTCCTAACCGTCTTCTTTCTCACCGTTCGTTCTTGATCCAATCCTTCCCGATCTTCTTTCTTCTCTCTTCGATTCTTCCTCCATCATGCAAGTAACTCATGATTCTCAATTCTCAACATTTCTTGGACCTTAACTTTTTTTGTTTTTTCATTCCTTCTTTCTCACCCAAACCATAATCCTCTTCGACCCTAATAATGTAATATCTAAATGTTCTTCCTCGATTTGACCTCATTGCTGTCTACACGTGCGAGATTGTCTTTCAAATCATTCTATTGAATTGTCGATGCAGAAATCGATAAGGGAGTCATGGTGAGACAATAAGATTACTGGCTCTCTCCTTAATCCTATTTCTTACCTTCTATTGCTTTTTCCCATTTCTCTTACAATTATTGTTTGTATTGCATCTATAGAAAGTAGAAAGTAGAACCTCGAATCCGTCAAGGTCCCTCAACAGTTGACTATAGCTCCCTCAATAATTGATTGCAAAGCGTAGATATGTCATTCTCTTTTTCTCTATTGATGTGTAATTGTGCTGCTTATGATGTATTTTTTCCTCATTTACTTTTCTTTATAAATTACTTAGCATTGTGTTCGTAATGGTGGATGATAATGCAATGAAATATTTTTCTTTATATGTTACATTTACATATTGAATGAATTGATTTGGAACCTAAATCAGAACCGACCCTATAAGTAATAAGTAGGGTAGGGTACAATAGAAAACGAATCGATCAATGGGTAAGGTATGTAGGTTTTTCACAAATAGAGTATGGGTAGACTAGACCATTACCCAAACTGAACAGACCCGAGTTGCACCCTTAGTAAAATATGTTAGAGCTCTCTCATGTTTTGTACGTATGATCCAATATCCAAATAAGAGGCTCATTTTGGACCACTGCATGCAATGGAATGGATAAGTAACAAGTCCACATCATAATATCATTCCAACCATTTTAGTTCTGGTCACTTTTCAATCATTCTTTCCTCTCCAGCCACACTTCTTTTACGGAAGACGATCTGAAATAAGAATTTTGGATTGACAATTTCACTTCAACTATGCCTTTTTTTAAGCAATTAGACAATAGATCACCCATTAAATAACTTTATGACTAATATTATGTTGTGCTCAGTAAAAGTGCAGCTCAATATATAGGGGTAAAAATAGCTGTGGGTATTTTTGCAGAAGTAACATTGGATGTGTTTAGTTTGACACAAAAAATGTCAACTAAAAAATTTTAATCTAAATTTTTTTACTCTCTATAAGTATTTTATTTTTTAATTATTTTTTCATATTTTTTTATACAAACGATCCCACTTTTCAATCATTTCCACATAATTATTTATATAACTAACCTATTTATTTTAGCTTTATTCTCTTTATACTTAATCATTACTCCTATCATATTACATCATTTTGTATCTAACTTGACAACTTTTACCCTGAAAATTTTTCATCAAAAAGTTTTATCTCCAACCAAGTACACCCATTAGTTAATGCATTTATTTCGAAGCCCACTGCGGCTCACGTCAGTTGTGGTCATAAAAATAATTAGGTGAGGAAAGTGGTTCCGTTCCTTCGGTGGATTGGTTGCTGAATGGTTATTGAAAATGAAAAACCATGGCCGGCCGACTTTTGGAAATGGTTACAACCGTAGGTCTCTTTGCAGAGCACAGACCACCAGTAAGGGGGTGTCCATTCGCAAGAGGGTTCCACGGTACGAACGGTCGGGTTAATACTTAATACACAACTGGTCCTGCCAACCCCAATCTTATTATTTGGAGAGTAATTTGCAAATATGCACCTATAGTTTGATGCTAATTGCAAATATGCTCTATTGTTTCACAAATTGCATATTATCCTCATAAAGTTTCACGTTGCGTACTCCCATCAACGGCCGAAATTTAACTGCTGCTAAATAAAAATGTAATTTGCAAATATGCCCCCATGCTAATTAGAGATATGCCTCCACTGTTTTACGAACTGCACATTACCCCACAAAGTTTCACAAAAATTATTTGCGTACCCTTCACTCCTTTTGTCATCAAACATATATTAAAATTTTGGATAATGATAAAAATAAATTTATTTAAAGCTATATCAGAATATCATAAAACACTCAGTTGTGCAGTGGAAGAGGTTTATCAAACACTTATGTTAATTCCTAACATATTATCTCCTTCAACCGCCACAACTGAGTTATTTTTGTAATTATCCAAAATTTTAATGCACGTTAGGTGACAAAAAGGTTAATATATAATTTGTGAAACAGTAGGAGTATATCAGCAATTAACGTTAAACTATGGGTGCATATGTATAATTAGCGTCAAATTATAAGGGCATATTTGCAAATTACATTTTTTTATTTAACAATTATTAAATTTCAGATGTTAATAGGGGTATATATGCAATTTATGTGAAACTTTGTGGGAGTAATATGCAGTTCGTGAAACAATAGGAGCATATTTATAATTAGCATCAAACTACGGGGACATATTTGCAAATTACCCTTATTTGGAAAATCCTATTCTAACTCTATGTATCGTACCAGGTTGTGAATTCAAACACTATCCTAATACCAAATTTAATTTGGAAGACGAATCAAACTTAGGTTGATATCAAGTCGGGTTTAATCAGGTAATTCAGATTGAAAATTCACGTTAAGTTTAAATTTTAATATTTATTATATAAATTGGCAAACTAAAATCACATAAGCATTGAAATTAAATGTCAATTACTAAAATATTAATTAAATAAATTAAATTGAATCATATGTTATGTTAATACATAATATATATTAGAAACAAGACATTTAATTTGGAATTTTTATATTTTAATAAAAAATCTATGAGCATATTTATTTATATTAAAACTTTCAAACTAAAATTTATCAATTTAAAACTTTTTTGCTCTTAATAACTATCATATCTTTAATTATTTTTTCATATCTTTATAAATAACTAACATACTTTTCAAACTAAAACTTTTCAATTTAAAACTTTTTCACTCTTCATAACTATCATATTTTAAAATTATTTTTCCTATCTTTCTATATAACTAGCATATTATTTTTCAACCATTTTTACAAACTACCTATATAATTAACCTATTTATTTTTTTTACTCCTTATCACTATCTCTATTATATCACATCATTTTTACATATTCCAAAACTTTTACACTAATAACTTGTCATCCAAAAATTGTATCATTTCATAAATGCACCTTGTATATATAAGCAGGGACAGAGTTGACCTGACGTTAACATTATTTTAAAATTGGATCCTCGATTCCAAATCATCTTGACATAAGTTAATTAAGTAGCTATCCAACCTTAGTAAAAGCGGGTCAAGTCCATATCGAGTTATAGGTCAACTTAACATATCTGCACTCTAAGGGGCGCACAAAAATAAGCCCCTTTAATATTTTGATTCCTCCTTTTTATTTTTTATCATGTAATCCGCATTTATCTTATTTGGTTTAATGTTTTATTATATATTTTCAATAAAAACATTATATTATCTAGTTTGTCTAAAGAGTTGTAATAGGATATAATATCCTTTTTTAATGATGATTTTATATTCTTGCATTTAATGTGTATCTTTGTCGTCAACACAATTTTTCAATTTCTAATATAATTATTTAAATTTTACTACAACTTTTTCATTTTTAATACATATTGTTACATTTTCATCGATCACATATTGCACTTACTTTTTTGTTATTTTATTTTTCTTAAATACTTTTTAATCCAATGTTGTAGTTTGTCCTGTTGGCCAATCTACTCATTTATTTGTTGAAGTATTCAAATTAGTTTAGCCGTGTACCAGCGCACAGTCACAGTGATAGCACATTTGGTGAGTGTGTTTTCCGTTCGAATCCCGTGGGAGCCAAGTCTCGATTGTAATCCAACAAAATTCAGCCGGTATGATTGTGGATCCGTTAACTCGTTTTAAAAAAGTAAAAATAAAATACATGTTTTATTTCGTGATGAAATTACGTGGGAGAATATGACATTTAACGTACTCCTCAGCTCCTTACCTTTTTCGAATAACTCCAGCAGACGCCACAACTATAAATAAATATAAATAAATGTAAAGAAGAGTGATTTCGCCCTACATTTCAATCCTTTTATCTTGGTAATGTGATTTTCTCCTTTCATGTCATTAATTATTCTTACCTTGGTCCCCATGCACGCAGGAAAGGAGTACAAACTACAAAGGCCCCATGTATTGTTGTTAGACTTTTTAAATTCAGAATAATTTGGTCGTCATTTATCTTATATAAATTTTAACTTAAGCTGATTGTCATCTATTTTGTATAAAATATCCTGTCAAATTGGTTCAAATCAGATCAGTTACATGATTGGTTCTTTAACCGACTCGTTTTTATGTTATTGGTGAAAAAACATTAAGAAAATAATAAGAAGGCGAAATATTAGAGAGAGAAAATGAGAACGTGAGGTGCTGATATAATATGAGAGGGACAACAAGTTAAAATATAAAAACAAATAAAACGTGATTAATAATAGAAAATAGTTCTTGTAATATAAATGCAAATAATAGCGAAGAAAAAATAACTACTGAGATGGAGAGGGAAGAAAAAAACAAAATTAAACTGTAAACGCACCTTCCTTTGTTCATGTAAAATAAAAAAAAAATAAAACTCATAAAATTTAGAAAGTGCGCCAAAGAGGAAACCAATAAAAATGAATTTTATTTTATTTTTTTCCTGAAAAGTGATGAACTATAAAAGTTAACGTGTGCGGCTTCTTCATGGCGAAATAGACATGGCATGCGTATTTTTCAAGAGAGAAACCATTTGAGGAAAACCCGTTCTCGACTTTCTCATCGACAGGCCCGGCTCCCTTCACTTCCGGAGCGCGTCCCCAATTTGCATCCGGCACGTTTTTTGCACCTCGAATCTTCTCCTCCCTCCTTCCTCATGAAACTGACCGCCAGGCCCACCAAAATTTCTTTTTCCTTTCTACGGCTGTGCTCCATTTACTTTTCCCAGCTTCCAGACATCGTTGCACATGCGCCCAAGCCGAACGTACATATGCAATATCGCGTTGCTGGCGATTGCATGGGTACGACTGGGGCATGATTTCTGAGGCTCAGTGCTCGAACTGAACGGGCAACTGCAACACCAGATTTCGGTGCATGGATTTGGAATGAAAAGAAAAATCACGAGGAAGTTGGGGCACTGAGTCGCAATCTGAGGAATTATCATCTATGTCGTGCCATTGCTCATTTTTTGGATGTGCCACGATCGATGGACTCAATACGCAGTGCGTTGTGGACCTGCAATCGACACACTTTCAACGATTTCGCAGAGAAGCTGTTCTAGAGAACCTTATAAGGCAAACGAGAAAGAAATATACTATTTTTAAAAATAAAAAAAAAGCATTGTGTTGCATGAAGGTTCATGCTCAAATCCACATAAGAAAATCAAATTTTCATCACATTCTGGATTATCAGATCAAGAATCTAGCTAGCACGTGCTGAAGGGAATGAGTGAAGAACAGAACTTGCACTATCCCGGAAACCGGAATATACGCAGGTATTAGAAGACGAGGGCCTGTGGTTTTAACGTTCTAGAGCCATGTCATCAGGGAAGCTGGGCGGTCCAGGGCCCACGCAAGCCTCTTTTCCATTGCCTGTGTGCCACGCGCCGTCATGCCTTCGAAAAATAGGACGGGAGGTGGATGGGTCGTCCGCCCGGCCGCCGTCTCCATTTCAGTCCTAGTCTTGAAATTCTGCGTGTCGGCAAAACCACTTCGTCATGTCTTTAACGACATGGGTTTCAGATTTTAACTTCCCCCGCGAACACATCGCTTGAGCACGAGCAACAGATTCAGATATCCCCATGTTATCCCCATGTCGACCACGATGCTTAACAAGCGTCGTCGTTCCCGCACCGATGTCGGAAGCGGGCTGCTGAGAGCCCAACTAACCTTTAAATTTTGGGCTGCTGCGTAACTTCATCCTAGCCCAAATAATCAATCGTCTAGAAACGTCATTACTAGGATGACACTGGTGAATTAGGATGTGCAGGGTTAAATGGGTTTGCCTCATTATTTTTTCTTTTCCGGCTATTTCTTGAAATGATAAAACTTTTGGGTAAAAAATTTTTAGTATAAATATTTTTGAATTGAAAGAAGAAGACGTGACTTAATATGGGTAATAATATAGAATAAAGATAATAAAATTAAAATAAATATGTTCGTTGTATGGATAAATGTGTATAAACCATGAAAAAGTAGGGTGTGTAGAAACGATGTAAAAGCAGAGTAATTATATAGGGAAATGCAAAAAATTAATTTAAAAATAACATAGTTATAAAGAATATAAAGTTTTCATCATCGGTACCATCATCATCATAAGTCATTTCCCACTTAGGTGGGGTCGGCTGTATGGATCCTGTTGCATTATTCTTGGTAATTTAAGACTAAATTTTTAGTAATTTGTAGTATTTTTAAATCTTGTTTAATTCTATATATGTTTTTTGGGTCTTCCTTTCATTCTCTTACCACATTCTACTTGGATAGATTTTGTCCTTCTAACTGGTACCATTTCAGGTCTCCTGTTAACATGGCCAAATCATATTAATTTATTTCTCTCATTTTATCACCAATTGACCTCACTTTTAGATTTTCTCGAATTAGTTCATTCTTAAATTTATATTTTCTTGTTTTACCACTCATCCACCTTGACATTATCATTTACGGTATGTTCATTTTATGTGCATGTTGTTCTTTAATTGCCCAACATTCTGTCTCATGAAGCAAGCAGATCTAATCACAGTCTTATAAAATTTCTTTTTAATTTGATTGGAATTCAACGGTCACATAAAATTTCTGACGCACTTCGCTATTTCTTCCATTCTGCTTAAATTCTATATATTATATCTTTATCAATTTTTCCGTTCTCTTGAACTATTGATCTTAGGTGCCGGAAGTGACTAGTTTTTGTTACTACTTAATCTAAAATCTTAATTGGTTTCTCATTCGGGTTCTCGTTATTATTAAAATTGCATTTCATATATTCAGTTTTTGTATGACTAATTCTAAAACCATTAGATTCTAAAACATCTATCCACCTATTCAATTTCAAATTTAGTCTTTCTCTAGTTTCGTCTATTAGAACAATGTCGTTTGCAAATAACATACACCAACGTACCCCTTCTTGTAGATGTCTAGAAATTTCATTTATTACTAAGGTAAAAAGATAATGACTCAAGGTTGAGCTTTGATGTAAACCTATTTTAACTGAAAAAATGTTAGTATCTTCACTCATGGTCCTTGCATTCGTAATAGTCCATTCGTACATATCTTTAATAACATCAATGTATCTGTTATTAATTCCTTTCATTTTCATCACTTGTCATATTAACTTTCTTAGTACTCAACCATATGATTTTTTAAAATCAATAAAAATCATGTATAAGTTTTTTCCTTCTCCATATACTTTTCAAATAATTGTCTAAACAAGAAAATAGCTTTAGTGGTTAATCTTCCTGGCGTAAAATCAAATTGATTTTCAGATATATTAGTTTCTCGTCTTAGTTTATGTTCAATTACTCTTTTCCATAGTTTCATAGTATGACTCTTTAGTTTTATTTTACGATGATTTACACAATTTTTAATATCTCTCTTATTTTTATAGATTGTGACTATAGTGTTTTTCCTCCATTCACTTGGCATTAACTTTGTTTTTATAATATCATTAAAGAAATTTGTTAACCACGTTGCATTTACATCTCTCGTGCACTTCTATGCTTCAATTGGTATATTATCTGGGTCTAAAGCTTTTCCTGTTTTCATTTTCTTTAGAACTTCCTTTATTTCAAATATTCGAATTTTTAGGAAATAATTGATATTCCTATTTTCTTCTTTACTTAAACTAAAATCTAATATTAAAATGTTCTTGTGGGATATCATTTAGTAAACTATAAAAATAAGTTTTTCATATTTCTTCAATTTCATCATCTTTTACTAGAATTCTTTGGTCTTCACTTTTAATACATCTAACATGTGTTAAATCTCTGTCTTTATTTTCTCTTAATTTAGCCAACTTAAAAATATCTTTTTCACCTCGTCTAGTTCATAATATGTCATGTAAGTTGTTATCTATGTGTTTAGTATCGCTGATAATTTTTTTAGTATTTTTTTTAATAGTTTGTATTATTGTAAGTTTGTATCATTTTTATTTATCTGCTATGTCTTAAACTTTTCTTATTTATCATTTATAGCTTTTTGAGCATCTTCATTTTATCACCAAGTTTTTCTATGTAAGGATCTACAATTTTTATATATCTCTACAATACTTTGTTCTGCTTCTTTTATGTTAGTTGTCATTTTAGCTTACATTGATTCTACTCCGTCTTCTTGTATGTTTTATTTTTCTTCTTCTATCATTCTTTTACTAAAAAATTTCATTTTATTTTTCTTTCAATTCCACTATTTAATTTTTGAAATTTTATTGCTTTTTGTTTTTGTTGACTTTTTTTATGTAGATATATCTATCACTAATAATTTATGTTGCATAACTAAGCTCTCACCTAGGATAACCTTACAATTAATACAAATGGATCTATCCAATTTTCTTATAATGAAGAAATTTATTTCGCTAGAATTGGTTCCACTTTTGAAAGTTATGAAGTGTTCATCTCGTTTTTTAAATAAGATATTTGCTATAATCAAATTATATGTTATAGCAAAATAAAAAATGACATTCCTCATTATTCATTATTCTAAAGCCGAAACTTCCATGACTTCTCTCGTATCCTATATTGTCCTTTCTTATATATCTATTTAAATCTCCATCTATCACAATCTTTTCTTGGTTAGGTATCATTTGCATTATACTATCTAAGTCATCCCAAAATTGTTTCTTGATTCTATCGTCTAATCCTACTTGTGGTGTATAAGTACTAATCACATTTATGACCTCTACACATAATACAAGTTTTATTTGAATAATTATATCACTTACTCTATTGACATCCATAACTTTATTTATGAATTTATTTTCTACTATTATCCCTACATCTTTTCTATTATCATCCTTTCTTATATATCATAATTTGAATCTATTAATCTCTTTAGTTTTTTCTAATTTCCACCTAATCTCTTGAAGACACGCTACATTAATTCTTTTTCTTCTCATAACATCTACTACTTCCATAATTTTTCCTAAAGGAGTCCCAACATTCCATGACAGAAAACGAACATCGTGTTTTGGTACCACCTTCTTCCCTAAACCATATCTATAAAGGCATGAGAATCTTTGTCGATTTCACACTACAATCGGACATTGTTGTGGCGCGTTGCTTTCGGAGAGACGCCCTAGCAACCCTTGCCAATTTCTTACTACATATGGGTTCCGATGCAGTGCGTCGTTTATGGGGAAACGTCTTAGCAACCCTTTCTCATTTCTCACTAAAACCGAGCTTCGTTGCAACGCGTTGCTTACAGGGGACACCCTAGCATTAACGACTTTTAACATATTTTCAGAATCCACGATAGATATGACGGTGATTTTTATAGCACTGGGTGCCAGCCTAACATGCCAACTCTAGCTTTTTATTTGGGCTTGGGACCGACAGTAAGAAAATTAAATTTTTTTTACTTGACTGTTTTTTCAATTGCTAAATACACCCCTGTTGCTTACACCATTAAAAAAATGCTGCTTAAACTAGGTCATGCACTCATGCTGGTGTAACTTAAGTAGGGAATCCATGCACTACCCCCATATTTTAAAGATTTAAAATATAGAAATAGATCTTTTATGAAAGAAGGGTGATCCAACGTGACCGACACTAGTTGGGCCCCCACTCCATCCCCTCATTTAACATATTTTAATTTTTTTGGTTTTTTATAAACACGTTAATTTAAGTATATTTAATCTATAATCCAAGTTTTACCTTATATATTATACTTTTTATTTTTAGACACATAAGTATTGTGGTAATTTTAAAAAATAAAAAAAGATTTGCAACCCACCTAAGTGTACGTATGATTGGCCCACTTTATACATTATTATTTAAAGATTTAAAGCATATTTAAAAAATATAGAAAGATATTTATTATATCTAGTATTTAGTTCATTTAATAAATCTACTTTATATTATTAACATATTGCTTATAAGTTTCAAGTAATTTATGTAGTAAAATTACAATTTTTAAATATAGGGGGTGTTTGGTGAACACAAAAACTTTTCAATTTATACATCTACTATTTTTTTAATTATTTTTTTATATTTTCGAATAGAATTATCATATTTTTCAATCATTTTCACACAACTTCCCATATAACTAATTTATCTACTTTAACTTTATTTTTTTTATTCTTTATTATGGCATCAGACCTATTATATTATTTTATACCAATTCAAAAACTTTTCATCAAAAGTTTTACCACTTCCTAAATGCACGTGTAACGAACTATTTTAAAACCAAACCGATCCAACATAGGTGTATTTAATTTATGATTTAAGTTTTTACTATTTTTTGACATATTTATATATTTTTTAAAAATTTAAACATAAATGTATTGTGGTAATTTTCACAAGTAGAAAATTATTGCAATACTTCCATGTTTAAAAACAAAAATATAAGATGTGAGGAGAGTATCAACGAGTAGATACATGTGCTTTGGTGCAGTACTAAGGAATGCAGAAGGAAAGTCCTTAGTAGCTATAGGATGCAAAATTATGGGGCTGCTGGATGTAAGCAACATGGAAGCTAGAGCTGCTTTAGGGGGCATCCAATGGGCTGCTGAAAATGGACATTCAACATTGTGTTGAAAATTGATTCTCTTATTTTGAGAAACTTTTTGGAACAAGACAGCTGCATATTGTCACAGGTTCGTGTGCTAATTCAATACATTAAAAGCTCAGCTGAAAATTTTGGTTCGATCAGTTATCAACATGTTCTTAGATTTGGCTATGCACGTGCTTATGCCATTGCCGATTTTATTACAAAATCCTGTAAATCTCGGTGATCTTGATGGAGAAACCCAACAAACTTCCTTGTAAATCCAATTTACTTGGACTTCTTCCTTTTAATGAATACAGACGTCCTTATTTAAAAATAAAATATAAAATATAAAAATATATCAAGAAAGGTAAAACTTAGATTATAAATTAAATACGCCTAAATTAATATATTTGTAAAAACTAAAAAAATAAGAAATACGATTTGTGGCCGACTTAGGCCGACAACATATAATGAGCCCATTTTATAAAACAAAAGAGATCGTGCTTGCCCGGGCTAAGCAAATGGCTTACCTAGTCTGCCTTAAAAAATTTATTTAAAATACTTTTTTTGCTTTTTTTGGATGTTTAAAAATCTTAAAAAACCACCACGCTAGAGGTGTGGTGGTAAATTGAGCGTGCTCCCATGTAATGCGTGCTCCCATGTAATTGACGCTGGTTCAAATCACAAAACTACACATTTTTTTAGCAGTTTCTGTTATCTTGAAAAGGAGGTCAGTCGGTGAAAGTAGTCTCCGGGTGTGTATGGGAGTTCTCACCATTTCATTAAATTTAGAAATATTGTTAGTTATGTATTAGCATATTGTAAAAAATTTGTTAGAATATCTCATACTTGTAGAAAATATATGTTGAAATGATTGTAAAATACTTATAAAATTTTAAAAAAAAATATACGAATATCTAAAAATGGTAAAACTTGGTTCATATGCTAAATATACTTAAACAAATGTACAAAGAAAAAATAAAAAAATATGTTTTAAATGAATATTTTAGGTGAACTAAGCGAACCGAGCTAGCTGGATCATTTCGCAAATTTCAAATGATTTAAACGCTGACAAACAATAAAAAATATCCCACTTCTAAAAAGTCATTTAACAAGATCATTATTCTTTATAAAATATATTATATATTTAAAAATGAGAAGCTTATTTAATATATCTAGATTTAGTACATTTAATGAATACACGTAACAATTATATTATTAACATATTAATTATAAGTTTCCAAGTAACATTTTTAGTAAATTACAATTTTTAAATATAACGAACTGATTTAAAAGCAAAACCAGAACCGATCCAACCTAGAAAATAAAGTGGATTAGGCCTCGAAACTTCCGGACTTAATGATACTTACACCAGCAATTCAGCAAAGCCAAAAGTCGGTACTAGTTTAGCGCCGGGAGATGATTCGCGGTTTCGCAGTGGTCTTGGGGCGAAGCGTTCCACCAGATCTGACGGCTTGTATTCACGACTGCGGGATTCGACGGATGGTTTGGATTTAATTCAAGAGCATTGCCATTTTTATTAGCCGAAAGCAGCACCTGCGCAATTCCAGGCTCGTTTTCGTCTCATCCCTCTTTCTTTTCATGCTGATACTACTTCTCTCGTTTTCTGGATTTGAGAGCAATAACAGAATTCTTCAGAGGTATGGATTCCTATCTGTTTTCTCGATCCATCCTATCTCGCTCATGCATTTTGGCTGTGGTCCTGGGGTTCTCCTCCTTGTTTTTTGTTTTCGTTTTCGTTCTTGTTTTTTTATTTTTTATTTTTTATTTTGGCAAGGTCTTGCTTCTGTTTCTCGTTACCATTATTTGAATTTCCGCGATTTCTTTCTCCTCTGCGATGTATGGTCTTTTGGAATTGATCCGAGGTCTTTCGGAGCCATTGATTGATGTTCGATGGGGAACTGTGGTGATGGTTTTTGTTGCTGATCGAGTACCATTCTTCAAAGTTCGACATTGGCACATACTTTGCTGGGAGTTGACGAGTTTTGCCGAACCTACCATTCAATGATTCGTCTGACACTCTGATTCTCCTGCTTGTGAAGACCCATACCATTCAGCAAGTGTAGTTTTTTCCAATTGTTTATCTGTAGAACTAGTGAATAACACAGAATTTCGCTGTAGGCAGCAAGGTCTTTGACTCTTGGTGTTAGCAATTCATTGGGGGCCCCGCCAATATGCAATTATCACCATTGAAGTCGCCATTGTCCTTTCTCTGTCCATTTATAGTTCCAAATCATTGTAAGTTGTCTTGGGCCCGTGAAATTAGATAGCAATTACCAGTCTTCTCCAATCAATGATCATTGGAGAAACATTGATGAATTGACTTAATTTCAGGCCAAATGGAGTTAAGTGGGGATGTACCTTGAACTGTTAGTTCCGAGGTAGACTTATGTGTATTTTTAAGGGGCACTGGGGGAGATATGGACACCTAAAACTTTCGATGATATCCAAAAAGTAATAATTGCAACAATAAAATAAAAGAGAGTCTAAGTGACCTCTCTAAAACTTAGATATCTATGTACAATGGTAACTGCTTCTAACCACTTGTCAGGTTGAGCTAAAACACAATGCATCTTTGCCCGTCTGCTTGCCACTAGCTACAATTATACAAGCAAGGCATATGGCTTAGGAAAATTATTTGTACATAGCCCTATACGGTATTCCTAGTTCCCAATTTTATCTTCTGGTCAAGTTGATGTATAAAGCCATGTTATCGATCTGGTAAACTATGCATTTGATCCATGACCAGCTGAATGGCTTTTGATGCATCCAATGCCTTTTGCCACGACAGTTTATAGCATCAACCTGAATTTTACTTATGTTGCATCTGTTACAGGAAATGCTAGTCATATGAAAAAATATCTATTCCCAAATACTTGTTGCTCCATTACTTCTGTTGCATCCATTACAGCGAATTCAGTCCATGACTGGAATGCTGTTCATATGAAAACACAGTCAATAATGGTCAGGGTGAGCATGCTGCAGCTTGATAGAAAATGTCTCTGGCCAAATGCTTGTTTCAAGTGTTCCACAGATTCCCAATCTTTTAAGTTTAATTTAGACTTATTCTTTTCACTTCTTCTCTTCTCTCTCTCTCGCCCCAGGCTATCTACACAGACGTCGAATATATCATGGCTACTCATAATGTTCTTGGAAACGACATTCATACTAGTGGATCGCAAGCAGAATCAGAATGCTCGCCCACAGGCTGTGCACTTAAGAGACTTGGTAGCTCCGGAGAAGTTCTAACAAGGGTGGATCTTGACTTGGCATATTCTTCTGAGAAGCTATTGAACTTGGACATACTTCTGATGCATGTTGAAGCAAGAGCAGGCAATTATGAAGCATTGTTCATGGATAGTGATGAGGTTTCTGCTGAGTCTATTGAAAAAGCTTTGGAGTTTGATATCTTGTCTGGGATCTTAGATTCAGAGGTGAAAGAGCTGGACAATTTCATGATTTCTCTCCAAGAAGAGATTATGGATACACGTGAAAGAATATATCTATGTGAACATTTGAAAGAAATTTTTACAGAAGTCGAAGGGAAGTTGCAAGATTCTGAGGAAACTTTGAAGAAGTTGCAAGACCAAGTATCTGATATGAGAATGCACTCGTCAAAGTTCGAAAGTACCATCTCCTTTGGTGGGGAAGATTATTGTAAGTCATGAAATTTTATTTCTGGAGAATTTGTTTTATTCAAAAAAAAAAAATTGAGATTCTATTGTAAAGAGAGAAAGTAGTACCTAATTAAAACAGGAATGACAAAGAATGAGGCTAATTTATTAGAGAGAAGTCGTTCAGTTTATTTTATTTTGGTCCAGTTTGAACAACGTTATGGCATTCCATGTCGAAACTTCCCTATGATCTCACATCCTTTGTGATAAGCATCCTGATAGATGAGAATCACCCTCTCTCTTGTCTTTGCATATGGAGCTGATAGTTCGGCGGTCCATATGGACCCCTCTTGACTGAAACATCTGATCCTTGACATGGCAGTATTCAAATCCTTGAATTGTTGGAATTGGATGGGTGGATCATTTAAGTGCAGCAGTTGAGGAGGTTCAATAGAAGAAAGGGAAAAGTTGCACGAATAGGATTTTTAATCTAGGTAAATTACAAATGTAAATTACTAGTTCCTAACTGATCAACACTACTTCATGGAACAGTCAGTTCCATCTCAGATATATCAAATCTGAAGTAGTAGCTATGTTCAACATTTCTATTACTGCTCGATGGAAGTCTGTTTGGGATGTTTCCACCAATTGGACAACCTTAACCCTCAGGTTTAGCTGCAGATAATAGGATGAAGAAAAAGCACTAAAAGACTAGCTCTTAATGCAGGAATAATAGAGTATTAGCTTCTTAGCATCTTATCAGATGCCACTGTGGGGCCACTACATCAATGATCTGGGCTCTTGCCCTCTTCCTTCTCTTACTGGAATGTAGGCTCCAGATTAAATGCCATGTCTATGGCTACAAGGTTCATTCATCTTTTTGCTTATAATAGCAGACAAAAAGTTCTTGTAAAAGGCAGTTGTGGATTAACTTGTAAATTGTATCTGATGAGAGCATATTGGCAGGGAACAGTGGTGTTGCAGAGTTTGCAGAAATTAGTCAATTTCCGTCAACCGATACCAAGGTGAAAATGCAGACAGCTGATCAACAAAGGCATATCTTGAAAATGTTGGAGAAATCATTAGCGAGAGAGTTGGACCTTGAGAAGTGGTTGTCAGAATCCAGACATAATGAGGAAGAACTAAGACTTAAACTGCATTATGCAGAAGAGATGGTCTATCTTAGCATGGAGAGGTTATTTGAGGCTGAAAATACAGGAGAGGTCCTAATGGGCGTTGCAAAAGAAATGGCAGGAAAGCTCCAGGTTGTCCAATTAAATTTGAATGGCTCATTACAGCAAAAAGAAAGTACTTTACAAAAGCTTGAAGCAAGCCTTGCTGAAATCAGTAACTTAAGCTCCAGTCTCAAGAAAGCCAAAGATAGATACACCCTAGCCAATTCTGACAACCTGGCGCTAAGAGAAAAAGTTTCTTCACTTGAGGAACAATTAATGGAATCTAACAAGCGTTTACAGGAAGGGAAGCTTTCTGATGAAACAGGCCTTGAGATTCAAAGTAAGTTGGTGTCTGAGATCAGCTTTTTGAACAATACAATTCTTGAGTTGGAGACAGATCTCTCTGAAGAGAAAAGAAGGGCTCAGAGTGCAGAAGCTAGGTGCTTAGACCTTTGTGAAGAAAATTCTCGTCAAGAATTGGAATTAATGGAAAAGGTCAACTTACTCGAGAAGCAGCTGAGGCAATCAGAGACACAGCTACAGCATGCCAAAGCATCTGATGAAGCCAGTCGTGAACGTCAGAATATGCTTTCTTCTTCTTTCATTGACATGGAGAACGTGATTGAGGATCTGAAGTCTAAGGTCCTGAAGGCTGAAACAAGGGCAGAGAATGCAGATTCTAAGTGCGTTCAGCTCACTGAGGCTAATCTGGAACTTGACAAGGAGGTGGCCTTTCTGAGAGAGAGAATTGAATGCTTGGAAGCATCTTTGCAGAAGGCTGATGGCATGAAAATTACCGCAGCAAGGGATATTCGTATCAAGGCAAAAGTGATCACTGATTTGGTCATGCAACTGACGCTGGAAAGAGAGAGGCTCCATGCTCAGGTCTCATCTTGTGTATTCCTTTCAAAAATACAACTGAAGTTACTGGTTTTTGTTTTACTTTCCTTTCTTTCCGTGGTAGGCATGGAGTAAGATTCAAATTGCTCATCAAATAGAATGCCTGGAACATTTGCATTTTCTCATTCAACTTACCATCCAATTGATTTTTCAAGGATTCAAAGTGGGAATTGAGTGCATCTGATACCTGTACTATAATATGAAGAATCGGGTTGATTATTTCTTAGTGATAGTGTAAGGATCTATGGTTATCTTCTTGTTGTAGTGATGATGAGATGATCAACAAATACCAAAGTCCAGTCTCATTATCAAGACTAACAAGCTGTCAGTAAACATCGGTTGAAGGAAGAAAAGATGGTTGATTTTTTTTTTTTAAAAAAAAAATGGTAAAATGAAAACTATGAATTTAATGCCTTGTTCCATATCTGGTCCATATCTATTGTTGACCACTGGATGTTGCTGAGCGCCTATATATTTTCGGTTGTTGTAAATTGTAAAATTAAAGGTCAACATTTGATAGTACTTGAGACCCATGTGTTAATGCAATTTTATTTTCTGTCAAGAAAATACAGCAGTGGTGCATGTTCTGCTGTTATTATGTACATGAATGGTAATGCTATACAGTGGGTAATGCTACATGACTGTATCAAGATCTGTTTATATGATTAAATCAGCCGAAGGCAGCTTGTTTCCAGTGCTGGGTCTTTCTAGAACTTGCGATTGGAACATCGACTCAATTACTTCCATCCAACTAAAATATGGATGTTCTATGTGCAGACATCTTCATTGGCAAAAGAAAACAAATCTTGGCTGCTAAAAAGCAAGCATGGGGATTATAATGTTTCAAGTGCGGGAAAGGAAAATGGGAAGGAATCTGTCCCATCCAAGAACGATTTGGCTGCTACACAAAGTTCAGAACGGTTGAAAGAAGCATCAGTGTCTTCAAGGTTTCTGGTTGGTCAATCTTATTATCTTGTCGATAGTTTGATTCCTATATCTTGTTTGGATGTTGACAAAAAATCATTTCTGGCACTTCATGAGATTGCACACACTAGTAGATTCTCTGAGATAGTGATAGATAGATGCATCTTGTCATTCTTGGAAGTATTTGAACCCCAATTTCATGATAAACAACCCATTTTTACTGATCCACTCATTATTCTGGAACATGTCCTTTCACTTGCCATGATAGTGGATGGTGCTCATTTCATCTGTATCCGAATCTGGAAACAAATCAGTCAGAAATCAAAGTTATTTCCCCGCACAAACTTGGTCTTATAAAGCTTCAATGTTGGTGACAGAGTTTCTTATAGCTGTGTTGCAGAAGGGAGGCGAGGAAGCCAAAACTGTAGTGTATTCCTCAAACATTCTATTTCCTCCCAAGATGTTATCCATGGGTATTTCCTGTTTGCTGTGGACTAATCTCACCACTCAACTGACAGCTGCCTAATTTTATCATAGGAAATTCACTTGCAAAATGCTTTGCAGACTTGTTTGGCTTCTAACATTTGATTCTTTCAGCTTTTTGATGCCTTTCTTTTGGAGTCCTCATGTCAAATACCTCCTGTTCCATTGTCTGTCGATAACTTTGCACATGCACACATTAAATCAACAGGGACAAAGTTTCCTCATGTGATTCTCTCATTTTGTTGTTACTGATGTCAGGCAGAAAAGTTCTCTGAGGATGCCTTCAAATGTGATACTGAAGTGAGATCTGCAGTTTCTGCAGAGGATAGCGTGGTATCCAAGCATGAGAAAGTACGCAAAATAGAGGCAGGCCAGCTTAATTCTAGATATGTCTTCTTGGCAATTCTTGTGGCATTGGCTTCAGTAATCATTGTATATTTGATGCTACAAGAAAGCGACACACTGGACCAACCACCGAATTAAGGCTTTGCTGCCCAGCTGACAGAATACTGATGGATTTTTAGTTTCTTACATACCCTTTCTGTCTCTAGAATGTGATTTTTGTAAATAGTCTCATCATGTAGCTTCGTCCATGAGTTTGTTGATTTTATTTGTAAAGATGTTTAAAAAAAAAGAAGAGGAAAAAAATCCCACTTTTTCCTACGCACTTTTTGATAAATTTTCACATATTTATATTCAATTACCCTGTCTATTTTATCTTTCATTCTCTTTACTTCCATTACTCCCATCATATCACTTTATGCTGTCATGTATTTAAAAAATTTAGCACAAATTTGTCCTACTTTTTTTTTTTTTTTTTTTAAAAAAAATTCTTACCAAACGCACCCTTGATTACATTCCTTTTTTAAATAGAATTTTTTGGAAAGGAATATGGGCCGTGTGTTTTTTGTGTGAGAATTGTTTTGATGACAGTATCCTGGGTGCGGGTGTATGAAAACAGGGGAGGATATGTAGATTAAAAAAACAAACACGGACGATGGGAGACGTATTCGGAGTCATCCAATGTAATTAAATTTGGATGAAAAGATTTGATGAGTAAGGCTGGTTGTGTTGCGATTGATAAGAGATTACATTGAGATGAAAAGAATACTATTGAAAACGAGAAGAGAGTTTTTATGTATTGGAAAATGGAAGATTGCATGGGAAACGTGAAAATAATACTGAATTTTTATTTTTTTTTTATTTTTTTTGGATAGTTTTAAATCGTATCCCATCAATTGTATGATGCTCAACACGAAAAGCCACATTTGATAGGTTTTCTGGATGGAAAGATCACAGATACAGTGCAGTGATTGAAAGTCATGCAATGATCGGGAAGAAACAGAGAGCATGGATGGAAATTGGAATAACGAATTAACGATATCCTCCCCAACCCGTCCCCGAAAAACTTGGGCGGAGGAATATTGCATGATGGACCCTTTGATTCTGGAAATTGCGGCAAATGATCCCGTTGACGTGTTGGGCCTGTTGGCATTGTTTTTATTTTGCGGAATCTCAGATGTGTTTCAAATATGCCCCACTTCAAAAAAGTTTAACCCTTTGTCCCGTAATTCGGGCCGTTGATCTTGACCGATGGCTGAAGGTTATCCCTTCAGTTGAGTTTGGATTGTTAACGATCCTGGCCTTACAAATTAGAGCAGGGCAATTACATTAATTCGCTGGTAGCTCAAAAAATAAATTTTAAATCTTTTGCTTTTTGATAAATACGTGGACCTCACTTAGATCTTGCCCATGTGGATTTTGGAGCCCAATTGGGTGCACCGGGGTGCGAATACCCATTTCTTAATTTTTTAAAAACTTTTTACGCAACCATTACTCTAAGTATATTCAATACGTATATCAATTTTTACCATTTTTGAATATTTTTAGATATTTTTCAGATTTTTAAAAATTAGTGGCATTTTAATGATTTTTTAAAAATCAGAAAAAACTTAAAAATGGTAAAAATTGATATTAAATGTTTCATAAAAAATTCAAAAATATAAAAAAATGGGTAAAATACACGTAGATGCACAGAGTCCTAGTGCACCCGAGTGCATGTAATAGGTTCTTATGAATTTTGGCTTATGTATTCATATACCTTTTGTTATTTTAAAAAAATAAATAAATGTAAAAGACTATCTCGAAAGTAAAAAAAAGAGAGGAAAAAATAACATTTTTTATGCTATCTTTAAATTTCCCGATTGTATGGGATATAAATTCCATTGGAGAAAGAAACCCAAGAGAATGACTGTTTATTATAAGGGTACAATTTGGGTGGAGAACTAGTAGGTTAGCTCATCAAGTACCTTTTTTAAGTAAGATATATTCCTATTTTTATACCCACATGATGGAGTGGATTTTAAGTAAGAAAAAAACCAATTTAATTAAGGTGTGGTGAATTCTAAGATCTGAGTATTTCGATGTCAGAACTTATCAAAATTATTAATATATATTTAATATAAATGGGTATACCCACATAGTTTGACTCTAATTGCAGATATACTCATATAGTTTTACGAATTACATATTACTCACATATAGTTTCGCCAAAATTGCGTATTACCCTTACGCTATTACCTGTCGTTAAAATCTAATGCGACATTTTAGAAAATAATGAAAATGCCCTCGTTGGTAGTTTCACGAATTACATATCATCCCTACATAATTTCACCAAAATTGCATATTACCCCATGAAACTATGTATACAAATTAGGGCATTTTTGTCATTTTTCAAAATATCACGTCAGATATTAATGATAGGTACCGACATAGGGATAATACGCAATTTTAGTGAAACTACGTGGGAGGTAATATGCAATTCGTGAAACTACATAGGTATATCCACAATTAGCGTCAAATAATGTGGGTATATATGCAAATTATCCAATATAAATTTTATAAAATATCTTTTTAAGGGAGTGGCATAACTATTTTCTTTAAATGTATAAAAATTTGTTTAATTTATTAATTATTTAGTAAATTTAATGAACACATTTCAAAAATTATATTATTATCATTTTTATTTTAAGTTTTTAAGTAAAATTTGTCATTAAATTATAGTTTTTAAATATGATATAAAAACTATTTTATATAACTAATTTAGAAACAAAATCCAAATTAACCTGACTAGAGCATGTTTAGAACTGATTCAAACTAAAATAAAATAAGATAGAAGTTTTTAAAAATACAGTAAGGATAATGTTGACATAGACTACCACCCAAGTTACGCCCAAGTTTATTATGCACGCGGATTGCTTTTGGGACAGAGTTTTCCCGCTCTCGAAGTTTCATGGGTTAATTTCAAATATACCCACTACGTTTGTCCTTAATTACAAATATACCTACTAAGTTTGAGAACTTTCAAATATACCCATTAAGTATGGGTGAAATTTCATTCATTTTTGTCAGACACGATTAAAAATTGTCGTTATCCATCATATGAAATGTCTAAAATGACTTTTATTATTTAGTAATAATAGTCGTTTAACTACAACAAAAATTGAACAATGTAATTGAAACACATCTAATGTGAAAAAAAAGATAGATAGAATAAGTTTTAATGGTTTGGATATTGCACCAACCACAATAAATGTTTGATCAATTAGGGGTATTTTGGAATTTTAAAATTATTAAACATTCATAAGTGTCATATTGGGTATATTTGAAATTAAGAAAATACGTAGTGGGTATATTTGAAAGTTTTCAAACTTAGTGAGTATATTTGTAATTAAGGGCAAATGTAGTAGGTATATTTGAAATTAACCCAAGGGTGTGTTTTGTTGGAGATGAAACTTTTTAATGAAAAGTTTTCGGGGTAAAAATTATCAAGTTGATAGAAAATGATGTGATATGACAGGAGTAATGATGATGTGTAAAAAAAATAAAGTTAAAATAGATAAGTTAGTTGTATGAGTAGTTGTGTATGAATGATTAAAAAGTACGATTGTTTGTATAGAAAAATGTGAAAAATAATTTTAAAATAGAATAGTTAAGAAGAATTTTTTTTTAGATTAAATACTTTTCTTTTGAATGGTGTGTTTGTTAATGAGTAAAATTTGTCAAGTTAAAACTTTTCAATATCCATAACTATCATATTTTTTAATCATTTCATCATTATTATCTATACAACTTATCTATTTTAACTTTATACTATTTACTCTTCATCATTATCCATATTATATCACAGACAACTTATACTTCCTACTTTTCATCAAAATTTTTATCATAAACACACTTCAAATCTGTCGTGTCAAACCAAACACAGTTCCGTACCCTGGTTTCCGTTTCCCGTTTCGCGCGCGGAAGTGAGAAATCCAAGACAAACGCCTTTTTTCCCGCCATTCAGAAAAACAGACTACTACACTACTAAAAAAGAAAAAAAAGAAAAAAAACGCATTCCGAAAGCCCTACCCTCTGTCGTCGACGCGAGAGAAGGAAGACGTTTCCGCCATGAAAATCCGATCTCTCAAGCTCAAAGAAGCTCACAAGAGCGCCGGCGCCTCCACTTCCTCTTTCTGCTCCATCCTCTACGATCCAGAGGGCGACCATTTGGTCACGTCCTCCTCTTGTGATCCGTCCATCCTCATACATGATCTTGCTTCTGCCCAACCTCCGAAAGCTCCCAAGGTCCTTACTCAGCACAAGGATGGCGTCTCTGCGGTCGCCCTTAGCCCGAATTCTACATGTCTTGCTTCTGGTTCTCTCGACCACTCCGTCAAGCTCTATAGTTTTCCAGGTGGCCTCCTAGCCTCATCCTGATGTAAACTTCTCTTTCTAATAGATTGTTACAATTATGGCAATCGAGTTACTTTTTTCGTGTCTTAGCTTGCTAGAGAGTTGAGAACCTCTAAGGGGTTGGGCCTTTTGTTGGAACTTGTAACTTGTAAGTGTTCAAGTTTACAATCAAAGTTTGAGGAATTGTTGAATTTTAAGTTCTTGTAAATGAAATTCCCGCAGCAAATGAGATTCGATGTCCGTCTCTTCTGAATTTTAAGTCTCTGGATCCAGCATGGTGCTAGTTTTTGTAAATTGGGCACGAAATGAGTGCTAATTTTGTTTCACTCCAGGGAAAAGAAATAAAATCAAGTAATTCAGTTTCCCTAAAAAATTCGCCTGTGCACTGCGACATTTTAATCTTCCTTTTTAAATTATTTTTCCATTTTAATCAGGTGGAGAGTTCCAGACCAACATAACCAGGTTCACTTTGCCAATCCGCACTCTTGCTTTTAACAGATCGGGTGGCTTGTTGGCCGCTGCTGGTGATGATGAGGGAATTAAACTAATTGCTACAATTGATGGGTCTATCTCGAGAGTTCTCAAGGGGCATAAAGGATCTGTCACTTGCTTAGCTTTTGACCCTAACAATGAGTATTTGGCATCTGCTGATGGCATTGGCACAGTAATATTTTGGGAGTTGTCTTCAGGAAATCAAATTCATAACCTTAAAGGCATTGCCCCTCACTGTGGATCTGATGCATCTGTTTTGAATGTGGTGAGTTGGAGCCCTGATGGTGAAACTCTTGCAGTTCCGGGTCTGAAAAATGATGTTGTGATCTATGACCGAGACACAGCAGAAAAGTTATTTTCTCTGAGAGGTGATCATGCACAATCCATCTGTTTCCTGGCTTGGTCGCCCAATGGAAAATACATGGCCACTTCTGGCATGGACAGGCAAGTTTTGATTTGGGACGTTGATCAAAGGCAGGATATTGATAGACAGAAATTTGATGATAGGATATGCTGTTTGGCTTGGAAACCAAAGGGAAATACTTTGGCGGTCATTGATGTTATGGGGAAATTTGGCATGTGGGAGTCTCCTGTCCCCTCATGCATGAAGTCTCCTATTGACGGTGCACCTTTACAATCAAAGAGCAGTAACGGGTTTCTGTTATTTCATGAAGATAATCCAGAGTCTAATAATTCTGGTAGTTTGAGTGATATTGGCGAAGATAGTCAAGGGGAAGGGGAATCTGCTCCTGTCACAAGAAAAAGGCTACGGAAGTACTCTATACTTGATGAGGATTTGGAAGAAGATAGTGGAGAGCCCGAGAACTTGCTTCCTCAGATTGAATTGCGCAAAAAATCTCGCAGAAAAGTTGATGGAAAAGTAGAAGAGGAGCTTGGGAGTTCAGGAAGGTTCAAAAAAATAAAAATGCAAGAGGCTTTTCAGCCCGGATCTACTCCTGTTCAGGCTGGGAAGAGGCATTTCCTTTGCTACAATATGCTTGGAAGCATAACGACAATTGAAAATGAGGGATACTCCCATATAGAGGTAAGCACCATCCATATTGTTGTTTTTAAGCTGAAATTGGTCTACCATGTTTGGTAATTGGGCCGAAGGTGAGAAAATTCGCAACTATTATACTGTGGGCTGATCATTTTCATCTATAATATGCAGGTTGATTTTCATGACACAGGGAGAGGCCCAAGAGTACCCTCTATGACTGACTACTTCGGTTTTACCATGGCTTCATTGAATGAGACTGGTAGTGTCTTTGGAAATCCGTCCAAGGGTGAGAAGAACATGAGTACTCTCATGTATCGGCCATTTGGTAGCTGGGCTAACAACAGTGAGGTCTGATCATTCTCCTTCATAGCTTATCATTGGATAATCATAGTCAACTGCATACATATATCTCCGCTTATTAGATTTCTTAGGTTTGAAGTACATATTACTATGCACTGACGTTGAATTAGTTATGTGAAACCAGTGGTCTATGCGGTTTGAAGCAGAAGAGGTGAAAGCTGTGGCCCTTGGTATTGGATGGATAGCTGCAGTTACCAGTCTTAATTATGTCCGTATCTTTACTGAAGGTGGCTTGCAGGTTTGTTGACAAAATTGTTGCTGGTTCCAATGTTTTAAAAACTGGACTGCAGGTTGAACTATTATTGCTTTGCCCTTTGTTTCCGGTTTTTTCTAGTTAAATGTTCAACCAGTTGAACCACTGAACTGTGGTGCGACTGGTTTGCAGTTTGACCAGTCTGACTGAATTGGCTAGTTCTGTTTTGCTGTTGTTGATGATAACTTGACTAGAGATACAGTAACCAAAAATTTCCCCATACTATTGGAATAAAGTCCAGATGCCATTACTCATTCCTAAACCGTTCAAGGAGCAATAGAAAGCAGCAAGGTTCGCCTCACTTTGGAGCGTGGTTTCTTGCTTAAGGCTGAGCCTATCAGCATTCTAGAATAGTGAGAGAAGTTCGGACCACAGAGGGGGATGTGGTATGCTTGTATCTAGTCATGCCTTTAAGCATCTACGAGATCAAAGCTGTTATATAAATATACATATTGAATATTATAAAGCATACTATACTCTTAATGAGTGGAATCAATTTGATTTCATTGGTTGCATTGCAGCGGCATATTCTCTCTCTTGATGGACCAGTGGTGACTGCATCAGGCTCTAAAAATGAACTGGCAGTTGTCATTCATGCTTCTGATTGTCTATCTTCAGGAGATCAGGTATTCTTATAATTTTGTTCATGCATCACTTGGCGCAATACTTGTATAAAATGCTTTAGCTGATTTGACCACATAACTCATGTAATGTCAAATAGAATGAGATATTGTTGGGGAGGTAACATAGCCTTTGTGTCTCAAACAATTCCCTTTCTTTGTGAGGATAATAAGAATAATGTAATAAAGTAGAGAATTCTAAACAATCAGACAAATCACAAAGACACAATGTTAACTTGAAAAATCTCTCAATGCCCATGGAAAAACTGCAGGCCAGAATTTGTGCCAACTTCCACTGTATCAATGAGATTATGAGAGTTTCTTCTCATACAAATAAATATGAGAGAAAAAGAAAGATCTCATTTGGAGGATAGAACAGTTAGACTTCTCTAGTAACTTCTCCTTCTTGAAAAGTTACATCAATCTTCTCTAGGTTTAACATAACGAACACCAAGAGGAACAATTTCCAAGACGAATTCTAGAACTCTCTTGCTTTGCTTGATGCTTTAGTGGTGTAGCAGACCCCTGTATTTATAGCTTTCACAGCCTCCTGCGAACGTCAACTAACGCAAGGACTATTGTGCAACATGTTATTGCAAGTTGCTATCCCTCTATTGCAATGCAATTTGTGCGTGGAGTGGACCCTTATTGTTTATGTGCCAAATACACATGCATAGGCATGTGCATGAATATGCAGCTTTCTTACACATAGCAGCTGGCTTTACTGCCAACGATTTGCTGGCCTAGCCATGGATATGCGTGACAGAAATTAGCATGAGAAAGTGAAAATGACTAAATTACTAATAAGGTGTCACTGGATCTCAGCCTTCATATATTGCCCATGTTAGTATGTTGAAATAATTTAGTATCAATATTCTGACTGGTCTTCATAGATCACCTATGCTGCTACACTTACTTGGAACTAGCCAAATATGAGTATGAGGGCCATTTCTCGATATATAACTGAGGAAAGATTCATATGATTAAGAAACCTGTCATTCTTTTCAACCTGGCTTTTCATTGCAATTCAATTCAGTAGCATATACGATTACAATTTGAAGACTGATCTAAGCGCTGCATATGCCAATATTATATTCTATCTACCAAAACATAGGAGGTTAATCATGCACTTCTCTCCATTCTATGATCACTTTACCTTTTTCTTTCTGTTCTCTCTGCATCTGATTTTGCAATGTCTTTGCTTGATCTGCAGGTCCTAGAATTTAAAGTGTTTAACATTGCTAATGGGACTCAGCCTATCAGTGGCCGTCTCCCACTGACACCTGGTTCATGTCTATCCTGGTTTGGTTTTAGTGAAGATGGGCAGCTAAGTTCTTGTGATTCTAAGGTTTGGTCAACTGAGAACTTCCAAATCACAACATTGCCTTTTGACAGTTTTGTTACAAAAAATGATACGGTCCAATCTGCAGGGGATCTTGAGAGTCTTTACTAATCAATATGGAGGCAGCTGGCTTCCAGTCTTCAGGTATTTGCAAAATGAAACCTATATTCTGTCATATACTGATTAAGATGTTGTCATGCAACTGAGAAAAGCTATTTCCACAATGAAGAATCTCTGTGGCGTGCATGCAACACATGCACCCTGCAATCCACCAGGCAGGCTATTCATCACATTTGTATTCATGCTTTGAATGTGGGCCACTTTGATCTGTTAAGTTATGGATTTCAAATGCAAGTTACCATGTGCCCTCGTCATTGTCTATCTCTTTGGCATTTCAGTGAGCAAACATGCTCGTGAAGTATCTTCACATGTTTTTTCTCCGGGGGATTAGTTCTGGAGAGCCTAATGAGCTTCAATGTGCAGTGCCAGCAAAGAGAGGAAGTCTGAAGAAGAGAGCTACTGGGTCGTTGGGTTGAATGCTAGCAAGTTATTCTGTATAGTTTGCAAATCACCTGATTCATACCCACCGGTATTGTAGCCCACAATCTTCCCTTTTGGTTCCTTTTAGCATTTCTTAGAAGCATGGAAGTGATGCTCCTTTTTTTCCAGGTGACACCAAAGCCTGTCTTGACGCTGCTAAGCCTTTCATTTCCGATTGCATCTTCTGATCTAGGAGCAGATTCCCTTGAAAATGAGTTCATGATGATCAACCTTCATCTTTCGCAGGTACAGGAATGCTTCTATGTTTTAGCCATCTGCTGGATGCTACTTATTAACATCTTGCATTTCCAGTAATTGGGACACATGTTGATGTGATGAATGCATTGATTCAAAGTGTTTATTACAAGTGAACCTAAATTGCAAATAGATAATGGCTAGTCTAGATGTTCTATATTCTTCTTTTTATGAAGGGAGATATAGCTGATCCGTAGTTTTATTTTATTTTGCATTATTCAATGACTGGTTTTCACATTCATGTTTGAATTTCTAGTGCAATTTACTTTATGGAGATGTAAGTAGCAATGCTCAATTGGCTTTTTAATTGACATGTGGGGCACGTGAACAACCTCACAGACACAGAAAAAGCTTGAAGAAATGGAAGCTTCTGGCATGGATGCTACCGAATTAGATGATGAGGCTTTCAACCTGGAAGCTGCCCTTGACAGATGCATCTTAAGGCTTATTGCTGGCTGCTGCAATGGTGAGAAATCTAGAATTTCAAAGCAGAAGGTGGATGGCTTTGACATAAAATTGTTCTTGGATGGATGGTTATTTCAGGTGACAAACTTGTGAGGGCTATGGAACTCGCCAGATTGTTATCATTGGAGAAGTCGCTGAAGGGTGCAATAAAGCTTGTTACAGCCCTCAAGTTACCGATGTTAGCTGAACGTTTTAATGGAATATTAGAGGTAAGTGCCTCAATGACTGATTGGTGAAATCTGCTCAATATAATATACTGATCCACTGGAGAAGTCGCATCTTACAAGTAATGAAATAATATTCATAAAAGTAGAAGATGCAGCACTTGAAATTTCTTCTCTGTTCTTTACAGGAAAGATTGCTGGGATACATGGGTCATCCTGCTTCAGCCTTGAACACATCCATTCGGAGTGTGCCACATAGCTGTCCACCTGCAGCTGAAGACCATAAGCAATCAGGACCTTCAACTCCATTGATCCAACCAAGGTTGCCTGCCTCCCAATTTTCAAAACATGAGACATTAGATGATAGGCTTATTAATAAGTCTGGAGGAAATGAAAATGATAAAAATGCTGGTCCTCCAAATGCAAAGGGAGGGAGCCATGGGATCCAATTTCATCTTCCAGCAGATTCAATTTCCAAGGTGCATAAAAATAGCGAGAAGTCCAACGATAAGGCAAAAGCAGGGGATGAAAAAGAAGTGAATAGAACAGCTAACATTGAAGGGAGCACAAAACAAGACAAAAAGGCACAGTTCCAACGGCCTACAAATCCCTTTGTAAAGGCGTCTACCAATCAGGAGAAGTCATCTCTGTTCGATTCTCTCAAGAAGATGAAGCAGGTTGATGGCGACAAGGGGGGTACCAAAAGAAAATAGGACCAACTTGGTGCGGCAACATCATCAGCTAAAACCAGCTTAGAACTCTTTTGACTGAGATGAGATCGTGGGCGACGGCGATAACATCCATTCTAATGGTACAGCGGTCATTGCCATCAGGTGCTTTGCATTTCATGGCCGGTAGCCGTTTACGAAGCATGTGCTATGTAACTTTCACCCAAACGTGGCTGGAAATCTTCTGCGATAATCCGCCTTGTATTCTTGTTCGAGCGTCGCTCATGCGATAATGTGCAAGAGAAGCAAGTCAAAGACAGGAAAAGCAAAAAAGCGGGCTTTTTCAAATATATCCACTGCTAAAATTTGTGTTTTTAAAATTCTAAATATACTCAACTATATTTGCAATTGATTCTAAAAACGCCAATTCTATTACAAATGTTTATAAATGCCATTGACCTATATGTAAAATTATAAATATGCCCTTCAAATTTAAGGTAGGATTGAAAGATTTAAAATGTTATAATTTACTACTCTAATTGTATCAGACTTAAATTTGTAAAGTTCTAATTTCAATTTTCTTTTCTTTTCTTTTATCCTTTATTATTTTATAATAAGGGTATTTTGGGAATTTATAGGAATATAATCAACATTTAAATGGAGATCCATTAACTTACCTAACAGGCTTTAATGAAAAAGGTATTTTTAAAACTAGATGTAAATGTAGTGGATAAATTGATGTGGTCCTTTGAGTAGGAAATTAGGTTACACCATTTTTAAGTTGGACATGTGAAAAAAGTGAATGATTCTTTAAACATTTCTCTAATCTCATTTTCAACATTCAGATTATTAAAGGGTGCATTTAAAAAATGTTTTTCTTTTAAAAATTTTTTCTTCATGTTTTTCTATACAATTATATTATTTTAATCAATTTTATAATTTCTTATATAATTATTTTATTTAATTTAACTTTATTTGCTTTATTCTTTATAATTATGTTTATCATGTTAAATTATTTTCTCCGATTTCAAAAACTTTTTTCTATCAAACTTTTTGTGAGATTTTTTTTTTCGAAGTTATCAAGTACCAAACACAAAAGCTTAATTTAACAGAACTTCTAGTAAAATTTGTCAAATACCATTAGTATCTTTATTTAATTTTTTTTGTGCCTTTATGAGCCTTACAATGTTTGTACTAAAATTGGCTTGAAATAACTAAGAATCATGAGCCGTTATCCATGCGTTTAGCCTAAAAATATATATTTTTAAAATTTTTTTATGGACAAGTAAATTTAAATATATTAAATCTATAAATTAAATTTTATCATTTTTAGATATTTTTAAATATTTATTTTGAATTTTTAAATACAGTAGCATTTGAGTAATTACTTATTGGACTGGCATGGTCTTTCCTTCTAATGCGCTTTCTTTGACAATCGGCTTCAGGATTTTCTTTTTCTTTCTTTTTGGCTCGATCTACGTGTGCCAGTCCACCCTTATCTTTAGCACTCGGCCAGGGGCCTGCGTCGAACATGCAAAGAAATTTCCGTGCCATCGGATCGAGTTACCAATTACCATTGACAATATCCCCGTCTTTATATAAACTGCAAGCTTTTTGCGGCATTTGCAATCATCCTCCGACCGAGATCTTCGTCTCCCTCCCATTCACCATACCTCCTTTCTTTCACGCCTCAAATCCATGAACGTTGGAGTGCTTGATCACGCTATCAGCGATGGGTGATCACGACATCGAATCCGGCGGGAGAGAGCAGTCAGCGAAGGACGACGGATCCAGGCCGTCCATTTTCAGCATAGACGCATTCACAGGATATGAACGAGATGATCGGCGCTGGTCCCACAGCCCAAAGCTGGTGATCGACAACATTGATCGCCAAAGCAGAACGCAATCTTCGTCGGAGGCGATAATCGCAATCGTTACCATGGGATCTACGATCGTCGTGGGCCTGATGGCCGTCAACTCCCCCGGCCACATGATTAACGGAGGCGATGATGGGACCACTTTCTTGGATCGCCATCCCTTGTTCTCCTGCTCCTTCCTTGTCATCGGCACCGCCACCTTCTACTTCATAGCCATAGGAGCCATGATCTGCCGCCTCCACCCCAACATCGCTCGAATGCTCAATCTCGCGGCTTTGCTTCTTGCAGTTCTGGCCGTGACCTTGCTGCTCTGGGCGTTTCTTCCCAAAACTCTGAGATGGGTTCCTTGGATCTTCTTCGCGATCACCATCTTAGCTGCCCTGCTAGTGCAGCTCTGTGAGTGGCTGTGGGCCACGCCAGTGGGATCAGCCAACAATCACATTTCGTGGGCTTGTCGATGGCGGGGTAATGGTGCTCATGGGCTTCCTATTTACACTACTACTCACAACCCCAATAATACCACCGTCATGCGCCGGAATTCTTCCTCTCATCACACACTGCTCACTTCGGGCTCCTCCTCTTCCAGACTTCGCCGTTCTCGTAGTTCTAGCTTATGATGGTGTCCGTCGAGAAGATGCCCAGGGAGGTGTTTCTACATGGAAATTTAAGATCGTTGCTAGGCACGTGGCTACTGCCACTGGGGATCTTTTCTTGATGAAGAACTAGTTCAATGCTAGCTAGTTGATGTGACTTGTAAGTACCGTGTACTAGCCAGGTTAGTTTAGGATATGTCTCTGTTCCATCCATTCATAATAGCGCCAACAGCACCTATATTCATATTATTTTTATCTATATTATTATCATTCATCATATTCATATTTAATAAATTTTCTTTTCTGTATAACATGTTTTTTTGGTTCCCAACCCCCCCCCCTTGATTCTGATTGATGACGAAAATGCTTCTGTTGTGAATGGAGCATTGATTTAATGGTCGGATCTCAGTTCCATCCATTCATATATGGCTCAAACAGAGTGCGCGCGCGCGCGCACACACATATATGCATTTCATTCTTATCCATTTTATTAAAAATCGAACCGGTTTAAACCTTGACATCAGCATAATATAAGTATAATCGACAAATTTAAAATATATAAATAATCAAAAAGCTTAAATAGTATATTATAAAATGCATATTTAAATTAGTTAGAATAAGAAGTTTTTATATTTAATTTATTTTTTAAATTTAAAAGTTGAATCAAAATGATTATTAAAATAGATAGCTTGAATACAACGTGCCAAGAGACCCAGAATGAAGCTGACTCCAGGGCCTATGGTCGCGGCCCGAAAGTAGGACTTGGTACAACACTTGTAGCCTTAACCTTCTTTGCATACTCAACCCACTCATAGACTATCACTGCTAACGAAATCAAGATGGTGGCTCCAAAGAAAATCCATGGGACCCAACTGAAGCTGAGCGGAAGCAATGCCCACAACAGGACCGTGACCCCAAGGACTACACACACGAAGGCTATGATGTTAAGGACCTTAGCCACCACAGGCATCACTGGCCGTATGATCATCGCAATCACGGCCACATAGAATGTGACCAATACCACCACTAGGAAGAAGCTGAACGACGTCGGCCGACCGCTGAAGAGGTTGGCCGGATTAAGATTGCCTTCGCCGTTGACGGTGTAATTTACACTCAGAAGGCCCACCACTATGGTGAATGCCATCACGATGATAACCTTGGCCCATGGCTGAGCAGCACCAGGTTCTTGATGATTCCTGGCTGGGCTAAGTTGCGTCTCGTTGTGATCCTGGCCCAATTCGAGGACAAAATCAGTCACCGATGGGCTGCTCATCTCTCTTAGGAAGCCCGACATAGACGGGCTGCGAACGAAGTCCGTGACGGATGGACTTGAAGAGGTCCTGAAAGGAAGGCCCACATGGATTTCTTCTCCCGTACGATGGACCTCGTCTGCGGATCCGAACGATGCGAAAGATCGCACAGAGCCCTGAAAGCATTAGCAAGTGGACCATGTAAAAGATTGAAGTAAGTAGATTATTGCCCCCACTTCTATATATATATATATATATATAGGATTATATTCCTGTGCAGCATCGCTGTAATGGGCCCCACATGATCATGAAATCATGATCTACTCCACCCATTGTATTTAGAATAATGTATTCTATTACTATACCAATTTTCATCCCAATCAGATATGTATATGGGCCCCGTCTGAAAATGGTACAAATCCAACGTAATAAAATAGTTTGATGAAAATAACAACTTTAAAGTATCTTATTGGGATAAAAATTGGTATGGTAATAGAATACATTATTCTAAATACAATGAGTGGAGTAGATCATGATTTCATGATCATGTGGGACTCATTTTGGGGCCACTGTACCGCTGTTCCGGTGCAGTGACGCTGCACCGGAACAGCTCTCATATATATATAACGGGTCAAAAGAAGTCATTTTGTGCCATCAATTCTATTTTTAATATTTGACAATTGACGTAAAATTTAATTAATTCAATGTATTTAGATCACTTATTTAGATAGGAAACTAAGCTTTATCTAAATCAAGTATATGCATAGATTATATTTGCTCGAAAAATAGATATATTTATATGTAAATTAGGAAGAACACTTAGATCTATTTACATATGTATTTGAATGTAATAATGTTTTATAAAATTATTTATCTACATAGCAGTGACATTTTATAGGTTGAAAATACTAAATTTTTAAGCATTAAATTATTTTATTATATTGATTTTATATATTTATAAATCAGGCCTATATACAATGATACTAAATAAATGAAAATTTTTTTATGATAATATAAATAATGCTAAATACAATAATAGATAGAGCGGATTCTTCATTGATTATCAAAAAAAAATTAAAAATGAAAAAGATTATATTGAAGAGTTTCGTAGAAGCAAGTCTATCAAACAAACAGCAGGAAAGTATTAGTAGACATTCAGAATAAATGTCGGTTAAAAAACGAGATCGATAGATAAGAAATCAGTAACTTTAATTTAGTAATTATAAACATCACATTGCCTATGTATGGTGTGGACACGAGAATATAATAATATTGGAAGCATGTGAAGTCGGGACCCATTGACTGAAGCGGTGGTTGACAAGTCAAGGTGGGCTAGTGTCAATGGAGAAATGACAACTGCAACAATGGTAGGATGCCGGATATCCCCAAATTGACTTCATCGATCCCATCGCGTTGAGCTCAGGCTCCGGACTAGAGCGGAATTATAGAAGAATTTAGAAAAGCAAGATTAAAAACCAAGTAAAAAAAACAAAAAAAACACTGACCCAGATGAATTCACAGAAGAGAAATTAGTTGGTCCTTATGTATTTCTTGTTTTTCCAGCTTTCATCGTAGCCAAGCTAAGAAGGGAGGAAATATTGGCTGAAGCATTACTTGTGAAATAATATAAAAATGGGATGAGCGTGGATCTGACAAGCAAGCGAACCTTCAGATTAAATAAAAGCTGAGAGCAGAATTCTCATGCGTTTTGTCTGAATTTGATGTGCAGGGCAACGTGGTAAGAGTGCGAATTCTGGTGGCGGAAATGTTTAAAAAAGCAAGACAAAAGAAAAGAAAGAAGCACGAATACCTTTGGGGAGAGAGAAATGGGCTGAGGAAGAGGATCGCCCATGTCTGACCGGAAACAAGAGATTATTTCGCTTCTCGAGTTTCGGCCTTTCTTTCTTTTATATGGGAAGTTTTTGGCCTTTCTTAAATGGTGGTGTTTTCATCCACCGTCCACATTCCACGCGGCAGCTTGTGCGTAACTCGCTATATGATATATGTGATGGTGTCTGAAATGCCGCCGTTTCGGAATTCTCAGCCAGTGGCCGACTTTTATTTCTTATGGGTGCTGGTACATGGGTCTACCTGTGCAATCCTCCAAGAGTGATGCAAATTTTACATAATTTTCTATTTTATTATCTTTTGAATAATCGTTTTATATTCTGCTACATCACATCCAAAAGAATTATATTTTCGTTATGATTGTACTGACAATTTTCACCCATAAAACTTATAAAATTATTGAATAGAAAAAAATTTGGGACATATTTAGCAAAATTAAAAACTTTTTACCCCAAAATTTTTCAATCTACATGTAACTATTCTAATTTTTTAATTATTTCTTTATATTTTTCTATATAATTATTCCACTTTCAATTATTTTTGTATAAGCACTCATATAACCAACCTATCTATTTTAACTTAATTTTTTTTACTTTTCATCATTAACCTAATCATATTACTTTTTTTATAATTCAAAAATTTTTACAATGAAAACTTTTTATCTAAAAATTTCATCATTTTATAAACACGTCTAGTGTAAAACTTTTTAAAATAAGAAATGCTGTGTGATATGATTGAGGTAATAATAAAGAGATGACAAAATAAAATTAAAATAGATAATATAGATAATTATGAACAAATAATTTAAGAGTAGAGCAATTGTATACAAAAATACGAAGAAATAATTAGAAAATAAAATAATCATGAAAAGTTAAAAGTTGTAGATTGATAAGTTCATAAAAATTACAAACACTCCTTTTATCTCCTTCTATTTCGTAATTTACATTTCTTAGGATCGAAAAAGCGGAAAGATTGGAAATGAAACAGAGAAGATTTCTTTGTGCAAGCGATTGGGTGGGTCTGGGTCTAGTCGAAGATGCCCACCAGCCCCACATCCACCTCCAACTCTCCATCTGTCAATTGCCGTCTTAAACATTAGAAATTTTTTCCTTAAAAACTTTTTGAAAAAAGTCACCTGCGGCTAGCGCAGGTGGCAGGGGTGTTGGGCTCCTTAGCGCAGGTCGTGGGTTCGAATCCCATGTTGGAATTTCGGCCCAGAAAAATGGTGTGGGAGCTGTGGTCTCCCTTTGTGGTGGGGTGGGAGCTGTTGTCTCCCTTGGGCTGGATGGAAGCTGTTCTTCCTAATTCTTTAGTGGAGCTGTGTCTCCAGATTTCTTTGGAGGAGTTATGTATCTCCTTGTTTGTAAGAATGTCTCAGAACTACAATGTAATATGTGTTGAGATGTATGTAAATATAAACCATAAAAAAAAAACTTTTTGAAAAAATATATATATTTACGTTGGTTGGCCCCTCGAAAAATAATATTGCACTCACAATAGCAAATTGTCTTCCATCAGCAAAGGTCCTGCTTCGCCGCTGCGTAGACTAGAATAATATTGGTTCAACTTCGGGTGAGATTTGACAAGCATTGCGTCCAAAAGCATACCACTACGCTTTCAGGGAAGAAATTGGTTTGACGTCTATCAATGTAATCATGTAAAGTGGCATTTGAACCATTCATCTACTCAAGTGGGATGGGGAATACAGAGAATTCAGGATGCAAAGAGATGCTTGAGAGATTCTCCGCCCTACGTGATTTGATTTTCTCATCAGAAGAAATCTAGAGAGGGATGCTGGAGTCCCCTCCATTTGGCCGTCATCCATCCAAAGTTGCATGTTTTGGTGCAGAGAATTGGCGTGGGGAGGGGGATTGCAGAAAGTTGACAGTCTGCACATGCGTGAAAACATCCAGTAGGATACGCATTGGCTGTTGCCAAGTTGCACACTTCCATGTATCCTTATCTTTATGACTGATGATTGATGCGAGTTGCGTTCATCTTATCTAGCAACGTTTATTTATCTTCAATATCTGATCCAAATAAAAAATGTTCATACCTCCTTTCTCACAAGATACATTTATATGTAAATTATGAAAAATTACCAACTTACGAATACATTAAAATATAATATATATATTTTTAAAAGTATAATAATATTTGTCATGTATAAGGTGTTAGGATAAGAGGATACAACGTTCCAAGTTAGATAGGGACACTGGCTTTATTGTCTTCTTTCTATGATATACTTCCAACTAGGGGTGTTAACAGATCGCGTTAGACGGGTTGGAGCCTAATTCTAATCCTAATCTTTAACTCATTTAAAATATCTCAACCATTATCCATTTAGTAACCCATTTAAAAAATCTCAACCCTAATCCATTTACAACTCATTTAATAAATGAGTTGGTGGGTTTTAACGGGTTGTATATCAAAGAACCTGAAAACCTAAACTCTAGTAGATGATCATTTCGCAAGGAGAGACGAGAGAGTGTTTTCGGCGTAGGGAAAATAGAAATAGGGTAATAACGGAAAAATAGAATTAGGGCAGTAGTGAAAAAATAAAAATTAGGTGACTTGAGGAAGACTTAAAGAGGTAAAATAACTAAGAAGTTTACATGTATATATATATAACTTTAATAAGTTAAGCGAGTTAAATTAATTGAACAAATTAAACAGTCGAACAGGTTATATGAGTTAAATGAGTTACTAAATGTGTGTGACGAGTTATAAAATTTCAACCATAATCCATTTATTTAATTAAATAGTTAAATGAGTTGGCGGATCATAACCAATTTATTCAAAAATCCCAACCCAGACCCATTTATAAACGGGTTGGACGAGCGGGTTAATGAGTTGACCATGACCATTAACACCCTTACTTCCAACATACATTTGGTCATCCAAGGTAGGTGGCCCAATAAAAAATACAATAATATTTTTATATAATCATTTATTCATACATTAATAATATTTTAGACGTTTTAGTTGTCAAAAATACAACTTTAAAATTTATGTTTAGCACTAAACCCATTGATTTTACACTTTTTATACATGAGATAATGCATAATAATATTGGACAAATTATGAGATTTCAAAATAATATAAATAAATAAATGGAGCAAATTTAACATTAATTGTGAAAAATAATGAAGCTACTTAGAAGAGAGTTTCATTGAAGATGAACTATTCTCTACTTGCTTCATCACCGGCTTATCAGCTAGTGATTACTATCGTAAAATTAAATTAATCTATTAAAATATTTATCTTTTAATAGTTAGTAATTTATATGGTAACTTATATTGTTACCTGTTAATAGTTTTGTAACTCATTTAAGTTCCAGTTAAACTCCACTTCTGCGTAATTTTATTTTTCTACTTTAATAATTAATAGAAAATCCACCTCATTCAATATTGTTTTAGACGTTATTTATATTGTAATGCAAAACTCATCATTCGTATAATATTATTGTAGAGAACTCCCATCTATAAATGTATAAGATAATTTAATAAAATAATTTAAGGCTAAATATTAATTTTAAAATTATATTTTTAATGTCTAAATTATGTAAAATATTATTACTATAAGAAAAAAATGATCTTATAAAGCATTCTTATGTTTAGTGTATGAGTAAATGAATATCTTTGATTGAGATGAAATTTAATATTTTAGCTAAATAAATAATGCAAAATAATATAGATGGAATATAATAAAGTCGTAAAAATGTCTCTCCATAAATTAATGCTGATCAAGTATTCTACGGACATTTCCACGTAATCCACCAGCGTGTCACACCATAAAGTTCCCATGGAAGTTTCCTTGATATAATACTCATTTTTTTTTTGCTATTTTGGATTATTATTTTTAGTCTAGTATCAAATTTTGTGCACTGTCGGGGGTTCTCATTGAGAAAATTAAAGCTTTGCTTTCCATAGCTTCCTACATATCAGTTCATCATGTATTAAGGCAGGGAAATACTGTTGCCCATGCCTTAGCCGATTTAATGTCTTTTTCTGTTTTGGATCATCAAATTTGGTGAGGTAATCCCCCCAAGGTATATTGAAAAAAATTTGTACAAATAATTTTTTTGAGAATGAAATCATGGATCACTCAATTCCGCTACCCTTCCACATTGAAAGGGGATCGGGATAGGGTCGTTCCCGTTCATAAAAAGAAAATAAAAAAATATCCGTGTAGCTTGAATGCGAATCCGCGGAAGGTCCCACGCGATAACTGGAAATGCTTGAAGGCGAAGCATCTCCCGGTCTGAAGAAAAGCATCCTCAGTGGAATTTTCGCAGCGGAGAGAGTGCTGCGTATCAACTATCAAAGTGTGGGACAAAGCCCGAGTACCGCTAGTCTCGGCCGTCGATTCTCTTCCGGCGATGGTCATGTGACACATGACTGGGGCACGTGCGAGTGCATGGGGACAGACCGCAGTTGGCACTCGTGTGGAAGAAGTAAACCTCTGTAGACTTAAAGGCGAGCGTGAGAGCTAACAGCTTAAAACCGCCAGCCTCGGCAATTTCCTGGCTTTTCTTCGAATGGCGGGGGTTGCTGCCGCAAGCGCAGATCTTCTCTTCTTCCTTCCTCATCCCGAGGAGGAAGAGGAAGATGTCATCGACGATGTAATCACGGCCGTCGATCCCCTCCCTTTTTGGCCCACCGACTTCGATCAAGACGAGATCTACGGTCCCGATCCATTCTCTCCGGATTTCCATGATTTCCCGCCCTCCCAACCCTCCCTCACCGTTCCCATTCTAATCTCCGACTCTAGCGACGACGAAGACGGCGGCGTTGGCGGTCGTGAATTCCGGGAATCCGCCTCCGATTCGGATTTTTTCGATAGCGCGGAGGTGGACGAGGAGGAGGATCAGGTGAGCCTCGTCTTCGATCTGTTCGATCGGTGCCCGCAACAGATCGAAGATGCTGATCGTGAATCTGTCGTGAATCCGTTTGCGGAAATGATTGACGGTGCAGATGTCATGGTTGGCGATGATGATTTAGGGGAAGGGTTTTTCGTCGGTCGTTGGAGTTCGGATTCCGATCCCGGAGGGTCTTCTGGTGTTGTTGCGGTGGAGGCGGACGGCCTGCGGGTCGTGGGGATTGAATCGGATACAGATTCCGAAGGTTGCCCTGTGGCCGGGGCCAATTGGAATTCTGACGCGGCAGATGCGCCGACGTTTCCCCTCTGCTGGGACTGTCTCCGCTTAGAGGATCGGCGTGAGACCGTGGAAGATTTCGAGTGGGAAGAAGTGGATGAGGGAGCCGTATATGAGAGGGATCCTCTTAGCATGGTGATCGATCCCGATCTGGATGCCCGGTCCGACTTATCTGGGGCACACTCTGATCATGACGCAGCGCACAATCTTGATTGGGAAGTCCTTCTGGCTGTCAACCGCTTGGAAAGGACAGCCATCGTCGAGCATGACGTGGAATCGTATCTGGGCCGTGACGATGAGTACATCTACACCACCGAGTATGAAGTGCTCTTCGGTCAGTTTGCCGAGGCCGACAATCCGTTGAAGGGCAGTCCTCCAGCTGCGAAATCCGTCGTCGAGAAACTGCCATCGGTAGTCCTGACGAAAGAGGATGTGGAGAAAAACAATGCCATGTGTGCGGTTTGTAAGGATGGGATCTCGCTGGAGGAGCAGGTGAAGCGCTTGCCTTGCTCGCATCATTATCACGGCGAGTGCATCTTGCCTTGGCTGAACGTTAGGAATACTTGCCCAGTTTGTCGGCACGAATTGCCCACAGATGACCCTGATTACGAACGGTGGAGGGCGGAGCGGGAAGTCCACGGTGGCGATGGGGATTCCCGGGCCAGGTATGAATTTGAAATGTTTTCTGAACTGTAGATAAGTTCTGAACCTAGTTGGGATAATGGTGGTTTTCTGTTAATCTGTTAGTGAGATTGGGGAGCTGTAATATTAGGAGTTTTGTTCAATATCAAATCATTCATGGGTAATTGCTGTTTTGTATTTCCATCAATCTTTCGATATTCAATTTGGCATGATATGTTGTGGTCTTGTGGGTTGTTCTTACTACGCTACCAGTGGATGCCTTTTCTTGAGCCCAGTTGTCCATTGATGTTTACTTCAATGAAAAAATTGGTATATGGTCTATGGCGGTAATGTGTTACATATGACACACGATTGGAGATTGTCACCATGAATTTCAGATGAACCAACATCACATTGACTGAACCACAGAATTCATATATGATCATGGTGTGCAACATGCAACAGGAGGTTTTCACCATGATATTTGTGTCCATTGACTGATTTATTTGGTTGATTTTTTTTAAGACTAGCAAAATTTATGTTAGCTTAATCACACGGATCTTCATTTAACTCTGCTGGCAAATATAGGATTTGTGGCTTTGCTAATCATACTTTATGATAACAGGTAGAGATTTGTATTGTCTCTGATTTTGTTGTTCTTTTGGCTGTTTGGATCAGTGGCTCCGTCTCTGGAGTATTCTTACAGAAATTGGGACTTGAAAGTTGAAACTACACCACCTGCAATCTAACATAATGTGCTGCCAGCAACTTGCCCAGTTTTAAATAACCTTCACATTCTTGATTTAGTACTTTCTTGTGCTAATTTCTTACTATTTTTATTATTGCATATCATTGGACCAAACTACCGAGTTAGTAAGAAATATGATTACAATTCTTGCTGTAGGCCTTCACAGCATGTTGGCCGACACTAAATAACTTTTTTAAGCATTACTAAATGGTTGAGCGAATAGGTTGGGTTATATTTGTAACGTTTCTGCCTGTATAAGCATGACGTCCGAACCCCGAAGGTGTCTCCAAAATTATCTTTTATTCAAAATTTACTATGTCACTTTTCTTTTCACTTGTTTCGTGCAATTATTTTGCAAGATTTTTTTTTTTAGTACAATTTCCAACTATGCAGAGTCAAATTTCTTAATTTCTTTTTTCTGTTCCCACAGAATCTGATTTTGTTAAAGGCAAAGCAGGAGTTCCTTTTTTTTTTTTTAGTTTTGTTTCGGGGTGTGTTTCTTGTGCTATTACATTTCTCCATATTTGACCATTTGATTTATATTATTTTGGTGTATTAAAAAATGCCTCACCAAGCACAATGCTTGCCTAGGCTGCAACTTCTTTTCTGGTTATCTTTAGGGCTTGTTTTGTAATGTAAAAGTTGTGGAAAGTGAGAATGGAATATTTTGAGAATTATGTAATTGATATGAAATAATAGGGATAAAGATGGAATAAATAAGGTAGTTGAAGTGTGGTAGGAAAGAGAAATGATTGAAAATAATTGAAATGTAAGGATAAAAGGGTAAAAATGTGAATCCGCAATCCCATGGGTTCTCATTCCACATTTTCGATATATGTTAACAAACATAACCTTAATCTCCAGTTCTCATTCTACCTTGGCTTATGGGTTAGAGTTTGATAAATATGTGGAAAATTAGTTATCAATTACCAAAGTTGATTGTATTATGAAAGTATGAAGTGTGCATCTAGACTGTATTAATTTAATTTTGTAGTTCGAACTTCTTTGCCAAGAAATCAAGAAGTGAGATTTAACCAGAGATTATAGTGTGTTTATTTCTTCTGATTTTGAACACAATGCTTTTCAAATTAGAACTTTTCATTCTAAATTTTTTACTCTTCACAACTATTTTATTTTTTAATTATTTCTACACAATTACTCATATATCTAATTAATCTGTTTTAACTTTATTGCCTTTATTCATCATCATTATTCTTACCATATAATATTATTCTCTTCCATTTAAAAATTTTTTATATTAAAATTTCACTTTCCAAACACATGTTCTGGTTAATGGTGGGTATTGGGATCATGTTTGCCGAGTTCTGTAAGGACTGAGGAGGGGTGAATGCAAATGTTTTTTTCCCTAGACGCATCCTGGCGTCTCTCTGATTCCATTTCAGTCCCTTGTCACTCAGTCCACCTGCGTGGTTGTTAAGGCTACTTCCTACTTGCGAGGTAACTTAAAACCGCTCCTGACTACTACCAATGACATCCTTTAATTTCCTTCTAAGACTCAACTCTCGCTGCAAAACAACGAATTGGGAAAGGGCAAAAATAGGCGATAGAAAGGTCACCGGGAACCGAATATGTAAACATCAAGCAGCTTTGTCTAGCTTGTCTTAAAATGGAGAGCAGAGATGCATATCTGCAACTAAAAGCAGGGATGAAGGTGGATCAGCAGGGTTCTTGCGGAGGTTGGTGATACGCGGAAACGATGGAAGGAGCAGGGTGTTGCTCTTTTGAGGCATGAGACATGAGCAGGTGTTGTGCGAAGATGAAGATTTATGAATATTGGAAAAGCATCAGTTTTAATTATAAAAGACTAAATCGTGGTATCGCATATATTCACGTGCATAACAATATTGGCGAATTCAACATATACCCATGGACTTTGCTCTTTATTTCACTTATACACGAACTTTAAAAAATTTCTTTCATATTTGCGTATCATTGCTTAAAATTTTGCTCGCACCATGCTGTGCGCCTCTGTCAGTCACCTTTAACCATATTTCAAAATTCTATAACTGATCTGCAATCCAAACCATATTTGCGTATCACGGGTGTTGGCTTAGGTCCACCATCTTCCTCAGTTGATCCATGGAAGATGACGGCCACAGAAGCACGCGGTCACCGATCTCTATTCTAGCAGCGATTTTAATAGTTCGGCTGCTTTCCTCTATTTCGGCAGAAAACTCATTGATGTACACCATCTCCTATTGTCGGAAAACTAGTGATGGAATGAATGATTTTGGTGATTTTCTATCTGCTGGTGAAGTTCTAAATTGGTCATCCTCTCCAGTGAATTCTAAATGCGTTGTTGATCTTTGTCATTTCCGGTGACAAATTGCAGCCATGGCAGGCAATTTTACTACATCTGACGATCTCCAAAAAACTATATCATGGCTAGATGCTGCAAAGAGGAGCGCCCTTAATTGGATTTAGAGAGTTGGGTGAAGGAAGAATAAACTTTCGAAGAGGGGAAGAGGGCATGCAAGAGACAGAGAGACAACTGAAAACTACTAAAATTTATATATAAAATGGAAGATTTGATTCATAAAATGGGTTTTGTTAATTTGAATGGAGGAATGCAAGAGTCTCGCTCCAAAAAAAGGATTTTAACGAGCATGTGAGAAAGAATTAGAAAGGAGTTTTGGTTTAATAGCAGAGAACAATGGTGAGAAAAAAGCTTGAATTTGGATTTTGGCAGGCGAGAGAAGATGAAAATGGGTAGTGGAGTTGGAGCTTTGGACTAGTGACGCTAGCCTTTGGATTCATGTCCAAAAAATTGGTGGGTGACGAATTATTTTTGAAGACGGCAGACTTTTATGGATGCAACAGGGGTGTGGATGGCCACAGATTTGATGAAAATGATTGCCAACACCGCAGGTTGTTTGCTGATGAAGATGATGGAGATGCCAAATCTATTGAAGAGTCGTTGGAGATTGTTGCCGCCAGTCAGTGGCGTTGGATCAGAGGTGCTATGGCTGTCATCAGTTTGTGAATGACGGATCACAACACTTTGGTGCTCTTGCGGTTCACGCCAATTGATGATGCAGCCGATGGTGCCATGGCGTCGATGGATTTCGATCCTGTGCACGCGGGTGCACTTAAGTCATTTTAACTTATTGTTTATATTTTTTTTTGAATTTTTTTTATATAAGTGTTAATCCAAGTGTATTTTAAATTACCTAAAATTTTACTGATTTTCAAAAATTAAAAATAAATATCTAAAATACTCTAAAAATGGTAAAAATTGATACATATGTTAAATATATTTAGATTAACACTTGTATAAAAAAATAAAAAAAAATAGGTTAATGCACCTCTGTGCACAGGATCGGGATCTGGCGTCGATGGGGAGGCGAGGGCATTAATGTCATTTTAATTTCAATTTTTTTTTTTCAATTTGGTCATTTAAAAATATTTGACCCTACAAATTGACGACATGAGTATAAGTGGGATTTTTGGGTAGACTTGGAAGTTTACCAATAGAAGTGAAATTAAGTGTAAAATTTGTGAACATAGGTAATATTTGCCCAAACAATATTGTAAAACCGAATATGAATTATATTTATTTGAAAAAAATGATTATAGCAACCAATAGAGGTGGTTCCGGAGGTACGTTGCGTTGTTAATTATTGAGAAATGGAAGCCTACCGCAAGTATGTCTCCTCTAAGAAAAGTTGAAAATTCGAGGCAATTAATTGAAAGGGTTGTAAAACTCATGGCAACGCTCCCAGAACAATTGTCGAGATCCCACCCATCCCAACGTGTACTCCCTGGAACCGTGTCCGTGGAAATGCTCCATATCGCACTCTCTTCTGACTGGGAAAATGTGCATGAAATCCTACCAGCGTCGGTGGTTAGGACTTGGGAGGAGCTAGAGAAGAGTGCATTGCTGAGCCTTTACCTGGGGACGTAATAGAATTCGGGGAGAGTTAGGCCTAGTGCAGTATTCCTGCAATGCAATGTCGACTTCATTCTTGGAGAGGGTTCCGCGAAAAGGTTATTTGTGTGGGCTTAAATTCAAAACATGGGACGGCTGAAAGGGAGTGAGCGCCTGTGTGCTTCGCAAAGTCATGGGCATAACCAGGTTGGGTTATATGTGTTTGGAAACTAAGCTTAGCCCAAACCCATTTTAAAATTTCATAATAAAAAAACCATTTTAAAAACCTCATTCTAGTCAGGAAACAATCCATTTATAAAAATCTTAACTCCAGTCTCAATAGATTTGATATAAATGGATCGGGTTATGAGTTGCCAGCACGTTGTTGAAACGGGTTGGTATGAGTTGAATCGCAAAAGTACAAAATGATGAATTATTTAAAATATAATCATCAACAATCAAATAAGAATCCTATGCTAATGATTTGAATTTAAAAGAATAATTTTTACGTTTATTTTCAACTAGAAAGTTGATTCCGTTTTCAATATGATTACATAAATAACTTGTAAAATAAGTATTAAGAAAATGTTAACTCTTTTGCCTTACAGGTTGTAAACAAATCGTAAAGGTAGGTGGTTTGAATAGGTTAGATTATTGGATTGACAGTTGGACAAGTTAAAATCATGACCTTCTTATTTATTTAAAGGTAATAATCTTGTAAGCCCGAGTTGAAAAGTATTTTTCTTTAAAAAAAAATTCATCAAAAATTTTCAGTTGTACTTAACTCAGAAACCAAATCAATAGTTGGATGCGTGGATAATATTTTTATTTTCAAAAAATTAACATTGGGGTTGATAACGACTGAAATACCTCCCAAAATCCTGATTCTTGAAAATAAAAAATTATATATATATATATATATCCAAAAATTGTAAAATTTAATATATAAGTTAAATACACTAGAAAAATATTTGCATGAAAAATTAAAAAAAAAAACACATTTTAGCTTAGACTAAAATAAGCTTATGTTGTCAACATAGGTATAGTTCGGTTGATAACAGTACTGGCTTGTGCTTAGTTGGTAGGGGTTTTAATCCTCACTAGGAGCATTGTATCTCCTATTTTGAGGAATTTTAGTCTCTTTTCTTGATGATATATATCGTTAGTACTCATTAGTAGAGGAAATATATAAAAATTATAAAGAAATTTGGGCTTGAATTGTAATAAAATATAAGTGATATTGTAAAAAAAATTATTAAAAAAAGCTTATGTTAGCTTGGGCTAACAACAATATAACCTTTTATTTAAAGGGTTCAGGTTAAATGCACTCGGGTATACTTAGCCTTACTGCACTCGGGTGTATTTAATTCATTTTTAATTTTTTTTTGAAATTTCTTATAAAATTATTAATCTAAGACAATTTTACATGTACATCAAGTTTTATTATTTTTGAAGATGTGTAGATATTTTTTATTTTTCACTAAAATATCATTGTTTTTAAAAAATATAAAAATATATTTAAAAATTTTCAAAATAATAAAACTTGATACACATATTAAATATACTTAGATTAACAATCGTATAAAAATTTTAGAAAAATAAAAAAATGGGTTTAAACACGGGTGCCCAGTGTCATGCTCCTTATTTATGGGTTAGGACTTTATCCCGAAGGAAATGGGTCTTGATGGGCCACTATTATTTAAAAATGAGTGCTTAACATCTTTCTGAGCAGTGGGTTTAAGATACTTATCGACTTTGCAGCATCGGCTATTGTTCCTTTTCTTACTTGAGTACTTGCTAACACAACATTATATTCTTAAATCGAATAAGTTTAATATTTTCTTAGAAAAAATGATATATATGACTCCAATTCGAGTTTCTAGTTCACAAAGGATCTACGGCCTCTAAGTTCCCGGCAGAAGCAAGTCTCACAGGCGACGTTATCGCCTGCCCTGCTCTCCCTGCTCCCGGGAGCTTATACCCATTTTTTTTTATTTTTTTATGAAAATTTCTCCTAAACAGTGTTAATCTTACTTAAAATGCCACTGATTTTCAAAAATAAAAAAATCTAAAATACTCCAAAAATGGTAAAAACTTATACACATGTTAAATACACCAGGATTAACATTTTTATAAAAACAATTCAAAAAAAATAAAAAAATGAGTATAAGCTCCCGGCAGCAGGCGATAATGTCCCGTCTCACTGGTCACGCATTCACATTAATCTCGAACTAGGAAAGAAATTATCATTTCTTAATTAGTTCACAATACAAGAATGAATCATATAAAAATAATAACTAGAACCAATTAATGTCTTATGTTATCTTTCTCCCATCTTAAGCAACATCATGCATAATTCTAGTACACAACTTCACATCATCACACGGATGGATTATGAAACTATACGATGGTTTTTTTCTTAGCTAAGTAACAATATCATACATTTTATATTTTTAATATATTTTAAATTTTTTCTTCACTTTTATGTGAGTCCTTGTATTTAGCTCATATATCAAATTTTAATATTTTTGAATTTATTTATAAAATTTTAAAAATAAGAAATTTTCACTCATCTCACACTCTCCTGTACATGAGAAATGATAAAAATTTTCATTTTAAAATTTCGAAAAAATATAGATAAATCTAAAAATGATAAATTTTAATTTTTTTCTAAATGCACGTAGGCTTTTTTTAAAATTTTTTTATTTTTTTATTTTGCCAGAGCAGCAACCGCTCAATGGCAACTGCAGGAGACGGGACTTGAAGCCCGGTCGGTGGGCACGAAGCCCCCATGCGAAACCAACCGCCCTATGGGCAGGTTCGCCACGCGGGCTTACTTAAAATTGGAGAGAAAACTAAAAAAATAAATAAATTATTAAAATATAAAATATATAAAGTTGTTACTTAGCTAAGCATAAGCCATTGCATAATATCATGATCCAAGACCATAACTTTAGTAGCTTATTATCATATCCAAATATATTCTCTTGAAAATATTTTTTTGCAAGACACGTTTAGCTAAATATAAAACTTTTTAACCTAAAGTTTTTTATTTATCTATTTTTTAATTATTTATTCATATCTTCTTATACAATTACTTTACTTTTCAATTAGTTATACGCAACTACTAATACAACTAATTATCTATTTTAACTTTATTTTCTTTACTTCTCATCATTATCACTATTATATCACATCATTTTTTCATATTTTAAAAATCTTTGCGCAAAATTTTTTTTATCCAGAAGTTTTATTGTTTTCCACTAATAATGATTTCTTACTTAGTTTTTTTTAAGCGAGCAATTAATTAATCAAGGTTAATATATGCAATCCTAATTTCCTATCTATCTTGAGCAACGAAAAAGGATGTCGATTCGGTTTTCTTTTTTTCCCTGTGTGTTCTAGTTCATGGATGTTTATTTCTATCAACTTACACTAATAATCTTATGTGTATTAAAATTTTTAATGATTACTTTTAAATTTTTTTCTAAAGTAAATTCTTTTTCTTCTTCTTCTTTTTTTTTATAAAGAAAGTAAATGCTTTTTCGTCATTATCAATTTTGTCTTCAATTGCTAGTTTTTTTCATTTTCTTTGTTTTCTCTCTGGTTTTTTTTTTTTTTTCCTTCCGCCTGCGTCCTTATCTTAAGGAGGTAAACGTATTTCTAGTCCCTGTGAATTTCTTGAGAACTAAAGGAGATTTCACCTTATATTAAAAAAGAAAGAAAGGAAATTTCACCAACTTGAATGAATAATAGTATATTGAGTATAAGTTGGATGAAAGGAAAAAAAGTTAAAGAGAGAGAAAGAAAACGTAGATCAAATTTCAAATTTAATATTTCCCAGGGAAGAAAGTGGGTCACAAGAAAGAATGCCAAAAGTGGAGAGTACACAAGTCAGAAAGAGATGAGAAATGAAAACAAAGCTGTCCCCTTCACTAATGGGGAAGGCATTGGGGCCTCTTTAGTCTAAAAGGACAATCAAACCGGCACTCATTGTTCCAGGGGCAATCCCCCAAAAATAAAAACAAAAAAAAGGCACTCATTCTTCCCGGACCTCTTTAATTTGCATGGCCTCTCTCTCTCTCTCTCTAATATGTACTGGCCCTGATATTCTTTTAGGTGGGCCATTTTTATGTGGCTAGTATTTGAAGGATCCATTTTATTGTCACTGTACACTATTAATTTTATCCACTCAAATATAAATTTGAGTACAAGTGGCACGTTATCGACCAACATATCGGATATGTCACATTGGTATTTATGTTTGCATTGAGGACGAATGTGGTAGAATTGCATGCCTCTTGAAATTTGAAACCAAAATCATCTAATTCAGCTGGCCAAAATAGATATATCTCAGATGACAAGTTAGGCAGAACACGTTATGCTAAGTTTTGGATTGCCAGTTGCCTCTTTACGTTTCTTTCTTTAATTAGGCTTAATATTATTTTTTAGGTCATTACAAAGCTGGTGCTAGCAAATTAAACTCTACTCTCTCTCCCTTTCGTTTTTTTTTTAGTAAGCAGAGCCAATAGTTTAAAGTCGCGTCCGTACCGTATCTTAAGTGAGCTTGGTGATGTTATACCTTTTTCTAGTGAGATTACATCAAACAGGAAGTTTCTTGGATGCTGCCAAATGCAAGTGACACGGGCAATATTTTTTAAAAATATCGACAGCCATTACCCTATGCATATAATCACTCATGGGTATCCCAGTTTTGTTAATCATTAAATAAAATTAATTAACTCCCAAAGCCTAAGAAGTTCTAATGAGAATGGAACACTTGCCCCATTGGCCATATCCGCCTCTTAATGATCAAAGCCCAAGATAATAATCTTCATATAAATAAAAGCAGGCTTTTGTATATTAGTTAACTAAGCATCTATATATCCACGTACAACAAGCCTATCTTAATGGAATTTTTTAAAACTAATATATATATAGATAGAGAGAACCGATCCTGTGCAGTCGGACTGCACTGTAATTACGGTGCAGTCCGCTGTAAAATGGACCCCACACATATTAGATTATAATGAAACTTTATACACTCATTTATCCATATATAAATCATACTTTAGACAGTTTAGATATTGAAAAAACCACTTTAAACTCGATATTTACATTAAACTATTTTATTACGTTGATTTTGCACCATTTTAAGATAGGGACTACACACATGTTGGATTTGGATGAAAATTAGTATGCTAATAAAGTGAACAATTCTAAATACAATAGGTGGGGTTGATTTTCTATTTATGATCAAGTGGGGCCCACAGTGCATGGACTGCACCGTGCAGTTGCATGCACTGGATTATTTCCCATATATATATAGGAATATATTCTGGTGCAGTAGCCCAAAAATGGGCCCCACATGATCATAAAATCATGATCTACTCCACCAATTGTATTTAGAATAATGTATTCTATTACCATACCAATTTTCATCCAAATCAGATACTTTAAAGTTGTTATTTACATCAAACTATTTTATTACGTTGGATTTATACCATTTTCAGATGGGGGCCATATACATATCTGATTGGGATGAAAATAGGTATGGTAATAGAATACATTATTCTAAATACAATGGGTGGAGTAGATCATGATTTCATGATCATGTGGGGCCCATTTCAGTGATGCTGCACCGGAACATCGGTGCAGTGGGCCCCAAATGGGCCCCACATGATCATGAAATCATGATCTACTCCACCCATTGTATTTAGAATAATGTATTCTATTACCACACCAATTTTCATCCCAATCAGATATGTATATGGGCCCCATCTGAAAATGGTACAAATCCAACGTAATAAAATAGTTTGATGTAAATAACAACTTTAAAGTATCTGATTGGGATGAAAATTGGTATGGTAATAGAATACATTATTCTAAATACAATGGTGGAGTAGATCATGATTTCATGATCATGTGGAGCCCATTTTGGACCCACTGCACCGCTGTTCCGGTGCAGTGATGCTGCACCGGAACAACATCTATATATATATATATATATATATATTTGTGGTCATGATCTGCAGTTCGATTTCCGCAGCATAGTCCAGTACTCTTTTGGGTGCAAACCAGTGGATCAGCTTTTTAATTTTTCATATGATCAAAGTGCAATATAAGTATGGATTAAATAACATAATCTGGTTTTATCAAAAAATAATAATAACAACAACATAATCCAGCCATAAAAGAGTCATAAAAGATCTAAAAATTCATAAAATTAGAAATTTAACTAAGCTTCTTCTGGTCTACCTGATTAATTAATTACTAACTCTCCCCCAATTCTCCCCCCCCCCCCCCCCCCCCCCACACCCCAAACCCAACTTATTCCAAGCTGTGGTCATAATGATCGAAGATTTCTCCTGTAAACGTCATCTATCAGCTGCTTTCAAGTCATTCGCTAAACTATTAGTAACCTGATAAGGAATAAATCATTTATCTTCAAAAGACCACTTGCTAACCATCCACAACATATTCAACCGAGCTAGCAACAGTAATTAATCCAAAATCACTAATGCATAGTCTTACTCCCCAGATAAATACCATCACTTTCAATCACTGAGAAATTCGGCACTTCTGTAAGTATCAGAAGCAGCCAATCATCTTATGACATCTTCCCCCCTCACTCATATTGGCCTCATCAACTTGTACTTGTCAACAGGAATTAATATTAATAAATTTGATAATATTATTAACAATGCAACAGAGCCTGTTGGATGACATGATCGGCCTGCAGGGCAGCAGTAATTAATAATTGGGCCATCTCATAAGTGGAAGTAAGATGCAGTCATTATCAAAAACGAAGTTAGATCGTCATGTCCACAAGAATCGTGTGACACCCACCTATGAATATTGAATATGATCCGTGATTTATATATTTGGATACATGTATGTATGTAGATAGACATGATCAATCGGATAACAGAGTTTTCGAAAAGCTAAGCATTTTTTTAAGAATATAAACACACGTTTAATTTCCGATCGATCGAAGTCGATGAGGCAACAGCTGGAGCTGGGCATATATAGAAGTGGGGTAGTTTTCTTGCCTTTATCCGCCTGAAAATAGAGATTGGTCACGTTCCTTAGAAAAAATGGTTGAAAAGGGAGAGCAAGATGCGACTCCAACCTCGACTCAGTAGAGACTTTTTAGAAACGCACTCCGCACGCAGCAAGCAATGCCACAGCAATACCACCTACCTAAACTTCTTGAATATGCCTCTCACACTGCATGGTTGTAATGAATTCAACGGTAGATGCAGCTTTAATTTGTTTCAATGCTCTGGGTTTATTTCCTTCTCCATTACAACCACGATGGGATCGTGTACTATCTGTGCTTTAATTTGGTTCAATGCTCTTGGTTGATGTCAGGGTTATATTATTTAAGCACACCAGCAGACTTGGGTCATTCCTATAAAAACACACATATTTCATTCATGACGCATGATCTTTTCAGACCGGTCGGAAATCCGGTGATTTCCGACCGGTCCAAAAATTTATTTTTTTTTGAAAAATAATTTTATAAACTTGTTAATATAGTTATATTTATTTTATAAACCAAGTTTTATCATTTTTGGATATATCTATATATTTATTTTGGATTTTTAAAAACAGGGGTATTTAAGTCATTTTAAGAATATTTAAAATGACTTAAATACCCCTGTTTTTAAAAATCCAAAATAAATATATATACATATCTAAAAATGATAAAACTTGGTTTATAAATTAAATATAACTAGATTAACAAGTTTATAAAATTATTTTTCAAAAAAAATAAAAAAAAAATATTTTTGGACCGGTCGGAAATCACCGGTCTGAAAAGATCGGTCCTCTTTGAAAACCAATCTCAAAGAAAATCCAATGTTATTTAACTTTAAGGTTAAGAAGTTTTAGCATCCTCACCTTCAGAGTTTCGGCAAAATTGGAGTTTTCTTGCCACTTTTATAAAAAAAATTAATTTTAAACATACTCACTACATTCATCTTTAATTACTAAAAACCCACTAAATTTTAAAAATTTCAATTATATCACTAAGGCATGATTTAAAAGCATAGTTATTTATCATAAGAAATGTTGAGAATACCTCTTATAATTTGATAATAATAGTCTTTCAATTAGGACATACATCATGTAGTGTGATGGGAATCTATGAGACTTGAGAGAAAAAAGTAGAATGAGTTTTGACGGTCTAGATATGACAACAATAACAATAGACTATGGATCAATCAAGGGTATTCTAAAGTATTAAAATTATTAAACTTTTGTAATTGTCAAGTTAGGTATATTTGAAATTAATGGAATACTTAATGGATATATATAGGAATATGATCCAGTGCATACGATTGCATCGTGCAATCCATGCACTGTGGGCCCCACATGATCATGAATGGGAAATCCACCTCACCCATTATATTTAGAATTGTCCACTTTATCAGCATACTAATTTTCATGTAAATCTAACATGTGTGTGGTCCCTATATTAAAATGGTGCAAAATCAACATAATAAAATAGTTTAATATAAATATCAAGTTTAAAATGGTATTTTCAACATCTAAACCATCTAAAATATGATTTTTATATGAATAAATGATTGTATCAAGTTTCATTACAATCTAATATGTGTGGGGTCGATTTTACAATGCAATCCATCTGCACAGGAATAGATCCTATATATATGAAAGTTTCTAACTTAATGGGTAAATTTGTTATTAAGGAAAAATGTAATAGGTATATTTGAAATTTATCCTTTATAAAATTTACATTTATACGTACAAAATTTGTTTAAAATTGTAGTACTTACAAAGTGTAAATTCTTCTTAAAAATGACAAAAATAAACTCATAAACAATTAAATGAAAAATATAACAAGATGTCTTTAAAATATTAAAAAATTGTGTTTTACATAAGGAATATTTGTAAAAAATAATTTGCACTTTAAAGGTATTTTTGTATTTAATAAGTAAAAAAAATGCAAGAATATGCTTTTAAAATATTAAAAAATTGTTTTTAATGTGAGAAATATTTTTAAAAATAAATTTCTTTAGTATTTCAAAGACAATTTCTTGTATTTTTCATTTTCAAAAAAGTTTAAGGTTGTAGGTACGTTTACAAGTTCAGGAAATCTCATAGGTATGGATGTAGATTCTACAGTAGCCGTGATATGCCTGATCTTGTCAACTGTAAAATTACTTACAATATCGCGGTGCCGCAAAATTAAAATTTCCCCGTGAAAGTTTTAGTTTTGGAATAGTAGCCCACTAAGAACCTCTCCAGAAGGAATCAAAGGGATAGGATGGAATAAAAATGTAATAATGTGTGTTAAAATATGAAATACTATATTAAAAATATAAAAAAATTGTAGTGAAAATTAAAAAATCTGTCTTGATAATGAAAATTCTCATCCTACACATATCTCATTCAAGCCCTCATGTTTTGACAACAAAAATAAATCCAATTCACATGTCTAAAGCAAGATGGTCTCAGGTGTCAACATAATGGAAAGATTTCCGCAATAACTTCAACAACTAAAATATATTTATTGCTTATGTCACCTGACGGAAAAAAGTTAAGAAATGTATGGATATAAACAGAAATTCTTCTATGCTAGACACTGAACCCTACTGTCTCGGTTGAATTTTTATTTTTTAATGTTTTATTTTAGATCCAAGTCATCTATCATATTTTGCTCCCTTGATACTTACATAAAATGAAAAATTCGTGTTATTTAGATTTATATATAATCCACAACAAGAGTAAATACCTAAGATTTTTAATAATCGTATTTTCAGAGATTATTGATAATAGAAGTTCTTAATTGACTTATTTTTTGTATAAAATAAATAATTTCAAATGTAATAGATTGATTAAATGTAAAAAATTTAAAAATTAAGTGATTGTAAATTACAACGCATAGAAGAATTTCTCATATATGAATAAATGAAGATGCATCCATAAAGGGTTACCTTAATACACAGGACACATTTGATTGTTCGACTTTGATGTGCGTTATAAGCCCAGCGAGTCGGTTAAGAGTCTTCCACTTCTCCACATAATCTAAGAGAGAGGATCGATTCCCCCACAACATGACCAAATTTCAGTAGTAGCAACAGTTATAGTGCATTTGGGACCACTTCAATTGAAAAAGAAGAGTTTATTTAAGTTGTGCGAAATTTTTTTTTTTGTTAAGGATAAAATTTATTATAATTAATCCATCCACCAATATTATGATGCGCAAATTCGATAAACCAGGGAATTAATTATATTAATTGCATGAAGTGGGGTTTATCCGGGGTGAGGGGGACATTAATTTCCAACATATCCTTGCTTCGAGGAGATTTGGAAATACGCCTACTTAATTTGACTATAATTGCAAATATGTCCATATAGTTTTGAAATTTACAAATAACCCACATACTTTGACTATAATTGCAAATATACCTATACAGTTATGACGTCGTTACTACATCGTTGCGTCATGGGTATATTTGTAAAGATATGCATGCAATTTCAAAAATCAAGTAGGTATATTTAGTTTTTGCAAATATACCTACGTAGTTTGCATATTTTTGTAAATATACTATGTGATGATAGTATAATAACGATGTCATAACAATGTGAGTATATTTGCAATTGTAGTTAAATTATGTGGAGGATATTTGCAATCTCTGAAATTATAGGGATATATTTACAATTATAGTCAAATTAAAGTAAATATATTTGCAAATTATTCCCGGCTTCATGATTTGAATTTGGATAGGTCTCATATCTGGGGTGCCCCAATTTCAATGGAGCTGCAACAAGAGTTGAACGAATTGGATTGGATGGTACATGCTTCCTTTTAGTTTCAACAAAGCATTTTGAGAGGCTAATGGTGGTGCTAGAGCATTAAGTGAACAAAGGAACAAGGTCTATCCATTTTGGAAGAGCCGTATCTTGCGCACGAAAGCATTTATGTGGCGACACATTTCGGTCACCCACCTCAAACATGTGGACGCATGCCACCCACTTACTAGCAAGCACATTATTATTTTTATTTTATTTTTAAGCCCTTACGTCACCCCAAAAATAAAGAGGATGATGAAGTGACGATGTCGACGGCGACGTTTCGCTAATTCATAACCTTAATTTTTTATATAAAAAAAAAAAAGGTTTAATGAACAGCATAGCTAAACAATTTCACTATCAACAAAGTGGAGAGATTAATTCTCAGATATACGTAAGCACATGTTCATGCGTGCAAGGTTCAATTGCCCCCATAATGCTCCCAACACTGATTAAAAAAGTAAATTTTATTTTTAGAAAAAAAAAACCCACCAAAAAGGAAACATAGATTACGGATGGATAGGCTACAACAGGAGTCATATATCACTTGTATATCTATCTATCCATCTCCTTTAAAGTTTTGAAGAAGAATGTTAGTAATAGCTGATCAGTTAAGCGTGCCAGCCTCAAGCGTGCGTGCGTGCGTGCGTGTGTCTATATATATATATATATATATATATATATATATATATGGATAATATTCAGGTGCAGCGTTGCTGAAATGGGCCCCACATGATCATGAAATCATGATCTACTCCACCCATTGTATTTAGAATAATGTATTCTATAACCATACCAATTTTCATCCAAATCCAACATGTGTGTAGTCCCCATCTTAAAATAGTGCAAAATCAACGTAATAAAATAGTTTAATGTAAATATCAAGTTTAAAGTGGTTTTTTCAACCTCTAAACCGTCTAAAGTATGATTTGTATATAGATAAATGAGTGTATAAAGTTTCATTACAATCTAATATGTATGAGGTCCATTTTACAGCGGAGCACAGGATCGGATCTATATATATATATAAGGAACCGATCCTGTACAGTCCGCTGTAAAATGGACCCCACACATATTAGATTGTAATGAAACTTTATACACTCATTTATCCATATATAAATCATACTTTAGACGGTTTAGATGTTGAAAAAACCACTTTAAACTTGATATTTATATTAAACTATTTTATTACGTTGATTTTGCACAATTTTAAGATGGAGACTACACACATGTTGGATTTGGATGAAAATTGGTATGGTAATAAAGTGAACAATTCTAAATACAATGGGTGGGGTGGATTTATGGGAAATGATCAGGTAGGGCCCACAGTACATGGACTGCACGGTGCAGTCGCATGCACTGGATCATTTCCCATATATATATATTTATTTTCTTTTACAAACTACGTGTCGTGCGTGCGGGGCATGTATAAACCCTGCAATAGGTGGTCTTTAATTCCTGCTGGTTGTTGCTTTGAGTGAAAATAATGTTCACTTATTAATATACATCCAATCGACAATGAGGCCAATGCGTGTATGCTAAGTTCTCTGGCCAGCTGCAATATCCTCCAACTCGATCAGTGCTGGCGGATCTATGTTCTTAATTAGGTTGTTGTATTTGAGAGACGATCCCCCGTGGAATTGCTTGAGCTAATGAATTGTTACCCCAATAATTGGGCTTTGATGTGGTTGATATCAGTTACTTCTATCCCAAAAAAAAAAAAAAAAAAACTAACACAGGTATATATGTAAAAACTAAGAACACTTGAAAACTATGTATTATTTTCTAAAAGCTGAAATATTATATTTGTTTCAAAAGATAACCTTTTGGCTGATAAATATATCATCACTGTATTTTTAGCTGTCATTTAGAAATTTTTTTACTAAAGTTTGTCAAATGGAACGGGGTTCGGAACATCAAAGCCACAAATTAATTGTACACATATATATAGCAGCAATAGTAACCATATTCTCTAATAGTCAATTTTCTTGTAGTGTAACTCCACAACTATCCTAGTCGTCATCATCATGATCTTTACGTTCTAATCCTTTTTTCATATATTTTCATAAATTACTTTCTATTTAAAATTTATTATGATTACTCTTAGTCATTATTTTTATCATATCAGATTGTCATTTCTCACTTTTTAAATTTTTTATTCCCATTTTTTTTTTTTTTTACTTTTACATCTTTGCAATCTGACACTAAATTATATATATTCATATAATTTTTTATGGAAATATATATATACATAAGTTAGCTAGTGATCAAATGTGGAAGGTCAGCTGTTACAGCCAAGAGATAGAAATGCGATTGCTTAGGGCATGTGGGGAAGGATTCAAGATGCCGAGATATGATGAAGAAATAAGGTAAGAATATTAAAATTATATTAAAATCTAAACAATTATATTAAAATTTGAAGGCGTATTTTGAAAATGAAAAATTACATTTCATACACAACTCATTCAAGCTCTTGAAATCTTTTGGAACACACCCTTAACATTTGGTCAGTACTAGTTTACCATGGCCACTAGCTACCAGTACTAGCGAGGGCCATTTGAGACCATGATCGTCTCCTGATGATCTATACTAGCTTTGGATTCTTCAAAAGGCACATGTGCCGCATGGTGCTTCTACTCTGTTGGGCCGGGTACGTACGTATGGTGAAAAGCAGAGGGAGGAGAGGGAGAAGAGGTAGCAAGTTATGTAGGTGATCGATGATGGTCTTATCCTCAATCAGCCAATCTCATCAACTCCCCAACACGCATACATTAAAGAAAAGAGAAAGAAACAAGGCAGGGAGTTTAGTGGGGGGTGGGGAAGTGGAGACAAAACACATTTGCTTTGCTGCTGCCTTGGTACACCACGAATTGAAATTGCTTCCCCATCCATAACCGGTCATCCTTCCATCCATCCATACACCTCTCAGGAGTCAGGAAAAAAGAGAGAGCGCCCAGGAGTCAGGACAAAAACGAACATAGAGAGAGAAGAGAGATGAATTAATGATACATGAATGGGGGATGGATGGATAAATGATGCATGCATGGGTGATGGGTGGCTTTTGGGTGAGTTGACGGGTCACTCAATGAGGTGAGGGTGTGGTGCAAGGTGCACCCACGCGCGCCTATTCTCTTAGTTGAGTTAGTGGGGTCAACTGCAACGGCATATATGCATGCCATTATATCCCTTTAATATTTCTTCTTTCTTGCAACATCATATCTTCTACGCCTTTCCTAATGCCTTTCTTCCGCACGTCTTCCGGCCGCGAGGAATTCATCTTCTCTCTCTCTCTTCCCCCTCTTCCTGCCTCCATCTCTCACATTAATTATATTTTTTTAAAAAACTCTGCTTCCAACGAATTCAATAATTCCTTCCCTCACGCACAGGGCTCTCCATTTCCTGGGCCTCACTGCAACCCATCTTCTTCATCTCTGTCACGTCCACTTAATGTAGGGACACCATGTATATGCATCAGCAGGAATGCCATATCGGGTGATTCTTTGAATTACATGTATCCTAATTATTTCAGCACTCATATCAAACATTATTAAAATTGACATATCAGCCTGCTTTTAAAACCCCATATCTCTTTATCAAAAAAAAAATAAAAAAAAATCCCATATCTAATGCTGAACTCACATGTATTATATTCATATGTAGGGGATGATACTTAATTGGAATGGATTACAATAAAGGAAAAGATACTTAGGTCTGTTTGGTAACAAGTACAGGTATCGTCAAACTTTTTAAAAAAAGTGATTTAATATCTTAACTACTTAACTAACATACTTTTCTCATTTTACCTTGTATTTTGATTATTTTCTGACACGACCACAGTATTTAGTTAACTTTACTCATCTCATATTATATTACTCTCACACTTTTTAAAAATATTCATTTTCCCCTTTCAACCCTTAATTGGAATGAATTAAAATAAAGGTAATGATATTGCAGTATATTTTGTTGAATATAGCTAATTTTTGGCTGCGTACAATATATTTTTTGTGACATTAGCTTTATTTTGACTTTTATTCATTATTTAACTACAAATACTTAATTGCTTCAGAGTTGTAGCATCTGTGTGAATATAGCTATTTTATGTCAACTGTTTAAAAATAATAATAAAATTTTAGTTGCAATTAATATAGGTTCGCAATGGAATCAAAATTTAGCTACAAAAGATGGATAATATAAGAAATTTTGTTATGATAGCATAATTAAAGTATTCAATATTTACCTAAGCATAAAGGCTTCGTGTTTACCCTTACTTGTTTAATTTTAAAATCTAAATAATTTATCATGTTTATCCATATGTATATATTCATGATCCAAAAAATTACACGTATTGCAAATTTTTATGTACAATTTTTATACTATGTATATTTAAAATTGTAATAGTTATAAATTCTTTATCAGAAATGCTATTTTTATAAGATATGAGTTTATCATAAAAATTATTTTCAGTGACATGATAAAATAAGATGTATTAATCATGATAAATAATTTATATTTAAAAATTAAAAAATAAGGGTAATCATGAAAATTTCATGCTTATGGTACGTATCAAATTATTATCCATTAATATCTTATAAACAAAACTTATTTTAAAAGCCTTAATCATTGGAAAGATATTAATTTTACAATACACAATAAGAACGTTAGTTTTGGATTATAAGCAAAAAGATAATTTACTTTTGGCAATGGAGTTGGCAATAAATGCAATTTGATGAGGTTGGTTATAAAAATTTCCACTAGGATCAATTTTATCATTGAACTTTTTGGTTCTTACTAATTTAAATTGAGGCTCTGATACAGTGCTTCCAAGAGCATTGAAGCTCAATATTCACAGTTATCATTTAAAAGTTTTAATTATTTTTCTACCAATACGTGTTTCAAGTATGAAATGTTTATATTTATAATTTTATAATTTTAATATTTTTACTGAATTTATTAAATAAAATATTATGAGTAAAAATAGGATTTTTCTAGTGCATGAAAAATGCTTTTTTATTTTATTCAATTTTTTTTAAAATTTAAAAAATATATAAAAATGGCTTTGTAACTAGGAGCATTAGCTTCAATGATCCTGGGAGTACTGTGTCAAGTCCGAATAAATTATGCATGGATTTATAACAACCAACTCATCAGTGTATATATATCAATACCACTTCTACGGAACTCCTTTTTTAAGGTAGCCCCCTCCATATTTAAAATCTTGATAGCTAATGAAAAATTCACGCTATCCATTGTATTTAGCATCATTTATAGTATTTTGAAAATATTTTTATTTGTTTAGTTTCGCTGTATATGAGTCTCATTTATAAATGTGTAAAATCAATGTAATAAAATAATTTAATACTAAAATATCAATTTTAAAGTACTTTTTAAACATCTAAATAATCTAAAATATTATTACTATGTAGATAAATAATTCTATAAAGTATTATTACATTCTAATACATATGTGAATAAATATAAGTATTTTTCATAATTTACACATAAATATATGTTTCAACAAATGTTACCCATAAACATACTTGATCGGGACAAAGCTTAGTCTCCTAGATAAAAAATAATATTAAATACAATAAATGGATTGAATTTTCCATCAATGATCAAAATCTTAAAGTTTGAAGTGGTTACACGCCCCACTTCTATGTAACTAAGTTACAGAGAAGTAATCCCATGTAACTTCTTAATTTTTAAGATATTGATAATTGATTTAAAATTCAATTCATTCATTGTTTCTAACATCACTTATTTATCTAGGAGATCAATTTGCATCTAAATTAAGTATGTGCATTGCTACATTTGCTCAAAAATATATATATTCATGTGTAAACTATAGAAATATTTAGATCCATTCTCATGTGTATTAGAATTTAATAATACTTTATAATCAATTATCCACATAGTAGTGATATTTTAGATGGTTTAAATGTTGAAAAAATTATTTTAAAATTAATATTTTAGCATGAGATAATTTTATTACGTTAATTTTACACATTTAGAGGTAAGATATATATAGTGAAATTAAAAAATAAAAATATTTCTACAATACTATAAATGATGCTAAATATATTGGATGGAATGAATTTTATCAATAATCAAGATTTTAAAAATGGATGAGGTTATATAGAAAAGAAGTATCATAGAATTGGAACCTTATATAGATACCGATCACACTTCTATGAAACTCCCTTTCTATGTAACTCCTATATTTTTTCTATGTAACTCCTACATTTTTAATATTTTGATAGTTGATAGAAAATTCTTTTGTATTGTATTTAGCATCATTTATAGTATCTCAGAAATACTTATTTGTCTAATATCTCAATAGATGACCCTATGGTCTAACATCCTATATATACCCATGAATTTTATTCCTAATTCTACTTATACTCATAAATTTTTAAAAATTCCACATATACTCACGCTATTAGGTATCCATTAAAGGAGTTGTTAACAACCCTATAAAATGACAAGTATATCCAAATCTTAATATGATTTGAAACATACACCCATGTATTTTGTCAAAAATTTCACTTATACTCATGTTGTTAGGTATTCGTTAAAGGGGCCGTTAACAGCCCTATAAAATGAAAAATATATCCAAATCTTATATATGATTTGAAATTAGTTTGCTCAAAAATAAAAATTTACATTCAAATAATATATGCTTTTATGGCCGTAAAAGTACTAAAAATTCATTTAAAGATAAATTTTAGCAATAAAATAATTGATTAAGGATGAACATTTTCGTCATTTCATAGAGGTGCGAAAGACCTCTTTAATGAATCCTTAAAGGCCTAAATATAAGTGGAATTTTAGGCAAAATATGAAGGTATATGTAAAATTTTTGAAAATTTGTAGGTATAAATGGAACTAAGGATAAAATTTGTGAGTATATATGAAATTTGCCCTTTTGTCTATTATAAATAAAAATTAACACAAAACATTATTTCAATAAGTATATATACATATATCACGCGATGTAAAAGACTAAATGTTTTAACAAGTTTTTACAAATTATTAAATGATTTTAATCTATGGTATATCGTGGTTATTTTATAGCAAAATTTTTTGATTCCTTACTGAATATGACATACTGGACATGTTAGGTGATCTAGATTTTACGGTCGAATCCAAACTAACCATTTTCCTTTTTTTTTTTTTAATTGGCAAACTAACCATTTTCACTTTTATGGAAAATGAGAAATATTTCAATGAACCGCTCCCTCGATATATAGCTTTTAAAAATGATTTTTTTTGAAAAGAATACTATTCTTGTAGGTGTTTGGTATGCTTTGGCCCATCTTATATTCTTAAGATTCTAATTAAAATGATTCATAAGATTATTAAAATACACATAGATATATGTTGGTATAACCATCTCCACCTGTCCGGTTGCTGGTCTAATATAATTTGTATCCAAAACGACGAAAATATTATGGTTGCGCCGTCTAACCATTATGGTGAGGATTTGTGGGAGTCGAAAGGGCAAATAATTTGCACGTTCGTACTAGCATCGATCGAGTAAATAGGGTGGGTAGAAAACTAGAAGTGAGGGATCCTTAAACATACGTACGATAGATGATTGGTTGGCGTACATGTACTACTCCAAGCCTGCGCTCGGGTGCCGTTAAATCCAGTCCCCCTCCGTACGCAAAAGTACCCCTCACCCTCTCAGCCTCACCCTCTCTCTGCGCTGCTGCCAGCTTTCCTTTTGCCACCATGCACCCGCCCAACAGCAGCACTTCCTAATCCGTCCATATAAATGACGAATATTATTTGATGAATATTCATTTTGATTGAATTAATTGTGAGAGTGCTTGCAGTTGTATAATTAATAGGCATCTTTCTAGCTGGGCATTATATACAAAGAAGTGATCTAATTTGGGTTAAGTAAGAAGTTTCAAAAAATTCATTTATAATATTTTTTGTTTTTTCTTAATACTCTCGTTTATCTAAATGTATTTTAGTTTTACTATTTTTGGATATATGTATATATTTTTAAAATTTTAAAATATAAAAATATTTTAAATACATATGTACACATAAATGCTTTAAAATTATGAAAAAATTATATACATATATTGAAAAATAGTAAATTTTGATTTATATCTTAAATACACAAAATAAATAAGTTTACGGAAAAAACAAAAAAATTATTGTAAACGAATTCTTTAAGTGAACTAAGTAAGATATTTACTTAGCTTAAACTAACAATATCATTCTTTATGTTGATACAACAATAGAACTAGCCACACCTCGTCCCACATAGTGTTTTTCATTCCCCTAACGTATACACTGAAATGACTGGCTAGATAGCAAGAAAGATTCTCAAAGATGTAATTTTCATCTCTTTTTAAGGACTTGTTACCTGCAAAATAAATAATAATAATAATAGTAATAATAATAAATCTAGCTATAAAATCTCGTCGGTGCATGTGCAGCATCTAGTCTTTGTTCAGAGCATCGAATCTTTTCTCTGCTGCCTAGCTATGTACACGATAGCGCGCGCCACTCTCGCACTGTAGCGCGTGCTCATTACTATCTTACTTACAGTGGCGGAGCCAGGATCCTTCGATGACAGACAATTTGCCGTAATATTTTTTTTCGAGCGGAGATTATGTAAAACTGTAAAAGTAAACTGTATTTTTAAAATTTTAAAACCTCTTTAAGAGAACATTTTTTAATTTTAAACAATTCAAGGGTCAGCTCTATGTGGCTCCGCCACTGCTTCCCCATACCACAATTGTAAAATTGGCACTCACCACCCCTTTTTAATTTTCGTTGCATTATTATCGGTTTACCAATCACTTCTTGCCGCTTACCTAATGGATAACTGATTCTATATGTGATAGTGTTATCATGAAATTTTTCACAAAAATGATTGTTTTTAAGGTTATGATGGCAGATAGGTAATAATTCAACACATATGTACATATGTACCAAGCTTAAACACATCTAGGTTTTTTGAGCTTTTTATGTTTTTTTTAAAAAAATTTCTTTCAATTTTTAAATGAGTCCACATATAATCTTTATCATTTTTCCATTTTTAATTTTTTGTACACATTTTTTATGAGTTTAAAAACCAACCGTTGTTACACTACTAAATGGGGGTATGAGCTGAGAACTTTTAAATAAAAAATAAATAAAGAAATTATAAATTTTGATATGAACTACATACATGTGGGGGTAATATAAAAATGAAAAAAAAAAGACTCAAAACACCTATATCTATTGATGTTGATTACATTATGTATAAAATCATTACCTACATCGTAATATAACTATAAATGTAAAGACCCACTCCAACTCTATGCATGAGATTGATTCGTAATCTCGCTTAAATGAAATGGACTTCTTTGTTCGCATTTATAAGCCCTAAATAATCAAAAAATTCATTTACCTAGTACCATTATAAGTGGGATTAGTTAAGGTTAATTATTATAATTATTTAGATGGACAAAGATAACTGCCAAAGCCAACGCTAGATAGATTGCAAGCACATAATTTTCAATGTTCTTATAGGTATTAGTTCAATAAGATGTTCAAAAATGAGCATATCTTGTTAATATGGTGAGTTAGTATATTATGCACATATACACACACACATACAAGGGTTCCGCTAATATAACATAAAAGCGATTTAGTATAACTTTTTTTCATTTTTAAGACGTTGATAATTAATGTAAAATATTTTATCCGTTCATTGTATTTTACATCATTTATTTAACGAAAAAATCAAGTTTTATCCAAATCAAATATATGCATAGGTTATGTTTGCTCAAAAATAGATAGATTCATGTGTTAACTAGGAAAAATACCTAGATTTGTTCTAATACAATAATAATTTAGGTAATCATTTATCTGTATAATAGTGATGATTTAAATAGTTTAGATATTGAAAATATTCCTTCAAAATTGATTTTTAGTATTAAATTAATTTATCGTATTGCGTTTAATCATTTATAGATGAAATTTATATACGGCAATATTAAACAAATGAGATAGTTTTCATGATAATATAAATAATGATGAACATAATAGATGAAGTAAATTTTCTATTAATTATTAAGATATTGAAAATAATGAAGAATAATTTTATAAAAGCGAAACCGTATACACAATAATTGTTGGTTATTTTCAAATCTTATAGTAGGGTTATAAATAGTAGAGTATGGTAGCCCAAGAAGTATAATTGAATGGGTTATCTCAGTGAAGTAACTTATTTTGAACCACTAAATTCTCCTCTTGTTCGAAATTTCCTAATATAACATTATATAAAACCAAATTTTAATTGCATATAATGTTTAATGCAGTAACTTAGAAAATCAGAAAGAACAACTGTTCTTATAGATTTATATATTTTCGCTTATTATTTATTTTTGTTGGTGATTTAGCATGAAGGATCCTAGAGTGATTGTAGTTTTAGGGTGTGTTTGGTAACAACAAGAAGTTGTCAAGTTAAAACTTTTCACTCTCCACAACTACCTTATTTTTTAATAATTTCTTCACATTTTTTATACAACTACCCTACTTTTCAATTATTTCTACATAATTAACAACACAACTAACCTATCTATTTCAACTTTATCCTATTTATTCCTCATCATTACCCCTATCATATCACATCATTTGACAACTTCTCATCTCTACAACTTTTCATCAAAAGTTTTATTCATTCCCAAACACACTCTTAATTAATAAAGTTTCCCAACAACATATGCAACCAAAACTTAATTAACTAACAAAATTGTCACATGTACTTGAACCGTTATTTACTGTTTATTTTGTCTTCACTTCTATCTCCTCCTTAACCTGCTTTTGAAAATTAAAAAAGAATTCCATATAATATCATCCTATCAATTGAAAAATTTGTGAAGTAATTAAAGGCAATTTCGCATAGATAAATTTCTTCAACTTGCTCTTCAGTTGAAAGCATGTTTTGTTGAAACTGGAATAAGCTGCAGGCTACCTACAACTAGCTAGTAGATATATAATGAACATATATATAGCTTGGCACAAAATCCATTTCTCTTTCACTCTCTCTCTCTTTCTAAATTTCAAAGCCAGAGCTGGGCTTCGATCATCAATGTTTGAATGGTGAGGAGACATCATGAATGGATGCTGCACACTAGTGCGCATGTATTTCAGGTGTTGTCGCGGGGCTGAGAATATGGTGCTTCATAGCATTCTGTCTCCACCCGTACATTTTCTCCATCTAATCTCACCCCTCCGTTTCTTTTTTTTTGCTAGTTTCGGCCGTCCAATTAAGAGGCATCGATGGGACGGCTGACATCATCTCTTATACACGATTCATTCCTTGGTTCTGATATATTATTCTGTAGCATGATCCAAAATGTGGTAGGCCTTGCTGGATGTTGATACGATCTCATCGATCTATCTTCGTGTGGCTGAGCACCAGCTGTAGAACTGTACCTACGAATGTGGACAGAATATACATATATATATATATATAGGGATATGATCTTGTGCAGTCGGACTGCACGTAATTACGGTGCAGTCTGCTGTAAAATGGACCCCACACATATTAGATTGTAATGAAACTTTATACACTCATTTATCCATATATAAATCATACTTTAGACGGTTTAGATGTTGAAAAAACCACTTTAAACTTGATATTTACATTAAACTATTTTATTACGTTGATTTTGCACCATTTTAAGATGGAGACTACACACATGTTGGATTTGGATGAAAATTGATATGGTAATAAAGTGAACAATTCTAAATACAATGGGTGGGATGATTGGGATGAAAATTGGTATGGTAATAGAATACATTATTCTAAATACAATAAGTAGAGTAGATCATGATTTCATGATCATGTGGGGCCCATTACAGCGATGCTGCACAGGAATATAATCCTATATATATAGGAGTAATCAAGTGCAGTAGTGGCGCTAAAATGGGCCCTACACGATAATCAAAGTATAATTTATTCCACCCATTGTATTTAAAATAATGTATTCTATACCTGTATCAATTTTCATCCAAATCGGATTTGTGTATGGACCCCATTTGAAAATGATACAATTTAACGTAATAAAATAGTTTGATATAAATAACAACATTAAAGTGATTTTTTCAACATCTAAACCATCTAAAGTATGATTTATATATGGATAAACGATTGCATAAAGTTTCATTGCATTTTAATATATGTGGGTCCATTTTTTGGGCAACTGCACCATAACAGCGGTGTAGTTGCGGCAAAATGAGCTTCACATAATCATAAAATTATAATCTACTCCATCCATTGTATTTAGAATCATGTATTCTATTACCATACCAATTTTCATCCCAATTCGATATATGTATAGACTTCATCTGAAAATTTTACAAATTCAACGTAATAAAATAGTTTAATGTAAATAAAAACTTTATTGTGGTTTTTTTAACATGTAAACCATTTGCTATAAAATTTATATATAGATAAATGATTGTATAAAGCTTTATTGCACTCTAATCTGTGTAGGGTCATTTTTGGGTAAATAAACCACACCTACACCAAAACATCTCTTATATATATACATGTAGAGTCATGATAATATACAATATATTGTATATTAGTTTACAATACAATATTCGATTTTTTATTTTATTTTTACTTTTTTTATTTTTTCTTCATAAACACATTTTCTTAAGTGTATTTAATTCATATACTAAACTTTCAATTTTATAATACTTTTGCATATTTATTTTTTATTTTTAAAAATCATAGGAATATAAGTCATTTTTTATCCCTCAAAAAATACGTTTTTTAAAAATTAAAAATAAATATGTAAAACTATTATAAAATGACAAAACTTAGTATATGAATTAAATACACTTAAGAAAACATGTTTGTGAAGAAAAAATTAAAAAATAAAAAGTTGAATATTGTATAGTAAGCTAATATTCAATATATTATATATTATCATTATTCATATTTATATATATAGATGCGATCACTTAATTAATTTTTAAATTGATAATTTTTAATTAATTTTAAGAGAATGATCTATATTAATTTTAACTTTTTATTTAATCGCAACAAAAATCGTTGCTTCTTATTAAAAATTTTATTACTAAGTAACTAACACTTTTTTTTTTATTAATACTGTAAAACATGACATTTGATATACAAATCAAGCTTATTTACACAAGAGACAACAAGCTACTTATTTATTTTTTCCCGGAGACTTAACTGCCCCTGGCCATCCTTATATGAGATACTATGACCAATCCAGCAATGCTCGTTGGATAACTAACAGTTACATAAGATTATGGATAATTATATCTATTTGGTCCCATAGTGATTAAAAAAAAATACTAAAGAAGTATACTACTAAAAATGTAAACACGAGTTATTCGAAAAGGCCATGATGATAAAATTGCAATTTAAACCTAAATTAAGCAATTAAATGGTATATAAATTTTCTAATGAAGATGAAACACATTTTTATTGTGTGTTATAACCGGTAATCTATAAAAAAATAAAAAATAAAAATTTGCCTGTAAATATTTAAATTTCGATCATAAAGACTATTCTGTTGCATCTTTTCCCTCCACTTTTGTCCTTTTAGGCCACCTTTTTAACAAACATATTTTATTATAAACTAAACAATGTTTTAACTAGTGCATGCATGATAATCCTTTTTCCGGCTCTGAAAGGCTTGCTAGCTAAAGCTTAAAGGCAAGGGGATTCATGGGATGGGATCATGGGAGGAATGGATGGACGATGGTTGAGTGATTCATGTACAGCGCTGATGTGACATGCCCCAGCATCGGTAGACCATATCCCAAATATCACTCTGATGGGACAATCGCAACCATTGGATCTGTATCACCTGCCCAACACATGGTCAAGAGATAAAAGAGCCATGTTCACGTACAAACACGGCATCTGCACTTTCCATTCCGACGTGATTGATTCCATACGGGGATTAAAATTTCCGGGCGTGACCCACAACATTAAAATCATCTCTCATTGGTTTCCCATGCGTTTCTGACTTAATTGCCGGCCGCAGCAGCTTCTTGACCAGCACAGCACCAAGTGGATTCACTCGCCAGCTGCTTGTGTGCCCCGCCATTTTAAAAGGTTTTGATTAAAGAACAATAAAGGGCTTAAAAGCAAGTTCATCTGCTACTGCTCCGTGTCATGGTGGTCATGGGGAATTCAATTCTTGCATGTTTTTGGATGCTTTTTTTTTTTTTTTTTCCTGTTCCCAAATTCGTAGCCCCAGCAATCTTGCGTAACTAAGTAATAACTGAAACTACAAGATTATTATCCATCTCTATAATTAGGTCCAATAGAGACAGTGTGCGAAATTCAATTGGATCGTGATCGTGATAATCACCACTCATTTTGCTACCCAACGATAATTCGATTTGATTATTTCAATGATATATATAGGTTACAAATAGATTGCTCGTTCTTTTTTTAAAAAAAAAAAAGAAAAAGAAAAAAACAAAGCAAAAAGAAAAGCCGAAGATTCGATGGTGTTCGTGGGGCTTGGCCTAGTTGGGCGGACGTGATCCTGAGGGAACAGCAGGCTCAACCTTGGTACAACCGAGAGTCTGTGACCAGAAGCTGGGGATAAGAAGTTAAGGACAGATGGCAGATTTTGGAGAAGGATTGGAGGAATTGGACCAAAAATCAAGGAGAGTCAAAAATATGAGATTGGGCAGATGTGCGAGGAGGGTGGTGGTACTAGTGGCAGTGGCAAACATAAAAAACAAGCACCATGAAAAGGCCGATTTCATTTCACGGAAAACGTGTAGGCCACCTTATGGACGGAGCTTGACTGCCTCCCCTTTTTCGGGGCCATGCCATCTTTCGCCCTGTCCCACTCCTACCTCATCTTATCAGTAGATTCAGTACTCATCCGGATCCACTTAATTTAACTTCTTCATCTTACAACTATCATTCATCCCCTGTCTGCCTGTTAGCGGTTTGGCCCACATCACATCTAGTTGGCTAGGTAAATACAAATGGTAATGCAGTAATAACATGGGACGTTTATCCACGCTCAGTAGTTCTATTCATCAGTATCACCTGTCCCTTCTGATTTTTTTTTTTATACATTTTAGTCATGATTAAATTTGTATCTTATCCCAGTGACATCAGTACTCATGTTTTTTTCTTAATTTTCTTGGAATTGGAAAATACATGGCTTGTCTTTCAAAAGTTAATATTGCAATTATAAATATATGTATCAATGATAAAATCAAAATCCTACAAGTCATCTGCTCTAATAACAGATATTTTACCATGGTATCAAAAATCGCCTCAATAAAATTCTTGGGTGGGACATGTTTGCTTTAAAATGTATATATTCATGCGTAAAATGTGAAAAATATTTAAATATATTCACCCATGTGTTAAATGTAATAATTTTTTATATAATCATTTATCTATATAGATAAATGAAGTTTTAAATGGTTTTAGATGTTAAAAAATATAATATTTAAATCAAACTATTTTATTATGATAATTTTGTACCATTTCTTACTAGACGCATTCACATGTTATTTGGATAAAAATTTATGTACTACTAAAAAAATGATTTTAAAAGCAATTGAGAAGTAAAATTTTAATTTTATCATCACGCGGGGCTACAGCTACACAATAGCATTTCCCATTTATTTATCCTTTTTCACTTTGTGAACCATATCAAAAAAATGACACCCAGGGGATTTTGGGGCGATCCGCCAGTATCGTGGCTCTGATTCTCCCAAATCCACAAAAGATGGGCAGCTGCATGAAAAGGTTTAGATGCAGCTAGGTGCACTGGCCTATGATTAGTCCTAATAGCACAACAACATAGCACACATAGAGATGAGTCATGAAAAGAGAAAGTGCCGGGGCAATTTGAGCAAGGCTGATAACCCAATATTGTCTGTTTGATTGCTGTGGGGCCCTCTCGCAAGTGGTGTTCGAGTCATCATATATTTTGTAGAAAGAAGAGGTCTCGGCCAAGAGCAGGCCTCCCCCGGCCCAACTTCCCCACCTCATTACGTCACACTTCCCACGCGCCTCCTCCTCCTCCTCCTCCTCCTCGCCCCCGCACCTCTATCTCATCCAAAGCTCCAGACACCCAGTAACGAGCATAGCGGCTCCATCACTAGTTCACTACCGTCTGATTATCTCCACCACTCTTATCATATTCATCCCTGCTCATTCATCAGGGACAACAGTTTGCTCCTCTATCAGGGATTCAGGATACATTTCTCTATCCATCGATCCAAGCCAGCACATTCGAATTCTATTGACCGAATGGATGAATGGTTACGATTGCTTAAAAATCCACCCTCGTGTTTCATCTATTTCCAACTCCAAGGTGGGGGTATTCAAATGAGCGGTGGAGATTGGGACAGCGGGGACGCATGCCGACATTTTCAGGGGATGTCCGTACTAGTGGTACGGTTACACCAGCTGTACCGGATGAATGTGAAATGATCGGCGATGTTGGGGAAATTGACCTGGCTTTTCTTGCGCTTCTTTCTCTCTCTGTCAAAACATTCCGTATTTAATAATTGCCATTTCCACAAGAGAACAAACTCATCCCTATTTTATTCTCCCTTGTATGGATCTGAATCTACGTGGGACCCAATACAATCCATGACCCGCCATCTTCTAGCAGCAGATACATACATACATACATACATACATACATACATGATGCGCGTATGTATGTACCATTTCAATTAAATAAAATGTGACGTGACGTCCTTGCTCAGAAGCCCTTGTCAAGAATCAAGATGCGTGAAAAGAAGAGCTTCTTGGAAAGTCGCTTTTGACCTAAATAGAAGGCCTGCGAATTTTACAAAGCTTTGTATTGGGCCTTTCATATAAAAGCAAATTATAAATTATTTTAAAAAGTCGCTTTTGTATGTGACGTTCATGTCCTTTTATTTGTATTGGCTCTTCTTATTGTTGATTAATTATTTTCACAAATACCATCCCTTGTTATTTCATGCACGAAGCTAAAGGTTATTTATTCTTTTTTTCCATGGCGTTATTTCATTGCTTATGTTAGCCATCACCAATTATGCTAATTAAGAATGGTGTATTAGGGAAAGAATAAAACTTTAGATAAAAAGTTTTAGAAAGAAAAACTTATAAAATGATGTGATATGATACGGATAATGATCATAAATAAAGAGAATAAAGTTAAAATAAATAGTTTAGTTATATTTGTTGTTGTGTATAAATAATTAAAAAGTACAGTAATTATATAAAAAAATGTGAAAAAATAATTAAAAAATATAATCACTATAAAGAGTGAAAATTATTAAATTAAAAAGTTTTAACTTAATATATTTTACGTATTATCAAATACACCGTGAGTCAACGAAGATAGTTAGTCGGTGTGACAAGAAAATATAGCTAGTAAGTTACTTGTACGATTGCAAGTTTTTGGCCGAACAAGAGAAAACCTTAAGCGAGAGTTGTGAAGCAGGCTCAAGCTGAAACCTGGAACTCAATGTCATGCCCAACCATACAGTTGCATTGCCATGATGCCTCATGTCTAGACCCATGCATCATCCATGCATTGATATAGAACGACAGACCAAACACAAGAACACATCGCAAATGGCATCCATTCTTCCAAGTCTCCCAGATTGGCTGCAGTGAGAAGATCTAGGAATGTCCATCTTCTTTCCTGTTTAAATCAGACAAAAAAAAGAAAAAGAAAAAGAAAAACTCTACTCAAAACTCAAAAGGCGCCTTCCAACACCAAGCATAAGTCTATGATGATGATGATGATGATTATTAACTTCTGGTGTGCATATGGGGCACATCAGATCTACCGCCTGGGTTATTTTACTAGTTCCTCTTAGGAGTGTTGGAAACCAGCATATATCAGTCCAAGGATGGATTGCTCTACAGGAGATGTTTTTCTTTCTTTCTTTCTTTCTTTTTTCTTACCCCCTCCCCCCGAAGAGTTCTCTACAGAAGACGTTTATTGTCTGCTCTTTAAGAAACTGTGGGAGTGTTGCTCTCTCGTTGCTGATGGTGGGCCATACACTCATGGCTTTTTTCACACTATATAATACCCCCCCATTCGCCACTCTTCCTTTCCTCAGTTCTCAGCAAACATATTGCGGCATCTCATCCCCCACTCCACCCAATCTTTCTCTCTCTTCTCGTTCACCTCTAATTCTCTCCAGTTCAGCACTAGAAACAGGAGGAAAGAAAGATCAAATCAAAATCATGTACCAGGGTGAGTTTGCAGGCATGCAGTACCTGACACCTGTAAGCCCATCTCCTTACCCCGCCCACTTCGGTACAATGCAAAACAACGTGTCTACCTTCCACTACAGTAACTTACTCAGGCCTTATCCCACACCCACTTTCCAAATACAAGCCCCTCTCCCTGAATTTCCCCAGCAGGCCCAGTCCCTCAGCAACAACTCAACCTCCGACGAAGCTGACGAGATCCAAACGAGTGTGATCGACGAGAGGAAGCAGCGGCGTATGATATCGAACAGGGAGTCGGCGCGCCGGTCGCGGATGCGAAAGCAGAGGCACCTCGACGAGCTCTGGTCGCAGGTTCTCCGGCTGAGGACAGAGAACCGCCAGCTTCTTGACAAACTGAATCATGTCTCCGAATGTCATGATCGAGTGCTGCACGAGAACGAAAGGCTGAAGGAGGAGTCCTCTGGCCTCCGGCGGACGCTCCACGACCTGCAGCTTGATGATCCTTATGCTGTTCTCAGGGACATGGAAGAAGTCCCATGCAACAGTGAGCAACTCAGGGCCGAGTCAACAAACCAACCTGACGCTTGTTCAGTGGATTTGCTTCATTGAGAGGATCTTTTCTTTCTTTTCTTTTCTTTTTTTTCCCTTCCTCTCTTCCCACTTGTCCCTTTGTACGGCTCTTTTGTTTTCAAGTGAAGGTTTCAGCCCATCTTTCCTTTCATTGAAGCTGTACCGAATCAACATTGGGCAATGGAATAACGGCTTTTGAGCAACCCATGTCCACTTGCTTGTAGAGTAATAGCTAGCATGCTCTACCAGCCGGTCCCTACAATATGATATTGGCCGCTGCGGCTACCCATACAAACTGCATGGTTCTAAAATGTGTTATACCATCATTACCCATCCTTTACATTTCAAACTAACAGGAAACTCTCTCCTCTTCCTAAAGTGGGATCAGTTGTCCTCTATACTAGCCTTTGTGCACTTCTCAGAGCATCACAAACCCAATAGCTTCTGCTTGATTCATCCTCGAGCCACTTTTAGCGGAGGAGTCCTTCTCTAATACGATCACTTTCATAAGTTATTTTCACCAAGCTGGATGGGCCACCTACATGGATCCTGTTTCACTATTCCTATCAGCATAAGCACTTCGTTTTATCTTTTTTATAACTTGTAAACATGAAATTCTTGCCAATCGGCCTTTCTCTAGTCCTATTGTGGAAGGCTTGCCCAAACGCCAAAGAATACAATAAGCCATAACTCAAACCAATCCAGTTTTCCGCGGGACCCATGCTCTCCGCATTAAATCCCAGTGCTGCTCTCCTCAGCAAAATGACAATTCGGGGTGTCTGGCGCGAAACTGGACGTGCACATCATCACAAAAAGCAGAGGAAAATGGCACCCAGCAAAGGAAATATGCCCATGGAGATGGTCTGATCTGACCAGCCAAATTCAATATTGCGCTCAAAACCAAATCCCAAATACGCCCACTAAAATGGAAATCCTGGCATATCCAGATCGTATGTGGTGAAAAAAGGAACTCTTCGTGCATCAGGCTTCAGTTCAGCTCTGGTTCAGGTCTCATGGACTACAGAGCAAAGTGCAGTAGGAGGGGGTCAGTGCCAGCTTGCCTAATCCATATGAGTAGATTTGGTTCTCTATCTTCTCTTCACCCAATCAAACAGCAAATTCAAGGGAAAATGGATAAGGAGGGGACAGAACTGAACTTAGAAATGGAGGAACTGAAACCTTCATTGTTTTTTGTTATCTTTTTCTTCTTCTTCTTTTTTCATTTTCAAAAAATGAGGTTACTCCGTAAAAAAGAAGCAATAAGTCGATAAGATATTCAAAAACCAAAGGGAGCAAGAGGGTGAGTGGGTTGGCCTTGTTGGGGACCTGTTCCAAAGCATGCATATGGAGGTCCCAAGCGCTTGTACGATGTTCGGGCACGGTGGTAGCACTGAGTAGTGGTGCTAACACTTGCTAACAGGGTCCTCTCCCCGTGAAGCAAAAAGAAAATAAACCACCTGAAAAAGGCTATCCACTGGTAGAGAGGGTATACTGTTCTCAGCCTCTTGTGAGAACACCTGAAAAGGCTCTCAACTAGTGGTGAGAGGGAGACCACTGTTCTTGGCTTTTAGAGAGGGCCTCAGAGGTCGGCCTTGCCGTACATTTTCTGTAACGCCCCGATCCCAGTCTAATGTAAGGTACTGTTAGCTTTGGCCATATCGGATCCGCACAATTCGATCCTTTGAACCAAGCCTCCCATATCCAGATGCACCACTGAGAGTTGATCTAAACTCTCAGCTTACAATTCATTGGTTTTTGAAACAAAGTTCAGCGTGCAACTGCATCAACCTCATAATATCTTATTGTTCTCTGCGAATGCAAAGCATCAAAGTATCTTAAACAAATCGTTTTACAATTTTGATAGATCTCCCGGTAAGTTCAGGGGTAACGTTTATGAATCCTAGAATAACATTGTGGCCTTGTCATCGTCTATGATTATTACATACCTTTTCATCCTTTCAACAGTTTAATAATCCGAAAATGATTTACGAAAATAATCTGCAAGATTAGTCCAACTTGCATTAGACAACAGCAATCGCAGAGCTAAAGCGATTAGCATTTCGAAGATGTACCTTAAATCATAGTATATTTTTGTGCATAGAACCTGTTTTAAAGATCGAGTCCTCTCCCCATTTAATTGAATTTCATTAATTTTAGCCTATCCAAAAGGCTGAGCTTTGAGAAGGGTTGATTGGAAGGGAGCCAACACTTCGCATGGTAAAAAAAAGAAAGCAAGGCTATTGTGGTAAATTTACAGTATAAGTATGTTTACTGAAAAGTATGAGTATGTTTGATTTTTTAATAAAATTAAATTATATGTACACAAAATCTCAATCTATTCCATTCATTCAGTAGATGAGCTACTAAAATATGTATAGACATATTTTTCATTATTTAATATTTTAAAAATATTTGTCTAGAAATTATTATTTTTTAATAAGATTTCATTATAATTGTTAAAGTTCAAAAAAAAATTTACATAAGAAATTATATTATATTATTTAAAGTTCATATAAAGAAGGTACTTTCGACAATTACAATTTCAATATTATTTTTAAATTTATGAAAATATACTATTATTTTTTATTTTTTGAAAATAATAGCATATAACTGGATCTATTTAAATCTAACCGAATTTAACCGGATCTTACCCGATCTAATCCGATTTAATTTTTGATATTAATAAATTAATCTTAATTAAATACCTATAATATGATCCTATGCCCCTTATAAGGTCATTTATACTTTAATTACAAAAATTAAAACTCAGATAATATCATTTAATGAAATAATCAAAATCTAACGGGATCTAATCCATCTAACCGGATCTAATAGTATCTAACTAGGTAACCCGATCTGATTTTTTATATTAATGAGTTAATCATAATTTAACATCTGTAATATGATATTAGGCCCCTTATAGGATTATTTATATCTTAATTATAAAAATTAAAACTCAAATAATACGATTTAATGAAATAATCAAAATCTAACGAGATTTAATCTGATCTAACTGGATCTATGTAACGCCCCATTTCTAGATATACTTGATAACTAGTCAATGGGTACTATACAACCAAAGAAAAATTCGACAGCATCTCCCCATAATATATAAGAGGTAGTATGGAATACACAACCTGATATTCATAGACATTTCAATTTCATTTTAAAATGTAACATTCAATCCTATATTTATACACTTGTATCTTCATATAATAAGGACATTCATATAAAAGAAAAATCATTGAACGTTATCTTTACACAACAAGCAAACTAAATGATTATACATATATGCATCCACAGAGATTATAATCTAATCTAAAATACCAAATACAATATGTTTGTCAAAGTGAATCTGACTTAGTAATCGTCTACATATACGAATATCAAAAGAGCAAAAATTTTAAAATAACTGTAATTAAAAATATTGTACTAATGGTCTCTAAGATTTGATCTTCAATTTGTCCCATCTTGAGGTTCCCCACCTGGCCTGTGATCTAAAGGCAAAATAACAAATCATATGAGTCTAAATAGACTCAGTAAGTAGATAGTGGTTAACACAAAGTGGAAATAAGTAAAATGATGAATGCACATGTTGTGATCAAGATAAGACATATGAGGTTCAATACCCACTCCCAAGATCGTATGTATGTAACCACGTATAAATAGAAGGACACGAACAATCTTCTACTCATGTCTATCAAGGGCCATGAACAATCCTCTCCTCATGTCAATCAGGAGTCATTAACAACCCTTTTACAATCAACCATTTTAAATGACACATCATACATAACAGACAAGGATAAATGTCACAAACCGCACGTATAACATCAACAGGATTTACTTTAAATTCAACATATAAAACTGTCATACAAGCATTTTACCAAACACATGATAGGTGAAAAATAAGGGAATCTTCAATTCATACTCTCGTTTGAGCTGAATCGATTAACGTCATATTTTAACAATATAAAAACTGCTAACGAGTCCTTTACTTCATAGAAATCTCACATTCATAACAAATTCCTCATAAACTCTGCTTACCCTAACTGTTACGAACCCTACGCCCCATACCATGAAGTTGTTAGGCGCTACACATTCCCACCAGTCTTATATCATGTTTAATATGAAATTTCATCACTCAATCAAGAAGGGGCGACATCTACTTACCTTAATCGTGATTTCTCTCAAAAACAGCGACCCTAGACTTGAATTTCAGAGATTCGGAGCTTCCTTGATTAGAATCGATGATCTTCAAGGCAGTCGGTAGAGTTTTCTTGAAAAAATTTACGGCTAGATCGAACTGAATAGAAGGAAAAGAAAAGAATAAGCAGAGAACTGGAAGAGAAGAAGAAGGAAAGGTAGTCGGGCGCAAATGAAAAGGTAGTCGAACCCCGTACCTACTCTGCGATGTAAAAAATAGTCGTAGTTCTCAACAATGGCACCCTAATCATACACCTTTAAATTTATACCCAATGTGTTAAAATCATAATACATGCATATATGCACTATACGTCCCCTAGATGTCATGTCTATATATGTTATGCATCCATTAACATCATAAATTCCTAGTAGCATGTTCATAAATTATCTCATAAATAGAAAAGGGTTATAATGAAAATAAAATAAAATACCTAGTTCTCATATCTAACTAAATCTAACTGGATCTAACCCGATTTAATTTTTGATATTAATGAATTAATTTTAATTTAACACCTATAATATAATCTTAAGCCTCTTATAAAGTCTTTTATACCTTAATTACGGAAATTAAAACTCAGATAATACAATTTAATGAAATAATCAAAATCTAACAAAATCTAACCGGATCTAACTGAATCTTATCAGATCTAACTGGATCTGACCCAATTTAATTTTTGATATTAATAAGTTAATTCTAATTTAACACCTGTAAGGTAATCCTATGCCCCTTATAAAGTCATTTATACTTTAATTATAGAAATTAAAACTGAGATAATACGATTTAATAAAATTCATTTATATCTAATAATATATAACCGGATCTAACTGAATCAAACTGGATCTAACTGGATCCAACAGATCTAAATGCATCTAAATTTAATTTTTTAAAAAATATTTCACATATTTTATGAATGATATATACTTAATAATTTATTTTAGAACTATGCAAACCTTTATTTTGAATTAAATAATTTTATAACTAAATAAATATATAAATCTATAATTAAATTAATAATTAATTTAGATTAAATGAAGGACATTTTAAATAAATATATTAAAGTGTAATAATTATTTTATATATATGACTTTTTTACAATAAAATTTTTTAACCACATTTAATTTTAATATTTTTAAAAATATTTGACATTAATTTACATATCTTACAGACATATATGTAGAGATGGGTTCCAATGATGACTACACGACTAGATGGAATTAAGGTCAATTTTTATTAATGTATATGCAAACTTTGATTTTGAATTAAATAAATATATGGAGCTGTAATTAAAAATAATTATTAGTTTAACTTAAATAAATTAAAATTTTAAATAAATATATAGATCTAATTAAAAATATTTAATTTTTGAAATACACACAAATTTTTAAATTATTTTAAAATTAAATAATTTTATATTGGTGAATAAATATATTTCTGAAGTATACGAAAATAATTATTTTGATAGATTTTTGAAGTAGATAGAAATATATAATTATGTTGTCCCATGTATACATGATTTTTAAAACATAAAATATATATGTATATCAAAAAGTTAGAATTTTGGTATTACTAAATGCACTTAGGACCTTGTGTTTATTTTTAAAATAATTTTATTTATTTATTTCATCAAATTTTATTTTTTATTATTACCTATTAGGAATGAGGAAAAGCCTCAAAATATTTTCCTGTGCAATTAAATGATATTGGGGAAAATTTTTGGTTTGAATGTGCATAAGCATTTTAAGATCCATAATATAAAACTAATGTGCATTGTTAATGTATGAAATATTATGTTTTACAAAAAAATGTATGAAATATTATGATAAAATTAAATGATCTGAAATAATTTATACCCATTTATTATCTTATTTAAATAAATAATTTATTCAGGATGAAAGAATGGGTCGGATCATGTGATCAGGCATAGCTCGAATCATCCGATCATCTGCATGAGCACCAAATTCCGTGCGCTGCCAGGTCATGGAGTCTAGATACTCCACCATCTTCCCCAATTGAGTGATAGCCATGGTTGCCACCTTCAGAACCCAACTACTTGCAAGAAAGGCTCCATTAACGACTACCACGTTAGATCGATTGCTCCTTTTACCAAATCGAGCAATCTCTTAATGGCTTTCATTACAAACCGTGAATGTGTATGTGCAAACCCGCACCACAAAATTTTTGCTACATTGGGCTTTATGACTCCTATCCCATATAAACCACGTTCATTTAATGGAATGCTCCAAAATCAAGAATCAGTGATGGATATTGGCAAAATCGACAGGCAACCTGCATCCAATTGACAACAATAAAGGAATCCCAAAACCAATAGCCTCTGATCTCTCGTCCTCTACCTTCTTCATTGGTTCCTCCATGACTCTGCCACAAAACTCACCAAATTACTGCACCTAGCTACGTCAAAAAAAAATTCAGGTGCGAATGGCAGTGAGAAGATTGTGGAGGAGACGGTGGTAGGAATGAGCAGAACCGAAGCCCTAACAAAGAGGAGGGAACATGAGGAATCCAACCGACGCCCCTTTCAGAATTTTTGTTTATACCGAAATTGCCCCATCTATTCTCAGCCGTTGATTGAAAATAAATGGTACAGATGAAGCTTTCAACGAGAAAATTATAGTAAGCACTTCCTATGGGTTAGCTCGCTGATGGGAAAACACAGTGAGGTTGATGAGCTTGGTTTTTTTTTTTTTTTTTTTTTCGGGGTATTTAATTTGAATTTCACCTTATCTGCTCATCATTGGATTTCATTTATAAATTTTTCTGAGAGGGCAAAGTAGAATTATTTGTAATGGGATTTTGAGCTTCCAATCCTTGTTTTCCTCTTCCCATCTTTTATATCCTCTCCAATCTTCTCTTATGTTTCATCTCTTCTGCCCTCTCTAATCTCTTCTTTACCAGGGGTGTTTAGGCAAATCTTTCTTCCTTCCACGGTTCCACCTTCTCCATCTGTCCTACATCAACAGTTGCTTTACAATATTGACGACCTTTACCGCGTGCATGTGGTCAACATGCATGTGAGACATCGATTGGGTTGTCCTCGTCAATGACAATTGATTCGAAGGTGTCAATACATAAAATTAATTTGGGAGGATGGATGTCAATTTCATAGCTTTCCCAGGAAAGCAAGCAAGCATTCCAAACTAATTCCATTGAAGAAGTTGTGGCGATTAAACCACTAGAAATCTTTATTCATTAGCCAATCCCGATGAATGCTTTCTTGCGAACCGTAGAGCATGAAAGAAAGTTGCGCTTCTTCCTCGAGAGCCGTTTGATGAATCCGAATGTCTCACCTCGTAAATATGGTTCGGTGCTGCACTTCATGAAACTGCTACGCGCATCCGGTACTAAGGTTGTTACACGAGAATCGAATTGTGGGGAATTCTCCATGTTTCTCTATGTTGAAGTCAAACCCTACTTATCGTCGAAAAAGGTTCTTTTACATGATCGACCTGATTTGGGATTTTGGTCGATTGTAATTTTTTTTTAAAATAAAGTTACAATGGAGTTCCATATTTCTCACTTCATCTTTGGTACATGAAATTCAATTACATGATCTAACTTTTTCAATTTTACAGACAGATGAGACAATATATTTTCTACTTGACAAGAAAAATCAAACGAACCTTGGAAATACAGTGTTATGTAAAATTTCAAGGTATATAAAAAAATATATATTATAAGCAATTTATATACAATATATTAAAATTTTATTTTTCCACAAAATGGCATTTTATAGAGTATATGATTCTTATTTAGTTGAAGAGGAATATATCTGAAAAGTGAAATTGTTATGCGCAGAAATCCGCACGCCTATTAAGCGTCAGATAGATCCGACGACACTCTGAACTCGCTTTCTTGCGCTGCTGCGGTTCACAGGAGAGCATTCCTCCTCAAATCCGCATTTAAATCCTGAGGAATCCTTTCAAAGCCTCCTGATTCACGACTTCAAATATGGCACGGCTAAAAGAAAAGAAGGACAAAACCTCATTCCCCTCATCCGCTCTACATTATTTTTCCCCTGCATCGCAATACAAGATTAAGGCTCTGTTTGGCCTAACTTTTTTTAAAAAAAAAAAATTTTTACAAAAAGTACGATGGGAAAAAATTGAGAAACGTGTGGTTTTATAATTTAAAAAGTATGTTTAGCAATATTTTAGTGTTTGACTTAAAAATAAAAATACTTTTAGATATGTAAAATAACAAAAGGGATAAAAAGTACTTCTAAATTTAAATTATTTAACTAAAAATAAATATTTATTACATACCATTAAATTGAATAGTTTGAATTTGAATCCATAAAGAGATTTTTAATAAATTTTAGGGTAAATTCCATATATACCCATGAATTTTACCCATAATTCCACTTATGAGCACCGATCTTTTCAGACCGGTGATTTCCGACCGGTCAAAAAATATATTTTTTAATTTTTTTTTTGAAAAATAATTTTATAAACTTGTTAATTTAGTTATATTTAATTTATAAACCAAGTTTTATCATTTTTAAATATGTCTATATATTTATTTTGGATTTTTAAATACAGGGGTATTTAAGTCATTTTAAATAAAATGACTTAAATACCCCTGTATTTAAAAATCCAAAATAAATATATAGACATATCTAAAAATGATAAAACTTGGTTTATAAATTAAATATAACTAAATTAACAAGTTTATAAAATTATTTTTCAAAAAAAAAATTAAAAAATATATTTTTTGACCGGTCGGAAATCACCGGATTTCCGACCGGTCTGAAAAGATCATTCGCCTTCCACTTATACCCATGAATTTTCAAAAATTCCTCTTATATCCATGAATTTTTATCCTAATTCTACTTATACTCATGCCGTTAGGGATCCATTAAATGAGCCTTTAGCCTCATTGTAAAATGAAGAATATGCCCAAGCTTTAATGTAATTTAAGGTTATTTTGCTTAAAGTTAAATATTCATATTCAAAACTTATATGATTTTATAGTTGTAAAATTACTAAAAATTCATTATAATATAAATTTTTAGCTATAAAATTATAATTGGGTATGAACGTATTCATCATTTTCTAAAGAATTAACGGCATCTTTAATGGATCCCTAACAACGTGGATATGAGTGAAATTAAAATGAAAATTCATGGATATGAGAGAAATTTTTTTAAATTCATGGGTATAAGTAGAATAAGGGGTAAAATTTGTGGGTATATAAGAAATTTTCCGTAAATTTTAAATTTTATAAAAGAATAAGCAAATATTTATTTATTTGAAATATTTCTGTTATGTAAATAAAATAATAGTCTAAATCTTAAGTAATTTTAAAATATTGGCAAAATACATTTTAATTTTTCTATAATATAAAATTTTATTAGGCCATTAAAACATTTATATCAGAATTATTAAATTAATTAATGAGAATGAATGTGCATGAATTAAAAGAAACTGCTGCGGCGCCATATTGAAGAGATTGTCTCCTTCAGAAGCTCTGGCAGCCATAGGTGCTGGAGTGCAAGAACCACAGTGGTAAAAAAGTATAAATTTCTATGATATTTGTCTTTTTCACTATGATTGGTTATCAAACCGTAGTTTTTTCATGTTCACGATTTCGAATCGTGGTTTTAAATATCTATCCAAACACCGGGTCAGCCACGTTCTGCGCGATGAAGTTCGATTAAAACTCTCCAAATCGCTCGCCCAACGGGCCCGAAGCAGTGTATGAAACAACCATCGATTTTTATAGTTCCGTGGGAAAAGAATCAGCTGGAGTCTGGAGTCTGGAGTTTGGACCGTATGTTCTTGATCGGTAGGTGTGACATTTCCCTTTTTTAACAAATCAAAAATATCAATTCTACTCCAATCAAATATATGTTTCTTCAAAAATGTATAACTTATTAATGACTATCTCGAGCAACATGCTTGGAGTTATTTTCTAGGGTTGGGGAAAAAACATGAAGCTAGACGTGCCAGAGAATCGCCCTAAATTTTGCAGCATTATCACTTCTGGATGAAAAACAGATGTTCTGCTAAGTCCTATCGGAATAGATTTTCCATATTTAAAACAGAATTAAATATGTGCAACGCAGTACCACATACTGAGGACTGAAATTTTCAGCTTAGAGAAGGAATCAAGATTTGAAAAATAAAAAGGGCGAAAGCTACCTGGTGCAGTGATGCGAAAACATCTCCATTTGCAGAAACCCATCGGTCCCAGGTTTTAGTTCTACGGTGATATCCCATATTCTTACAGGGGCTAGTTCCAGTATGAAATGACCAGCAGTTTTAGGAATTGAAAGACATGACTTAAAATCAGACAAATGAATGATAATTTGATAAGCATACAACGGTGGGTATATAGCATTTCAACCCAAAAATGCAACAGCTCGCTTCATGCCTGTACTATATAGCCTATATACCGACCTTTAAATCAACTTGAATCTATTCATGGCTGTCAAAAATTCTCAAAGAGAAAATTGTCTAATGATACAGCATGTGCAACTGCTATACGTTACAATGCGTTGGAAAAATCCGGCAACAGGCTTCTCATCCCCGCAAATTGCTAAGGTTTACATTTGTACCATCCAAAATGTGTAGGTCCAAAATTCGTGCTGATGTCTTGGGTGACCACTTTAAAAATGTTTCTCATCGATGTTGACACACTGGCAACTTTCTTTCAGTGTCTGGTGGAAGCACCTTTCTCTTAAATGATCGATCTGATCTCGGCTGTAAGAAGTCACTAGTAAAACTAAGATCTCTTTATCACTGTACACATAAAACTGTACCAGCGTTTACCCTGAAATGAAAATCCGAGCATTGCTAGAAGCCAATCATCTGATAAAGGAACTAACTGAATAAATCTTCGAGCTTTTTAAATAGTATCAGCATTAGGTCAGACTTCATTAGTATGATGTGGAAGATCCATCTCTGGAAGGTGGGTAGATTCAACACCTGCTGCTCAAAGGGAGGACGATGACAACAATTCAAATTCTTGTAGAAAGTTCCACTTTGAATGATGAAATCCATCTCTGGAAAGCATTTCTGCACCTTTGGATGGCTGCCTTAACTTTCAAATTAGTGAGTTCTGGGCCATCACTAGAGCAAAGAGTGCCTTCAGGCACATAAGCTTTCACGATGGAGTTTCAAGAAACTCCCGGCATGGAACCGTTGAATGATAATTACAAAAATAAAAATATATATATAAATAAAATTGTTCCCCTGAAAAGAGGTTCCACATCTTCAGATGCATGTGTTTGCTTTCAAACTGGTGTGTTATTCAACGTTAACTGGAGGAAAGCCTTCTGGACCATCAGCTTCCATTGGGAACCCATGAAATTGAGAACTTCGCCTTCTGAACCATAAGCTTCCATTTGGGATCCATGAAATTGAGAACCCATTAATTGCACACCACCTAAGATTCAATAAAGCAACAGCAAGATGTTCATCTAAATCCATAAAAATATTGATTATCCTTGATTCGGCTTCTGGGTCTTCATCTAGAATAAGCTCCTCATAATCCATCTTCTTATCTTGGAGGACAGTCTGTTTCTCTGAAATTATTTGCATACTCAAAATCTGCAATGACTCTATGGCAGTGGCAAGAAAACCTCTGTTTACATATGCAGAGAATACAAAGTTACAAGTTGTAGGGTCTGGCAGGATTTTTTCTTGATGCATTTTCTCAAGAACATGCTCAATAATATCAATACGGCCCTGCAACAGTCATAAAAGTTAGAAAAATGGTAAGAATGGTTTGTTAACATAATCAGAAACTAACATTTTGGTTCCAAATAAAAACTTTACCACTCGGCAGGCTTGCCGTAAAATGGAGTTAAATAGAACAACATCAAGCTGAATCCCGTCACTTCTAGCTTGCTCCACAAGACTTAGTGATCCATCAAAATCACCATTCCTCAACAGAGTCTGTAAAAATAAAAATTATATGACAATTGAAACTAAGAATCAACATAGCATCCAATTTTAAGATGAACCTTAACTCTAGCATAATGAAAAGTCAGCACATCTGCTTAAATTATTGAAGCTTGTGAACCAAATTTTAATATCCACATATTCATGTACATGGACACAACATTAAATAGCAATGACTTACCACGATGGGTTCAAAACAAGCATTATGTGATTTAAGATCAAGTTCAAGCTGCAGAACATACTGATAACTAGCCTGCAGTTGCTGTCAAGGAAACAATTTCTCCAAATTTACTCCATGTGCTTTTTGAAAGGCATGTTAAGTTTTGGCTTTAGCCAACACCACCTAGGTGGGAAATGGCTTATGACGATAATGATGATGATGATGATAAGTTTTGGCATTGATATGTTTACGCTTTGGCAAGCAAATTCAATTGTCTACCAACCTGAATCAAGACAAAACCAATTCCACATTCACCACAGAAATAGCAACCAATTGTCAGAATCCTCTTGCAGGATTTGTAGTTTATTTGGACTTGCAGAGTTGAAGTAAGCTTCGGTTGATTTTTATTTTTTTTTTCCCTTTTTGACAGGAAACCTCTGGTTGATTTTGACCTATAGGGATGTGGAAATTAAAAAATGCCAAACAGTTCAAGCAACAAAACTCAAAATGGATATAAAAGATATGTATCCATGAATTCTTGCAATGCAAGTAGACAGACAGACAGATAGACAGAGAGGGATTAATCTAGAAAGATAATAGGTTAATGCTACAAGCATTGACCAAGTATTGTTTGTTTTCACAAATTCACGATCTTATATACGTCATAAACTCATGTGCATTATAGGAGTAGATGAAGCTCAATAAAAATAACATTTTAAAGGATAATGGAGAAGCTAAAAGCTGACCTTTATCAGAGCAGTGTAAGTGAAAATGTCAGGAGAAAAACCATCATGGATCATCATAGAGACCAGTGCAGATGCAAACTTGGATGCGAACCTGGATGCGAACTTGAAATGTTGTGTAACATTACAACAATTAATCATGATGTTGTATGTCTCTGCATCAGGTGGTATAGCACGTAACTCCATAAAGGGTGTACCCCATGCACGAGGCTTCAACCAACGCAAGTTCATTCGGCAGTGAGATGCATGTTTCCATGCATGCAAGGTCATTGGAAGGCGAGATGTATGCTGCCATTCCTTCCTCTGGAGATACCGTTTTTGAGACCAAATATACCATTGTTGACACCCGAACTGAAGCCACCGAGGATGCGAGCGAAAAGCCTTAAGCCATGTAATGCTCTTTAAATCATATGATTTCATATTCATGAAAAGTTTTATGGCAGTGAGATACTGCATTTGATGAAAAGAACGCACAAGCCATTAAAAACATGTAGCAAAGCCAAATCCATACGAAGCTTTAGAAATAAATTAAGTGCCAAGGACACTAGAATCCTATTCCCACCACAAGTGTCACACATCTGCAACTGCAAGCAATCAAATATCAAATCGTTTGAATGTTTATGTGGTTACCTTATCATTCATTTGCCACAAATCATAAATAAGGTTGATCAAATCAGAAAGAATGCTGCATCTAAGGAAATTATGATTAAAAAGAATTTGATTGAAGGCATTCCTTGCAGAGTACACATGTAAATCCACCTGATGTCAGGAAATGATGAAGGCTAACAATGACAGAAACACAGCAGCCCTGACAACGCTCCTGATCTTCCCTCTGCTCCTTTAATATAAGAGCACTTATACTTTAGCTGAACGTACTAAGAAGAATGGTGAGAGCAGTGAAAGCAGAATAAACCTGAATCACCTATCATCCAAAATAGAAAAGGGGAACACGTGCCACTCTGGGTTGTGTTGAGAGCAGGATCTAATATCAAGCTTCCAAGAGCTTTAACCTTGGACGCAGTCGTTTTTCTGTAGGGTTTTGATTCTATGAGGGTAGCCCCACTAAAATCTCTGTGGAGTCTTTTTGTTTTTTCAGGCCACTACTGGAGTTTGATAAGATGTAAGCTGACAATAATATCTATGATCTTGTTAGCCCAAGCTAACATAAGCTTACGTCAGCCTAGGCTTATATTTTGTTCCATGAAAATGTTTTTCCACAAGTGTTTAACTCATATACCTTGTAAATTTTGGATGTCTGTTTTTTTTTATTTTTGGGGTGTTGGAGGGAGGGAGGGAGGGAGGAGGGAAGGGGGGTGGCGTGGGTTGGAAATGACTCAAATACCCCTCAAAAGTTGATTTTGAAAACTTAAAAATATATTTGCACATCCAAAAATTGTAAATTTTCATATGTGAGTTAAATACACTTGGAAAAGCATCTTCACGAAAAACATAAAAAATTAAGAAATACACCTTTTAGCCAGGCTAACATAAGCTTATGTTAGCTTGGGCTAACAAGACCATAATCCACATTTAAAATCATCTATTTAGTTTACATATTTTATCATCCCATAAAAGACTAATAGTGGTGACAAAATTCAAATAGTTTGAAAGTACATATAACCCATTTAAAATGTCTTCATACTTGTTGGATGCAATCAAAAGAATTTTTGCATTGTAATGAAGTAAGTAACATCAAAGTGTATGGTCAGTTTAGACATTATAAAATCACTACGGTGGACCGGAACAAAAAGGCTCCACTGAAATTTCAGTCAAGCTACCATCCTTGAATCAAAATTGTTTTTCTTTAACACCAGTGATGACAAAAAAGCAATGGCATAGCAAGAAATTCTTACCCGTTTCGCTTTGACAAGTGCAAGCAGCACAATATTGTACATGACTGTTCCAGGGTAAGTATCAGTGTGACAAAACAGCCTATCAGCCACACATAAATACTGTATCATCGATCCTATCATGCCTTCAGCTCCAAGGGCTTTCAGCTGAAACAAAACCAAATTCAATCAAGCAGTGGCCTGATGCCTACATTACACAGCTGGTCCACATGTTCATAAGTCATAAAATTGCTTCTATTGAGGACAATGATGGAAAAAAGAAAGGGTACTCTGGTGCATTAAGCTCCCCCTGTGCACAGGGTTTAGTTAAGGACCAGATTACTTTGGGTCTATGGTATGCAACCACATTTTGCAAAGCAAGAGGTGGTTCCCACAACCCAATCTGTGACATGCAAATCACATGGCGACAACTTTTACCATTGCACTAAGGCTCCTCTTCAAGGACAACAATGCAAATTATAGAAATTAACAACGCAAGAAAATGGCAGCATTTAGCTTTTTCACATTCAACACATGCCAAACCACATTAAGAGGAACAGCTCAATCAAATTTAGCCACTAAATTAACTGTTACATTCCCGGATAAGTATGACACGCTTTTTTATGTGCTGGCCAAGGTTCAAACCGTAGCAATGTTAATTTTCTTACACACAGTGTGTGCATGTTCCGTAGAAATTTTTTATCTGATAATTTGCAAGTGTGACATGCATCAAATTTTCATTAAGAGGAAAGATTAAAACACTGATTATAACACATTTGAATTTTGGGCAAATTCCACATATACCCATAAATTTTACCCCTAATTCCACTTATATATACCAATTTTCAAAAATTCTAAATATACGCATATATTTTGCCTAAAATTCTACTTATACCCGTGTGAAATTATGAATATGCTCATCCCTAATTATGATTTTATAACTAGAAATTCATATTCTAATGAATTTTTAGTAATCCTGCAACTATAAAATCACATATTATTTGAATAAGAATCTTTTTACTTTGAGCAAACCAACTTCAAATTATATTATAGCTTGGGCATCTTCATCATTTCACAAAGGGAGCTAACAGCAACTCATTTAACAAATTCCTAATGGCAATGGTACGAGTGGAATTTTAAGAAAAATATGTGGGTATATTTAGAATTTTTGAAAGTCATGGGTATGTGTGGAATTTTTCCTTGAATTTTTTAAGAAAACAATATTAACTTTCAACATTATCTGGAAATGCAGTTGCAGAGAGATACCACCCAGAACAATTAGCATAAATACAGATTGTCGGAACCTGAGAGGATTTTGTAACTTTTGAAAAGGTAAAATTGAAAAGTGGAGGAATCTACATAAAAAAAACATTTAGTGATTGCAATCAGTTGCCAATTGCCAGTCACCATCTTTGTAGCTTTGTCCAGGGCATGCAAGATCACATTTTTCATGAATCTATTCTTGTTAGAAACCCAATGCACTATTTCCTACCAGCACAAAGTCTTTTCTGCTCGTCTCACTTCTCCAGTACCTATGTATCTTTCTCCCCTCAGGTCCTCCAGTCCAAATTAAAATTCCTTTTTGTGAATTGCTTTCAATTTTCTAAATTATATAGTGACCAGGGGCTTAGCCCAGTTGGTTCATGTTCCTAGCCTGTGCGCAAGAGATCTGGAGTTTGAATCCTGTTTGGGGAGCATTCATCTCCCACTCGAACCCTGTTGGGGAGCATTTGTCTCCCACGATGGGTAGCGCTTGTCTACCACTACTAGAGTTAGTTTTAATTAGTTGAGAAAAAAAAAAATGGAAGATTACTTGGGCGTGACTGAGCTATAAGAGATATAAAAAGATCAAGAGATAGTGTAACGATGGAACAATAAAAAAATGAATTATAAAAAAATTTGATAAACTTTTAAGTAGGCTGTTATAGGATTTGCTTTTTGAGAATTTTGTATGGTGTGGCCCACACGAATATCTAATTTTTATGATTTTGAATATTATGAAATCAAATTATACATAGAATATTAATCCATAAAATAAGCTGTGGACTCAATTTTGAATTGGATCCTACGCACTTGGGGATTCCAGATCTCACACAAGCTGCTACCCTGTCATCCCTGCAAGATAATTTTTTGTTCATGATCAACATTCTCATTCCTACAAGATCATACTTTAGTCGTGCTTGGCTTTTGCATCACCTAACCCACTGACTGAACACTAGAACTCAAGAAGATACTCAGTACAACTAAGCTTCAAGAATTACCAGAACAATCAATGCAGAATGAATGGTTTAACATGGTCATATCCCACAGGGCTAATCAAAAAATGAATGATCTAATATGATCATTCGTTACTCATGATCATCCCTGCAAGAACATCCTCTGGTGATGGTTTGCCTTTGGATTACCGTGCCCTCTGCCCAAAACACTTGAACTCACAGAAGAAGATATGTAGTACAACTAAGGTCCAGGAGTTACTGGGAGCACATAATTAGCATGCACTGACAAAAATGAATGATACAATATTGTCATTATCCCATATAGGGCTAATGAAAGTAACCTTCCACTGGCAAAGGTACCATCTAACGAACAATTCCAACACATCAAGAGAGAAATGACAAATCACAACTCCATGGAGAAGAAGCATTACCAAAATTTCCATTGATCTACTGCTATGCGGAACTCCATGATTCCTCATATCCTTCTCTATAGCACGTATTCGCTTTGAAACGATAACCTTTGACATCTTATTGCCTTTCTTGTAAGGAGCATTCACATTACCAAATAAGGAAAACAGGTGCCCATAAGTTCTGATGTCAAACTTAAGTTTCAAATGCCTCATTTTAGCTAACACTCGAACCGCGCGCTCATGTTGACCCTGCAGCAATTTTTCTCATTATCCATTTATAATATGGAAATTTCATGTCATGAAAATTCTGTCCTCGACAACAAACAGCAGAAAGAAGTTGACACAGGTTATATACTGGTAAAAACAGAAAATAAACAGGGATACAAGTAAAGAATAATGCATAACCAGAATAGAATACATAAATTTCAGCTTATGATTCATTCCACTAACCCATGTAATAGCCACCATGTTAAAAACTAAATGATTTTCTCAGTTCACTCCAGCTTGCAGAAAATCATCGTTATCCATACATTTGGAATTTATGGGTAAACTTTCTAATCTTAGGCTGACATAAAACTTTCCATGTTCAAAATGGAACAATGAGGAAATGAGAGTATAGTTTCAAACAGAGAGTTTTACAAAGATTTGTTCCAAATCAGTGTAACAATTACCATGACATCACAGGCAGCAAGCAAGGTGTTGAAGGGATGGATGTCTAGTGAAGGACAATAACCAATCTGGTGCAAAAGCAACTCCGCTGAATCCAGTTCCAATATTTTGCTATAACCCACTGACAAGGCTCCAAGAGAGCTGTTGTAGGGCTTCAAATTTCTTTTCTCCATTTCTTTGAACTAAATAATCATGAAATGTTGGTTAACTAATGTTCATACCACCAGAAAGTAATAAAGCAACACGAAAAATTTCCTTCAAAACTATAATGCCTAATATGACAAAGACCCAATTCAGGATTCAGCATGAGTTAATTCCAATGTCTTCAAAATTTATCAAGACACCTTACCACTTTCATACCATAATCAACCCCTCTTCCAGAAATCACAGCCTTTAGTAAGCCATCATATGTGTGAGGCGACGGTTCCAAACCAAGCTTGCGCATCTGAAAGTTAGCACAAACAGAGATGTTAACTTCTCTGACTGTGAATTGACTGCATACACCGACATAAATTGTGTGAGTTGGAGGGTGGGTGTGGTTCTTGTGGTGGGAAGCAACTACATGAGGGTATGGATTTAGACATAGTCAAGGTCCAAAAGGACAGTGGGAAATCAAAAGGTTTGCAGGGCCACAAATTTATTGAGGCCAGGGCTCATGATAAAGGTAAACATCATAATTGACATTCATTAGCTCAGCTTGGAGGAAGACTGTTATAAATTTATAATGATCAATATAAGCACTCGGATGCCTTTGTGTTAACACCGAAGTGCATGAGTTAAAGATTCAAAGTTCGGTTTGGTCCTGGTTCACACAAGAAATTGAAGGATATCATGATGATAACCAACTAATAGCACTAATGCTTCCATGATGACAGCAAGTAGATAACTAGCCAAATTACAGCAACAGCGACAGAGTGCCATTCTGCTACCAAATTTGCATCCACATTAGCAGCAACAATGATGACAGACAATTAGCCAAATTACGGATACAGCAACAGCAGCAGCAACAAAGTGGAATTCCACCATCAAATTTTCATCCACAAATCAGTAGCAACAACGATGACAGAAACTACCAATCAAAAATATATATATATATATATATATATGACAGAAACTGTTCCTTTGCATTTGCATATCAACAGTAAAGTCGCATTCCACCACCAAATATGCATTTACAGAAATTTTGATAATGATGTACTCCTACTGTAAATTCCAATGACGAAAGGAGACAATGATTTCACCACCTACATTCATTTTCAAAAGTTAAGATCCAGAATCTTAACAATCCAAAAAAAAAAGTTTTGGATCCAGGATCTTAACAGCATATGCACCCTAAAGAAGACATCACAGCAAACAAAATCTAAACAGAGGGCACTAGTATGTTGACATGAGAAATAGCAATAATATTCCTTTCATTCTCCTCTCCTAGTTTCCTTTCCGAAAGGCCACATCGCATTGAATTTTTTAAGTTTCTACTAACTGAAACATCCACTACAAATTTTATGCATTTTATGATCCTGAACATTGAATCAATGAAATCTGGTCAATTCAATTCCATACACCAATACAGCCAACTAGCACATCTCCTGTTTAACCATCCTCATGTATCTAAAGGTTCAAACTTCAGTCCTCATTTTAATAGGCACCATTCCATGTCGCAAATGCTTCCTTTTCTGTTGAGTTGCTCATAAGAAGGAAACAAGACATAATTCAAATCGATTACAACTTAAACAGAGCAAGAAATTTTAAAAACAAAGAATTGATTTCGGAAGATGTTGATGCTAGAAAAAAATGCAGATTACAAGTCTACCTGTAGGAACAATTGCTCAGCAAGTTCATAGTTTCTGGATTGCACACATGCATCTATCACATCACTGAAGGATTGCTTCAAGATCTTCTTAACAGCTATGGTTGAAATATCCTTTAGCATACCGAATCCACCGCTTTTTTGTTCATTACCCACCATTGCTGCATGAGCTGTGAGACAGAGATCTACCCTAGGGCTGGTTCTACAGCTACTCCAGTCTCCTATCTTGACTAAACTGTCTGCATGGGATGAAAGCTCGGAGTATCCACTCTCTCTCATGCCAACAGTCTTCTTTGGGGGAATTGGTATGTCTACTCTGGATGATATAAGTTGTCCATCAGCTGATGTCTTAATAGAAGTGCCTCCCTGAAGGACCAAACCCACCATGTGCTCCAAGATAGAATGTGCAGATTCTAGATCATGCAACCTTGCAAAGGACCAAACAAACTTCCGCAAAGAAACAAAGCTTGGATTATAATAGTTCACACATTCCTTCCAGATCTCATGGACCACTGACAGATTTTGCTTCAAAACTGCAAGCTGGAAAAAACTTGAGATTATGATCAACCCATTAATGCCATGACAACCACAAAAGCAAGTGCATAAATTAAATTGATGATTTGATCTGCTGAAACAGACATGCAAAACTAGGACAAATACTGACAGAGTAAATAAACAAAGTGCAAAAAAACAGTGGCAGTTAGTTTTCTCTTCATCAATCTCAAAAAGTGGGAATTTGCCTGATTTCTAGGAGCGAAAGCACTTCGGTGTGTCAGCCAAATGTCACAAATTTTTAACCTCACTTTTCACCCTTCACACTGAATGGCCAAATAGGCCTTAAATTAAGTCAATGAAAGCAGTAATAGTCCCAGATATTTGTTCAACAGCCTCCAAGCAGATAAAATATTTACTACATATTCAACTATATACCATCTTTGTATTTTTCATGTAGTTCATGACTGAGAAGAAACAAAAGAATTCAGATGAGTACAAGCAGGTGGTCGTAAAAGAATCATAGATGTGGAAATGGCTCACTTGAACAGAAGAAAAAGATGATGCAGCTGGAGATTAAACGAAATTCCAGAGACAAAAGGTTACACATTCAACAGAACATAACAGGCTATTCCTTCTCTTTCTTTTTCTCTTTCCCCACTCTCTTCACAAGATGAAACAACAAAGATAGTACAACAAAAATCGGAAGTCAGGACAAAAGATGAAGATGGTCACAGCATATTTCTTTAATGGTAACAAGAATGGGCAAAAGGATGCAATTCATCATCATCATCATCATAAGCCATTTCCCACCTAGGTGGGTCGGCTACATGGATTCTGTTTCTTGACGATTTGATACTAAATTTTATATTTTCATACCTTGTATAATTAGTTCCATCCATGTTTTTGGGTCTTCCTCTCATTCTCCTACCGCTTTCTACTTGGATAAACTCTATCTTCCTAACCGGTGTCATTTCAGACCTTTATTTAACATAACCAAACCATCTTATTTTGTTTTTCCTCATTTTATCACCTATTGTCCTCACTTTGAGATTTTCTCGGATTAATTCATTTCTAATTTTATCTTTTCTTGTTTACCACTCATCTACCTTAACATTCTCATTTCCGCTACACTTATTCTATGTATAAGTTTTTTTTAACTACCCAATATTCTGCTCCGTAAAACATAGCTAATCTAATCGCAGTCTTATAAAAAACAAATTTTAATTTGATTGGGACTTAACGATCACATAAAATTCCTAACACACTTTGTCATTTCTTCCGTCTTACTTAAATTCTATGTATTATATCTCTCTCAATGTCCTCATTCTCTGAACTATTGATCCTAAATACTGGAAGTAATTAGTTCTTGTTACTGTGTAATCTAAGATCTTAATTGGTTCCTCATCCGCGCACTCACTACTATTAAATTTGCATTTCATATATTCATTTATTATACAACTGATTCTAAAACTGTTAGATTCTAAGGCATCTTTCCATATATTCAATTTCAAATTTACTCATCTAGTTTCATCTGTTAGAACAATATCATCTACAAATAACATGCACTAGGGTGCTTCTTTTTATAGACGTCCAGTCATTTCATCCATCACTAAAGTAAAAGGTAAGGACTCGAAGCTGAGCCTTGATGCAAACTCATTTTAATTGGAAAAATGTTAGTATCTTCACTCATTGTCTTCACATTTGTTACAACTCCTTCATACATATTTCTAATAACATCAATATAAAAGGATGCAATCATATAATGTCCAAAAAATAATTTTTGTTCGGATAATTATCTCATATAATTATTTTAGTTAAGATAATATGGAAAATAATTATGATCCCCGCGTAATAAAGACCTTGAGAAGTTCCCAGTAGGTAATTTCAGACTTCCCAATTTGCCTATCATCCATCAGCCCCAGACAGCAGTCGGCATGATCTGAACTTCGCATCTTAGCACATCCATTCAACAAAATATTGTACATAGGTAGACTGGGATTGGTTTCATGGTGTCCACCGAGAAAAGCTAGCCAATCATAGGCCTGAACAAAGAAAAGTAATAATTAAAGAAAAATCGCAGAATGATGAACGCTATTTGCTAAGAAAAATAAAGTATGAAAAGTGGAAGCACAATAATTGATTAAATAACAAGTATTTAAATAAGGAAGCTAGATACAATGATGAACCATTATTTTCCAAGAAAATAAAAGAGGAAAAAAGAAACGCATAATGATTGGAAAATAGCAAGTGGTTATAAAAGTAAACTAGATGCTACTAAAACTTTCAAAATGCTGCATTCAAAAGAGGGCGTAACAGGATATATTTATATGAAAGTGGCTCTACTGTTGCGAATGCAATCCCATTTTGGTGCCAGAATCAGGTATTTACACCATTATCTTGTCCCTCTATATGCCAAGTTCCAACTGACCAATGCAGCTAAATGAATATAATTTCTTCTAATACCCTGTTTCAGGGACAGGTTATGCATATTGTGTTGGAAAGAGAAGAATACACCAACCACAATTGCAAACAATAAGATCCAAGCTCGTCTGGGTTTGGCCTTCAGAGCAAAAACAGGTTGCCAAGTCACATCAGATAGTTTCACAGATTGATTCTTTTACTTAATTTAATTCATACAGCTCAGATAGTTTCACAGATTGATTCTTTTACTTAATTTAATTCATACAGCCTAATGTTGATCATATTGCATAGGTTGAACCGAATAGAACTGACAATGTGACACTGACTACAACTCCATCCCATTTAGACAATACATGCGAGCATGATTGCTTTTCAATTCATAACAGAACCAATGCCACTTGCAAGTTCCCAAGTTTTATCAGACAAAGTTGAAGTTCAGTGTTTTCCAACCAGGAGCAAGAACATAGGCCAGTAATTTAATTAAATCACATTTTGCTAGAGTCATCCTGCTATTGAATTGGCATGTTGCCCGTTGATTCTTTTGGGTATCTACAAACATGAAATGTACAGTGTAAATGAAGTATGAAATACAGTGGTTACAAAGAACAAACAGATCAACACAAACTGATGTCAAAATTAATATTTAGAGGGAGACAAAATGGAATTTTGTATAAATGATTGGAAACATGACTGTGCCAAATGTCGAAACAGCCATAGGACTACTCGGCTATAGAAAATATATAAAGAAACAAAACATGGACATACCTCTTTTAAGTAACCTCCTTTACTAAGAGATCGTATGAGGAACATGGAACATCTTCTATTCACGGGTATCTCCTTTTCTTGCATGAGTCTCCAAGTCTCCAGTGCAAACTTAAGAAACAGAGAAATAAAAACTCTATGAACTACTCAATTAAGAAGCCACCAGTTGTCTAATATCGAGCAAATTCCGAAGTATCTCTTAGCATAAAAGCAGAAAACAACAACAAATGGTCAAAATTTCTGGCATGCCATGCTGGAAGGAGAAAACATAACCCTGTGGCATTAAATTAGGAAAGAATAAATATCAAAGAAAAAATACTATACTAATATCTAATAGCAATAACATTTTCTGCAAACATTGATACGTGCTGGTCCTAAATGTAAATGCAAGAAAGCTAATGCACACTGTTAACCAATTTATTGATTGATACCCATTACTAAGTGTAGATAAGAGAATGATTCACGACTCAAAATAGAAATTAAAACTAAATCATCAAAACGTAGACAACTGTTTAATTGCATAATAGATTTCTCAAGAAGAATTTATTTAGAAAAAAGGGGGAAAAAATCTTGAACAAAAAATCCATTACATATACAAATTCATGAATAGGGATGTAACTCATGCCATTTGGCTCAGTTGTTGGCTATCCCAAACCCAAATCTAAGTTATAATATATGAACCCTAACCCTAACCAACCTTATTTCTAAAACCTCACCCTAACCGTAAGTCAAGTTCAGGACGGGTTGGGTACAAGAATTCACGGGAATTTTAAACTTCAAACTATATATGTACATTAAATAATTATTTATAATATATTAGACCAAAAAATTTTCTCTTTTCAAAATAATTACCACGGATGATAGAATAAAAAAATTAAAGAAAAACATATATTAAAGCTACATTGGGCATACATGATCGTTTCTAATATGTATTGGAATTCGGATTCGGGTTCGGGTTTTGTGAGTTGGGTTTCTATCAACCCAAACCCATCCCAACTTTGATCCACGTTGGGTTTAAATCCAATTTCTAAACCCAAATTTCCAAACTATCAAACCCAAAGCCTAAAAAAATGCTAGGTTGGGTCGGTCAGGTTCCTATCAACCCAACTCAAGATGAACCCCAATAATCATGAACATGTAGGTTGGGCGGCATCATTCTGCATGTCCAGATATAAGTTAGTCCTAGACAAATTCAATTAGTCACTTGGATGGACCAAAACCTCTACAACAGGAACTGTAGAAAAGCAAAACGCTTGTGCTGGTTGAAGGTACAAACACCAGAGGAAAATTTTTCCATACCAATGGATCAGGAGATGTTGAGCAATATTCCAAGATATATAGAAAATCATCCCGTCTTAAAGGTTCTTTCCTTTTTGCAATATCCAAAAGAAGCTCCGAGGCCTGGCCTCTCTCCCCAGAGCGAAGTGCCTTTACAATCTGCACCTGAACCAATCTCAAGGCTGATGGTTCCCAGGATTTCAGACGATCCAAATCTGCATTTTGATGCAAGATGCTATAATGAAAACTTTTATCTAATCACTACTGATATACTTTCGGTGACAGGGGAGAGAAAACATATATGATGTGTGATGAATGGTATTCTGTCTACCTTTTACAAAACTTTGCGAAAATCTCATCCCTCCAGTGGCATGGCTTCGTGCCTAAACAAAAACAAAAATTTTCAAAACTCGGCATTTTCTGAATTTTTTCTGAACTTTGTGTATTCATTAAAAAACAATGAAAACAGCTTACTTTGCTCCATCTGCAGGAATGAAGGGAATTCACAATCCACGGAAAATGGTATCTAGAACTGCAATTGCAGGAAATTTTAAAAAAGATTTAAAAGAACCACATTCAAAAAAAAAAAAAGACAAAATAGGGGCTGCCATTCCAGCCGCCATTTGAAACAAGTAGGGTGGAGACGCCACACAAGAGATAAACGATGAAAAGTGCAACTTACAGAGATTGATGCATGCTTGGGAATATCCTCAGCTGAGCCAGTGAAGAAGGAAGAAAAGGCTTTGAGCGAGTTGACCTAGCTGCAGGATTGTGCCACTGGCTTTTTAGGCTGAGATGGAGACATAAATGCAGAGCTGCTTGGAAATTCTCTTCTGCTTTTGGTCAGCAATCTCCGGTTTTTCGTAGCTTGTAACACCACTAGAGGTGTTCATGCACTGTAACCCTAAAGCACTGTTGTTAAAACCGAACCAACTGACGAACAGTTCAAAGTATTGATTTGGTTCAAACTGGTTTCAACAGTCTATGGAAACCAGATGGAACCAATATTCTATCATTTTATATAAAATATATGTTAGATACTTAAGCTAAAAAATTGTGACCTGGAAGTTTGAAAATAACGCAAATTAGAATCATTATTTTAAGAAGCTATAAAGGAATGAAATATTTGCATTAAAAAGTTAGATAAAGCCTTATCCAACTTTGGGTCCTTGGGTTATGTTGTGATTCTAGTTTGATCTGTGATAAAATTGAGTTTCTGCAAAGCAAAAAAAAAAAAATCTAATTTCAAGCTATTAATATGTATTGTTATAAGTCATAGCGATGAAATATAATTAGTCACTCACATTGAAGAATTTCATAACTATTGCAGGGTACAAACAAATTGCAGAAACATTCCTCAAATTCAACAACAATGTACACCTGCTATGAACAGAGTAGTTGCTGACAGCACTGTTACGGTAGATTATCTACTTACGGTATTATCTGCCAAATATGTTAGCAATAACTTGCAGACCTAAAATGTGGTGAACCGGATGGGAAGAAAATAGAAGATTAATACCTTCCTGACCAAGTTTTGATTGTGGCTTTGGAAAGGAGGGTTGGGCTTGTTGAAGTGGAACAGGAAAGGGGTATGGAGAGAAACAGTAAAAGGATAAGGAGAAGTGCCCTCCCCGTCACAAAGTCGCAAAAAAGACAATTTTTTTCTTTGCAGAAGCAATCCCAAAGAAATCAAGAAGTTCAAAATAAAATCACCACCACCAACCGAATAGACATACGCTAATGTCATCAGAAGAAAAAAAGCAAAAAAAAAAAAAAATCCCGCAACACAGACTCCAGTAAAAAATACATATTATTAGAGAGAGAACAAGCAGATAATTGAAACCCGAATCCAGAATACGAAAACTTCAATTCCAAGAACGTCAAGATCGATTCTTCTCACCTTTTTCTGGTACCCGCCTCCTAAGGTGCTCGTGTCCTCGATGATCTCGTCAGTCAAACACCGGCAGAAAATCTGACAGATGGAACTTCTTTTCCTTCACCACCTTCTCGTTGTCGGGCTTAGTGAGGAACTGAGGATGGTGCAGCGGATGAGAGAGCGATTGCGGCGCTGGTCGCGGGAGAAGTACTTGATGTCGAAGATGACCGGCGCTTGTTTGCGCCCAAAAGTTCGAACCAAGGTGCACGTGGGAGATGATCAAAGTTTGAAATGAAAAATTAGTACGGGTAAACATTTTTGAAACGAGAAAAAAAAAAAAGACAATATTACATAACAAGAGTAAGATGACAAGTAAATAAAATTAAATTAAAATAAATATGTTAGTTATATGGATAATTATGTAAAAAAATTTGAAAAGTAATGTAGTTTCATAGGAAAATATAAAAGATAATTAAAAAATAATATAATTATAGAGAATGAAAAATTTAATGTGGAAAAGTTTATATTGAAACAAATACATCCAATGTGTGTTTGAAAAGTTATAAAACTTTTAAATGAAAAGTTTTTTATATACAAGTTTTTGAATTGGTAAAAAAATGATATGATGTGAGATAATATGATGTAGTATAAAGAGAAAAAAGTTAAAATAGATTTGTTAATTATTTAGGTAGTTATGTAAAAATAATTAAAAATATAGTAATTATATAATAAGATATGAGAAAAAAAATTTAAATATGGTAGTTATGGAGGATGAAATGTTTTATTTTAAAATTTTTTATTAAAAATAAACATGCCCTAAAATTTAAAAAATAGTATACAAGTTTTATAAATGAAATAAAGTGATGTAATATGATAAGGGTCATGATGAAAAGTAAATTAAATTAAATTAGTTATATTTATAGACGTGTATAAATCATTTAAAAATAATATAACTGTACAGAAAGATGTAACGAAATAATTTAAAATAAGGCAACTAAGGAGAGCAAAAAATTTTATAAATGAAAGATTTTGTAGCATCTATGTTAAGCGGGCGATGGAATTAAAAGGTCAATTTACTTTGCAAAACAACTGGAGCAATAATAGTATTATTTCTCCCTAAGTATTTGTGAGGGCATCCACCAATTAGGATGTTTAAGAAATATTATTATGAAAAATTTAAATATTAGTAAAATACTTGTAGAATATTTTTAGGAAAATTGTAAGAATGCAATATATGAATATCTATAAAAAAAATTAACCAAACACACCTTACATATGATATGTCGTGGAAGATAAAATATATTATTAAGAGGAAAAAAAAAAGAAAATATATTATCAGAGGGAGACTAAAAATGTTCATTGAAGGGAAAAACAATTGGAAAAGAAAACATGTTATTAAAGGGGAATTGAAATATTGGTAAAATAGTTGTAGAATATTTTTAGAAAAACACACCTTACATCTGATATGTAGTGGAAAATAAAATATATTATTAAAAAAAGGAAAATAAAATTTATTATTAGAGGGAAACTAAAAATGTTCATTAAAGGGAAAACAATTGGAAAGAAAACATGTTATTAATGGGAAAATAGAATGTATTATTAAATGGAAAGAACAATAGGGGAAAAAGGGCCCAACCGGGTTCGAACCGGTGACCTATTGATCTGCAGTCAATTGCTCTACCACTGAGCTATGGACCCGTGACAAGTTTGAGACGTTCAATTTAAATAATGAAATATAAAGATGTTCTGTCGATCTTTAGCCAACCATTTCCTGGTGATTTGCGCCAGTCTATTCTAACTTTTTCAATATTGGCATTAATTCAAATATTGGAAAATGAATATTCTTATTAACTTGAATTTTATGGAGTAATTAAATCGTTTCCGCCAATCGGGGCACGTGTCAATTATATACGATTTAAGTTTTCTACATTTCCCTCTTATTTAATATCATGGGGGAGAAGTATTACAAACGTCGAGATTTTATAAAAACTTATATTTTTCAAGTTAATTTTAAATATTTTTAATTTCTAGATGTATGAATTAACGACCAACATTATTATTACAAATTCATAATGGAGTTCATGCAAGAATTATGTTATTCTATCAATCCAACAGCCCTTGGACAATCATAAGCTCCCTATTTTTCAATAGCTCATGCATGTTAAGTTGGTAATCATTTCAATTAGGAGGTGTTTATTTATGCCACAAATATTTCAAACTAAAACTTTTTATTTTCTATAACTATCATATTTTTAATTATTTTTATGAAAGTATAAAAAGAAGTAAAAAAATAATTAAAAAATAGGACAATTTGAAAAATGAAAAATTTTAGATTAAAAAGTTTTATAAGTCACCAAACTCACTGGCGAAGCCCCATATGGGCTTTTATCCCTGCACTAATGTTAAGCCTCACTTAGCACGAGCTTGCCTAATGCAATGGTAAAAGGCAATTTGCAAAATCCTCCAAAGATTTTTTAGCATATGTAATGTGCCATTTTGGAAGAAAATTCACGGTGACCTAATTATAAAAATCTATATTTAAATCTTATGAACAGAAAGACAAGTGCTAAGAAAGCTTTTCCTTAACCTGATTCAATCAAAGAAATAAAATGTTATTGTATAAAAGAAAGGGCAAATTCCTCATATATTATCCTTAATTATATTTATACTCACAAACTTTCAAAAATGCTTTTTATACCAAACAATTTTCTTCATAATTCAATACACATCCATATCGTCGGGGATGCTCTAAAAGGGTCATTAACCTCATATGAAATGACAAATATATCCACTAATAATTATGATTTAATATCTAAAAGTTCTTATTATAATAAATCTTTAGTGATTTTATAACTATAAAATTCTATATTATTTGAATATGAATATTTAATTTTGAGCAAAATAACTTTAAATTATATTAAAATTTAGATATATTTATCATTTTAGAGGGGTTGATGGCTCATTAATGGATTTCAACGACATGGTTATATATGGAATTGAAATGAAAATTCATGAATCAAAGATATTTTTGAAAGTTCGTGAGTATAAATGAAATTATAAATAAAATTTGTGAATATACGTGAAATTTTCACTTAAAAATTATAAAATTTATCATGAACCTGTCATGACAGCAGCCTATGCATGGCTCTAAATGAGCCTATGTCCAACAAAACATATGTATTTACTTAACATAGAAAATGTATAAAATTAATATTAATAATTCTGTTAACGTACATATTTTATGTATAAAATCAACGCGTGATTTTACATGCACAATTCCATATTCCATTTATTATCTTTACGAATGTAGATCTAATTACGCAGATTGTACAACATGTTGTAAAAACTCCATACGATTATTGACTCGCAACGGATCACATAAATAATTAGGTGTAAATAAGTTACTCTATTAACTAACCACGTAGAAAAAGGCATCCTTGCGTTATTAATGAAATATCAATAATTGCATGACATCAAATAAAGGCAGTGATACAAGGGGCCCGAATATGATAGAAAAATAGGATGAAAACATAATCATAGACATTAGAAATAAGAAAATTTATATTAAAAATTACGTCAGACATGAAAAATCTCATCTCATACATATTTTAAAAAAAAATCCTTTTGAAAAAATCCCTAAGGTGCTCACATGATACATGCGAGGACGTTGGAATTACCTTTCTAGTGATACACACGAGAATCCACTATTCGCATGAGCAACATTGGGGCAGTTCATAGATAAGATTTCATGGGATGAAATAGGATATGATGGGATGTCATATTTCTCAATGCATTTTTATCCATTCCTAATACATTTTTATTTATTTTCAATACAATTTTACTCATTCTTAATACACCTTTACCCATTAATAGTACATTTACATCACAAATTCTTATCTCATTCCATCTCTGAATTGCTCCTAAAGCTTCTAGATTAATTGTTGTTTCTTACCTATGAGTCATGATAGTATCCTTGATTGTTGAATTAAATATCCCTTAGTTGTTGAATTAAATATCATAAATAATTTATTTAACTCAAATCTCCACATCTATGACTATACAAGTTTAGTGAGCCTACTGCAGTGAAACTTAGCTTTCATATTTTTCCTAACCAACAACTTACTCATTTAAAGATTAATGATCAACTTTCAATGTGTCACATTAGTAGACATTTTTTTATTAGTATTATATACACTGTGATATTTTATATTACAAATCAGTCTCATTCACAACTTTTATCATAAAAAGATATTTTGTAGATACTCCTGTACTCAAGAGACCAAGGGTAAAAACCTCAATTAACAAGGGAACGCATGCGAAGGAATACAAAATCCTCATGCTAAGTTGCTAACTGCGTGAGGTGAGTTTCGAACCCCGGTCCAGAGCATCTAAAATACCACTGTCACCAATTAGGAGTAGCCCAGTTGGCACATAAGTAGGCATATTATTTATTTGCTTGTTAATATAAAATTTTATTTCCAAATATTCAAGAAGCTGATAAACATGCAAAGTTTTTTTTTAAAAAAAAAAAAAAAATATACATTGAACATTGTACCTTCAGAGCCCCACCAGCTCCGGCAGCCCTGGCCTGCAACTGCAAAAGTTCGCTGTGATTCCAGGTAGTCGAATTGCAAAAAGCAACAACGCCTAATGCCTGTGCAGTGAACTTAACTCCATGCAAGTGTCATGAATTTAAAGCTAATTTTTTAGGAAGAGCTCACAGGAAAAAAGAAAAACATTTGGCCATTTTATTGGACTGGTAGCATTTAAAACAATGATCTATTTTTATGGGAGTGCTGGCGTGCATTAATGGAAGATTCTTCATGATGGGGACTCCGAGACTCGACTGGCGAGACGTGCATATCACAGCATGTGGAGAAAGTAAAAAGCTGTATTCCACTGGAATAGTCAGCGCGGGAAACCTACGTAAAATCGAGGTCAAAGTCAAAAAAAAAATTGAAAAGCCTACGCCCTTGTAACTCCCCCATTTCATTTCGTTGAGTGTCGGATAGGGTGCAAGTCAGGCCGGTTTTATCCCGATGTATTCCGGACGGGGCTGAACCTAATGCAAAATTTTGTCCCATTAATTTCTGTCCGGATTAAAATAGATTTTTTTAAAGCTGTTTAAATCCCATTTATTTTTAAAAAGATGAAAAATCCAATTTTATTTAATTAGAAGTAGAACTTTTAAACTTTTTTTTTTTGAAAAAACTTTATTGACTAAGAAACTGGCAAATGTGAAAGGAGTCTTTTTTGCTTGCTGATTCCTACACGTTGGATTCTTTCATGCATATGAAATTATGAATTCTAATTCAAGCGTTTTCAGTAGTATAGCCCATACCACTGAAGTAGTTTTTGTGTGAATTTTCTTTATTGTTGTTATTGGATTCGACTCGCTTGAACTCCATCTCGTTGAGTTCCCTTTGCATCATCATTTTCATTATCGTTGTATATTTCATGCAGCATGAGGATTTGTCTATTCATCTAACTTCTTTAGATCCGCGAATTTTAAAAAATCTTGTCTTCCTGGTGTTTCTTGTGGTTAGTTCAATTGCATTTTAGTAACTTTTGAAAATAAGAGTGCAACTCAGGCTCGTGAAATTCGGATTCACTTCAATTTTAATCTTAATCTTAATCTTATTTATAAAAATTAACTTTAGCCCTAACTCTAATTTTATTAGTAAAACCTAAACTCAACTCTATCTTTAAAAATTGAGTTCAGGTTGAACTGCGAGTACATTTAGTTAAAAGTGATAAATTTAGTATTTTATATGTATATAAATTAATAAGAAATCATATAAGTAAACATAATAATATATAGTCAAATTATAAATTTTTAAAAAACACAACAATATAAAAAATATTTCTAGAAAAATAATGGATGTAAAAGTAAATGATAGAAATAAAAGATAAATAAAAATAAAAATAATATACTGTATTTATAATATAATTACAATGTGCCAAACATGTATTCAAATATAAATATAAATAACATAAAATTCACAAAATATAAAGAAATATTACTTAAATATAATGAATATAATATATTTTATAATAAATAATAAACGAAAAATCGGGCTCATGCTCTTTTGAACCCTAATTCTATTATATTTATAAATCAAATTTCTTGGGTTCGAATTATAAGATAGCAAGTTTTAATTATGTTAGAAATCAGAGTTCGATGGGTCAAGACTTGAGCGACTTGGTCTAAGTTGCACTACTGGGTGAATGGATGTGCTCTGACTCATGTAATTAGACAGTTGGGTTTAGTATATTGGCATGTCAATTTCAATATTTTATCCTGGACAAGAATTTTTATTACTAGACCATCATACTTTTGAATGACTATTCGGACATTCATCTTGGATCTTATGGTGAGCTTAGATTTTTTTTCAAGAAACGTGCTGTCTTTCAAAAATATATGGTTTATGGAATAATTGTTTGAAAATTGTACTATAAAAAATTTTCTGGCATGACTGTGAATTAGACATACGAGAAGACAAATTTTCATTTTTTTTTCCAAAATGCGTGGTTTGGTGCTGGGTTATGTTTTGGCGCATTTAGTAGTGCTGGGACTGCTGGCCCGGTGCTTTGCTTGGTTAGGGTTTTTTGGGTGGGCAGGTTTGTACTAGTGCACTCCGGGTCGGGTTAAACCTAGTACTAATAGATGATAGGTGTTTAAAAAACCCAAAATCAAGTTTTTTCTAGTTCCGGACCGGTCCGAGTTTGATAAAACCCGCTCAGCTTGCACCCCTAAGTGTCATGTTGTCAGCGACTGTAAGTGTTCTCAGACTCTTACTAGCTAATTAACATGCATGACTAAGCAAGGGCAAAGCTTACCATCTATGACTCTTGATTGCCTAAGACTATGGGGATGTCATAAACGGGGGTGCAACTTAAGTTGAGTTTGAGCCCAAACCCAGCCCAACAACTCTGAGAGATGCTTGGAAAAGTAAAAGTTGCGGGAAATATAAGATTAGGATTAGATTTGATCTTTATTGATTGATTGGTAAAAATCGGTGTTTCCAACCAATGCTCCCAACTAGAAGTGGGAATCGGGGCGGGTCAGGGTGTGCTCAACCCTGACCCTCCTTTTCAAAAATCTTGTTTGACCCTTATTTTATACCGGGTTGGGACAAGGTCGGTTTGACCCTTACTTTTTTCTACAAGGTTTTGAGACAAAATTCGGGTCGATATCGGGTCAAATAAGAAAATTTTAAAATTTTTTAAAACTATCAAGTATAAAGACAAATTTATATTAAATTTAACTACTGTATGCCAGTGTTATTAAAACCGGATCGGACCGGCCGGTTCGACCGGTCCGACCGGGAACCGGTCCCCAATCCGGTTCGATAGTATACGGTTCGGTTCAATTTAAATAAACTGTAAAAACCGTCGAACCGGCGGTTGGACCGCAGAATACGGTCGAGCCGGTTCGACCGGTTCGTTCGAAAAATAAAGGAAAACCAAAACAGGCGCAAGGGCAACTGGGCAATCGGGCATCGCGCGGGACGACAAAAGCACAGAAGTTAGAAACTCCTCCCAAATTCGAAAATCGCCTCAGATCTCGAATCTCCGTTTCTTGCAGTCGCAGCAGCTTCTTGCCTCTTCTCGTCCGGCCGGCAATCTGCAGCAAGCGAGCTTCGTCTCGCCGTGAGCGTGACGCCGTGAGCAGGGATCAGTTTCTTCTCCGTTTTAGGCGTTCAGATCCACCGGTTTCAGCTTCTCCATTCTATTTCCTCTTCCCGGCAGCTCCACCGTTTCTGCCTCTTCTCGATTCTGTTTCTTCTTCCCGGCAGCTCCACCGATTTCAGCCTCTTCTTGATTCTGTTTCCTCTTCCCGGCAGCTCCATCGGTTCCGGTTTCAGCTTCTTCTCTATTCTGTTTCCTCTTCCCGGCAGCTCCACCGGTTTCAGCTCCACTGTGCCGATCACCAGCCAATAAAATCCACGGGTCAGCGATGAGCTTCCTCTCCAAACCTCGAGATGCATGAATCTGTCCACGATTTCCCTAACTCAAGGAACCGACAGATAGATTAGGCAGCCAGGGTCGTTGTCACGCACCAACGTCATTTTCTTCCAATCCAACAACCAACATCCTCAATCCGGTGGCGCTCCTCAATCAATTGCTGCTTTGCAACACACCAAGCGGCAGTGAACCTTCCCCAACACCCCCACCATTGGCTAGCAGCTACACGACTCCTTGAACCTACCCTCGACAGCACCCGCGATGTTTCTACCATCGTAACGGCAGTCGAACCAATCCACTATCCTCCATTAGATCAGCAGTACTTGTTCCGTTGCGCTGAAAATTCCCTTCTCTTTGACCTGAAAAACCCATCCTCCTCACTGGTAACCAGCCAGCGTCCCCAATTTCAAACGCCAAGCCGACCGCTTGATTGGAACTGCACCAGATAAATCGGTGACATGAAATCCTCCAGCCGCATCATCTATAGATCCTACACAAATCGATTTGAGATTTGCAGCTTACATCGCTGCTAACAAAAGCATCTATTCTTCCTTGCCGTCCGTAGCAGCACCGAGTGAAAAAGGGCCCCCGTTACATGTAAGTGATTTTGTGCCCTTATTTCATTTTTAAGATATTGATGCAAATTTTAATTAATTATATACAATATCATATTTTTTGCTTGGAGACTAAGTTTTATTGTATTCATAAGTTATATTTGTTTAAAATAAATATATTTATATATAAATTAGGAAAAATTCTTAGAACTATTGTAACAATATAAGAATATGGATTTTGCGCTGTGCAATTGTGTTTTGACATCTCCTAAGATAAGAACATCAGTCTCCGTCTTACCTTTGTTACTAAATTGAGGATGCAATTCTGCTGGGATTGCGTAGAGCAGGATACTTTAAAAATCTATGTTTGATTAGAATGATGCATTTAATGATTTATAGACTTCTAAATATTTTTTTTTGCTGAACATAGGAGATATTCTTGATTTTCATATTATTATAGGTTATTTAATTATTCAAAATTTCAACACTTACTGATTTATTTTATTTCTTATTTTTCAGGTATGTTTATAGTAATTCATCAAGGTACCGAGATAAAGAGGAAAAATTCAAGAACCAACAACCAAACAACAACGGTCATAACTTATTATAAGTTTTTCAGGTCAGTTAATGTAATTAATTTTTTAAAACTCGCTCTTAATTTTTTCATGCATGTTTTGTTCTTATATTGTGGTCCTTAAAGTCTAACATATATATTTAGGATTTATAAAAAATATAATTTTATAAATATATTTATTTAAAATTTAAAAAATTTAATATTTATAACATCATAAATATGTCATGCTGACGTCACCGGTTCGAACCGGTTCGAACCAGACCAGTTCCTTTACCGGTTCAATCACCGGTTCGGTTCTGACAACATTGCTATATGCTTGAATATATTATTAATCAGTCAAAGTAAATATAAATAATTAAATAAAACATGAATATTAGCATTGAATGAGATTTTTCTTTTTAATATAAAATATCAGAAAATGGGTCAGTAGGTAGGTCCGCCCCGACCCGCCTTGACCCGCCCCGCCATCCTGTTAAAAAACCGAATGTTGCCCCGCCCCGCCCGGTATTAAAGTCGGGGCGGGTCACGGGTCGACCTGCCCCCAATTCCCACCCCCGGCTCCCAACCGCTGGATCGCACAGGCTCGTTTTGGGCCATTGGATAAAATGACGAAAATGCAATGTGGGGGAGACGAATTAATGTAGTGGAATTTACCGTAACGACCCCTGTCAGACCGAATTTTTCTGCACAGGCCCCTCCCTCGTTTTTCTCCTTCACATCTCTCTCTTGCTTTTGCTCTCTTGTCTATTTCTCGACGCTCTTTCTTTGTGCTGCTGCTGCTCCCTCCAACGACCTCCCACCATTTTGACAGTGGCGCACCTCTCCCAGCAGGTCATGAAATCATGGATGGAATTCACCTTATATTTGAGGTCAATTATATCCTACGAAATGCTGTACTTGATTTTTAAACCATTGAAATTATCCCAATCAGATGGACTACACTAGGGAAACCAAGATAGAAGCTATTTTTCAATGATAGTACATCATATACAGAAAAGGTGGAAACCCACCCAAAATTTAATATTGCCTTTTTATTCGATGGTAATTCATCGAGAAAGGATTTCACCCGGTTGGAAAGCGAAGAAGGAAAAATAATAAAAAGTGGGCCTGAATTCAAATGGCAACATAAATCAACAAGGGCCTATATAAATACACATTCAAGTACTTGAATTCAATTATCCAAGAAGCGGTTTGCTGTCCAAGAAGAACAGAGAGTCGGGAGTTTGAAGAATGTGAATGGGCGTGGTGGGCAGCTCTCATTTTAAAACAAGCACGGCTCTGCCAACCGGCCATAAACCCAAAGACCCTCATGAGCCCAAGCCCCTCTGAATAAAATCAGAACTAGACAGTGCTTGAGAAGCTCTAACCAAATTGCCAGCTGGAAGGAATAATGTCAAAGGAAGGTCCTAGTCTCTCCATCGCTGGTGGCGACCTTGAATGATAGAGAAAGGAGTTGGATTGCCAATTCGCCCCCCAATTCCTTGACATTTTCATGCAACTCGTGTATGAGACGGAGAGAGATCGGGAAAAAGAGATACAGGGAGAGAGATCAAGCGAGGGAGATCAAGATCGAGAAGAGAGGAAGGAGGAGAGAGAACATTTACCAATCGCGAGAAGGGCGCGACTATCGGAATGGTGGGAGGTTGCCGGAGGGAGCAGCGGCAGCAGCACAACTGGAGCGGGATAAAGAGAGCATTCAGAGAGAGACGAGAGAGCTAGAGTGAGAGAGAGACGTGAAGGAGAGAGATGAGGGAGGAGCCTATGTGGAAAATTCTTGCCTAACAGGGGCCTATGCGGTAAATTCCACCACATTAATTTGTATCCCCCACGTTGTAGCATTTTAGGCATCTCAGCCAACGGCCCAAAACAAACATGTGCAATGCAATGGTTGGGAGCACTGGTCAGAAACACCGGGTTTTACCAATCTATTAGTAAAGATCAAATCTCGATCAAATCTCATGTAGGATAGGGTGTGAGTAAAAATTGAAATATTTTGAAAATTATGTGATCGATATAAAATGACGGGAGTAAAGTTGAAATAAATAGATTTGTTGGAAAATAGTTGATAAGAAAAATAATTGAAATATATAGATAAAAGTGGAAAAATATGATGATTGGTTGAGGGATGATGGACCTCGAAAACCATGCTGCAATGCTGAACTTCTGTTATTGCAATCTAAACTCGAGAAACTCAACTTCGAAAGATGATGAGATTTAAATTCGAGTAAACCTAAACTAGATTTTTCATTTTTTATTTAGTATAAAATATATTATATAATATTATCTAAATAATATTATTTTATATTCGTGTATTTTATATTTTATATTATGTTTGAATACATGTTTCTCATGTTGTTATTATATTGATATTATTTTTATTCATATTATTTACTTTTATGTTTACTAATTATCTTCTTTTATTTTGTTTTCAATGTTAAATTTTCTCCTGAAAACATATTATATGGTATTATATTTTTAGAAAAATATAGTTTGATTGCTTATTATTATTTTTGCCAACGTGATTTGCTCTTGTTGTATATGTATGTGAAATTCTAAACTTATCTTACTTTAATAAAATGTAAATTTGTAAATTCAAATTCCAACCTAAAACTCAACTTGAAGTCAATATTTATAAATAGAGTTAAAATTTAAATTTTACAAACATGGTTAAAGTTAAAGTCATGATTTATGTTTTATAAATAGAGTTAAAGTTGGAGTTAAAGGAAACCCAAGTTTATTGAGCTTGAATTACCCTCTAATTCTAAAAGTATCCAAAATCCTTGACTTGAATGTATGTAGATCAACTTTTTCAATGTTTAATATCATTCATAGTTTCAGCCTTTCGGAATGATTTTTTCTTTCATAATACACATCATTATATTCTCATCTAATTTCTACACCTCATTGAAGCACTTTGAGTAAGCCCGTAGCTGTTAGAAGGCATGCCATGCAATTTTCGTTTTATTTGAGGGAACACAAGCTTGATGCACACGCCACACAGAGAACTAAAAAACGTCTCATCCAGTAAGTCAAAATATATCTTGCATGGCTGAGGAGGGGAATTACGTAGATGATCATCTAATCGAGGACATTAGTTTGTCCGATTTGGATTATTCATATTCTCCCTACCTAGATTATTATTTTTGTAAATCTCTTTGAGTCTTTAAGATGTTCTAAAATTTTCTTAAATAGATCATCAAGGATCCAAATTAATAGCTCATCCATGCATATATATAACAATTGACGCATCGATCTCAAAGGTCGAAATTTTCTGAGCACTATTTAATTTGCTAACAATGTTTGGCGAGAAACTATTTTTCTTTTACGTTTTCAAAAAAATAATTTGGCATCTTAACTATATAATTATTTTGTATTTTTCATTTGTAACCATATTACATTATTTTCTTAAATAATTATCCTATTCCTTTCTGCTTCACTTATGTCATACTATGTTACTTTTATATTTTTTAAAAAATATTTTCTTTATTACTTCCTCACTTCTCACTGTACACATTAACAAATGCAAATTACCAAAATCAAAGCTCGACCATTCGACTCTAATTAAGATATGATTCCGAATAGACCATCAATATTTCGTTGAGGGATTGCTTATTGCACGTATATTACCTAATGTTTTTAAGCCAGCCTTTTGATATTCGAGAGCATTAGCTGATTATAACCGCATTTTGGAATAAATATATAACGACCAACAAAGAATGCATATGTGATGGTGATGTAATGAATGGGTGGGGTGGGAGTAGCGAGAGAGAGTGAGACGGAAGGTGGGGTGGGAGTAGCGAGAGCGTGAGACACAACACACAAGGTGATGTTTCCCAGCAGTTGACTTCTTGGGCCGAATGCCATTTAATTATTGTAACTCAAGTACTCAACTCGAGTTCTCTACGCTGCTCCATTGCCACCTGCACTTTCGTTATTACTTATTACCAATTGCATCATTTTAGCAGTTACATTGCCGATATTAAATACCCAATATTTACAATAAATTTTTAATTTAAAGGAGAGCTAGCTACCTTGGCAAGTCCCTGACCTATCTAACATTTAATTAATATAGTTCTGCCAGTGGACTCCGGAGAGAAAGTGGTTATCTTCCATTTGTTAGGAGAGCTTGTATCTCCAATTTGTCGGTAAGAAATCCTTGTAACAATATAGAAAAATGTATTTTCTGATCAGCTGCAATTATAGCCAGCCAACATGTGCAACAGTACAAGAAATCTCTTTCTATAAATGATGCGTCCCGGTTTCCCACCATCGCCTTTCACTTGCACGATGATGACCGACTCCCGCGTTCCGCCTCTTTCTATTCTTCTCGTTTTTCTTCTCCTGACTGGAGCAACCGCAGCTCGGCCTCTCTCTCGCCACCCACCGCCCTCACATTCACCTTCTCCGCTCACAACGCCAATGATGGTATGTTGTTGTAATTAATTCCCGTCCATGTCTGCCAACTTCTGCTTCGGCTGCCGCTTCTTCTTCTTTCTTTCTTTTTTTTTTGGGGGGGGGCTATTCATGTCAGTCTTGCGCGACTGCATGTGATGTTCTTGTGACCCTGCTTTATTTTTGTAGTGGGATTCAAGCATCGATGGAGACGGTGAGTGCGACGGAGGTCCGGATGCGGATGAATGCAGCATGAGGAGGATGGCCATCGATCAAACGGACTACATCTACACCCAGGACGTCAAAGGGCGTTGATGCATTCATTTCATTTCATTTACTGCTCTCACGAGCTTCTGAGTCCTTACTCTCGCTCCCTTTCTTCCTCGTCTCATCCGATTCTTTGTAGCTTCGACCATTTATGGTTTGTGCATCTCTTTTGGAGTGTGTGGATTTTTTGTACGTCCAACAATGTTGCAAAATTTCAGTTTTGATTGGGAGAAACTGAGACGATTTTTTCCGCGGGTGGGGGTCGGGGTCCAGTATTTTGAGAGATTGACCATGTATTACCAAGCAAAATGCGCAGCGGCCCTTTGCATTTTACATCCAACTCCTACGGTTATTTTATTTTATTTTTTTCGGATATTCGCTCCTCCGGTTAATTAATACAAGCTATTTTTGAATCGTGGTTAAGATATAGAGGAAAGCATGCCTTCATCTTAAATCTGTTCAAAATATTTTGATGCTAGGATGACTGATATGTATCCATTTAAAACATTATAACGAAGTTAAAATGGTTAGTCTCATTAATCGAAATTATACGAGGCAGCTTTTTAGTGAGGCGGTGCTCTACATTTCTTCTAAAGGTCCTGTCATGTTTGGCTCTTGCATTCAGATGAAAGTCACTGAATGATTGTTACCTTTTAAATTTTCCTTTTATACCTAAACCCAGTTAATTTGGAAGTGTCTTTACCCCTTCATTTTTCTTTTATATTTTGCAATGGGAAATTTTAGCAAGGGCATGTTGTTTAAAGCAAAAACTTTTTAAACTAGGACTTTTTATTTAAAGATTTTTTACTCTTCACAACTATCTTATTTTTATTCATTTTTTATATTTTTCTATACAATTACTCTACTTTTCAATTATTTCTACACAACAACTCATATAAAATAAATTTATCTATTTTAATTTTATTTTCTTTATTTCTCATCATTACCCCTATCATCACATTATTTTTCCTTAATTTGAAATCTTCTATACAAAAAATTTTATCACTTCCCAAATACATTTGAAATATAAAAAAATCTACAAATAAAGCTTAACACAGGTTCTCCAACAAGTTTTTGCAAATTATTAGAAGAACAATTTTCTATTTTATAAATAATGTAGAGTATATTGACAATCATGGTCAAAATTACGGGAGACATATTTGCAAAAATTCTTTATAAATATGAATTAATTATAAATGTAATCACAACTTATACTATATATATATAATTAAATATGATGAGTAGTTCTATTAGCCCAGGCTAAGCAAATATCCCGCTTAGCCTACTTTAAAAAATTTATTTAAAATAACTTTTTTTGCTTTTTTTCATATAATTATTTATCTAAGTATATTTAACATATAAATGAAGTTTTACCATTTTTAGATATGTGTATATGTATTTTTTAGATTTTTAAAGATAAGGGTATTTTAAATACATATATATACATAAATGTTTAGAAATCTCAAAAAAATATATACACATATCTAACAATGGTAAAACTTAGTTTATATGTTAAATATACTTAGATAAACAAGTATCTAAAGAAAAAAAAGCAAAAAAGAGTTATTGTAAATGCATTTTTTGAGGTGAATTAAGCAGGATATTTACTTAACCCGAGCTAATAGGATCATTCATCATTAAATATTATAAAAATAAAATAAATAATCACGTCTTTTTATTCTTAATTCCAATTCTGACAATACTCTTATTGATGTTAAAAGTGATATAAAGTTATAGTATTATCCCTGTTAAAAGTAAAAAAAAAGCTACTTTAGTTAGATATAATTCATTTTATACCCGTAACAAACGCATATAATTCCTCTTATACTTACAACATTTCGTAAATTCCCTTTATACCCATAACATTTCACCATAAATTCCTCTCATACCCATGCCGTTACCCAACACACCTTTAGAATATAAAGGTATAAAATATAATAATCTATATCATTTTTATAAATGTGTAATTATATCTATAAATATAAGTTGTAGTTATATTTAAAATTCATTTTTAAAATATGTAAAAAAATTAAAAAATGATAAGTTTCAGTGAGTGAACTAATGCATGCAGATGCACATAAAAACAAAAAGAGAAAAAAGCAAAAAACATATTAAAACATGTATAGAGGAGATGTTCGTTTACACAAAACTTTTCTTTCCATAACTATCATATTTTTTAATTAATTATTCACTTTTTCCTATATAACTACTATACTTTTCAATCATTTCTACACAATTATTCATACATCTAACATCTTTTTACTCCTCTTCGTCCCTCTTATCATATCATATTATTTTTTCTTATTTCAAAAACTTTCTTTTTTAACTTTCCAAGCACACTCATAGATTGATACTCAATATCTATAAATGTATTAAATTAGAACCTAAGTATCTTTAAATATAGATGCAAGGTGTCGTTGAATACAAATGATCCTTATATTGATGCCACTAAATGTAAATGAGCCTCATATTGATGATAATATTAGAACTTAAGGCGGTGTTTAGCAACAACTAAAGTTTTTCACCTAATACTTTTAATCTAAAGTTTTTCACTATTTTTGTCTATTTTATTTTTAATTATTTCTTCACATATTCCTATATAAATTACCATACTTTTAATCATTTTTATGCAATTATCTATACAACTAACCTATCTATTTTAACTTTATTCTCTTTATTCCTCATTATTATTTCTATCATATCACATTTTTTCATTTTAAAAACTTTTCATCGATAAATTTTATTATTTCCCAAACACACACTAAATATTTTTAGATATGTATGCTATTGACTGCAAATGAGCCTCATATTGATGATAAAATCATATTCTTGTCTATTATATACATTTTTACTGTGTCACTGTAACCTGGCACATGATGAAGGCGTACTCTATGGGCAAGGTAATGAGATTACTATTTCTATCTAATCCACTTGTATTATTCTATATATAATTACGTCATCTAAGCCATGTGAGAGTCTAAAAATCCAATTCATCTGTTTTTTCATCGCTTATCTTATAGTTCAAATAATCTCAAATACATATTTTTTCAATTCCTTTTTAATGAATGTACTTCCAATAATGTACCAATAATACATTTACTAGAGACATTATTTTTGAAAATGAAAGATAAAACAATCACAATCTAGATCAAATTTGGGACATGATACGAATCAAGTGCTTATTGTTAAGAGCACTATAATCACCAATTCAATTAAAATAACCGAAACACATTAAAACTACCACTATGCGGGTGATAGGGTAAAACAATGGTGAGTCGGGTCGAATCCACAGAGAGACTACATAGTTTTGAATTATTTAAGCAGAGATGAGAGAGAAGAGAGATAAAGGGTATAGAGAAGAGGGAGAAAGAAATTAGAAAGGGAAAGAAAAAGGAAAAGGAATTAGGAAGAAAGAGAAAAGAGAGAAAAAGCTGATAAAGAAGGGAGAGAAGAGAAGGGGTACAGAAAGGAGAGAAGAAATTGCAGTTAACTATAACTAAATTTAATCTATACTAGGGAAGCAACTAAAAGATTATAGAAGTAAAATTTAATCTACAAAAACAGGAATGAAAATTACATTAAACTTAATTTAAAAATTACAAAGCATAAAACCGTAAATCTAATCTAAAAATTACAAATATAAAATTAACAACTACAGAACATTAAAAAAATTATAATTAAAAGAAAATTTATTTACCCCAAACTTTTGCTCGAAGACGACTCTTTAAGAGCAATCCAAACCTTTGGAGCATTACCCAATTGTCATGTGTGGGTGGAGGGGACTCATCCTTTTATAAGGGGCACCCCATTGGGCAGACTTGGCATCCGATGTTGGATTCTTCTGTTGCCTTTGTGAGCTGCCTAGTTCACGTATTGCTTGTTTGCTTGGCTCGGCAGAAATGATGCTGCTGCTGCTTTTGTCTTGGATGGTTTTAATGGTGCTTGACCAGAAAAATGGAAGTGGCGGGAACGTCGATTCTTCTATCGATTTGCCGATAATTTCAGTGGAGGGTTGCTCTTCTGCTGGTGATTCGTTGGAATTATAAGGGGGGGGGGGGGGGGGGGGGGGTTGCTGCTGCTGAACGGACTGGAGAAAGAAAGAGGGCTGGCTGGTAGTTTGGAGCAGAGGCTTATGGAGATGTTGATGGGGTTCTATTGGCCGATCATTGTTGGCTGCCTCGCTGCTGTTGACGGTTGGAAGTTAGCTGCTGGAATCGATGGACGTGCTGTCGTGATTCGGGTTAGGCAACAGATGAGTTGCAGGTTGCAGGATTTACAAAACCACGACACTGTTGCCAGGTACAAAACCACAACACAGAAATTAGGGAAGATAACGAATTGGAAATGGAGGCAGAGATTTGCTGTTGCCGGTCTTGGTTCGTGATTTTGGTGCTGCGGGATTTTCTGGTTGGGGCTTGGAGGAAGTACGACGGGTTGGATACAGATGGCGGGCATGCTTGCAAACAGAGGACGCCTCCAATGAATCTTGCTGTCCAAAATTGATGGCGGACGATTGGAGTGGCTGGTGATTTGGGATAGGTATTCCGAAATAGAGAAGCTAGACTCAAGCTTGCTGCTGCCGGAATTGATGAAGATGCTTTGGTTTGGATTTCAAAATCCATGGAAACCGGTCGGTTTCTGCTGCTGTTGAAATGGTAGTTGTCGGATGTAGGGAAGATGCAGGGAACACCGGTGGCCATTGAAGAGGAATTGGGGAAAATGATGGAGCATAGAACCAAGCTTGGTTCCATGCTTAGGCGGTGCATGGCTGTTCAGTGTACCTGCAAAGCATTCGAATGTGAATTTAAATATTAATTTCTGGTCAACAAATTTTCATATTATCATAAATATTCTTAATTAAATTTTTAGCTTTTTTATTTTATAATAATTCATTCTAACTTAAAATTATATGATGACCTAATTTCGTAACATAATTTTAATTCCAATATATTATTCTATAAATTTGCTCAAATTTATTGATAGGATAATACATATTAGTTAACTTTTTCTAGCTTATTTAATTTTATCTTAGCATATGTAATCGTATCTTTATATTTCTAAATATTGCAAAATGAACTATTTTATAGCAAAATTAGAGGTTTTATGAAAAATATAATTTTCACAAAATTTCACATAAAATCTGTATTTAATTAACATTTTAATATTTAATAGTGTGAATTTAATATAAAATTAAATGAAAATTTTGAGAATTTTCAGGACACCCCACACAAAGGTTGGGTAACTTTACTAGCTGGGCATTGCCATGCTGGCAAGTCCAAGCCCCCAATTGTTTTTAATATTGTTCGCTTTTACCAAATATACAAAAATGGTGTCAATGACATTAGATTTGTGTACAGGCTACATCTTGTCAGAACGTATAAACACGTGTTATAGTGGGGGAATGACCTTGTGCTGTAGACCGCATGCGAGAATTCATGAAGTCAAACTGCATGGGATTCTTTATATATTTTTTGAATTTTTTTTGTTATAATGTTATGGGCGTTACTGACATAAATGCATATAAAATATTTTAAAATTTTTTCTCTAATTCAATCGATTGTCTTTATTTTTCTAAAAAGAATTAATTTCTCATGCGACATGATATCACATTATTTTTTTACTTTGAAAAATAAAAAAGAAGTATATAGATTGGTCAAAGAATTAAAAAAATTATATACATTTTTCTAAATAGTGTTGCAACAGTATAATAATTTTCTTAAAGAAAATATATCCATGGGTACATGCAATTTGACCGCATGATTCTTCGCTTGGGATCATTCTTGGGTAGGATTATACCCATCTATGTAATTTAAGGCGGTGACACTTGTATGAAACTCTTTTTATTTTTAAAATTTTGATAGTTGATAAAAAATTTACTTTATTCATTGTATTAGCATCATCTATATTATCCTGAAATCTATTTTATTTTTTAATTCCATATACACTCTTTTATTTTTAAAATTTTGATAGTTGATAAAAAATTTACTCAATATATTGTATTTAACATCATTTATACTATCCTGAAAACTATTGTATTTTTTTTTAAATTTCATTGTATTGGGGTCCTATCTATAAATATGTGAAATCAACATAATAAAATAATTTATTATTAAAGCATCAATCTTAAAGTAATTTTTTCAACATCTAAACTATCTAAAATATCAATAATATATAGATAAACGATTATATATAACATTGTTATATTATAATACATGTGTGAATGGATTTAAGCATTTTTCATAATTTACAAATAAATGCACCTATTTTTGAGCACATGTGGCCTGTCCACATATTGTATTGGGATGAAACTTTGTCTGATAGCTAAAAAAATAGTGTAAAATATACTGAATGGATTAAATTTTGTATTAAGGATCAACATTTCAAAAATGAAAAGGGTTTTACCGAATCACTTTATAAAACACAGTTCAACAAAAGTATTCCGATCTAACAGCGTACTGGGTCCTACATGGGACACATTTACACTCTTTGCTTATGAATCCTTCTAGGGGCTTTGACCAATCCCATTTTTGACTGGGTAAAATCAATATATTTTTGACCCAGTATAAAGATGAGTAAAAAATTTTGATCCGAATTCAACAATAGGGTTGGAGTGGGTTGACCATGTCCAGACCCAAAGAGTCCCACCTGCTCTATATATATTAATTTATAAGCCTATGTTTAATTATTATTATTATTTTCTTTCAAAATTCTTACTTTATTATAATCAACTCTATTAATAATAGAAGAATTAATTCATTCAGAAAGCAATATAAGAATAAATAAGAAAATTTCGTACGTATATAATTCTTATGTATAATTGTATATTAATCTATTTTAATAAATTTATATTATATTTTCTCATGTTTTGTTTTTTTAATTATGTATTTTTAATAATTAATAAAAAATTAAAATATATAATATTTAAATTTAGTATAGATATATTTTTATATTTTATAGGTATATAAATTCTTAAAATTATTTCATTTGACGGGTACTTTTTACTCTACCCGCTGTTTCACACTAATTCTTCCCACCCGAGATCCGTCAATGCGAGGCGAGGGCGAGGGGATGCAGCTGTCTTTGGTTGGCAAAAAGGATCTGATTTCCGACAACCGCGGGCGGAGACGTTTTGTTTTCCTCCTACCTTTCGGCTGCTCCTATCTCCTCTTTCCCAGTCCCGGACGAAAACCTCAAAAGCGTCGTCTTCCATGTTTAATAGCGTTGCGATCCCTGTTTCCGACGAAGAGTCCGACGATGTCGCCGGACGGACTAGATTTCGCCACCGGAAGAAGCGCCGGAAGCCGGGGTTCCTGGCCAAGGGCGACGGCGGCCGTTGGATCTCTCGTCAGATCCTCAGATGGTGGCCCGTTCTCATCTTCTTCCCGGCCATCATCTTCCTCCTCTTCCAGGCCTCGAGCATCGGTGGCGATTCTCCCAATCTTAACCGGCAACCGGATTTCGCTTTATCAGAGGAAGAGCACGGCGGCAATCTCAATCACCTCCATCCAATGACCAGAAAAGTTGGTGGCGTCAGAGAGCGTATGTTCTCAAATTCTTACAATTGGATTTTCTTTAATAAGCAGCGTAGTTTCGATTTTGTGGGATTCTCCCCTCCCCCCTTGGGTAGTTGGCATTCATCCTCTGCAAATGAGCTGGATAATGGCTATAAAAATCCACGTTGTCAAATGATCGTGCAGGTGCATTGCACTAGTCAAATTGAGCGTCTCAATTGCCCACGTTTTCCTCTTATATATAATTTTTCCTTCGAGTTATCATCTGAATCTCCTGCTGGTCGTTCCGCAAACTTAAAAGTTCTATACAAAAAGTGAAGTGCTTGTTACTGGTAGTAACGTCTGTTGTTTTCTGCAGTTCTGGGGAAATACTGGCATTAAGCACAAGCAGATACAGTTGTCTTTGATATTTTCAAAAATGTCTTTAGCCTTCCTAACCACTCGCTTTTATTACCTGGAGATGATGCTATTGAAAACGATGTCTGTGAATTCCCTGAAATTAAGTGTATATCTTTCAACTTGGAACTGCAATGCTAGGAGCCTCATTGTGAGGTTAATAGAAACGTGAGCAGGCAATTTATATGCAAAGAGACTCATAGAGTCAGTTTAAATTTCTTAGATTCCAAGAGTAAATGGATTGAGAATCATTTTTAGTTTTGGCATTTGTTCTGTAGTTGGATTCCAAGAGTAGCTATTTAGAATTGGGCAGAGAAACTTTGATAGAAATAAGTTGTAGAAAATGATTCCCTATCTATTATATAGGCAGAATGTTCATTATTAAGGATTCGCTTGGTAGATCACAATGTGAACCATAGCTATGATGCACCAATCTATTACACGCTGGGCACTTTGCCTGGAAGATTAAGATCTTCAATGCAATCATTACATATGGTGCCTAGCAATAAATGGTTGAGGGCAAGAGTAAAACAACTTTACCGAATATTTTCATCACACCATCAGTCAACTAGATGTCTGGATGCACTGGGAAAGAAGTTAAGCATATTGTCATTTGTTGTTTGAGATTCTAATACTTGTGGAATGAAGCTTGTTTACAATTCAGATTTGAACCACCAATTGCTAAAGAAGAAAGAAAAGGCTTACTTGTTACAAATACTTTTGAGATGGACAATGAGCTTGGATTTTGAAATATTAAGTTTGTGACTTTGTGAGGAATGGATAAACAGTTACTTTCATGGTTGGTTTGTGTGCTGAACTGTGTCTATCAATGCTTATTAAGAATTTGGTTTCCCCTTTGAATGGCATCAGTTTGCTTGAAGATCCTGCCCCCTGAACAAATTGAGCACTTGGGGTTCCCTGTCAAAGTAGAGCCTGATTTTCCAGTTAATAGAGTGGTATACAGATCAGGTTCTGAAGATTCTAAGATCCGAGTTGATGGTCATCTGCCATGGCAATCAACAGAAGCTACCAGATTTAATTTATTCACAGGAAACCAAACAATGGAAGAGAGAGAAGAAAGTTTTAAGGTTTTTATCTGCATCCTTATTCTTCAAAATTGTTTGCCATTGACTATTTCTTTCAACAACATTGTAAAGGATGTTTTTAGCTTCTAATATTGAGGTTATCTCTAAAATTGTTTCAATGCCAGTGCTGTCGCTTTTATCTATTGTTGATTTTACTGTATTTCAATTCATTGTATTTGTTGTTGGGCAAACATGACTTTTCAGGTGAATGAAACTGTTGTGGTGAATTGTGGTTTCTACAGTGATATTGGAGGTTTTAAGATATCTGATGAGGACAAAGCTTACATGAAATCTTGCAAAGCTGTGGTATCTACATGTGCATTTGGTGGTGGAGATGATCTATATCAGCCTATTGGAATGACAGAGGCATCTCTTAGAGAGGTGATGATGCTGATCATATTTCTTGAATATTGGAGTTTTCGCTGATTCTTGATGTTTTATGTGTTATTGAACATGTGAAGCTTTTCGTGGGATCCAGGTTTGCTATGTGGCATTTTGGGATGAAATAACTCATGCCACTCAAGAAGCTGAGGGAAAGAAAATTGATGAGGCCCATATGATTGGGAAATGGAGGATTGTCGTTGTTAGGGATCTTCCTTTCACGGATCAACGTTTGAATGGCAAAATCCCCAAGGTAATGATGATGTTGCCTTGAGGCTTTTCTGTCAACAATCTTATGCATATCAGTCACTGATGTGTAATACCACAATGCCATTTTGTGAATGCCTGTCTGAATTTTACCTTGAGCTTCTGAATGAAAATACACTAGACGCAGTGATTTAGAAAGACATGCCTATAACATCAAAAAGAAAAAGAAAAGAAAGACATGCCAAATATAGTATGATCAAGGATTAGTGATCTCAACATAATATTATTTTTTCTTGCCACCAATTACTATTTGTTGAAAATATTATTTTCCAATATTTCTTATTCTCACACATTAAATTCAGATGTTAAGCCATCGCCTCTTCCCTCAAGCAAGATACTCAATCTGGGTGGACTCGAAGTCTCAATTCCGGAGGGATCCACTAGGTGTCCTCGAAGCACTTCTTTGGCGTACCAACGCTGTCCTCGCAATCTCAGAACATGGAGCACGGAGTAATGTCTATGATGAGGGGAATGCTATTGTTAGGAAGCACAAGGCTACTCCAGAAGAGGTTGAAATGCAGCTCAATCAATACCGTCGAGATGGATTTCCTAATGACAATAGGTTTAACGGCAAGAAAGGTTTGCTATAATCTTTGTTCATGCATGTGTTAATGGCTAGGCACATGCCAGGATAACCACCCTGGTAAAAATTTGTATCCTTATGCATTTCTGTTGGGATGGTGGGAACTGATGATAGCTCTATATTGAATGCATCCATGACACAGTTGAACATACGTTCTCTGAATGGTGTTGGAGCCATCTGGATGGGTCCTGAATAAGATCGGTAGAATATATTTTCTTTTAGATCTGAATTTTTTGCAACTTAATCCTTTGTCTCTACTATTGGCCGTTTGATCTTATTTTCATTCATAAATTTTGCAAGGCCAAAGCATGGCTTGGTTCAAAGTGTACAATCATAGTTGACACCAGGTGTAAATCATCAAAGTGATTTCTAGCCACCCAGTATAACGGAGTGCAAGCTGTGCGCATGTATGGTTCATGTTTTAACTTGAGTGAGTGTTGACATATGTGATGGTTTAACAATTAAGTATTCCACTGATTCTTGGACCTTTAAAGCATCAGTTTGTCTCTGTACCAAAGCCTCTGAAATTTGTACCAAAAGCCAGTACCTGGTCATGGATTCAATACTTCATAGGTTGCACCGTGATCGACATAGTGTTCAAGCATAGCAGACACCATAAATTAGGATGCTCAAGGTAGGCCCTAGGATTGGTCCCTGACACTGGTACTGATGTTGGAACTTAAATTATTGCTTATAAAACTCAATAAAAATCTGAGAACCTATGGAATGAACCATTTCATATTCCATCAGTATTTAATTCACATATTTGCATCTTAATGTGTGCATGTCACAACATTGGAAGTTGTCTCTGCCCTTGATGCCTTCCTATTAAAAATATCTACATCACACCCAGATTGTGGCTCTTGCTTTATGACTTTCATTTGGTGGGTTTTGTGACACATGATTTATGCTCTCTGCAGCTCTATCTGAAGCATCTGTCATTGTGAGGGAGCACACACCATTGTCGAATTTACTTATGTGCCTTTGGTTCAATGAAGTGGTGCGGTTTACATCTCGAGATCAGCTTAGTTTCCCATATGTTCTTAGGCGACTGAAGGTGGTCAAGATCAATATGTTCCCTGTATGTACTCGTAAAGATCTTGTAAACAGCATGGGCCACAAGCGCAAGGTGAAGCCCTTGGTAGCATGAAGCATTCATTCTTGAAAATAGTCTGATTCTCTTCGGATTTGTGTTTGATTCTCTGCTAACTTCGTATTTGCAATTTGTCACGTCCACATCATTCATTAAGATTTAGGGGTCATCTGCCATAATCATAAGTTCTTTTTAGCAAGAACTGATTCAATGCACTAGGGTGCAAAACTCTATTTTTTTAAAATTGTTAATATAATCGTATTTAATCTATAAGCTAAATTTTACAATTTTTTATACGCGTATATATATATGTTCTTGATTTTTTAAAAACATGGATACTTTAGCCATTTTTAGGTGACTAAAATGTCCCTGTGAGCTCTGCTAGTGCAGTTGGCTTCACACCGGGACTCACGCCCCTCTACGTTTGGGACTCAAGTCTCGTCCCTTGCATATACTTAGATAAACAATCGTATGAAGATAAAAGTAAAAAAAAGTTGTTGTAATAAGTTTTTTGAGATGGGTTAAGCGGGGTATTGCTTAGCTCGAGCTAATATAATTGTTCATCAATAACAATTGCACATAATTTATAAAATATGCATCAATAAGAATGTTAATTCTATTTCCTTACGAGTATGAGTCATTGGGTTAAATAAGTTGGATTATCGAATTGACGCGCTAGATAAGCTCAAATCATGACCAATGCATTTAGTGTACAGGTTAAATGTGTCATGTAAATGTATCGGCGGTTAAAAACTTCGAACTCTAATCTACCTAAAATCATATTAGATCAATTCAGTTATAGATCGACCAAAACTCAATTACATCTCCAAATATACCAATATATTTTACAATCAGTTTTAATCATGAGAAATAGAAGTCATGCTTCAATATAATTAGGCTATAGAATAGTTTTATATGACCCTATTTATTCTTCAACTTTGATAATTGATAAAAAATTTATTTATCTATTGTATATACCATAATTTGCTAAGCGTTAGAGACCCCTGCAAATTAAGGATCTACATGACCCACATTTACTTTAAGAAATATTTTTATTTGCAAATTATGAAAAGTACTTAAATATTCACATGTACATTAGATTGTAATAATACTTTATATAATAATTTATTGGCATAGCAATGATATTTTAAAATGATTTAGCTATTGAAAATAAAATTTTAAAATTGATATTTAGCATCAAGCAATTTTATTATATTAATTTTAAATCTTTATAAGTGGGACTCATGCACAATGATGCTGTTAACCTAGGCTAAAAACTAAATTTTTTAAATTTTTTGTAAGGGTAGTTTTAAACATTTTAACGGTTGAACACGACTAAAATATGTATGTGTTTAAAATTCAAAAAAATGTGCATATCTCTAAGATTAACAATTTTATTAAAAAATTAAGAAATAAAAAATGAGTTTTTAGCCTAGGCTAACAATCGATCCTGTTAGCCAAACTAACGAGATCAGATTTCCAATGTAAATGATACAAAATATAATAAATGATGCATTGGAAAGCAGCATACCATTGCAGCTTTACAAGGTTCAAGAACTGTTCTCTTAAGACAGTCTCTAACTGTCGTAATCCATGCATGTCCCATTTTTCTAGAAGTTCTCACATTGGAGACTAGAGTAGGAAGAACTTGAAAATCAACGGGTAGCGCATCACATGTGTGTAGTATATACCCTTTTGCAGGTAGGCGCAAAATTATATTTTAAATTTGAGGATTTTTCGCCTGGATTTCACTACAAAATGTAGACACTCATATGAATATGATCGAGCTTGATCTGATCATATTCGATTAAGTCTTAGTAGATATTAAATTCATTTAAAATGCATTGATAAATATAAAAGGGTCTTGCGACTACTAAATGGACGTGTTTACAGATGCTCACTGAAATTTGTTGATCAGACTTAATTAAATTTAATAGATTATTATATTTTAACGGTCACATAGATTTGGGGCATGTTTGTTAACGCGCAACTTAGGGAAACCATGAGATTTGGTTTCTTAAGGCCAATCATTGCTGTGTTAATCATATTATGTTTTCTACTTTTACCGTTACATTTCAATTATTTTTCTTACCAACTACATACAACAAACTTATTTATTCCAATTATATCTCCTATAATTTCCTGTCAATCACACATTTATCAAAATATTCTCTTTTTCATTTTCCATTATTTTTTACAATCTTACAATTTTACACATTACCAAACGAGCTCTTATTAAACAAATTTGGCCAATGACATCAACAACACCAATCGTGCAAAACAGAAATGACAAATTTATCCCATGACCGACGTGGCATTTGCAGAATTACAACATATGGTGCGTTAGATATGTGTAGACTGTAGTATCAACTATCATGTGAACCCAATCAACCAAGTTTTATTCATCATATGAGAATTGTCTTCAATCTCGTGAATAAGTCTACTTTAAATCACAAATCACCTTCGAATTTTGAGATTCATGTGATAAGTATTAACGAATGGAGTTGAACAGGTGCAAGTCTAATCTTAATCTTAATTTATCTTAAAATTTTTAACTTTAATTTAGTTATTAATTCATTTAAAAAGCTTCAACTCTAATATATTTATAGCTTATTTAATAAATAAATTGGTAGGTTGTTAACGAGTTATATATATTTGTTATAGACAAATCATCAAGCTACTAATTTACAATCTTGGTAACCGAAATTGTACTAAAAAACTCAAAATTAACATACATGAAATTTTTTTGGCTTGAAACCAAATGCTCTAATAGAATGTATTTATTTATAGAACACAATATTTTATGAAATTACCAGATTTACTACTTTTTCAACCCACTAGTCAAAATAAGTAAAATGTAAAAGTATACTTATCAATTGGGGTGACAGTGAGAGGGTTGGACAGTGGTAGGGGTAATAGCGAGAGAAACATTAGGTGGCGATAATGTTGGGACTGGTTCTTGTAGAAGATAAATTGTTGGTAGTGACCGGCATGACAAATTTGAGAAGAGTAAGAGAGAGGAAATGTTAACAGAGAGAGATTAATGGAGAGGAAGATCGAAAAAGGAGAGGGAGGGAAGAGGAGGGAGATACTGTTACTCTTGAGAGAAGACGAACATGCAATTGTACTCGTAACATGTGTCCCTTATATTTGTAAGAATGTCTCAGATCTTCAAAGTATAATATGTGTTGAGATATATGTAATTGTACCAATCAAAAAAAAAATTGTACTCGTAAGGTACAAATAGGTGTTGAACAGAAAAGCTAAGTGTAGATTGTATATGACAAGAGAAGCGATTAGTAGCAAAAGCGACAAATAAGGGAAAAAATAAGCTTTAGGGTTTACGGTGTGTGTGTATATATACACACACACACACACAAGACTTTAATGAATTAAATAGGTTGAATAAATTATAAAATACCATAATTCATTTATTTAATTAAACGATTGAATAGATTTATAGATCATAAATTATTTATTAGAAAATTTTAACCTAAACTCATTTATAAATGGATTAGATGGGCAAGTTGGCAAGTTGACTATTAATTAACATCCCAACTTCAAAGCATGCAAAGAGGCACCCACGCATCGTTTTATTTTATTTTATTTAAATCGTATTCTTTGAAAGGTCATGTAAGTTCCCATAGTCAACATTTAAACTTGAGAGGAGGTTAATAATTACTTGTAGTATAAAAGTCAATTGAATCGAGCCATATATGGATCATCGTCCGCTTGAGAGAAGATCACAATCCACAGCCACCTTAGACAGTCACAAAATATGAAGGATTAACTTAATTTTATTTAATATTATTTAAAATGCATTTGATATTATTTAAAATTAAGTTTAACAATTTCATATTCCCTCCTACGTTTGTAAAATTTTTCAAGTTAGAAGTAATAGACGTGGGTAGGAAAATAATTAATGGAAGAGACAAATATGAACTTAGTTTTAATTTTAGACTTGAAATTCAACTTTAAAATTAATATTAGTATCGAATATTAGTATAGAATTTTTTTCAGCTAATTAAATAAATCATTTTAAATACAATATAATAGATAGATTGATGTTGCCATTAAATCATCAAGATGAACCAAAATAAATAAGGTTTCACCCAAATATGTCATTTAAAAATTTACAGAAACAGGCCGACGGGCGCGTTCCGCCTGTCGCGTGTTCGAATCCCGCATGGGATTTCGAACCAAAAATTTCCATGGGGCCATGTATGGTCCTTCTTGTTCGGTTGGGAGCTGGTGGTCTCCCTTTAGAAATATTGTTAGAATTGTCTCAGAACTTTGAATGTGATATGTCTTGAGATATGTTGTAAAATATACTCCAATAAAAAATAAATTTTTTTTACAGAAACAGAGGACCTAATCACATAATTTCAAAATATTTTCTTTTAAATTTTTTTTCATTTTAAAAATATATAAATATAGATATTTTCTCCATTCAATATAATTTTTTCATTCGTAAAATAATATTTCATTTTCCAGTACATAATAACTACTCTTTCATCGACACCTCATTCCATTCAATTTAATTGGAAGATCTGAACAGGGCCGGAAACATTTAATTGGAAGATCTGAACAGGGCCGGAAACAAAGTATTTATTAATCTTGAGGTCGAATAAGAAAATTTGCGGAACTTAAAGGACAATATGAATATCACCATGAAATAATTCTTAATTATATTCCCGATGAATTGAATTCATGAAATTATCAAGATTAACTCAAATAAAAACGCTTCATCGACTTAATGTAGTATTACTTATTAAATAAAAGATTTAAAGCGATGGCAGTAAATGAATTTTCCTGTAAACAGATTATTTGGGTTCGGTATTTATGAAACGGTGATTTTTGGTTTTTAGTTTGATACATGACAAATCTATAATAGCTTGCAAAGCACCATCACTGATGGAAATGCACTGGTTTTTTGTGGATTGGTTTGTGCTAAAGTGGATTACTTTTTTGCAACCAACGCATAAAATCCTTATGTGGCATGAATTACGTTGCGCATAAAATTCAGAACATGTATAATGTTCTTGTCCGACTCAAATTGGTTTTGCATGCTATGCCTGTGCTTGCCACCCTTAATAATCTTTAGACAATGCTATGAGATTTAATTTGCTTTCTTATTCTCTGTTTCTATAGTTTTGTATCCTACCTAACAATCTTAAGGTAATATTGAGAAGTTGTTCGTGATAAGTTTTCTAGTGCCCAAAAAAAGCTGCTTTCTTTATTTGGTATTTTTTTAAAATTTTATATCCTGAAAGCAAATACCCTAAGTATCAATGAGGATAGCAAATATCACTTTCAAAGTGGTGCTTTCACATGCTTAAAGGGAAGCTAACTTTGCTTTCTTGTTCTTACTTAGCCTTTTCTTCTATTTCGCTGGATGTTCGTAAGTAAATGAAACACATGTCACAATGTATAAAATTTAAGGTATGTTTGATAAACAATAAAAATAAAATTTTTTCATAAATTTCCACATCCTTTTCAATACAATCGTCTTACTCTACTGTTAGCCTTAGAATCTCTCGATACAAATATTTTATCTATTTTAGCTTTATTTATTTTACTCTTAATCACTACTCCTAGCATATTATATATAAAAAACTAACCGTGAATATTCTTATAAATTGAGCGGTTCTGCTTACATAATTAATAATCGCAATTCTATCATATTCAAGCTTCTTTCTATCCTTCCGACTAGGCATTGAACGAGCCCCATCAACGGTCAAAATTTTAAAATTCAATTTTCAACGTCCCTTGGAAAGGGGATGTTTATAAGGACTGGAAAAACGATGCCCGCAAGATATCGTACCGCCGTTTCCTACGTCTTATTTTTCGCGTTTACAAAATGAGTGAGGAGAATCTGAAGATGAAGGAAGAAGATTCTGTGAAATGGGTTCAGCACTACTCATCGTCTCACCATATACTTTTAGTGGGGGAAGGCGATTTTTCTTTCTCCATGTGTCTTGCGCGTTCATTTGGATCTGCCTCCAACATCGTTGCCACTTCTCTTGATGGGCAAGGTAAATATGTCTCTCCATCTTTTCACAATATTACTTTTTTAAAAAACAAAAAATAATTAATGCTGGCATTTTTCTTTCATTTTTTTGATTGGTTTGGACTTTGGACTTTAGAAGGACTTTAATGAACTGGTTTATTTGGTGGCTATGAATAAATTTGAATGAACGCCCAAAAAAATTTTTCCCTCATTCTGACTCCATAGATGTTTCTCTCAACCAGACGTCGTGGTGAGAAAATACAGAGGTGCAAGGTCAAATTTAGGGGAATTAGAGAGGCTGGGAGCAACGTTGTTGCATGGAGTTGATGCAACAAGGATGAAACTTCATACCGATTTAAGGATGAGGAAGTTCGACAGGATAGTTTTCAACTTTCCTCATGCAGGTTTCCACGGAAAGGAGGATCAACCACATCAGCTTAGGTATTTCTTTTCTCGCAGATTTCTAGTCTTACCCATATGGAGAACACGAGCAACTTGGATGTTTGTAATTTTTGTTATAAAAACATTTATCAGAATCTATCTTTTTTTTTTTTTTTTGGATCTGCTTATTCCTTAGGTTGCATAGGAAGCTAGTGAGAGATTTCTTCAAGTGTGCCAGTCAAATGCTTAGACCTTATGGAGAGGTCCATGTCAACCACAAGACAACAAAACCCTTCTGCTGCTGGAAATTGGAAGAACTTGCTTCCAAATGTTGCCTAGACCTGCTTGAATGCGTTGAGTTTCAAAAGTCGGACTACCCAGGCTACAGCAATAAAAGAGGGGATGGGCCAAGTTCCGATGCACCTTTCCCTTTAGGAGAATGCAGCACATTCAAATTCGGAATCATAGGTAGCCACCAAATCAAGAAGAAGCAGAAGCAAGCAAAGATGAGGGGTTGCTACATGCATGAAGGGTCACTCCTTGTCCTCGATGATATGCCTGGAACCATAGAAGGGGGTCTGCAAATTCAGCCACCAGAACATCATAACAACGCGCAGCAGTGTTTCGTTGAATTCCAATTTGGGAACCCAAGAATTTCCATCAAAATGGATGCAATATCAGCAACTCATAAATTGTCCATAAAAGGAATGCCTCCCACCGGCCGCATTACAAATCCAAACATTTATACTAGAAGCATTACGCCGCCATCATTCCATCCTCCTCCCATCAGCCGAATTACAGATCCATTCATTTACACCAGAAGCAATGTACCGTCATCATTCCATCCTCCTATCAACCAAATTACAGGTCCAAGAATTTATACTAGAAACAATACCCCGCCATCATCCCATCCATCCATTGCCTATTACAAGGGTTCTTCTGGCATCATTCCTCCAAATGCATCTGAAGTTGTAGACCAAGAAGTGAATTCAGGTGCTACAAATAAGGGAAGCGATTATCATCTGCCACTGTGGGCCTTGGGAGTCTCGAGGACCAGCAGCAGCCATTCTTTGTCATCACAACTCCAAGATAATGATATCGAAATTTATGGTAGAAATGACTGCTCTCATCATGCTGCTGCGGCTTACATGCCAAATAGTCATTATGATGCCTATGAAAACAGGGACGGTTGGTCAGGAAGAATATTAGTTCCTGGCTACAAAAGGTGCCTTGAACAACCTCCTCATCATCTGAGTATTTTGGGATCAGCACATCATCTTGGAAGAATGATCCCATGCCCCCAGCTGTGACTGGGAGAGGGCGCAGGAAATTGAGATTCTTGAATGACAACTCAGAGGAATGTTGCTGATGCTGGATTTTTCCACTGACAAAGGATGACAGCACCCAGTTGTCCCATTTTGGATATGATCCTAAATTAAAAAGCTGGCTGATATTGGATTTTTCTGGCTTAGTGGATGTTTATTTTCTTTTTTTTGTTAACAGAAGGGATTGATTGTTATGAACATGTTTTTTCTGGCAATGTGAATCTCAGGCATCTTGGAAAGGTTGGTGTGACGTCTTCATGTTTTGGGCTTGTTTGGACGTTGGACAATGGTAAATGAAAATTAATATATATGAAAAATAATCAAGTGCATTTGGATTGCACCGTAATTACTGTGGGGACTACTTGATCATGAATAGGAAATCTACTCCACTCAATGTATTTAGAATTATTCATTTTATTAGTATACCAATTTACATCCAAATCCAACATGTATATGGGCCTCATCTTAAAATGGTACAAAATCAATGTAATAAAATAATTTAATATAAATATTAAGTTTAAGATGATATTTACAACATTTAAACCATTTAAAGTATAATTTTTATATAAATGAATGATTGTGTAAAGTACTATTATATTTAATATGTGTAGGGCTCATTTTGCAGCGGATAGTACTGTAATTATGAAGCAGTTTGTTTGCACATGATGAGTTCTCTTTTTTTTTTTCTGCACCTGGATAATTTTTTTAGGCTTGATTAATTTTTTAAAAAAGAGCATGCTGTTTTGAATTATAACCGAAAATTTTCTTTAACTGATTTAAGCCATTCATTATACTTGTCTTAATATATTAAATATAGGGTGTGTTTAGAAAGTTTGTTTAATTTTTGAAACAGGTCCACTTCTATATAATCGGATTATAGAAGCAGTTCCATATCCCTTCATTTTGATATTTTAAGGTGAAAAATCTAATTTATTCATTATATTTAACATATTTGTTTAGCTAAGAGATCAAATTTTATCCAAATCCAATATGCTCATAGGCCATATTTGCTAAAAAATAAGTACATTTATTTGTAAATTAAGAAAAAATGCTTAGATCCATTCACTTATGTATTAGAATGTAGTAATACTTTATAGAATTATTTATTCACATATTTATGATATTTTAGATAGTTTAGATGTTGAAAATACTATTAAAAAATTAATATTTAATACTAAATCATTTTATTACGTTGATTTTACACGTTTATAAATGAGACCCACATACAGTGATACTAGACAACTAAAGAGATTTTCATGATAATATAAATGATGTTAAATATAATAAATGAAGTAAATTTTTTATCAACTATCTAGATATTAAAAATGGAAAGAATTACATAGAGGAGATGTTTTATAGAAGCGCTCTTATTTTTGAAATAAGAGAAAATGACGTGATTTGATACGTGTAATAATGAGTAAAGAGAATTAAGTTAAAATAGATAGGTTAGTTATATGAGTGGTTATGTAGGCATGATTGCGAAGTATAATAGTTATATAAAAAGATGTGATGAAATAAATAAAAAATAAGACAATTATGTACAATGAAAAGTTTTAGATAAAAAGTTGTGAATGTAAATAAATATAGCCCATAATCTAAAAAATTAGTTTGATTTTGAAGGCTTGGACCAGCCACAACAAAAAAATCATGTGAGGGCAAATACATAAGAAAGCCATATTTTGAATCATAACCCAATAATTTCTAATTTTGACATGAAATATTCATTATGTTTACCTTAATGTATTAAATTAGGGACCTCTGCCGGTAAACCCGAGGTTTCCCTCTTAGATGGCCACTTTGATGCTTAAATCAAAATTCATGGGTACATTGCTTAGCATTATTTATTTTATCATACAACTAAAAATCGTTTTAATAGGGATTTTGGGTATAAAAAAACACTTAAAATCTATATAAACATTTAAAAACTATCATAATTTGTAGAGTCATTCATGCACGTACAAATTTTTTTGGAGCTTTATATGTTGAATGAAGAATTTTTAAATTGATTTCATAAAAAAAGAATGTTTAAGTTGATATGTAAATAATTTTATTACCTTGATTTTACACATACTTGGATAATGCATTTTTTTATTAGGATTAAATGTGATTTTTTTTTTGATTTTTTATCTTACAATCAAGTCATTGTAAGTATATATTTTTGAAAATTTTGCTCAAGTAAATCTAACAACGTAAATAACAACGTATCTGAATGAGACATTGCTCTAAAGCTCCACGTACCTGTAGCACCCGCCGGGAGCGCTACGATGGGCTCAGAATGGTTTCCCGGGCCTTGAAAGTTCGGATCGTGTCGGAAAGCAACGTGGGCTTAGATTTCCTGCATTCACATGGGGTAAAACGCATTAGGCTTCATATCTTTTAGGAAAGTTGGCGTATGAGTATTTTCTTGCGGGTTTGACAGCATAACGGCTAAGACGGGGCTTTCCGTACACGGGTCGAGTCACAAATTCGGCAGCATAACGGCAGCATGTTATGCTGGAATCCGCGGACCCGCGTGCACCCACCTTGCCGGGGTATTAACCCAAACACACACGCAAAAAATAAAGAAAAATGGAGTCGCCACTGATCTTTAAAGGGAGATCAGTCCCTATTTGAAGAAATAAGGCACTAGTAATACAGAGTTTTGGTTCCGGCCCACAGATTGAAGCAAATATGGAGAAATCTGCCAACCCGAGGCGGTTTACACGACGTAAAACGGGGAAAATAAGAAGATTTGAGAGAACGGGAGAGATGAAAAAGGGGAAAATGGGAAGAGAGGCTCGTTGCTTGGAGAGCGTGAAAACCGGGATGCCGGGGCGTTGCTGCAGACTCCCGTCCTCCCCTCTGGGATGCCTCTCTTCAAGTGTGTTGAATGAGAGGGGAGCTCCTCCTTTTATAGATGTAGGAGTGGGCTTCGGGCTCTCTTGAGGTCATGGACTTGGTCCATGGGCTTGGGCTTCTTGAAGAGTTGGACTTGGTCCATCTACTTGAGCTTGGGTTGAGACCATGGGCCTTGGGCCATTTGGAGGCTTGGACTTGGTCCATATGCTTGAGTTTGGTTTGAGATCGTGGGCCTTGAGCCATTTGAAGGCTTGGGCTTGGTCCATATGCTTGAGTTTGGTGAACTTGAGCTTGGCTAAGCCCGTTTGCTTTGGGTGGACCGTTGTAGGGGCCCAGACTTGTAGGAAAGCCTGTTTCTGAGGCTTGGGCTGCATTGTGGAGCCCGTTGAGGTGGCCTGTAGGAGTTTCGCTCTTGTGGGCCAGATCTGGTTCGTTGAAGAAGTCTGCTTCGAGGCTTAGTGGAGCTTCGCTCCTGTGGGTTGAGTGCGGAAGGGCCCGCTTAGCTGACTTGAACTCCCTTTTTGTCTTGAATTGGTTTGGGTTTGAGACTTTTTCCATTTTACCCATTTTTGGGCCCAAAGGTGGGGTGTCAACAGTTGCCCCATTTGCCAGAGGCGTCTTGACGGCGAATGACAAAGTACTAGACACCCCTTTTGGCATTGACCTGAACATTCTTTTTTTCTCTCTTTTTTTCCTTTCTTTCTTTTTTGTTTTTTTTTGTTTTTTGTTGTTTTTGTTGTTTTTTTATTTTTTTTCTTGGGGTCACTTCGTAATTTCTGCAAACTCATGAAGTTTCTTCTGGGAGAGTGGTCCTTTTTGAAAATTTGTGGACTTGCTGGCTTGTTTCGCACTAGTTTTGAATCCGGATGATTCCGCAATTTCTAGAAAAGGCGGGGAGCTTTCTGCAATTTTAACTAGTTTTAGGGTCTCTGATGGGGGTTTCCCTCTTCCCGTTGCTCTTTCTCTTCTTCGCGTCGATTGATAGGTGCGTCGTCTGCCTTCTCCCCTTCCGGCTGCTGCCACTAATAGAATCGCCGTTGTCGCTGTCGTGCTACCGTTTCTCTTCTCCGGCGACGATTGGATTGCGCCGCTTGGTGCTGCTGTCTTCTAAGTCTCTGGCTTCCATTCGTCCTCCTTAGCGTCAGCCGTCGAGGTTTGTTTGCTGCCCCGGTAGTCTTCTCCTCCTTGGCCGCTGCCAACGCCCGCCGGCTTCTCTGCTTCCGATCGCTGCTGCCGGTCGTCTTCCGAGTTTTCGACTGCCGCCGCTGTCGATCCGCTGCTGTGCGGTCGCCGTCACGTTGTCGTGCCGCCGTTGGAATTTCTGCCTGGTTTTCGGCTTGTCTTCCTTGGTGCCGATCATGGTTGCTGTCAATAACCGGCGTTGCCGCCCTTTTTGCTGGCCGCCACCGCTTCCGTCTTCCGGTTCACATCCTTCGTTCGCCGGTGAGGTTATGGCTGCTGCTAGTTGCCATTGAGGTCGCCGTGTTGCTGTCCGGTTGCCCTTTGCTTTGTCTCCGGTGCTAATCGGGACGCTGCCGCTGCCGCTGCCTTTCATTTGCTGCGCTGGTGGTGCAGTTCTATCGGGGTGCTGCCGCTGCCTTCTCCTTGGTAGCTTGAGGTATTTTTTTTAGGCTTTCCATGACTAATTTTTCTCGTTGTCGGTGGCGGTAGTGGTGGGTTTTGCTGCCAGCGTTAATGTGCCAGTGGCAGTGATAGCCGCGATGCGAGTACGGTTCGGGAGCGTTAAGCCAGGCTAGCTGGTCGTCGCTGCTTTCACTGAGGGTGCTAGTGGTGTTGCTATCATTGGTCATAGGAGGCTCCTTGTGGGAGATCGATGGTAGGTTCTTTCTTTTTGTTCCTTCCATTTTCCTACTGGTTAATGGTGGTCGGGACTCATTTGACATGTTGTTGTCATTGCCAGGGATCAAGCTCAAGCGGCCGGGAGGAGCATTTGGTGGTGATTTTTTTTTGGACTCCCTGGTTGACGGAGTTGAGGCATCTTGTGGCTGTGGTGGTGCGAGACAGTCTTCCAGCGCTGTCGCTTGCTTTGTTTCTTTGCCGGCATTTGATGCGGCAGCAGAAGCTTTCTCGATGTGGCCGGTCTTCGGCGATGTCGGCGCTCACAGTGGTGGCCATTCTCGTTGCCGGAGCCGCTATTCCTCTTTTTTTCTTTTTTCAAATTGCTCATTCTTGACTGAGTAACTGCCTTCTTTTGTATCCGTGTGACAGTTTTATGGTCGCCCCCATGTTTGGTGGACGCGCAATCTGATCGTTATTGCTATGGCGGGAGAGTCTACTGGCCGCTTCTTGCTTTCTGACGGGGTCCGCACCACTTGGTATTTTGTGGAGCAAGCTTCGGGTGGCGACGTCTTTGCTTGAGCTAGGGCTGCCGGTGGGACGCCTTGAAGACACTTCATCTTTTTTTCTTTTTGGCCAACTTGTATTTTCGTAAATCTTAAATGCTTGTATGCCCCATTTTTTGAATGTAAAGCCGTGTGAACACCGGCTCATTTTCTGGAGGATGTGAATGTATAATTTGTTGCTTTTACAAGTCATGAACCTTGTAAAATTCTTCTTCTTGACGTCCCTTGTAATGCTTTGATCATTTGTAGGCCGTAGGCCATTGAAAATTCTGCATAAAGGCTGTTGTGTATCCATTATATATATAGACCTAAAAACTTTTCAGGTCTGTCAGCGTCCTCCTTGACTTCCGCGATTTTCCTGCTGAAATCCGGATTTTGCGGGATTTCTTCGTACCCCCCGGATTTTGCGCTGCCAAAACCGTGATTCACGCTGCCAAAATCATACTTTTCAGATTTTGTACGATTTTGTCCGTACTTTTCAAGATTTTTGCATGATTTTTTGGATTTTCTTGTCCGTCTGGCTCAAAATTTCTTCCCTATGTTTTCTGCACTTGTCCTTCAAGGCTACGGGGTTGCTACGGGTGTCTAGAAGTTTGCCTTGCGAGCGGCGCTGTGGAACCCTTTCCTCATGTAGCTTTGCCTTCCGGATCCCAAAGTTCGTTTGATGTAGGATTGAACATGATATAAAAGTAATTTGTGTCATTTTTCTTTAGAACCACATGCCCCCATGCTTCGGGATGATGTAGATGTATTTTTCTCCACCTTTTTCTCTTCAGCCTTCGTTTGTATTTTTTTCTTTGTATTTTGAACTTAATGCTTCTCGGGCATGCGGCTTTGGTAGGTTGCCCCCATGCTTCTCTGGCATGCCCCAAATCTTTTATTTTTTGTGCGCTTTTTACCCCTTGTGAAATATTGTCTTCACTGATTGTTGACATTTTTTCTGCCAAGCTTGATGGAAAGACTATCTGGTAGCCATTTTGAAATATCCCTTGTGGACGTGTTGATGAAGATGTATTTGTGACTGTGGGTTGATAGATAATGATTGTGTGCCCTGCGCGTTCTGCGGTTTCCAGGGCTAACCTTGTTAGCTGTTCGACTTCGTCGACATTGCCTGTGTTGATGGTGGTTTGTTGAGGCTGTTTAGATGCCTCTGCTTGATTGTCTGTGCGAGGGATAACTTCATTTGTGACTTGTAGATGACCTTTCCATTTGGCTTCTCTTGTGCAAGAATTTCTTGAAATTTGTGCTCCTTGGCTAGCACTTCCTTTTCTGAGGTATTTGTCTGCTTTGTTGATAAGATTAAAATTTCATCTTCCGTGGCCGGGCATGGTTGTGTAGAAGATGATGACAATGACTGCTTTGGAGGAATGCTAGGAGTAGAGGTGTAAGGAGCTTTGGAGTTCTCTTCTACATTTCTAGACTGCGGGCATGTTGGTTGGTTGACTAGAATGAAGACATTTTCGGGGGAGAAGTGAGGCAACGCTGTTTGACTTGCTATTTTGGGTGGAGTTCCTGGGTTTGTAGGAAAAGTATTTGAGGATGTTCTTTGGACAATAGGAGGTTTATGCAACATATGATTCTCTTGCATAGGCTTGACAGGTTTTCCCAATAAAATGACCGGCTCAACACTTTTTCTTTGAAGGACAATAGAATTGGAATTTAGGCCTTGTAAAATAATAGGAGCATTATGGGTTTTGACTCTTGTTATGAAAATAGAATGGTCAAAATTTTTGGCGTTACCCTTGACAAAATTGACTTCCGCATCGATATCCGCCACTCAAGGTGTGTGGCTTGCCTGTTCAAGATGAATATCATTTCCTTGTTGTGGCCATGGGGAAATCATTTCCTTCCTTAGGCCGTCTTCAACTTGCTCCGCCACTTGCAATAGTTGTGTAAACCTGGCAAACGGATGTGAGATGAGGAAGCCTGAGATGCTGGGGTGAGCTGAATTGATGATGATGGAGATCTGCTCATTTAAAGACAAAGGACTTTTCATTTTTGCCGCCAATGCTCGCCATCTAGCAACATATTCTGAAAAGGTTTCGCCATCCTTTTGCCTTAAGGCCTCTAAGTCGGCCCTCTTGGGTGCAACGTTTAGCATGTAGGAAAATCGATTCATGAAAGTGAGAGATAGATGCTCCCATGTTTTGATTTGCTTGCAGTCAAGCGACGTATACCATTCAAGGGCGTCTTCTCTCAAGCTATGTTGGAATAACATGACCAAAATTTCCTCTTTTTTTACCAAAGGGTATAAAATACTGCAAAAGGCCTTGATATGGGCATGTGGGCATGAGTTTCCTTCATAGATAGGGAGGTTGGCATTTTAAAATTTTCAGGTAGTTGTGCATTTGGAAATGGGCATAAGTCTTTAATTTTTACCAAATGAAGGTCCTCCTCTTGCTGTCGCTCGATTTTTCTTTGTAACTCTTGGAGTTGGCTTTGAAACTGTGTCTTGACCTCTTCTATTTGGCCTTGCACATTTACTAGGCCGCGTGATCTTTGAGCTGAAATGGATTGTGAGCTCGAACTCGTTGTTTGCTGATGTTGTGATAAAGAGGATGACGCTTGATGTTGTTGTTTTGCCATTGATTGACGTTGCTCTAATATTTTGTAGAGCATGTCCTCCATCCGTTGCATTCGTTGCATAATCCGATCCCATTTTTCAAATGAGAATGCAGTATTTTTCTTTGAAAGATGATTTGTCGGCTCCATGTATGCAATCTTCGGCTTGAAGGCAACTAGAACTTTAAGATATAATTTCTTCACTCTTTTTTTTTAACCCCTTTTTTTTTTGCTTTTTCTTTTAACCTTTTGGTTTTGCTTTTTTTAACATTTTTTTTTGCTCTTTTTTTTAAAGTAGGAAGTCAAAGTAAAATTATGGAAACATGATATGATGCCCCCCGGTTTCAGAACCAAGGGTAGAAAGGTTGATTAATCATCTTCAAACTTGAAAATCCATCGCTAGCTTACTGCCGCGTTGCCGTGATGCTTTTGGACGTTGCTGGACCTTTATGTCACGTTAGTGCCTTTTCCGTACTGGTCTTGTCAGCGCCTTTTTGTCACATCAACGGTCATTTCAGCGCCTTTTCCGTACTTCTTGCGTCAACAGTTGACTTCTGGGCTAGAACACTTTTCCAAGTCATGTAAGTTTTATGTCACATCAATGGTCTTGTCAGCACCTTTATGTCATGTCAGTGGTCTTATCAGCACCTTTATGTCATGTCAATTGTCTTGTCAGCACCTTTATGTCATGTCAGTGGTCTTGTCAGCGCTTTTCCAGCACCTGTCACATCAGTGATTAACTTGCTTTGCCTTCGAGATATGGTGAAGAACCTGAGCAATTAATGAAAAATGGTTAGCACTTGTAAACAGAAACTAAAAAAGTCAACCTTTGGATGGATACTTGCAAGTCCAGGTCCTTTTGTATTTTTTGAGATTTTATTTGTTTTCGTTGGTCCCGAGTTGATGACAAAACCCAAGAGGGGAGGGGTAAATTGGGTATTTAAAAATTATATCTTAAACGGAAGCTTATCCCCTGATTAATCCAGTCCCCTTAATGAAGAAACGAAATGGAAAGCAATGTAAATAGCAGAAGTATAAATCAAGCACACAGGATTTTTATAGTGGTTCGGGCAACCTCCCTACTCCACTCTTCCAAGCTCACACTCCTTGTGACTTGGGTTCCACTATTGTATTCTCTCAATACAATTAGAGCCACTGCTCTCTTCTAGATTCCAGCTCTAGGTGACATCAACAAAACACAGCACAAGTAGGTAATGAGTCACACTCCAATCACACACTACTTTGCTTACACTTGATCTTAGTTCCTCAAACTAAATCAAGTTTAATATATATAACAGAAACAATAAGAAAACTACACTTTACAGATGTGTAGAAGCAGTTTGGCGCAGAGAAGAACTTGTTTGAAGTGGATTTGTATGATCAGTAGTTGAGCTCTTGCAGTTTGAAGCAAAGTTCTTCCTCTTTGGTTAGCTTGATCTCTTTAAAGCTCTTGTAGATGGTAGTTATGCACTCTTAATGATTTTCAGCTACTTTCCTCGTCCACCGTGAATGCTATTTATAATTTTGGAGGGAATCCGAACGTTAGAGGGTAGGTGGCACGCATTTAATGCGCCAACGTTCGAATAAATTCCGACCGTTGCGACCCAAGTCGCATGTGGAGTCGACTTCGGATGCGACTTCGCCCAAGTCGCAGATGGAGTCGACTTCGGGTGCGACTTCGCTTTTCCGTCGCAGCTTCAAGTTTCAGTCAGGGTCGACTTGGGCATCAACTTGACCCAAGTCGCAGGTGAAGTCGACTTCGGGTGCGACTTCACCTTGTCAGGTTCCAAGTCTGAGTCTGAGTCGACTTTGGCTTCCGACTTCAACTCAAGTCGATCATGGAGTCGACTTGGGTTGCGACTTGACTTGGTCTTTGCAAAATACGCTTTGATCTTCCTCTATCTTGCTAGGCTTGTTTCCTTGATGATTCTTAGGAGAGCCTGAGTTTTGAATCATGCGCCATGCTTTGTATTTGACTCAATTGGTCTTTAAGACTTGATAGACTTGATTTGATCTCCATTCTTGAAGCTTTGCTTTGATCTTGAGTGAGAGATACCTTGAATAGGCTTTGAAACTGCATCTTTGAAGTCTGAAATTCTCAAGTCGCGGATGAAGTCGACTTTGTCTGCGACTTCACCCAAGTCGCACCTGGAGTCGACTTGGCCTGCGACTTGGGCAGCTTCGTGCCCCAAAATTCAGCTCTGGACAGTTTTTTGTGTTTGAAGTCGATAGCGAGGTCGACTTCGTTTGCGACTTGGCTTCTCAAGTCGCATGTGGAGTCGACTTGGGATGCGACTTCACCTGTACGTTGGTTTTGCCTTTGAGGTTCTTTCTCAAGTCGATAGTTAAGTCGACTTTGGGATCGACTTCACTCTAAGTCGAAGTCCAAGTCGACTTGGGGATTTGGCTACTTAAGTTCCTTAAAACAAGTGGCAAACTCATTAGTCCTTTAAATATACTCAAGTTAGTTGTTGTTAATCATCAAAACTTAATCTTTGGTCAATTTTACTTTGTTTTGAAGTATTGTTTCCAACAGTTTTAAGTTCCACGCGTGAAAATGTTCGAGGTCCACAGATTTGGGTTTGCCTGAGGCGTCTCTGGAAAAGTGACCAGTTCACTTGAAGCGTGTCTGGAGAAGGACCAGTTCTCTTGAAGCGTGTCTGGAGAAGGATCAGTTCTCTTGAAGCGTGTCTGGAAGAGTGACCAATTTGCTTGAAGAGTGTCTGGAAGAATGACCAGTTCGCTTGAAGAGTCTCTGGAAGGAAGACCAGTTCGCTTGAAGCATTTCTGGAAGTGTGACCAGAAAACACTCAGGTTATGAAAAAGAAGTGATTTTTTACGCCGATTTTTTTTTTACGTTAATTGATTTTGGATTTGCCGGAGGCCCTTGCTGTAGGCTCGTTTTACGTGTCTGGATGGTTACGAGGCGGTGTGCAATAGTGCTCTTTCTTCACGAGTTCTTTTCAGTTTGTGAGCTGGACGCCTCTGGACCTAAAAACTTTTCAGGTTTCTGCGCGATTTGGGCAGAAACTTCAGAAACTCGCTGCCGGGAGACAGGATTTCCTCTACAACTTGCTGTCCAGCAAGAGAAGAGCTTCGATCTTCCAGTTTCTGACCTCCTTGCGCCGATGTAGACCTGCAACGCCGTCCCCAGTGGAGTTGCCAAGCTGTAGCACCCGCCAGGAGCGCTACGATGGGCTCGGAATGGTTTCCCGGGCCTTGGAAGTTCGGATCGTGTCGGAAAGCAACGTGGGCTTAGATTTCCTGCATTCACATGGGGTAAAACGCATTAGGCTTCATATCTTTTAGGAAAGTTAGCGTATGAGTATTTTCTTGCAGGTTTGACAGCATAACGGCTAAGACGAGGCTTTCCGTACACGGGTCGAGTCACAAATTCGGCAGCATAACATCAGCATGTTATGCTGGAATCCGCGAACCCGCGTGCACCCACCTTGCCGAGGTATTAACCCAAACACACACGCAAAAAATAAAGAAAAATGGAGTCGCCACTGATCTTTAAAGGGAGATCAGTCCCTATTTGAAGAAATAAGGCACTAGTAATACAGAGTTTGGGTTCCGGCCCACGGATTGAAGCAAATATGGAAAAATCTGCCAACCCGAGGCGGTTTATACGGCGTAAAAGGGGGAAAATAAGAAGATTTGAGAGAACGGGAGAGATGGAAAAGGGGAAAATGAGAAGAGAGGCTCGTTGCTTGGAGAGCGTGAAAACCGGGATGCCGGGGCGTTGCTGCAGACTCCCGTCCTCCCCTCTGGGATGCCTCTCTTCAAGTGTGTTGAATGAGAGGGGAGCTCCTCCTTTTATAAATGTAGGAGTGAGCTTTGGGCTCTCTTGAGGTCATGGACTTGGTCTATGGGCTTAGGCTTCTTGAAGAGTTGGACTTGGTCCATCTACTTGAGCTTGGGTTGAGACCATGGGCCTTGGGCCATTTGGAGGCTTAGACTTGGTCCATATGCTTGAGTTTGGTTTGAGATCGTGGGCCTTGAGCCATTTGAAGGCTTGGGCTTGGTCCATATGCTTGAGTTTGGTGAACTTGAGCTTGGCTAAGCCCGTTTGCTTTGGGTGGACCGTTGTAGGGGCCCAGACTTGTAGGGAAGCCTGTTTCTGAGGCTTGGGCTGCATTGTGGAGCCCGTTGAGGTGGCCTGTAGGAGTTTCGCTCTTGTGGGCCAGATCTGGTTCGTTGAAGAAGTCTGCTTCGAGGCTTAGTGGAGCTTCGCTCCTGTGGGTTGAGTGCGGAAGGGCCCGCTTAGCTGACTTGAACTCCCTTTTTGTCTTGAATTGGTTTGGGTTTGAGACTTTTTCCATTTTACCCATTTTTGGGCCCAAAGGTGGGGTGTCAACAGTACCAAAATTGATTCTAAATATGATGAGTGAATTTTACATCATGATCAAGGTAGGCCAAAACAGTAAGTTGCACACGAACATATAGGTAAGAACTGATGCAATGAAGCCACTAAGTAGAACCCATCAAATTATAATCTCAACAATTGATTTAATTAGGGTTTTGAGCGTGCCACAAAAGAAAATATTTTTATGGAAAATAGATAAAAAGAGCCGACGGTTTTGAAACGTAGCCTAACAACCTTCTAATTCTCACGTTCTTTTAATGTTTTAATATGATTTAAACTACTCATTATACACATCATAATCTAAAAAAATAGTTTGAATCGGAGGCTTGGATGGGCTACAAAATTCAATCATATTCGGTGAATATATAACAACTAAATTATTTAATAACTGTAAATAATTTTTAGTGAATACATTATTATGTATTTGTAGAGAAATAATTAAACAATAATAAAGTGAAAATAAATAGAATACTTGTATGAAAAGACATAAAAATAATTAAAATATAAGAATAAAAAATGAGAAAAAGAGGTTAGATGCATCAGGCATTGTATTGTATCTCCGTAGTTTGCATCATTGGTACTAATGCCCGAAGGTACAGGGTTCAACCATAGTAATGGATGCGTGATATGTCCACGTCAGTGACTATGTGACCAAAAATAAAAAAAAGAATTTTATTAAATGCGCCTAGGTGCACTTAGTGTGTATTTTGTTGAGAAAACCTTATTGATTAAATTTATAATCACCCCGGATGGTCCATGCTAAATTATTAAGAAATATAAACCATAAGCGGAAGCGTAACTGAATCTATAGGAGTAGTTTTTGTTGTATACAGAAGTTTTCTGGTCTTCCAAGTTAATGTCCTAGGGTTTTCTGGAGAAGTTGACTCATCTTTTTCAATAATGGGATGCTAGAAAAGAAATCTTAATCGATGCATAACCCAGTGACCGCATCCGTTTATATAGGAAACTTATCTTTCATATTTTTAATTTAGCCCATCATAAAAATAGAAATTAGAAATTAGGCTGTAGGATTTTTACGTATATGAAACTCATACTTTATTAGATGATTTAGATCCATAAAACATTGTAGGATCACTTTAAAAATTGTGCCGCTATTTATGATAGCATATATATAATTAATATATATTAGTGTCCAAAATTCCAACATATTTAACACTTGTTAATATTTTTTTGAATTTTTTTTATAAAACTGTTAATCTAAATATATTTCGCACGTATATTATTTTTTACCAATGATGAAAATTTTTAAATTTTTTTAGATTTTTAAAAATCAATGGAATTTTTATTAATTATTTTTAGTACTTTTAAATTATTAAAATACTGTTGATTTTTAAAAATTCAAAAAATATAAAAATATTCAAAACTAATAAAAGTTAATACACATGTTAAATACACTTAGATTAATAGTCGTGCAATTTTTTTTAAAATAATTTAAAAATAAATATTTGGTGCACTTGATGGAGATCCAAACCCAAAAAAGAGGTGAGATTAGGGGTGGGAATCGGGGCGGGTCGGGACGGGTCAGGGTGTGCCCAACCCTGACCCTATCTTTCAAAAATTTGGTTTGACCCTTATTTTTTTCCGGGCCGGGATAAGGTCGGTTTGACCCTTACTTTTTTTTACTAGGTATCGGGACAAAATTCGGGTTAACAACGGGTCGGGTAAAAACTACGGGTCAAGTAAGAATTTTTTAAGAATTTATAAACCAATCAAGTATAAAGACAAAACTATATTGAATTTAACTACTATATGCTTCAATAATTTTTCATCCAAAAATTTTACAATTATTCATCCAAAAATTGTAGCAAAAATTTTTCATCCAAAAATTTTACAATTATTCAAACACGCCTTTAGTATATAGTCTACTGCTAGAAAAAATTATGGTTTTTCTTTTCTTTTTCAATAGCTTGCCGGTACGAGTCTGGGGTCATTTTCAAAAGGATCGGTGTTTATTTTCCAAAAGATCTCATCTGCTCAAAATCGCAAACCTGACATCACGTTCGTGTCAGGATAACCCGTCTTTCAATTAATCTAATTCCATGCCGATCGTCTGGAGGCGTAGATTTGGATGGTGGCTCCGGATGCGACGGCTTCAGCCGGACAGGGAGAGAAAGGGAGAGACAGCCGGACGGCGACTCTGGACAAGATAGCTTCTACCGGACAGGGAGAAGAAGGCCCAGATCTGCCGGAAAGGGAGAGGAAGGCAGGGACGCCGGACGCCGGATGCCGGAGATGATGCGGAAGATGGTGACGGGAGACGGAAATCAGCTGCAGAGAGGAAGGCAGGGATGCCGGAGATGATGCGCAATCTGCTGCTCTGATCTGCTGGCGACGGCGAGGGAGATGCCAGACGGTGCTGCCGTGTGGGAGAGAGACGGGAAGCAGTAGGCTGTTCCTGTTCTGGACGGAAATCTGAAGTGCAAGTTTCTCACGTTTCTCGGGGGCAGTAGGGTCAGCGGGTATAAGCAGGTCGGGATCCGGTAGGTCCGCCCCGACCCGCGTTTTGTAAAAAATTTTATACCATCGACCCGCCCCGCCCTGCCGGGTACATAATCCCGACCCGTCCCCGGTATAAAATAGGGTTGGGGCGGGACGGGTCACGGGTAGACCCGTCCCGATTCCCACCCCTAGGTGAGATTACCAATTATTTGACTCTTTCGTTCTACCCGCAGTCGGCGTCGCATTCCGCTCGCAACTAACCAACAGTTCCTAGTGTAAATTTTCCTTAATTGCATTGTTTTACACAAATCCATTGAACACATGATTGGTATGTTATAGTGTAATGCATAATTAATATTTTGAATTTATATAATTGCGTATAATTACCTTAAATGACACCCTCAACTCTCCAAAGCTTATATATAATAATTTTTTTGATACTCCTAAGAGTATTGTGAGGAGAAAATAAAAATATACTCATATATTTATTTATTTTGTCTTCGTTGCATGTCCATGTGGAATTTTTTGTATCCCAGTGTTTTATTCTTCTTGGCTTAATTACCATTTTATTGGTTGATGACGACTTCTATTAGTATTATTATCTGTGAATTCTAGTTTCTATTTTACTTGCATCCTTGCCTGTTGATGGCATAATACTAGTTGCTAACTGTTTATGCATCATTATTATTTCATTGACGCTTTAACTTTGATTATGCTAATTCGCGCTAACTCGCATCAAGCTGACATCTTAACTTGCTCATTCTCATTTTCTATTGAATTTTTGCTCTTATGTGTGCATGAATCATACTTATTTTTCTAACCACATCACGTTTAATTTTCAATATTCCATAAGCACGCACGTTTATTTTCTATAATTTGCATCCTCTTATGTTTTATTTTATTTTCCTCTCGATCCAATAGTCCGGTTCATTGTAGTTCCCCCTAGGCAATGCCCGCTATGCAAGGCGCTGCACAGACCCTACACTCCTAGAAGCTACTACACAATACACAAGCGATTTAGGGCTAGGGCACGAACGTGGAGGGTTTGTACAAGAATAAGCATCTAGTTATTTAAAATAATGGAATTCGAGTTGAGGTTCACCCCAGCCCGATCAACCGGCCAATTTGGAATTTGGGTTGAGCCCGGGGGACTTCAGGTTTGGGCTACCAAATGCCCGTTCGACCAGTCTAAAATTCCGGGTTGGGTGGCACTGGTTGCACACTCTCTGACCTCATAAATTATGAATTTCATCGATCGCACATACAACGTTTGCATGAGGATTCCCTTCAATTTCTCTAGACAAGAATTTTTAACAAATGCCCTTCCAATCCAAATCACACTATATATAAACCGCTGCACGGTTTCCTTCTAGACAATTAACAAACAGCCGGTTGTATTGGAGATGAGCGCTAGCGTCCCTTCTTCTGCTGCTTTCTAGAATACACCATTCCGCGTATTCCGTCGGGATCCGCAGCAAAGCCAAGTGCTCTGTAGAATCCGACGACCCTCGGCTCCGCGTACAGCGCGATATTTGTGATTCCTGTCTGGAGAAGCTGGTCCACCAGCCTCTCCATCACGGCCTTCCCCAATCCGAACCCTTGGTAGGATGGGTCCACCACCACGTCCCAGATGACGGCGTTGAAGACGCCGTCACCGGTGGCGCGCGCGAAGGCGACGGGCTTCTGAGTCTTGGCGTGCTCGATCCAGAGGAGGGTGGGGGTGTGCTGGAGGGCCGTGAGGATCTTGGCGGGGTTCCGGCGGGGGAAGCCCACCCGGACGAATACGGTGTTGAGATCGTCGATGTCGAGGGAGGTGAATGAACGGTGGAGATTGAAGCCGCGGTTAGCGAGTTCCGAGTCTGGGATCGAGAACTGGGCTGATGGCGGCGGCCATGACGAGGACGAGAGTGCGGCTTTGAAACGTTTTGGCGGGATTTGGGGTTTGAGCTGGATGGAAAACGGAGAAGAAGAAACAATTCCCTGGAAAAGCATTTTTTTTTTTTTTCCCGTTTCCCGCGGAGTGAGGGAGGGGCAGGGGTGGGTGGTGGAGCTTCCAGGTTTCCGATAAGAGAGTGTTTCTTGGTGCTCTGGCGGAGGATGCTGGTTGATACTCGGTGGTGCAGGCTAGTTGGCAGCTTCGCCATAGTTGTTCGCACCGATATCGTTTTATCCCATCATCAGCCACAACTGTTTCGAGTAACGTTGAAACAGACGGCAATGTTGGACATGTTGCATCGCTTCCGACATGCACACTTTATTTTACAGAATACGTAATGTAGAAATTATGAATCTAAGTAACAAGCTTAGATGAATACGTAAATGTGGAAATTATTACAAACCAATGAAAAAATATAGTACACAATTCATGAATTTGGAGAAGAACAAATAAAAAGTTACAGGATCCAAGTAAAAGGTTAAGAAACGAATAAATATAGATTTAAATATTTATAAAAAAATATACATGTTTTATTAATTAGACGAGTTTCCGTGCATTTTGCTATAATTCTTATTGATTTTAAGGCAACGAACAAAATAACCCTAGCGGGATGGGGCTGGTCAGCATGTGGAAATGGAATGGGTAGGTGTCTCCTTGGCAATTGATCACAGCCGTCAATCGTTTGGGAGACGCTGGACAACGTTGGGATCAGCTTCTCGCATAAATCAATTTAACGATGGACCTAAACGTTCCGAGCAAATATCTCGGAGGAGCAGACTGCCGATGAGCGCGCGCGACTCGTTCTTCAACTTCCAAGGGGGGTGAGCCGCCGCCGGACCATGGTCAAGTTTTTCTCGCCCATGTTTGAAGTCAACGCTTTTCCATTAGTAGCTTCGTTATATGCATAACATAGTGTATTTAAGTTAATATTTAATATTTTTTACATAATTAATTGAATAATTATTTTTTTGAGTGTATTTAATTCATATATCAAGTTTTTCTATTTTACAATACCTTTACGTATTTATTTTTTATGAGAGGTTGAAAACGGTTTAAATGTCCATCGGGTTGATATTATTTAAAAAATTAAAATAAATATGTAAAAGTATTATAAAATGGTAAAAATTAATATTGGATTAAATACATTTAGAAAAAACGTTTATGAATAAATTTTTTGAAAAATAACAAGATGAATAATGTATTTTAGTTTAAAATACATTATAATATATATTTGGGCTGATCCTTAGTTAGTGCGGTGGCTGCTAAATTTGAATTATCCGATTTTGATACTGGATTAGTAGATGTGTCGGTTATCTTCTCCATACAAATGGATGGCTGTTCAACGAATTTAGGCGCTTAAATGGGATGCGCACATGAGATGAGGATGAAATCACATGCATTAGAAAAAAAGGAAAAAAATTATATTGAAAAATGAAAATTACGTTATTTTTTTTTTAAAAAAAATGTCCTTGAAAATACGATATCCCATCGTATCCGTATACATCAAGCCTCTTGAATACTTTTGAGCAAGCCCTATAAATCCACATGAAACAAGTAAAATCTAATTGTTAGTTATTTGATTGAAAATTTTTAGAATATCACCTCGGGTAAACTAATAAAAAAAATGAAATGGAAAAATGTGAAAGAAGAGGAGGATAAAAAGAAAAGTGCAATCCTGACATGGGAAAGTATGATGATGGTTTAGATCTTTATAATTTTTCACCGAATGTCCATTATATGAATCTGTTCGTTCAAATTTTGGTCTTATTTCACCGCATTATTTTTTTTTATGGTTTTTCAAAGAAAAAAGGGACCAGCGAATTAAAAATGTCCACTGAAAATTGTCCCGATGATAAGCAGAGGCCTCTTGCCATTCGGGAAAAAATAATAATAATAAAAAGTGGAGTTGGTCCATCGAGCTTGTAGAATTTGAGGCCGTCAGAAGCGATTTAACTGAAAGATCAAGATTTCTGTACTGCCCATCGGGACTGTGAGAGCAACAAGATAAAAAGATTTCTCTGTCTCGGATTCCGTAATCTCTGTTGCCTCCGATTGTGGGGTGTGGACTAAAACGTAAAATCCTCCTCATCTCTTAGATCATAAAGGTCACAGTTTTGGTCCTGGGTGTGTTTGTAAAATTATGATAAAAAGTTGTTGGTATAAAAGTTGTAAAATTAAAAGAAAATAATGTGATATGTTAAGAGCAATAATGAAAAAGTAAAAAGAATAAAATTAAAATATATATGTTATTTTTACGAGCAGTTGTGTAAAAATTATTGAAAAGTAAGATAGTTATATAGAAATATATAAAAAAAATAATTAAAAAATATTGTTATTAAAGTGAAAGGTTTTAACTTGACATTTTTTACTATTTATCAAACACATCTTTTGTATGAATTCGAGCTTCCACCAAGGAGATGTATTTTAGGTTAAAATACAATATTCATTTAATTTAATTTTTCTTCATAAATATATTTTTCTAATTGTATTTAATCTATATATCAAGTTTTGCAAAATTTACAAATTTTTACATATTTATTTTTTAAAAAATATTAATTCCGGGAGCATTTAAGTCATATTTCACAGCTTAAAATTTTGATTTTAGAAAAAAAATATAAATATTGTAAAATGGCAAAACTTTGTATATATATTAAATATAATTAAAAAACATGTTTACGAAGAAAAATCAATAAAATGTAACTAATTGTAAAAATAAATTAATATTATTTTTTTTTTCATGGACACATGGTTTCACTAGGATCAGTCACCGTGCCAAAATTTATATATTTTCTAAGTTTTTAACATATTTTTATTTATGAAAATTCTTTCCCGTAAAAGCTAATTTTTTTTTGACAAAGTAAACATCATTATTAAAACAAAAGATGAGTAAAGATAACGAACTTTATTAAAATAGGTCAATAAAATATACTCCATTCAAAATAAGTTTTGGCATTTATAAAAATATCAAACCTGATTGTATACAATATATGGTATACATGCTTAACTTACAATATTTATTTTAAATTTAAATTTTATTTATTTATTTTTTTCTTTATAAACATGTTTTGTAAAGTGTATTTAATCCATACACTTAAGTTTTTTATTTTATAATATTTTTATGTATTTATTCTTGATTTTTAAAATTAAAATTTTAAGAGGTGAAAAATAACTTATACGCCCTTGAAATTGATTATTTTCAAAAATCAATCATAAATATTTAAAAGTACTGGATAATGACAAAACTTAATATGTAGATTAGATATACTTAGAAAAATATGTTTGTAAAGAAAATAAAAATAAATAAAATTTAAATTAAAAATGAATATTGTAAATTAATTATATATATATATATATAATATTGTACATAATCTGGTCTTTAAAAATATTTTTCTAAAATAACATTATTTTTCTGCAAGTATTTCCAATATATAGAAAAACTAAAATTATATCTAAAACTCACAGGTATATGCCAAAATGTCTCGGATTGATTCTTATTTTATAATATAATTAATCATAAATAATACTAGAATTTTGAAAGAAAATAAAAATAAATTTTAAAAATATACTTATAATTTATAATAAATAATATATAAGGGTGAGTTAGAATTCAGTATTTTTGGATTCTGGGTAAACAAGATAAAAAAACATTGTTGTTCGGATCAGAATTCGGCAGAAAAATAGCTCGGATAAGAGTACGGTCATCCCGTCACACTTCCCACCCGAACTCGAGGTTCGACGACGAGGCTGTCGAAGGAGCAAGCACGAAGGCACCCTCCCCTTGTTCGGATTCCACCTCCCCCGTTCCTTCGTCCACTTCATCCAAAAGCCCCGCGTCATCATCATGCTCGTGAAAGCCTGCGCTCCTGTCGACGACACCATCAAAACCTCTATGTTCACACAGACAAAGTCGACTGCATCATCGATGAGGCAACGTGCCGTTCTAGAACACAGAGAGGAGAGAAGGAGAAGCCCCAACTGGGTCTTCTCTATCTTGGGATGGGAGTTTCGGGGGGCGACGAAGGTGCTCGACATGGGCCCTCCTTGATGCCTGGAGGCTCCTTCCAGACGTCCAAGACGTCCTTCTCAAGGTGGCGGCTCAGGTCCCTGATTCCGGCCCTTGTGGCTCCTACTTCGGCGGAAGGGGATCCGGCAATTTCGTTAAGATGGGGCACAATGGCATCGAATATGGGGACATCCAACTCATTGCGGAAGCTTATGACGTGCTGAAATCAATTGGGAAGCTTTCCAACGACAAGCTGCATCAGGTGTTTTCAGAGTGGAACGAAGGAGAGCTCAGCTTCCTGATTGAGATCACAACTGATATTTTTCTGATCAAGGAAGCTAAGGGCGACGACTATTTGGTGGAGAAGGTGCTTGACAAGACTGGTGTGAAGGGTATATTAGGTGGGTTCCTCCCACATGAAGTCAAAGTGGGGGCCCCACCACTTTTGGCTTATGTGGAATTTCCTCACCTGCCATTTCGTCTCATCCTCTTGCTTTCGGCGCGGGAGGAGAAAAGGGGTGAGAGAGAGAGAGATTATAAAAATCTCTTCTCCTCTCAGCAGCGACATTCGTTCGTCGTCAGAGAGAGTTTTTTCTCTCCGTTTTCGGTTTTCAGAGAAGCAGCAGCAGCAGCTCCGACGGACGGAGGAGGATTTTATCCTCAAATGCTCAAGGTTTCTACGGCAGTTATCTCTTCCGGCCATTAAGAGAGAAAATTCTGCCGTCATCTCAGATTTGGTGAGATCTATCCTGGTTATTTCCTGTATTGAAATCCATCCTTATTGTGATGATGAAATCCTCTAGTTTTGACTAGAGAAGACATTGCGTTGTAATCCCATTATTCTATAGTGGAAGATTTACCTGGACTGGGTCCCGTGGTTTTTCCCCTTTGGTAAAGAGGGGTTTTCCACGTAAAATTGTGGTGTGTTTTTCCGTGGTTTGATTGTTTATCATTTGCAATATTTATTGTCTGTGATTAATTATTCCTGTTTAATCCACACAAAAAGGGGATAGGCTAAAATCCCAACAAGTGGTATCAGAGCGAGGTTTTAGTAATCTTGTGCCTTGTGTTGAACGATGGAGGTTAATACAAGTAGAATGATTAATTTGAATGGTTCAAATTATCATGTGTGGAAGGGAAAAATGGAAGACCTGCTATATGTCAAAGATTTTTATTTGCCTGTGTTTGCGGAACAAAAACCCGTAGAAAAAACTGATGCTGAATGGACTTTACTTCATCGTCAAGTATGTGGGTATATCAGGCAGTGGGTGGATGATAATGTTTTAAACCATGTCAGTGAAGAAACAAATGCACGTTCTTTATGGGACAGGCTTGAACAGCTGTATGCTCGAAAAACCGGGAACAACAAGTTGTTTCTAATAAAGAAGTTGATGGGCTTGAAATACAGGGATGGAACTCCTTTATCAGATCACTTGAATGCTTACCAGGGAATTCTTAATCAGTTGGCTGGGATGAATATCAAGTTTGAAGATGAGGTGCAGGGGTTATGGCTTCTAGGCACATTGCCGAACTCGTGGGAGACGTTTAGAATGTCGGTATCTAACTCAGCTCCAAATGGTGTAATCACTATGGATTTGGCTAAGAGTAGTGTTTTAAATGAAGAGATGAGAAGAAAGTCACAGGGTCCGTCACAGTCAGATGTCTTAGTCATGGAAAAGAGGGGGAGGAGCAAGAGTAAAGGTCCGAAGAACAGAGACAGAAGCAAAAGCAAGTCAAACAGGTTTGCCAATGTTGAGTGTTATCACTGTGGTAAAAAGGGGCATATAAAGAAGTATTGTCGACAACTCAAAAGAGACTACAAAAATGAAAAAGGGATAGAAAAAGAAACTGATGATAGTAATGATGTTGATAGAGTTTCTGCCGTCACAGATGACTTCCTTATTGTGTATGATGATGATGTTGTCAACCTTGCATTTCATGAGACTAGTTGGGTGATTGACAGTGGTGCCTCCGTTCATGCTACATCGCGACGAGACTTCTTTACATCTTATACATCCGGAGACTTTGGGGATGTTAAGATGGGTAACAATGGTGTAGCTAAAGCTGTCGGCATGGGAGATGTGTGCTTGGAAACCAACAATGGTACGATGTTGCTTTTGAAAAATGTTAAACATATCCTTGATATTCGCTTGAATTTGATTTCAGCAAGTAAGCTTGATGATGAGGGGTTTTGCAACACCTTCAGTAATGGTCAATGGAAGCTTACTAAAGGTTCTATGGTTATGGCTAGAGGCAAGAAGTGCTCCTCATTGTACTTCATGCAGGCAAAGGTTTCTGATTGTATTATCAATACAATGGAGAATGAAAGTACAACAGAGCTATGGCATAGAAGACTAGGTCACATGAGTGAGAAGGGTTTGATGGTTTTGGCTAAGAAGAATCTTCTTTCTGGATTGAAGAATTCAACACTAAAGAAATGTGTTCATTGCTTGGCAGGGAAGCAAAACAGAGTTGCCTTTAAAACATCCCCTCCTTCAAGGAAGCCAGAAATACTTGACTTAGTATATTCTGATGTTTGTGGTCCCATGAAAGTAAAAACACTTGGTGGTGCTCTCTATTTTGTGACTTTTATAGATGATCATTCAAGGAAGTTGTGGGTCTATACCTTGAAGACAAAAGACCAAGTGTTAGATGTTTTTAAACAGTTTCAGACCTCAGTTGAGAGACAGACTGGGAAGAAGTTAAAGTGTATCAGAACTGATAATGGAGGTGAGTATTGTGGTCCTTTTGATGAATATTGCAAACAGCTGGGTATTAGGCATCAAAGGACACCTCCGAAGACTCCTCAGTTAAATGGGCTAGCTGAGAGGATGAACAGAACACTAGTTGAAAGGGTAAGATGTTTGCTTTCATATGCACAGTTGCCAGGATCTTTTTGGGGTGAGGCTTTGAGTACTGTTGTACATGTGTTAAATCTCACACCTTGTGTTCCTTTAAATTTTGATGTTCCAAACAGAGTTTGGTTGGGAAAAGATGTATCCTATAGTCACTTGCGTGTCTTTGGATGTAAGGCCTTTGTGCATATTCCCAAAGATGAGAGGTCTAAGCTTGATGTCAAGACAAGGTAGTGTGTATTTATTGGCTATGGCCAAGATGATTTTGGTTACAGGTTTTATGATCCGGTACAGAAAAAGCTTGTAAGAAGCCGAGATGTTGTGTTTATGGAAGACCAAACCATACAAGATATTGAGAAAACAGTTAAAACAGTTTCTCAATATTATGATAATTTAACAGACTTGGATCCAGTTCCTTTGACACATGTGCCAGTACAGGTTAGAGATGAAGTTCAAGATGACCAGGATGGTACAGTTGATGTTGATACTCATACACAGGTTGAGATTAATGATGGCATTGTTGAGCAGTCACCAGTACCAGAAGTTCCACCAGATGTTCCACTCAGGAGGTCTACTAGAGATCGTCATCCTTCTACACGATATTCTGTTGATGAATATGTGTTACTGACTGACGGGGGAGAGCCCGAATGTTATGCAGAAGTCATGGAAGATGAACACAAGAAGGAGTGGGTTGAAGCCATGCAAGATGAGATGAAGTCACTGCATGAAAATCATACATTTGAGTTGGTAAAGTTACCTATGGGCAAAAGAGCTTTGAAGAACAAGTGGGTATACAGAGTGAAGCTAGAACAACATACCACACAACCTCGATACAAAGCAAGATTGGTCGTCAAGGGATTCAATCAAAAGAAAGGTATTGATTTTGATGAGATTTTTTCTCCGGTTGTTAAAATGTCTTCTATTCGTGTGATTTTGGGTCTAGCTGCTAGTCTTGATTTGGAGATTGAACAGATGGATGTAAAGACAGCTTTTCTTCATGGTGAACTAGACAAGGAAATTTATATGGAGCAGCCAGAGGGTTTCATGGTAAAAGGAAAAGAGGACTATGTGTGCAAGCTGAGAAAAAGCCTCTATGGCTTGAAGCAAGCACCAAGACAATGGTATAAGAAGTTTGAGTCAGTTATGGAGAAACATGGCTATCGAAAAACAACTTCTGATCATTGTGTCTTTGTGCAGAAATTCTCTGATGATGATTTTATTATACTATTGCTTTATGTCGATGATATGTTGATTATTGGCAGAAATTCTTTAAGGATTGACAGGTTGAAGATGCAGCTAAGTAAAGTTTTTGCTATTAAGGATTTAGGGCCAGCAAAACAAATTCTTGGCATAAGCATTCATCGTGAGAGGAATGCCAAGAAGTTATATCTGTCACAGGAGAACTACATTGAGAAGGTACTTCAGAGGTTCAACATGGACAAAGCTAAAGCGGTTAACTCTCCTCTTGCTACTCATTTTAAGCTAAACATTGAGCAGTGTCCCTCTACAGATGCAGAGAAGAAAGACATGGAAAGGGTTCCATATGCTTCAGCTGTGGGAAGTTTGATGTATGCAATGGTATGTACAAGACCAGACATAGCTTATGCAGTTGGTGTTGTAAGCCGGTTCTTGTCTAATCCTGGGAGAGAGCATTGGAATGCAGTTAAGTGGATTATGAGATATCTACGAGGTACTTCCAGTTTGAGACTTTGCTTTGGCAATGAGAAACCATTACTAGTTGGCTACACGGATGCAGATATGGCAGGAGATGTGGACACTCGTAAGTCTACCTCTGGTTCCTTGATTACTTTTGCAGGGGGAGCTGTAGCTTGGCAATCAAGGCTACAGAAATGCGTTGCACTTTCTACAACCGAAGCGGAATTCATTGCAGCAACTGAAGCATGTAAAGAGTTGTTGTGGATGAAGAGGTTTCTACATGAGCTCGGTTTCAAGCAACAAAGATATATCGTATTTTGCGATAGTCAAAGCGCAATTCACCTTGGTAAGAATTCTTCTTTTCATGCAAGATCAAAACATATTGATGTGAGGTATCATTGGATAAGAGAAGCTATTAATGACAAGTTGTTTGAACTTGAGAAAATCCATACCGATTATAATGGCTCTGATATGTTGACGAAGGCTCTACCAAGGGAGAAGCTTGAAGTTTGTCGTTTAATTGTTGGGATGGCGAATCCCTTCATGTAGTCGGAAGGGGGAGATTTATTAGGTGGGTTCCTCCCACATGAAGTCAAAGTGGGGGCCCCACCACTTTTGGCTTATGTGGAATTTCCTCACCTGCCATTTCGTCTCATCCTCTTGCTTTCGGCGCGGGAGGAGAAAAGGGGTGAGAGAGAGAGAGATTATAAAAATCTCTTCTCCTCTCAGCAGCGACATTCGTTCGTCGTCAGAGAGAGTTTTTTCTCTCCGTTTTCGGTTTTCAGAGAAGCAGCAGCAGCAGCTCCGACGGACGGAGGAGGATTTTATCCTCAAATGCTCAAGGTTTCTACGGCAGTTATCTCTTCCGGCCATTAAGAGAGAAAATTCTGCCGTCATCTCAGATTTGGTGAGATCTATCCTGGTTATTTCCTGTATTGAAATCCATCCTTATTGTGATGATGAAATCCTCTAGTTTTGACTAGAGAAGACATTGCGTTGTAATCCCATTATTCTATAGTGGAAGATTTACCTGGACTGGGTCCCGTGGTTTTTCCCCTTTGGTAAAGAGGGGTTTTCCACGTAAAATTGTGGTGTGTTTTTCCGTGGTTTGATTGTTTATCATTTGCAATATTTATTGTCTGTGATTAATTATTCCTGTTTAATCCACACAAAAAGGGGATAGGCTAAAATCCCAACAGGGTACTGGGAAATGGACTGTTCAACAGGCTGCTGATCTCTCCGTCGGGGCTCCAAACATCGCATCCTCATTCCTCTTTGGATGCAAGGTTCCTCGGTGGATTGAAGGAGGAGAGGGTTGAAGCTTCCACAGTTTTCAAGCAGGATCCTTTGAGTGACATATCGAGCAGCTGTGATCAGGAAATTGATAGGAGAAGCTGATTCATGATATGAGGCAAGCTCTCTATGCATCCAAGATCTATAGCTATGCACAAGTGATGAATCTGATACGTAGGAAGAGCGGAGAGAAGGGATGGGACTTGAAATTGGGAGAGCTTGTGGTTGTATCATTCGCTTAGTGTTCTTGGACAGGATCAAGAAAGCATATGACAAGAACGCAGAGCTGGCAAACCTCCTTTTGGACCCTGAATTCGCCAAGGAGATTCTTGACGATCTCCTTGGCGCCGGGTTGTCTGCTTAGCAATCAACGGACGTATCAGCACAGCAAGTATGTCAGGGAGTCTGGCATATTTCGATTCATATAAAGGGCAAGAATGCCTTCTAATCTGGCCCACGCTCAGAGAGATTATTTTGGAGCTCATACCTATGAGAGGACTGATATGCCTGGATCCTTCTTCACTGAGTGTTTCAAGATTGCCAAGCAGTCGATGAAATGAGATTTTCACTGCAGGCCGATGAATGTTTACCTTCAATATCTCTATCACACATAATAAAGATGGATATCATTGTTTAGGAAAAATCTACTTACAACTAAGATATTAGTTCCTGGTTGGGGTTTTACGTCATAGATAGGACTCTTACAACCCCTCAATTGTTTGGGCTGTCTTTCATCATCATCATCATCATCATTTGTTTGCACTTTACTTGGTGCTGATTGGATTATGTACCTGATCAGGGCTGACGTTTCTGGCCTTCCTACTTGCAGCTTCAATTCTATGTATTCTCTTTCCATATGATGTGGGTTAAATATGAACTCTTGCGATGCTTATACACACATAAATGGTGTGCAGTTAGCGCTAAATCCAAGTGAATTCAGCTGCACTGACGGATTGCATAGCTAGCATCTTAACTACATGGACCCTACTGATGATAGTTTGTCTCCCAAAATAATTGCCCATTAAAAAATCCGACATTTCTGCATCCCTCTCTTGAGCAAATGCTCTAATTCTTCTCAAAATCCCATTGCTGGTCCATTGCTTGGAGAATCGATTCTTGGTGCATCTATGGCCAATATATAAAGAAGCACCCACTTGATAATTTTTTTTTCTCTATTTTATTGGTAAAATTTGACTACTTTTTCAACAAAGTGCTGTCTTTTGTACGTACAATGTAAGATAGGCAGCATGGGCGTGGTCTCTATGTCCCAGCCACGATCGGTATGGTGCATTGGCCAAGTAGATGGTCTTCTGCACCTTCTTAATGGGTTGCCGTGCATGTGGATGGATGATCAAATATAGGTGAAATCATGCCACTGAGGCATTGCCTCAGTGGTCGAAGACATGACCCTCAAATATCAGTTTGACCTGGCCGTTAGCATTTTTTACATAGAACGGCTGTTGCTCTGCGTGGTGGCGTTTCATCGTGTGATGATATAATTTCTCCCTTGTTACGTGGGAGCGTACACCATTGTCCACCGTAGACAAAAAAATAAGATTATTAGTAAGATGTTTGTAAGATTGTTGTTAGGAAAAATTGTCAGAATGTCTTAGGATTTACTTGCAAAATCGGTTACGATGATTGTAATATGTAAACATCCACAAAAAATATATATAGAGATGAAATCATGAAAAAGAACTATCGAACATCCATGTGTCTACCGCTTAGTTCCACGAATTTTTTCCCTACAGCTGTAGCCACTTTCTCCCTCACTTTGGCTTCCTCATAAAATTTGCAGTTTTCAATAGCGAGTTCCTTTCCTCCGATCTAGCTATAACAGTAGCACTCAATAGATTGCATGCATTTTATCATTCCGGGTGTTTAGAAACAATCTGCACAATAGGATAGGTTAGTTACCACTAACGAGATGTTACTTCACTAATATGCCACAACTCTCACCCCCTCTTTTGCACTAGGATTTACTGAACAAGATTGGTCTTTCCCTATCTACGAAAAGTTCTTTTTCGCATACAAAGGTATCTGAAAACATACAACACCATCTGCCTTCATTGAATTGGAACTTGAACATGGCTGCAAAGAAACAAAACGGATTAAGATGAAATACATGGACCTTTTGTACGATCATTCCAACGCCTAATTGAAACATCTTTGAGCAAGCCTTGCTGCTTCATTAGGAGAGCTCATTTTCTTTTGTCTTTCGAGTTGATTTTCTTTGCTTTGGCAGTATATCTGACATAGGAAAACTTGTTTTCTTTCTCTCCTTTCATGCTTCCTTGATCTTCATCTCTCGTTCCGTTCATTTCTCTGCAATCTTCTTCCTCATTTGGACAATAAAAGCGCATTCCAGCAACCCCATCATCTTTCTCTTGCTCACTGTTCTGCTCTGAGATTCTGTTGCCGTTACCATCACCATTCTTGCACAGATGTTCGCGATGATTCTTGCCAGAAGAAGCGTCGGAAGCCATGGAATCATCACTATCATTACCATCATTGTTTTCGCCGCCATCATCATCGCTATCACGGTCGCTATCCTCGCCTCCATCGCCATCATCATTATCCCCCTCATCATCAGAAGCCGGAAGAGCAACATCATGCATGGGAGAGGCTATATACATGGTCCAACCAGATTCACTACTGTTACATTCTTCTGTGCCTCCAATGAGTTGGAAAGGCTCCATCACCAGAAAGAAAGAAAAAAAAAGAATAGGAAAAGAAAAAAGAAGAAAGAAGAAAGAAGAAAGAAGAAAGAGAGAGATGGAGACCTAGATAAGAAAGAATGAGAAGTTCAAACTACTTAAATAGCTATACTCTTAAACACTGGAAATTCTCAACTCATATTGCCTTAAATCTTTACTGAGAACTGACCAGTCGAAGACAAGGGCAGGAATGAATGAATGATGGTGGTCCTGCTCAGCTCTTTCCAAAAGGGCTGCTTTGACACCAAGATGGACTTGGTGCGTGCAAGCACCATTGGTTCCATGATCCGAACCGTTGAAATGATGGTGCTGGTCAAAATAAAATACCCTGTTTAAGGATCTGTGCGATCGATTTCTAACGCTTAGACAATGACGCTGCTGACCACGTGTTCATTAGAATTTGTGACTTTGCTTATTGTTTCTCGAATCTATGATGTGGTCAATCATATAAACGGACTTGATCATCTGACCATGGGCCCGCCTGCTCAAAATCCAAATTGTTAGAAGATACTAGTTTGTTTGTCAGCCAGAACACAGGAATGCTCTCCAAATAGAAAGTAATGCAAAAAACCGACTTCTTAAACTGCTATCATTTGGAAACCTCATTGGCTTTAATTCTCTCACTGACTATCAATAATAAAATTAGGAAGTTGCCAAAATAAGAAAATAAATATTTTATTAGAATCAATAAAATGACCCAAATTTCTTTGGATTTGCTTTGTAGGCAAAAAAGGATGGACCCGTGGCTGCTTGCTTCTTATTACTTCGCACCTGAAATCTCCTAACTTCTTTAATTCTCTGCAGTTTCATAAATACAGTAGCAGGTTTTAAATGCTTAGATACAAGAGTAGGTTCTCTCTCTCTCTCTCTCAAGAAAACTGGAAGAGTATAAGGCCCAAGTCTTTAAATCGGTAAAAAACAGCACCCTTCGAGTGCTTGTTGTTTTTCACACCTTTACTTCCCTGTCTTGTCATCAACAAGGGAAGCAGCTTTTTTGGTTGCAGAATGCAGAGGTTCCAACTGGATTTTTTGTTGTTGTTGTTATTGTTACATGAAGGGTTGAAAACTACCTTGAAATAGAATTAAAAGAGACGAGATATATATACGCACACACGGGGGGTTGGCTGTGAACATCGCATTCGTTTGGTTGTCTGTCATCCGCCTCTCCATGCAGCAAAGAAATAGTCTATTCGCTGGCTTTGGAGGAAAAGCAATGAATTCTCTTTATCCGGCATGGCTAGCTAACCAGCAACTGGGGCCAAATGCTTGCACGCTGAAAAAATGACATCATATCGTTTGAGTTGGTCTCGATTTCAGAAAGTCAAATGCTGACAATATATAATACTACAAGGGGGAAAATATATATTTTCTTGTAAACCTAGTATTAGATGTATGGCTCTCAGAATCATATTCCAACTTAACAGATCATGTGATTGTGTCCGTGGGGAAATTAAAGTTGCCTCCAAATACATACATGTGGAGTACTGTCATGCGACTGTCACAGTAAATAAATGTGGAACAGATAGTATGGCTCGATTCAGCTTAAAATTGCTGTACTGCAATTATATTGATGAGAAGAGATTGGACCGGTTGCAGTGCCAGGTGAGGTTTATGGCGAATTGGCGTGGCTGGCTAGCCTTTCCCCCTCTTGGCTCTTGCCAATTCATCAGCTCTGTTGCTGTACACAGCTCACATATTTATGGAAGGGAGAGCTGATTGATGGATTGTGTTCCAGTCAGTAGAGCTAGGCAGCAGCTTAGCTAGCATGCATGGTGTTACATGCTTCTGGCTGGCCTGGGAGTCTGGGACCATAGCCATAGCTGGCTGGCTCCATAGCACATTTACATTCCTCCTCAAGACCAAACTGACCACTCGATCTGCATGCATACTGCTAGCTCATCTTGGGATGGCTACATCTAGCTTGCTACTTGCTGGTGATCATTTACCATACAAGGGCCTGATGGGGAATTATATTAGACAGAGATAAATAAATGTTATATCAATTAAAAGAAAAAAGAGAGAGAAACATTTCTTCCTCCTTGACATGAAAAAGGGAAGGGTAGAGATACAACCATACAAGTATAGAACCATTTAATGGTTATTGTTTAATGCCTGACATTTGAAACAGCAATAGAAAATTCCCAGAAACAGACAAACGATACGATTCATTGGAAGCATCATGCATGGATAGATTTTTGTATTTATCAACCTCATGACTAAAGACGCAAGAAATACCAGGCATTCCAGGCAACAATATTCAATATTTCCGTCTTAGTTCAGGGGGGCTTTATATTAATAAAGTTTCAACGGGCCAGGATCCATGCATTTTCCCCTGTTTCTAGCTTTCCGGCCCTTGGATCAGTTTATAGGGTTGGCTTCAGGACGTTTTGCCATTATTCCAAATGTGCCTGGCCTTGTCAGTCTACCAAAATATTGGATATCATACGAATGACAAAACGAAGATGTTGGATATTATTTACATGACAAAAACCCAAATATTGGACATTACATAGAGACGAGTATCTAAGTATGTATGTCTATGTTGTCTCAAAAAAAAAAAAAGTATGTATGTGTATGGGGGCTATTTTCGCATGGAACCGGTTCCACGTGTACAACTAGTTCACCCCAAATTATTATTTTTGAAAATATGACCCGTTTATTATATTTAATTTAGTAACTGGTTTTTAAGTGAGGATATGAAAAATTATTATAATTTAAGCTCACATCTATCCCAAATATTCTTCATCGTCTGCTTCTTAACAATCAGCGAAGACTTTTATTTTTAGATTCTTACTTTTGTAGCTTTAAAACTTTAACTTTCTTTTAATTTAAAAAATTGTTTAAGATCAGATATGACCTGCCATATATTCAATCACAATGATTTTTCATACCTTCAGTATTAGAAAACAGTTGGCAAATATAACACGTGGCTTGATTTTCAAAAATAATTAGAGGGGTGAAAACCAACCGGTTCCACAAGCCGGTCCCATGTGTCTGTGCGTTTAAATATGGGGAACACTTTTTGTATATTACTTATAGATTTAGGGATTGTTAACCGTCAGGATCGGATAATATTGGAATAGAATTTCTTATTTCTCAAAAACATTTTCCGCATTTATGAAAAATGATAGTAATTTTTTTAAAAAAATTTCCGATACAACTTTTGCTAATCTCGATACATCTTTTTCTATTTTCAATACATTTCTATCTTAAATTCTTATTCCCTCCTTATTCCATTTTCATCCTATCCAAGCTTTGAACATCTTAATCCAAGATTCTCATGTGAGTTGCTAGTAAATTTGTTTGAGAATAAATACGAACTGATGAACTTATTTGAATATTACTAATTAAATGTACCCACATACTTTAATAGAGTGGCAAAACTTTGTGCAATATTCATTTTGTTTTCTTCTAAAAACAGCTCATAGAATTTTACAACATTGTAATATATAAATATACTAAGTAGAAGAGAGCTAAGACCTAAGTGGGAATATATGGTGTTGTGAACAACACCTTCTATAATTCTATTTGTCGAATTAGAATCTATTAGCAGACAAGACCTTCGTTATCCCGTTCTAAATAGAAGAACACCTCTTCACATTTAAGAATATGGGTGGGAGTAAGATTTAGGTCATAAGTGGTTGTCGCAGTCATAGATAGTGTACCACGTTCACTCAGTGTTGGAGGTTGTATGATTCGCAAATATGAAAAGAAGTGTTGTTCTATTTGAAGGATTACTGAGTTGGATAACTTGAGTTTGTGCAGACTATATATCACATGATTTAGATGGAAATAAATAACATTTCAATTAAATACTCACATTAAAAATGGATTGTTGCAAGATAGGTAAGACCACTACTACATCTGATTCTCGTGAATTTCTATGGATGAGAATCTGTTAGGGAGCGTTTGGCAATTAAGCAATTGGTGAGAATGGAATGAAATGCATCTTTTTTAGTTCTTTCTACTCAAACTTTTTTTTTTTTTTTTTACGATTTGACATCTTAGTTAACTGCTTAAGTACCATTTTTTAATTTTTAATTTTATATTTTAATCATTTTTTATATTTTTAAGTACATGCAACTATCTTATCTATTTTCACTTTACTCTTATTATATTAGATTACTCTCTCACTTCTAATAATTCATTTCGTTTTATCCTCATCAATTACCAATCTTCAAAGGCTCCTAGTAAATGTAAACCATCGGTATGTAAAAAGCAATAAATCATTCTGATTATGGAACCATACTGATAAAGAAAAAACTGTCGCTATAGCTATTATAACAGAAAAAAATTTGTTACTAAAAAGCTGTTATAATAGGTTAAGTTATACCGCTTTTTGGTACGTGAGTATTAATGATGATTTTGGAAAAAAAAAAAAAGAAAAAGAAAAACTGTCCACATAAATCCTGGTATAATATGTTAAATTATACCACTTTCTGGTACGTGTGTATTAATGATGATTTGAAAAACTGTCCGTATAAATAATAAATCCTGTTATAATAGGTTAAATTATACAACTTTTTGGTACTTGCGTATTAATGATGATCTAGAAAACTGTCCGTATAAATCCGATAGGTCTGTAGCGTGTAAGTAAATGATATTCTCCGCTCAGTGAAACTGAGAGGCTGAAAATCTGTTCCTCTGCAATTTCTCAAACGGCAACAATGGAATGCGGGTGGAATAAAATTTTGAATTTTCAACCAAATCCAGCCAATGAGAAAAAAGGAATGAGGGGGGGTGTAGTTGGTGGACAGCATTGACTATGCGGCAGCTAGGTGAGAAGTGACGCGGACGTGCTACCCTTTTTTTTAGACCACTGGTCTGAATAAAGACTCCCACTTCTTATATAATTAATCCACACATAACACTGCTATCAATAACTAAGTGTTTGTATAATTAAAAGGATAAATGCCGTTTGTACTGAGATCTAGAGAGCAAATTCCAAATTGGTACACGTGGGAGGAGGATGAGGAGGCGGATGAGGATGGTGTCAAACACTGGTGGGACAGTCTCTCCATTGGTTAACAGGCAACACTGATATTAATTTGTGATATCAAATGATTCAAGTATTATATTAGGATTAAATTGTTTCAATTAAAAATATTTTGAAGAGACAGAATCATCTTTTAGTAGGATATATAACCATTATTTTGACTTAAGAATTAGAAATAAATATTATGAGGATAAGATAAATTTTTTGCTTTTTTTAAAAGAAAAAGCCAAAAATTCGATTTATGATTCTCTCACAGCAAATACCAAGCGGCTGCTTTTTACTCAGTTCATTGACTTATCTCGATGCATTTCTACAGCCCGCCGCATCTACAAACACAATGACACTAAATGACATGTCTCAACTTTCTTTTGTTTGAAAGATGTATGGCTGAAAGTGAGTTGAAAGAATGTGATGTTCTCCGCAATCCCATAAACGCTAGTTAATTTAATTTTAATTATCGCAAGGCTCGGCGTTCTGGTGCTCCATGCCTTCCTCAGATGTTCTGAGGAAGGCATGGAGAGAGCTCTTCTGACAATCAAGAGGCACTGTCTCTTTCGAATTCATTGCCTGTTTTCGACTCTTCGGGAATATGACTTCTTCTTCCTCTTTTTTTTTTTTTTTTTTTTTTTTTTTTTTTTTTTTGGCTTGAATGAAAAGAATTGAAAAAGAGAAAGTTCTGTTCACATAGAGATGGAAGTTGATTACGCCACTGAAATTCAGTAGGAGGGAGTCGATTAATATACTTGCATCTTATAAACATTTGAAAGCTGGGATGAGCATAAGGACAAAGTGGAGAAAATGATACGTGAAAATTTATATTATTATATGTAAGTTGAGATGAAAAAAGCACATATGTCTGGTGCTTAATTACGTCATGATATACCCACAAAATAGTGGCAAATCTCCTTGATAGACACATGATATCCTAATTAGGATTTTTCAAAGATTGGTAGAGCTGTAGGGCCACCTTACGTGGATCCATTAATACCATAGATCATATGTCTGCTATCTGTATAGTGTTAGTACAAGGGGCCAGCATGGATATATGCGTGTAAGAACTGTGCTCTTAAATTAATTAGGAGAGCCAGTAGTACGGCATATGATTAAAGTGTAACTTAACTGTGAGAACTTTTGGAGGGAATATTAGTGGTGAGGCCGCTAAATGTTTGTCTATGTGATTTCTGCAGTAAGTATTACATCCCACCCAAAAGATGGTAGAAATAGAAAGTAAGACGTGTTCTCTTGCGAAATAAGATTTCTAAGTAAGGGCATGTTTGTTTAATCTAAAAACTTAACCACAGCTTTTTAATGCAAATTTTTTCACAATAATTATAATATTGTTAAATTTTTTTTTTTAATCTTTTCACACAAATATCTTATCTTTTTATCAGTTTTTATAGAACTATTTATAGGACTAACTTATCTATTTTAACTTTATTATTTTTAACTTTCATCATTATTTATACTATATTACATCAATTTTTCTTAATTTAAAAATTTTTATACTAAAAACATTTCATTCAAAATTATTATCACCCGCCAAACATGTAAGATGTTTATCCATGCGATATTTTCTCAGTAAATGTTACATTTCACCCAAAAGACATAGAAATAGAAAGCAACATTGTGTATTTTTACGAGGAATTTTACACCTGTTCCAATAAAGTTTGAATGAAATTGTGAGCATATCACTAGGTGGTACACCCATAAACCTTATTTGAAATGCTAAAAACATCCTTATAAACAATAAATAAAAGTACGAGAAAAATATTTTAAAATACTAAAAAAATTATTGCAAATAAATATATTTAATGTAGGAATATTTATAAAAATAAAACGTTTAGTATTTTAAAGGCTGTTTTGTATTTTTATTTAATTAAAAATGCAAAAATTCCATTAAAATATTTTACAAATGCTCCTCACATAAAATGTATCCACTTATTGTGAGGAATTTTTTAGTATTTTAAAGGCATTTTTGTTTTCTCATTTTATTATTTATAGGGTATTTTCATCATTGTTAAAAAGGGTCTAGGGTTGATTAGTATACATGTGTTCCAACCAAAATTTATTGATGTCAATGCAAATTTTACAAAAAAAAATTTTGAGAAAATTTTGCATGCTTATAATTTCATCCAAACCTTGTAGATATAAATGTGAAAGCTTCTTTTTTGAGAATTAGATACTATAATTTTACAATTAGAGTTTGTAGAGCAATAGTGATGGCTCCATGCAGTGCTCAAATCTTATATCGGATTTTGGGTGGAATTTTAGATGGGAGCATTTGGTCTCCTTTAAATAGATGAAACTTGTAGTCTTCATAAATAGACTTGATAGGTAATATCATATACGATACTAATAAAAAAAAGAGCTTGTAGCTTGAGCATCTGCAAAGAACTTCACTACAGCACAATGTAGTAATGGCAACAAAATTGTTCGCTAGAATGATACTTGTTTAATAAATCCAAATATTGGTTGTCTTATTTGTTTTACTTGATCTAATTTGTTGCAGTGTTTGTAAATTTCAGAATGAAGGATACTGATGTATTAAAAAATTAATCTTTGGTACAAACGTGTCCAGGTTGCGGGGGCACATTCATTCAGCCCGTCAATTTTTGTCTTACAATATTTTTTCAAATTTAGATAATCTTCTATTAAATTTTTATAAAATATAAGCTTATAATCAAAGTAATTATTAGCATCATGAATATGTATGGACACAACAATAAAATTTATTATATGCGTCCAACTTTTTGCATCTGAATTTCATTCTTGCTTGCATTTGATTATAGGCAATCAAGCTAAAGTAATTTCTTACTTGCATTTGACTATAGGCAACCATATTTTAATATTACTTGTCCTTAAAGTAACCAAATATTTATAGCTAAGTATTTGTGACCAAGTTAAAATATATAGTAAAAAAAACGACTACAATTATATATGAACGTTTGTTGTAGTGGGATGATCTAGATTTGAAAGACAATGTTTTAAAAAAAAAATTTGAAGAAGGTGCTGCTAGACATGTCCATAAAATAGATCATTATCCATTTCAAAAGCATATATTGAAAAACTCCATTAATACATATAAGAGTTCTAATGCAACACTTGTGTCCATGCACCCCTTCAATTTTTAATTTAAAAATTTCTAAAGATCGAAACCATAATAACATTCATCTACATGTATTTGTTTATGACGCAAAAATCCATATATATTTAAAATTGTTTTTATTGTACATTTATTTTTAATTTTAATAATTGTAAATTCCCTATCAGCAGGTACTAAGTTGTCGAAACATGTAAATCTCCATCAAGTTGATTTTTGACATCCTAAATAAATATTTGGAGGGTGTTGTGGCCGTCTCTCCCCACTTACGAGTTGTACAATGTTCAATGTGTGAACAGCTGCATGCACTGCAGAGTCTGCAATAAAACCTCTGCATTTCATGTGGCGAGAGGATTGCCACCAGTTGCCACCCAACTGAGTGAGCTTCCACGCATTTTTCTTTTTTCTTTTCCTTTCTTTCTTTCTTTTTTGTTGTTGTTGCTGTTTGTTGTTGTTGTTGTTGTGTGAGCTTCCACGCGTTTCATGTACTAGAAAATGTGTAATTCTGTCGACATCTAATCCATCTAGATACAAATGTATCCCCCACAGAATTGAATAGAAAAAAGAAGCCTTTTTCTAAAATCCGGCTGCTGGTCGATGGAAGGGGAAACTGCACCACAGTCATTGGCACAGTATTTTCCATCATCCAAAAAGCTAATCCAAAAGTCGCGTGCATCACAAAAAACCAATTTCTAAATTGGCATCACTTCGGATGGCCATGAAAACAAGATATAGATTAGTCATTCATTAATTAAAGTAAAAGAAAAGAAATATTGACTCATTATCATTAATTAATGTAAGAGGACAACTGTTCAAAAAAATGAGAAAAATTTCGAAAAATTGGCTGCAAGGCCCAGGAGTATTACTTACACTCTTAAGGTTCTTGTACAATTTACTTTATATGTTCAATATACTTAGATAAACAAGTATACGAAGAACAAATAAAAAATATTTTAAATGAGTTTTCTTATGTGAGCTAAGCGAGACATTAGCTTAAGGGCATTTTAGTATTTTTACTTCACATAAACGGACGTTACTTGAGTTTTTTTAAAGGTGTGAAATAGTAAAGTCCAAAAAGTAATAGATTTAAAATTACAGGGTTTAAGAAGAAAAATATGCAAACTTTAATATTTAAAATGCAAATACGCAAACTTAGAGGGGTCCAAAATGCAAAAAATCCATCAAGATGTTCTAATCAAATTTCAGTTAAATATGATACTTAATATTATTTATTTAGTTCGATTCATGGAAAACTAACATATAAGCTACAAGTTGAGAAAGTAATTGTAAACATTCTATTTTTGCAGTTATTTTTTTATAACAATATATTTGCATTTACTATATATGGATCATTAATGAAAAATAGTGAATAGAAACAAATTAAACACATGCTTTTCGGAGGAAATAGTATTAAATGACAAATAAAAATATAGAGAAATTAATTAGTAAGAGTAGATTAGTATCTTATTAAAGAAAAAGCCAGTGTGTTTTACACGTCTTAATTAATTGCTATCATAAATTAAGGCGATAGTAAAAAGGGCAGACTAGTCTAGGTGAAAAGATACTTCTAATAATCTCATTCTGATTAAATTATTTTAGCCAAATTCGACGACCGGGGGAAATTATCATGAAAGTGGGCCCATTAAGTGACCGACGATGTGGAGACACCAGCACCTTCCTTGTTCCGGCCCTTGCAGACTAGCTGGACAGGTTAATTAGCTAGGACCGTTTTAAATAAAGCCTCAGCTTTGTTAACTAATTAAATACACAACATTAAATATCGGCATAAGTAGCTACAATTTTTTGTTGGATATAACATAACGATGGTTACATAAAAAAGGATTTAGTTACGTATTTATATTTAACTATGAATACATAATTTCTTTAGTGCAACTATTTTATCCAATTTTTTGCTCAATGAATGCAGGATTCACATACAAATAGGGGTAAGAGATAAGCCTCCTGTTTGGGACATAATAGCCCCTTGCAGAGTTGAGCCTAGGACTTTTGGCACCAAATATAATTAAATCTAAATTTATCTACAAAAAAGTGGCTGCTTTTTTATCCATCTTATAATATCACATATCATCTCAACTCATATTACAAATTAAGCCCTAGAATCCTTATATTTTATCCCATTTCATGTTATAAATTAAGTCTAAGAACCTTTACAATTTTTCTATTATTCATGAATGGGGAGACTAAACACTCCCCACATGGGAGACAACAACTCTCACCACAAAAGATCCCACCACAGGATTCGATCCCAAAACCAATAGCACCTAAGTTAACGCTGCTACCAACCGGACTACACTAATTGGCGAAAGTGCTATTTTTATAAGTTTTTGTTGTAACGATATTCTAACGGTTGAAATATATTGATTCTATCCCAAAATGATTAGCTGAATTAGGAAGTTTATTTCCATACATATAAATTAGAAATCCTTCAAGCTTTTTAATAATCACCACCAATACTCCCCTCATATCTTGGATCAAAGGCGTGGACACATATCATAAATGAGGACAAACACAAATGAAGTTTGGTCTGACTCCGATTATGCTGGAATGGGCTAGTTTTATCCCAAATAACTGATCAAATTAGGAAGCCTCTTCCTATATATATAAAACAAGAACTCTTTAAGTCTCTTAATAATACGATATTTCCTCGCTACTAACAGTAATGGTGACAAACAAAGATAAAAGTATTATGTAGTGCAACATTAGCTACTTGGTACTAATATTTAATCATGTCAATCTGTTGATAATTTATATATATATATATATATATATATATATATTTATGTACGCATGAATATATGCTTCTTTGCTAGTAGTGGGATTACCCACACATAAATTGAAAAACAATTAATTAATTATGAATGGAAGGTGTCCAAGTGTGACTTGATTTTTGGGTGGCACAAATGTTCCCCTGAGGGTCCCCCCAACACAACCTGTCAATCCCAGGGGCGGCTTGCTTCGTTCACCTTCAAATCATTGTCAAAAAGACTAGACAAAAGATCTCCACAAACGTGCTCAGCCCGCCGCATCTCTATGGCCTAACCACATTAACCCACCTTTATTTTTGTCAAACATGGATGGCGACGATATATAATAATAATAAATAAATAAATGCGGGGAACACCAGCAATAGACGATGACGATGATGATCACGTTTCATACGTGTGAAACATTTTTTTTTCTTGTGTAGCTTTTTTTTTTTTTTTGATAGAATTTTCTCGGGTAGCTTTGGTTTCGTGGAGGAACTAATATTGCTGGTCGACATGCATGATCTTACTAATGAATTTGTGGCCGGGATTGCCACCTTGAAGTGGATATTCAGACTAAAAAACTACAGACTAGTAAGAGCAGATCGGCATCACGTAGAGTGAGTATAAATCGTGGCCAGTAGTAGAAGTCTCGAAATGAAGGCTAGGTTGAAAAGAAGACAGATGAGTGGGGGAAATCATGATGGTATATCCTACGTAGGAAGCATCTGATCGTCCTCTCCTAGATATCCACAGCATATTCGATCCATAGGCATTTTAGTTTGGTGTTGGTACTTGGTAATTGGCACTGGATGGTTCCCATTCACCATTGGCACATCAAATTTCGTCAGCAACATAATGACCAATTTAATTTTGTCGCAAGGGGACTAGAATATTCATCATCATACATCTTGCTATCTAGATTTTGAACTGCTCCAACGTGCATGATACTTTGTCAGCTTTTTAATCATATTATCATATACAAACGATAAGATGCCTTCGCTTAATTCTATGAACCATTTTTAAATAATCTGATCGGTTTATAAAATTTCGTTAATTAAGGAAACGGTATGTATATCTTATTTCTTTATAAAACTATTAAGGGTAAAACTATGGGCGCATGCATTATTGATTTACATAAAGAACTATATGAGAAACTTATCTCTTTTTCTTTTTAAGAATGTGCGCCACTGGTTTTTTTTACCTGTGTTGGTATTTGCTTCCATTGTCTGCTCGTTCCTATTATCACCCCCTTAATTATGACTCCCAACTCCCAATAAATATCACGAATATATAACATATATCCCTACAAAATTCTGTTGTTTTATTTTTCTAAAGGTCTGATGTTAAATGCCAGGAAGACAAGAGTGGCTAAGCTTCGATTCAGTCTGCAACTGCACTGGAACAGAAGTTGTCAAATACAACTATATTTGTATTTATTTGGCTATATATACTTGGCCAAGTGCATCCTTTACTTCATATGCAGTCAAAAGCAACATTTAATGACGAATACAAGTAATATTTATCTTCGCTGCATTTTGTGTTACGTGCAAGCAAACCAAAATTTGGCTGAAAAGGCGGCGGCATATAGCAATTTTGTTGCAGAGTAGTCAGTAGTGTTGATTTAATCGGATAGTTGAAACCTAAACTAAAATTACAGGGATCGAAAAATAATTATTTGGCTAAAGAGAGAAAATGGAGATAAAAGTTTTACCTAATAGACATTTTAATAAAAATATAATTATCATCCCATCAAAAAAAAAAAATGATTATCATAGAACGATGAAACTTTTGGATTTCCTGATGCATGGGTGGATAATGAATTCATTCACCCATCTTCTTATATATATCCTTCTACACGTTCACACAAATATACTTATGAGTACATGGGCTAACGTTCCATGGATAATCTTAGATGGCATGCTGCCTGTAAGGAAGACGATTGAGAACGAAGAAATAACAACAGGAGAACCTATCATGAACTAATTTCATACTCAAAAAATTTACATATGTCCGCCAGCTACATATATTTCGTACAAAAAACAAAGACGAAGACAGCAATCCTGGGAACTAGAAGGACAAACTAAAGGCCCACCCAGCTACTCGATGTGTGCATGTATGCCAGAGAGGAAGCCATCGATCAGAAATAAGAAGAACATCAGTGATGTGGGTTGATGGGCCTTTCCAGGGATCGACTTCACTTGTGCCCCAGCTTCTAGTTTCACCATCCACCAAATTAACAATGGCAGGGCTCTTTGTTTTTCTTTGCCGACTCTCGTTGCAATATTTCTTGGCTTATGATGAGAAGGGCTTGGTTGGTTCATTGGCTGGCGAGCTGGGGTGAGGTGATCATCGTCTGCTGATTTGGGTTGACGACGACGGGCTTCGCAATGAAAGTGGGTTGATCTTCTCCCGCCATTATCACCACGATCTTCGGCTTCGTGTCTATTTCCACTCCAGCGGAGGCTGCTCTGGTAGGCTTTTCGTCATCCTGATGCTGCTGGGAGTTGTTGCGGCGGCGAGACCTGTGGTAGGAGCAGGTGAGGATGATCAAAGCCACGGCTATAAGCAGCAGCATCGCAGCAAGACCCCCGAACAGATATGGGATCGGCGATTTCCAGCTGAACCCTCCCGAATTCGACGTCGTGATTAGAGGCCTCATTATCGACCTATGGATCTCTCTCTCTCTATATATCTTTTTTTCTCTCTTTGGCTGTCAACGTCTCTACTCTTTAATGAGATGAGATGAGACCTAAGATGATTGTAGCGTATTTATAAGCAATTTTCATTCGCTGGATGGTCACAAAATGGAAATCAAGGTTAGTTAAGGGGCATGATTTTCAATAGAATAACAGATATGCCATTCGTGTGTGTCATGTCATGTCATGCGGATGTGGGAGGCGATAGCTGAGCAAGGTGAATAGCTACACAAACAGTAATCTACCATCTTGTTGAAAATCAAAGATGAAAGGTTATATACTGATTGGAACTAGGGAGAGAGTGGTATAATTTATGTTTGAATCCAAGTGTATTTGGTGATGATAAATGGAGTGGGGGGCCAGAGAGACAGAGCTATGAGTCATTCGTTATTCTTCCCCTGTGGTCCGTTGGGCCCCTTCCCTTTAAGGCGCTAGCTAGCTACCATGGAAGGCGTGTACTGCACTCAACACTCATCTCACCCACCCAAGACATTGAAAGGAACACCAACCGAGGCTAGCTCGGTTGGTCGGTGTCAGGGGCGCGGAAACGCGCGCCGGCTGGAGGGCGGAGGTTCGAATCGCGCGGGGCGCGAAATGCGTGCGCGGGCGGAAAAAACAAGCGTGGGAGCAAAAGTGGTCTCCCGGATGGTGGAGTGTGGGAGCGGGTGGTCTCCCAGGTGGTTCGTTGGAAGCTGTGTCTTCCTTATTCTTTCGTGGAGCTGTGTCTCCAGATTTCTTTGGGAACATGTGTCCCTTATATTTGTAAGAATGTCTCAGATCTTCAAGTATAATATGTGTTGAGATATATGTAATTGTACCAATCAAAAAAAAAAAAAGACATTGAAAGGAACGTCTGGCACCCCCAAATGCCGCCAGCTGCTCCCCCTTTCTTGTGGCATGTGCACGTGCAACAGTGCACAGTAGCAGGAGCAAGGAAGATGACTGTTCCGACGTCTACATATGATGTATCACGCATGCTTCTCTATGATGTAGATGGAAATAAATAATCACAACCATCTTCCATTTGGAAGCTATTATTATTATTATTAACATTCTTCTTTCTATTTATCACACCAAGCAAGTACACCCTCCACAAAAGAGTAGAGGCGAAAATTGGTGGAAAAGAGTCGGCAGAACTTGGGCGAAGGAAGCTAGCTCCAAAAGATGAACAAGTTACAAACTGAATACAGGATGTAATCTCAAGGACAATTCCTGAGTTCAGGATAGCTTTGCCTTCCTTCTTCCCCCACACCTTTTTAATCTTCTTCCCCCACACCTTTTTAATCTTCTTCCCATAGGATCGTTGCTTCGAGTAATCAGCCCCCTCCATATGCATGCGGCGTCTAACAATAACAACATTGTGGGAGCGTGCATAAGTGGGCGTTGTGGGCCTCGTAGGCTCAACTTGAACTCGAGAATATAATCTAGGTGGATAAATGATTCTGCCAACTGTTATTATCTTTTTGGTGTATTAAGGAAATGATTGGTACTATTTATAGGTAGACAAATGATTGCCTGAATTATTATCATATTTTCGAAGCAGCTATGACTGAATTTATATTTTTCATTATTTACACATGATTATATACATTTTAAAACAAGTGTAAGCTATCGAAGAACATGATTGAGATGACTTAATAACATATTAAAATAAATTAATGTCGTTAAAATAAATAAATAAGATTTTAATTTAGAGGAATGATCCTGTTAGCCTGGGCTAAACAAATGTTCCGCTTAACTCACTTCAAAATTTTCATTTACAACAATTTTTTTCTTTATACACTTGTTTATTTAAGTATATTTAATATATAAATTATATTTTACTATTTCTGGATATGTGTATATATTTTTTGAGATTTTTAAAAATAGAATATTTTAAATACATATATACACATAGATGATTAAAATTATCAAAAAAATATATACATATATTCAAAATAGTAAAACTTGGTTTACATGTTAAATGCAATTAGATAAACAAATTTAGGAAGAAAAAAGTAAAAAAAAGTTGTCGCAAATAAATTATTTGAGGCGGGCTAAGCAAATGCTTTTTCTTTAATTAATCATCGTCGAATGTATAGTATGGGTGGCACGATATATATCGTGTGTGATGCGTCCTGCCTAAAAATATATATGTTTTTATTTTTTTCACGGACAAATAAATCTAAGTGTATTAAATCTATAAATCAAGTTTTATCATTTTTGGATATTTTTAAGTATTTGTTTTGGATTTTTAAAGAAAGTAATATTTCTATAATTATTTGTCTAACGAAAAAATAAAAAATAAAATATTTTTGAACCTTACGCATGGGGAATGATCAGGCCTCTCTTAGTAATGAGAGAGAATGAGTCGAATCCAGTCACATGTCCATGAAATTTTGCGCGGAGAGGATGCGGACCGTGGAGCCGGGGGAGTCAATCGCATTGCCTGTAAGGCTTATGGCTTTCCACGTCTGCCCTTTTTGCGCCTAGATATGCATTATGATGAATAAATAAGAAGTTAAGAGCTCTTTATCAAAAAAAAAAAAAAAAAAAAAGAAGTTAAGAGCTCGAACCGAGAGGGTGGTCCAAGGCTTAGTTTAACCAACTTTTTTTGTTCAACTCTATTCTTATATTCTAATTAGTTTCCTTACCACTGTTGCATTTATTCCAACTTTACTCATATATTTTTATATCATAATTTTCGTAATACACTATTCAAAAATCTCACACTATAATTTATATTCGCAAAAAGAATTTGAATTCTGTTGGAGAGCATTTGCATCTGATTCAAACTCTATTAAGAAGCATTTATCTCTTGCTGTAGGGAGCGAACGATCATCCAGAGATAGTGTAAAATTGAACAATAAAAAAAAAAAAATGAAAGAAAAAACTGCATGACAGACGGGAGAAGTAGCCAGAAGGAAGCGCAACATAGAGAAAAGAAAATTAAGGCATTTTGCGTGACTTATGGTTATATTGTCCAACATATTTATTTAAAAATGATATTGTGGAGAAAATTTGTAAGAATTTATGGAGGGTTTAATTTCTAATAATTCGATAAAGAAAAGATAAGATATTATAAAGTATGATTACAGAATATCACAATAAAAAAATGAGTAAAAGGACCCATAACTTCATTAACTTATGGATCTTCTATTTCATAAGTCCCAGTAATTCGAGGTCGGGAGATTATGATACTTATTCACAGAGTGGGTGGCAATATTGGAGGCGGATTTTCAAGTCCTCTCGCTGTTGAGGTGGACGGAACACATGGCCTTACCGTTGCTGCCTTCATCATTCATCTCATTATATATGCTGGACAGACGATAAAAAGCACACTCAAACTACTCTCTTCCATTGCAATTCCGGCCTTCATTTGTCAGTTATTTCCACCCACTTAATCATTCACATGGGAAAAGCAGAAGAAAACTGTTAAAAAACGTGATTCAGGGTAGATACGGATAACAGCGGAAGCACATACAATAAAATAGAATCAAAGAAATAACAATAAGATCAAACACAAAAAGACACTAAGATTTACATGAAAAACTCTTCAAACCAAGAAGGGAAAAGCTACGGGAGAAAGATACCAATCTACTATAATAAACATATTATAGAGATACACACAAGAATACTTCACACATATTCTCTGGATGCCTCATACACATCCCAAACAAGAACACTCTGATAACCCCCTCTCTCACGACCCAATGGGACACCTCTCAAGGTTCCTCTAAATCTCTAACTAATCCACCTATAAAGAGGGCTTTTATAGCTCTTACGCAAAATCAATACGCAATACCAGTCGCACACAACTAAAATACCCAGGATACATAATCCCAATCACAGCAGAATATAAGACATCTAACAAATTTCCACCTTAGCTTGAATTCTGCGTACATTACGCTTTAATTTGCATCAGGGCACCAATCTTGCACTCGATTATGCATCAGCTAAAAAAATGAACCGCATTTCGTTTTCCTAAACCATTGCATTCTCAGGACTTCTCAAGCTTTCCATGATCCAATGCCAACGCATTCTCAAGATCTCAAAGCCACCATCCATTGCGTAATTTAGGAAAACCCAATCTATCTCTATGTGCTCTCCATGCATCCTTAGCATCAACACAACCATAAATCACCAAAAGATCTGCTCATGAGTTATTGCTTCAAAATAGATCGAACTTGATTCCTCTCGATCAATCTTTGATCTACGAAATCCAACTTGATCACGTCCAACGATGTATCATCTTCTTGATCCACACCGCCCACGAGAAGCACAACACCTCATCTCACCCAGATCTCCACATCAATGCGGAACATCCGTAGCTCCATGAAGTCTACTTGCTCCACCTTAATCTAAATCACCTGTCAGACATCACATAATCGAAGAAAAATCTACCCAAACAGAGATCACCATTGCATTCAGATCACCTGAGCACTTCATATCTTGTCTTCAAAATGTACCATTGATCCAACATAAATCTGTTCCATGAATCACCGCTCATAACCATAGCTCTAATACCACTTGTTAAGAAACGTGATTCAGATAGATGTGTTTCATAGCGGAAGCACATACAATAAAATAGGATTAAAGAAATAACAACAAGATCAAACATAAGAAGACACCAAGATTTACGTGCAAAACCCTTCAAACCAAGAAGAAAAAAAGCACGAGAGAGAGATACCAATCCACTAGAATAAATAGGTTACAGAGATACACACAAGAATACCTCACACATATTCTCTGGATGCCTCACATACATCCCAAATAAGAACACTCTGATAACCCTCTCATTCACGTCCAAACAGGACACTTCTCAAGGTTTCACTGAATCTCTAACTAATCCACCTATAAATAGGACTTCTATAGCTCTTACGCAAAACCAATACGCAATACCAATCGCACACAACTAAAAATACACGCGATACACAATCCTAATCTCAGTAGAATACAAGACATCTAACAAAAACACGAATTATTTATATGAAAAAGTTATATATAAGAGGATGTAGACCAGACAAGGGGATCTTATATAAAAAATAGAGTACAAAAAAAAAATTTAGTGAAAAATATAATATAGTGGCTTAAAAAAGATGTAGACGTTAAGGGGATTTTTTTTGTAACCTTACATTATTGCAAATTAAACACTTTATATTGTATTGGCATTTGCAAAATAGAGCCATATAAAGGGTGTGTTTGGGAATGGATAAAACTTTTGATAAAAAGTTGGTTGTATTGGTACTTGTGTAGAAATAATTGAAAAGTAGAATAGTTGTATAGAAAAATATGAAGAAATGATTAAAAAATAGGGGAGTTGTAGAGAGAGAAAAGTTTTAGATTGAAAAGTTTTAACTTGACAACTTTTACTTAATACCAAATACACCCAAAATATACCTTGATTAATTGTGAGACAATTTTAGATGTGAAATGAATTAAATGTAGGCATCGTTGTTAGTAGATATGGAGAGGCGGAAAAAAGTAAGGAAATAGTTTTAAAAAAGTATGAGCTTAATATAATATGATAAAGGTAAAATGAGAAAAATTATAAAGTTATATAAGAAAATAATTAAAATATAATGGTAAAATAGGTAGAGAATGTAATTCAATAGTTAAAATATCAAATTATTTTTTCAAAAGTATAAGAAATAAATAACTTCTCACCCACCGTAATGATTAAACGATGCTCTAGTCCTTTTATATTTAGAGGCATTCAGAACCACAAGCACGCTTTCGTTAAAAAAAAAAAACTCAAGCATCAATGTCAGGTTTGTGATTTTCTAACATTCTTGAATATCTACTTTGTAAGCAATTGCCCAAACCACAGGATTTAACCTATAAAGAAGCAAAGTTACTTGGAGTATGATTATATACACCATGATATATTTTATGCTAAAATAAAATATTCATTTATTTTAATTCATTTTTACTTTATCTGATTTTTTCTTCATAAATATGTTTTCTTAATTATATTTAATTTGTAGATCAAGTTTTTCTATTTTATAATATGTTTACATTTTTATTTTTATTTTTTAAAAATCAATCTTTTAAGGGGTGGAAAACGTCTTAAATGCCCCTAAAATTGATGATTTTAAAAACAATAAAAAATAAATATGTAGAAATATTGTAAAATGATAAACTTGATATATAGATTAAATACAATTAGGAAAACATATTCATGAAGAAAAATCAAATAAAAATAAAAACAAAATAAAATAAATGAGTGTTGTACTTTAGGCTTGTATTTTAACCTAAAATACATTATGATGTATATAATTATGTTCCAAACTACTTATAAGCTATATTTACAAGAAGACCTAATGCAGTTGGGTTTGGCTTTTTACCCTTTTCTGCCCTTAAATCTGATGGGATACTTGAGTATCTAGTAATTTTTTTATACTTCTTTATCTATTTGATTTTTAATTATCGTTCCCCTTCTTAATTTCACATCCTCCAAATCTTTATCCATTCCCCACAAAGACTCAAAGTAGAATAAACAAAACGACTAAAAGAAGCTATTTTTGCCGTGAAGTATTAATTGGTTGTAAAAAAGCCAAAAGCCGTGTGGAATCCATCTTGTAAAAGATTAGTGATGGGACATCTTATTAAGGTGGGGCCGCATGCATGCTTCCCCACCCAAATCGGATCATGTATGAAAAATGCTAGAAAACGGAATACATGAAATATAAAAAAAATAAGTATGGTATTCTTAGATATAGTTGAACTCTATTTACTGGATATAATGCTTTCTAGTGCCAAATAGGAAGATTATCTCCATTAGCAGCAGAATAAAGGATCCAATAGATGATGCATGCAGTGCCCTCAATTGGGTATTTTAGTTGATTACACTTTAGTAGGTTCAAACATCTTATTAAATTCCTCCGCCTATATAAGAATCAGATTCAAAATATAAACACGTAGACATGACTTCATTTCATTCCAATCGGGAATGCTTTTTAAGCTTATTTCATTGCAATTAGTTCTAGGTCTGAATTAACAACACACTGTTTCGGTGCTCGTGTATATATATATATAGAGTTTTGGAGCTCGTGTGTGTACGGAGAGAGAAATATTCAGGTGCAGCGCAACTGCACCATCACAGCAGTATGGTTGCGTCAAAATAGGCTGCACATGATTATAAAATTATAATCTACTTCACCCATTTTATTTAGGATATTGTATTGTATTACCATGCTAATTTTCATCCGAATCGGATATGTGTATGGACCTTATATGAAAATAGTACAAATTCAATGTAATAAAATAGTTTTATGTAAATAATAACTTTAAAGTGGTTTTTTCTACATGTAAACCATTTTGTATAAAATTTATATATGGATAATTAATTGTATAAAGTTTCATTGCATTATAATATATAAGAGACCCATTTTTGGCCAACTGCACTGCACCGGAACAAGTCTTATATATATAGTAGTATTCAAGTGCAGTGGCGCTAAAATGGACCAACATAATTATAAAATTAAAATCTACTCCACTCATTGTATTTAAAATTTTTGTCTCATTATCATATCAATTTTCATCCGAATTAGATATGTGTATAGACCCTATCTGAAAATAGTACAAATTCAACGAAATAAAATAGTTTAATGTAAATAACAACTCTAAAGTAATTTTTTCAACATGTAAACCATTTCCTGTAAAATTTATACATGGATAAATAATTGTATCAAAATCTCATTGCATTCTAATATGCGTGGGGGCCCATTTTTAGGCAAATGTACCGCTGTTCCGGTGTAGTTGCGCTGCACTGGAACAGCTCTTATATATATGTATATATATATAGAGAGAGAGAGAGAGAGATTTGTTTTGGTGCAGCGAATCTACACCTGAACAATGATACATTTGGCCAAAAATGGGCTCTGCATATATTAGAATGTAATAAAATTTTATACGATCATTTATTCATGTATAAATTTTATAGCAAATGGTTTACATATGAAAAAAATTGCTTTAAAGTTGTTATTTACATCAAACTATTTTATTACGTTGAATTTATATCATTTTCAGATGGGATCCATACACATATCCAATTGGGACAAAAATTGGTATAATAATAGAATATATCATTCTAAATACAATAGATGGAGTAGATTATAATTTTATGATTATGTGGGATCTATTTTGAGGCAATTGCACATTAACAATGCAGTTGCACCACACTTTAATATAACTCATATATATATATATTGGTCTTATTTACATAGAAGTGGACCCATATAACGCCTTCAAAATCTAATATTTTGATCCTTAATAGAAAATTTAATCCATTCATTGTATTTAACATCATTTTTTTATCTAAAAGACAAAGTTTTATCCTAATTAAGTATGTTTGTGAGCTACATTTGTTGAAAAATATATATTTATGTGTAAATTATGAAAAATGCTTAGATCTATTTACACACATATTGAAATATAATAATACTTTATAGAATCATTTATTCACATAAAAATGATATTTTGGACGGTTTAGATGTCGAAAATATTACTTTAAAATTAATATTTTAATATTTTTCATAAATTACGCATGAATATATATTTTCTAATAAATGTGGCCTATAAAGATACTTGATTGTCATAAAACTTGATCCCTTAGATAAACAAATGATATTATATACAATGAATGGATTAGACTTTCCATCAAGGATCAAAATTGTATATTTTGAAGGGATTATATGGGTCCGCTTCTATGCAAAACGGAGCCCATATATACATGAGAAATATTCAGGTACAGTTACATCAAAATGGACCCTACATTATCATAAAATTATAATCTATTCCACCGATTGTATTTAGAATAACATATTCTATTACTATACCAATTTTTATCCCAATTGAATATGTGTATAGACTTTATCTGAAAATGGTACAAATTCAACATAATAAAATAATTTTATATAAATAACAACTTTAAAGTAATTTTTTAAAGACATGTTCAAAAGCTCTGGCTAACATAATGGGGAACTCGGTTCAATGCACCCGGGTGTACTTCATTTATTTTTTTATTTTTTCAAAAATGCTTTTACAAAACTGTTAATATAAGGGTATTTAACATGATTGCTTTTTACCGTTTTTTTGATATATTTAGATTTTTTCTAATTTTTAAAAATTATTGACATTTTTAGTAATTTAAAATTTTAAAAATTTGAAAAAAATTTTAAAAATCTTTAAAATGGTAAAAACTAATACATATGTTTAATATATTTAAATTAACAATTTCATGAAAAAATTTATAAAAAAATTTTAAAAATGACTGAAGTGCACCTAGGTATATTGAGGCTCAGTGCACCCGGTGCATTGAGCGAGGATCCAACATTAGTGACCGTTTTGCAGTATTTGAGGGAAAAGTTGTTTTTTTCAAACTGAAAGCTAGGACCATACGTACACTTCTACAATATAACAAGACTATACCCTAATTCATAGAGCGAATTCATATGATATTCAAATAAAACCTCGACAACTATGACCCATGAACATGTTGGGTTCCGATCGCCTGCACCCGGGAGCAGGCACCCGGGAGCAGGCAGCGTTGCCTGCTCCCGGGCGCATACCCTTATTTTTTTTTGAATTTTTTGAATTTTTTTTGATAAACTTGTTAGCCCAAGTCTGTTTAACATGTGCATAAATTTTTATCATTTTTGGAGATTTTTAGATATTTATTTTTGATTTTTGAAAATCAGTGGCGTTTTAGTAATTTAAAATTACCTAAAATGCCACTGATTTCAAAAATAAAAAATAAATATCTAAAATACTCCAAAAATGATAAAAATTTATACATATGTTAAATACACCTATATTAACCTTTTTAGAAAAAAAAATAAAATTAAAAATTAAAAAAATAGGCGTGTGCACCGGGGAGCAGGCAACCCGGGTGCAGGCGATCGGAACCCGAACATGTTCCTGGACTCTTGGTTGGAGTTGAAATGGAAACAAACCTAAAACAGCTTCCACACGAGTCCATCATTGAATGCTCCTAGTCTCCTACCTTACAACCCTCTGGGTATGCAATACAACACCTCAACTTGGCCAATGGTAAACAAGGAGGGACAAATTGAGATAAGGGAAAAAAAAAATTCAATATTATCTATTTTCGTAAAAAAAAAAATGCATGTTTATTTTATTTCAAATCATTTTCCCTGTCCTGTCTCATTTAACGTTTTTTTTCCTTTTCCCCACTTTTTTCTTTACAGTTTCTTAATTTGTTTTCAAATAATTTTGTGAGATATTAATTAAATGGTCCCAAAGTGACTTGACCCTCGGAACATATATGGGCACCAACCAGCTGTTGCAATATTGCCTTCTCGAAAGTTGAAAGGGCTGCCATCATAAATTGTATTTCTAAAGTTAGATTTTTCGTTGCATAAGATAGATGGGCTCCTGAGGTTGGAATTCAGGGATGTGAAAATATTGAATAATGGACAGCTCATGTCCAGAGGTTCTCAAGTGCCAGGACTTGGGCGAGCCCACCACCCACAAAAAGCTCTTGCCAGCCGCCTCCTACTGCTTAAAGGCCCGTAATTTTTTCTATATGAGGCTAGCATTAATTTTTTTTATTTTTACACTTTCTATGATTATTCAAACACACGAGGGAATATTGACCACTCTGGCTCATGAAATAAGATGTTAGGCTTTAATTCGACCTTTTTGGCAGCCGGAGGTGGGTGTGGTCCAAACCACAGAATATCATGTGGGGATGGCTAAACTCCCCGAGCCGACAAAAAAATAAAGGCATGAACTCCAACCTTGCGCAAAATCAATACGTGGGCCTACATTTTTAGCACAAGAGGTTCATGGTTGCTGTCCTTTATTCATATTTTAACCTTTTAGGTCCGTTGGCCTACAGGCTACCACTGTAAACTTTTAGTTGTTCATATTAATTTTACTGGGAATTCTTGAATATACCCATGAATTTTGAGCATAATTTTTACAGACTAATTTGCATTTATACCTATATAATTTAATCAAAATTACAGATATATCCATATAGTTTCACAAATTGCATATTGCTCCTACATAGTTTCACCTATGTATAACCCCAAGTTAACAGTAACTGTCAAATGGAAGCCAATGGAACATTAGTAAACTATTAAATTTTCGAAAATATCCTTCAATTATAGCATATCCATAGTGTCAGCCTTTTTCCTCATCTCTTCCCACCTCCTCATATACTCTTCCAAATTCATCCTCCCCACCCTCTTCCCAACTGCAAAACCACCCCCCAGCCCGCGCCACACTATCAAACACCTAAAATGAGACATTAGTTCTTTGGCTCTCACCTCTTCACTGTTGTCTTACTAATTTCTTCACCACCAGTGAATGCTAGGGGAGAAGAAGTATTTGATTGTGAAATATACTATAGTTCTGTCTTCTCTCATGTGCCAAATCACCTAATCGATTTGTGAAATAAATGGCAAAGATTAGCTAGAGGTGGATCCCACTTCCAAGGACAACCAATAAGAAAAGGTGATGGATTCGGAATCCCATAAAAAATGCACGCCTTCCTCAACGGTTCAAGGAAGAAGGAGAGCATAAATTCAAGTTATGGAAAATGACCAAATTCCTCCCACTCCTTGTCTCTCTCTTCCTTCTCTCCTTTTTTCTGTCCTCTACTTTCTCTGGAAGCCCTAATCCTATTTTAGCACACGATTAGCTCAAGAATAACGTTTTCCCTATAGGATTGCTCATCACCAGCATCTTTAGTTACACTCTTGATCCCTTATCTAGATTCCGTTTTCTTTTTTTATTTGGTCTCTTATCTCTTCTTGGTTTGGATTAAAATTTATTTGCCTTTTCTTTTCAGTAAAAGAAAAATATTCCATCATGACCCTGTTGGGAATTAGTCTTTCCACCATTTCTTCAGCTAACTATTAGTCTTTGAAGTTTTTTCTTACATTCCCCAATCATGGAACTTTGCATGGAAAACGTGATTCATCGTATAAGTTCTAAGAATCTTGTTAAACCCATTAATGATTGTGTCTAAACTCATTCTATTTTTTGCCATAAACAGCCGATTTTGTAAAGAAACATCTATCCTTCTACACTCTTGTCTACATATCAGTTGAGTATTTTCTATTAGTGGCATAGGATTCTCCTCTTTTCCATCACAATCACTTCACAATTCAGTAGTTCTTACTTCGTTATTATCTGTGAGTTTCAAATTTGACATTAAATTCGAAAAGTAAACTGTTGTGTTTTTGCAAACATGAATTTGCCCAATCCAACGAAGGAGTAGCATCTAGTAGGAAGGTGTTCGTCTTACCGGAGGAATGCCTTTGCGTTGATTGCTCCTCCATAATCGATTGAAGGTCTGCATGAAGTTAGCCTCCTCCATTCTTGACCAAGACATTAGACATGGTGGATAACCCCCGCACTCATCAGATGGTGTCTTAGAGCAGAAAAGGCCATAGCTTCATCGTTTGGGTAGGGATTCTAGATTGAAGGGTGATTTCAAAATTAAATAATTCACTGACATCCCATTACCGTCCATTTGACGACAACTATTAACATGGGTGTTATATATAATTTTGGTGAAAATACGTGAGTCTATCTGCAATTTCTATCAAACTATGTAGGTATATAAGTAAATTATCCTTTTTTATATACTTATATATTTTTGAAAATTCCTCTTATATTATTAATTTTTTATAATTTTACTCTTGTACCCACACCGTTACTAATAGCAACAACTGCTATTAATCCCAAGAGGAAATGATCGATTTACTCCTTCCAGCTCCAACTGCAGCGTTAGCATCCTTCTTCTTCGGCTATCTCCTGATGCAACTTTTATTGATTACAATAGTTTAATTCTAAATTAGACGAACCAAAAAATTTCCCCCAACCCTGACCATTGCCAGTAAAATCCACTAACTGCAGGCGACCTTTGATTGCAGCCGATGAATAAACTAAGGGTGTGTTTGGCAATTGATAGAAAATGTCAAATTAAAACTTTTCAATCTAAAACTTTTCACTCTCTACAACTATCATATTTTTTAATTATTTTTTCACATTTTCCTATACAACTACCCTACTTTTCAATTATTTTTATATAACTATCTACATAACTAATCTATTTATTTTAACTTTATCCTATTTACTACTCATCATTATCTCTATCATATTACATCATTTGACAACTTCTACTCTTCAAAACTTTTCATCAAAAATTTTATTCATTACCAAACACACCCTAAAAACAATAACATGCATATCAGAGGTGGACCCAGCCGACCTCCACTCTCCACACAATAGCAACGCACCTTGACAGTTCCAGCAGCCATCTCATCAAGCAATGGGCTGCCAGCAATCCCTCCACCTTCACTGATCACCTTGTGTACTTTTGATTGAAGCATCAATCTATAAATGATTACACGATCCAGCTTCCCTCTTAACATCGACCCCACTTTCACGCCTTCATTCTCTGTTCGATGACAAAGCTCGTTTCCAAATCAAATCAATTATATCATTTACAGTGCCATCAATTTCTAATCCCCAATTATAGCAATTATAACCATTGCTAATTTTAGATCAAATGAGCGCCGATTCGGCAGCACCATCTTCTTCGGCGTTGTCTCCATTAAATCCATCAGCAGCTTCCACAGAATTCGGCGCCGATTCGTAGCAGAATTCCATTGGCCCTATTCTTGTCGAAATCTAAGGCCAGAAGCAACCAGTCAACTAGCCGCTTCTAAAATCAAGCAACATAACACCACCATCTCAAAGACACAGCTAACAATAGCCATAAATCATTGCACTCCATGAATTTTCGCTGTTTCAAAAATCGATCATCTCTCCAGTCCACACATACATCTCCCTTCTTGCGTGTCTATCTACTCCAGCAAAACTCGGCAGCCATGAAATCAACATGCTACCAGTTGGCACAATTACCATCTTCCAATCCAACCATTGATCGGCGGCATCTCACATCTTAGCAGATCCAAGCCAATGCTTTTTCTTGCTCCAGCAGCAACATTCTACCTTGAATTTTGTCCATCATATGATACGATTCTTCATAGCCGGCCTTCCATGGAGATTCGATCGAACGACTGACGTAGATCAAGAAGAACTTGTCATGGCATTTTTTAATGGGCGAACAGGGGTGAATGCGGAAAATCATAACGGGTTGGTGCCGGAGGGGGGGTACTCTTGCCATTTCAAAAATAATAAAATTAACAAAATAAAAAATTAATTATTGCTAACAGACCTAATAGGAGATGCTCATGAGAGGACTATTAATGAAAATTTGCGGAGTACGAGAAATTTTTTTAAAAATATAAGTTATGTAAGGAATTGTATTCAAAATTTGTGGATATGTCTGAAAATTCCCATAAATTCAATTCACCTACCCAAAATTTTAAATTGTTTATTATGATGTTTATATATTTTTGCAATTATTCTCGTTTTTATTTGTTTATTTTCAGTCATCATATTTATATTTCCTTTAGATGAATATATATATTCTATAAAAAATGACAATTAGATGAATAAAATAGCTTTATTTGAGTAAACTTGTTAAATGATGCTGAATGCTGAGAAATAAACAATTGGAAAGAGTAAAAGTGATGATAATGAAGGAAGAAAACGTAGCGGATGGAGTAATAGATGATTTTATTTTTTTTAACCCATGGGACTTTTGGAGCAATGTAAAAAAAAAAAAAAATCTCGCTTTTTTTCAAGTATCTTTCGATGTTATCTGATATCTTAATTACATAATTATATTATTTTTTATTATTATCTTTATATGTAAATATTTTCATATGTTTTCATACAACTATCATATCTATTTTATCTTTATTATTTTTATGTTTAATCATTACTTTTATAATACATATCGATCTTTTCATTTTTACAAATAAAAAAAAAATTTCACGTTTTTTTAATCTCTTTTGATAAATATGGTAAAAATAATAATGAGGAATGGAAAGAGTGTAATCAATAAGAAAGCGTTGGAAGTGAGGAAAAAATCCCCTGAAAATTGATGAAAATTTATTTGAAATAGATGAGTTAATAAGTACGAGTAAAAATAGTGAAGTTTAAATAGGCATAGTACTTGACTAGTTGCATAGAAAGACATTAAAAAAAAATTGAAAATTGATATAGTTGTACCAAAATGTAACCCCTTCCTAACCACTACGTAAATTAGTCCGATCGTGGAAAAACGAGAAGCGTGTGATAATAACTGAAAACCTACTGCGTGTAATATATGCAGCTACAACAATAAAAATACTCGTTAATATCCAATGATCCACGCAACTCGAATGGGTACCTGATATTTAATATATAAATTGGCACGTTGACCAAGTCCAAAAATTGAATTGATCTGTCAATCTCAAGCATTTAATTTTTACCAAGTCGTTCCCACCAGTGACACCGGCTACTTGCTACAATTATCTTTTTTCTTTTCTTTTTTTTTTAGCAAAAAAATGATTTCCATCATCCGATCGGGACATGATATTTCAATTTAAACCTCGTGCGGCCCCAAGTTTCGGATGTCGTTGATTGATCGATCTTAAAAAGGGATCAACGTTTGTAATCTGATGGGTCGTCCACATTCCTAATGCGATATTCGAGACGTGGAGGGAGCCCGCCAAATCCACAAAATGTGCGGCGCAACAATTTAAAATGGAAATGGACTTCCTAAATATGGAATGCCTCATAGTTGTTCGTCTCTCTCTCTCTCGACATCTTCTTAGATTCACAAAACCTCTCCTTTTTTTTTTCTTTAAAAAAAAAAAAAGGGACTTCTGTCACTCAAATAGCCTTATAACCTATCTAGTCTCCTAATAAAAGCTGTTTCAACAGTCCGGATCTTTCCTACACGTTTCCGTTGTTCAAGGGTGTAAAGCACGTGTACTGTTTCTGCACAGATCACAGGTGTACCGTATAATTTGCTCTTCATAACGAGCGCTTCCGGTTATTTTTGTAAGATTGGCTTTTTTAATACCACGAGAGATGTTCGAGGGAGGTCTCAATCTCTTCCTCTCGCCGCACTTCTCTTGGATCTCGATCCGTTCTTCTCAGTCTCTGTAGACAGTCCGAGATGGAAATGGGCGTGCTCCACGCGCTCGGTCCCATCGACTGGGAAGAGGAATCTTACCCCCGCTACGAGGACTTCGCCGGCTTATTCTTGTTCGCTTTTTTCTTCCCCTCCATTCGATTCTTCCTTGACAGATTCGTTTTAGAGGTAGACGGACAACACGCAAATCTTTCCTTTTGGTTAATGTTATTTTGTATTGGCTGAGTGTTGGAGTTGGATTAGCTTCTCCAGCCTTGGTTTTTCCGGTCTCTGCTTAGATGAAATTTCACGTTGTTCGGATTTGAGTTTGGGGGTTTATAGTTTCTTCAGTAAGATGGGCTATAGTTCGTTTCACCAAATAATGACTTTTTTCTGTATCATTTCTTCCACCAGCTTATGACCTCATTATGATGCTGAATTTCAAAGTTCAGGAAATTGGGCTTTTGGTTTTGTTAATTGTCTGAGGGAGTAGTTGGATAGATATTTGTACTTGACGGTTCGTGTCAAGGAGGTGCAGGTTGGTGGTTATTTTGATCTCGGATGGCATTGATTCCAGCTGGCTAATGTATTCTTTCCTGAGGGAAGAGATTTGCAGTATTGAGCTATTTGATCCAATGCTGGATCCTTTACGTACACAGCTATTGAATTTTTCAGCTCTGGCTATTCCTTGTGCAATCCATCTACTCGGTGGCTGTTTGATTAGTATCTCATACACTGAAAAATAGAATGTTGCGTTCTCTTCTTTCCAATATTTCTAACTTTCTCCATCTAACTATTTGTACATTCTTGGTGCAGAAATTAGCCAGGAAATTTGTTCTTGATAAGGAGCAACAGAGTCTGAAAATTGGAAAGGAAGAAAGAAGGAAGATCAATAAATTCAAGGAATCAGCATGGAAGTTTCTTTACTTTCTTACAGCAGAGGCGTTTGCTCTGGCTGTCACACGCAGTGAACCTTGGTTCATTAACACAGAATACTTTTGGGTAGGACCTGGGGAACAGGTCTGGCCTGATCAAAAGATGAAGTACTGTTGTCCTTTGATGTTCTAGATGCAAGATTCTAATTGAATGAACTATTAATCAATTTCTATCAATTATTATTTGATTGTTTTAAATCAAATTCTCCTCTATAATTTGGCTACAAACCTCAGGTTGGAACTCTTCACCAAGTTTCAACCTGATTCCAAAAAGGGGGATATGATAATTTTTCTTGATTGACCAGTAAGGAACTGTTGTTCTATCCATACTTGTGCATGGCATAAGAAATCAAACATAATTGGAAAGAAGGGATTAAATTATCCTGTCACATTGGTTTTAAAATTGATTGCATGTTTCTTGATTTCCAGGTTGAAACTAAAGGCATTATACATGTTTGCTGCGGGGTTCTACACATATTCAATTTTTGCTTTGATGTTCTGGGAGACAAGGCGTTCTGACTTTGGTGTGTCAATGGGCCATCACCTAGCAACTGTCATTCTCATCCTGCTTTCTTACATTTTCAGGTCTCTTTACCAACTTTTTACTTTTCTTGGGGCCCTTTTCCCTGTTTATCATTTGTGCAAATGTGGGCTGCTGCTCATGCTATTCTGTGGAAATTGTCATCTTGCCCCATTTAGCGATAGTAGATAGGCTGATGCGTATCCAAATTTTGACAACTCCATTTCAGCACAAGCATTTTATTCCCATCAATCACATGCTGTGTTAAAAAAAAGAATGCAATTTCTGGCATACAGTTGATCCCGATTATTACTTTAAGGAAGTATGTGATTTTTTTTTTCTTTTTTGGGTATGCATGCTGCAAACTGGTGCACTCTGTGAGCGTAACCCCCAATGTCCAGACTTATTCCTCTATCTTAATTCTTTAGAGGAAATCTTGCGATGCTGCTTTAGTCAGTCCATTGTTTATTATTACCGCAACATGTTAATTCCTTGAATTTTGTTTATATTTTTGTTGTTGGGGGGCCCTTGATTTGATTTCACTACTTGGCTTCCATAATAATGATATAATGATAACTATCTTGCTTTGACACCTCAGTTTCTTTCATCGTTTTTCCTCTCAACTTTAAAAAATAATAATAAAAAAAAGCATATAGGAGTGTTGCTAAAACAAATTGTAGTTGATTGACATTTATCATGGCTACTTCTAAGGACCAAATAAACTTGAGAACTTGCCAAATTACCTTTGTAAGAGGAGAGGTTAATGCTTGAGTTGAGTGCTTTTGGTTCTTCTTAGTCCATCTATTTCTGCAGAATCGTCCAGTTGCTGTGGATTGAGAACCCAACCCAGTCCATGTTCAATCAGAAGTCACTGAACAATCTTTTAGTTGGATGCTAAAAGGTTGCATTCTTTATCTCAATTGCCATTCAAATAGAGCTCATCAGGTCCACATTTATGTCCTAAAACAGGAACCATGTACAGGATTCAACTGATTGTCATTAAAACAAATTTTGTAAACCCAATCAGTCATGTTGATGCTGAATTTTCTTCTAGTGTGGAGGTAGTTTAGATGCTGTCCTTTTTTGCCCAAGTGGTGAATTATCTATATCACCATTTCTATATCTGAATTAATGGTGAATTATCTATATCTGAATTGATAGGCACTTTTTCCAAGCCTAGGTCATATGCTGATTACATGGTTGGTATAGAATGGGAATTATGGAAAGAAATGAAGAAAAATTTACAATATCAGCTAACCATGTGGACTTCAGAATGTTAGAAATAGTCAGTTTCACATTTCTATTGCTGGTCATTGGGTTACACTTGCCCAAGTGGTGAATTATCTATATCACCATTTCTATATCTGAATTAATGGTGAATTATCTATATCTGAATTGATAGGCACTTTTTCCAAGCCTAGGTCATATGCTGATTACATGGTTGGTATAGAATGGGAATTATGGAAAGAAATGAAGAAAAACTTACAATATCAGCTAACCATGTGGACTTCAGAATGTTAGAAATAGTCAGTTTCACATTTCTATTGCTGGTCATTGGGTTACACTTGCCTGGCATATTGTGATATCCCACATCGGTTAGGATGAGGGGGAGAGCCTGGGTTATAAGTGGAGGCTGTCAGGTACCTCAGTGAGGCGCCTTTTGGGGAAGGACGGGATGCGCGTGAACCCAGAAGGGCAAAACCGTGCGGGCCGAGGCCCAAAGCGGACAATACCTTACTGTTGGGTCTGGGGCGTTACAAATGGTATCAGAGCCGATTCTCGACCTCTGGCCGATGTGTCCAGCGGGGACGCTGGAGCCCCAAGGGGGGGTGAATGTGATATCCCACATCGGTTAGGATGAGGGGGGGAGCCTGGGTTATAAGTGGAGGCTGTCAGGTACCTCAGTGAGGCGCCTTTTGGGGAAGGACGGGATGCGCGTGAACCCAGAAGGGCAAAACCGTGCGGGCCGAGGCCCAAAGCGGACAATACCTTACTGTTGGGCCTGGGGCGTTACACATATGCTTTTCCCTTCTGTATTTCCATTTTAAGATTCATACATAGAAAAAGTTTGAATTGAGTTTTATTTAGGTTAGGTTTCCTTTACCTTCTTTTCACTACATTTCTTGCATTTGATATGTGTCCTCTTGCAGATTTGTTCGTGTTGGTTCTGTTGTTTTGGCTCTTCATGATATGAGTGATATCTTTCTAGAAATGGGGAAAATGTCAAAGTATGGTGGCTATGAAGGTGTTGCTAGCTTCGCGTTCCTTCTCTTTGTTGCCTCGTGGATCATTCTTCGTCTCACATATTTCCCTTTCTGGGTGATCCGTAGTACAAGGTGACCATAAGTTGTTTCAAAAGCATGAATTCAAAGAAATTAATTAAAATTACTGGGCTATTTGCATTCATACCATCTCAAAAGTGAAATATTTGCATCTATGCCAGCTTCTTCTTTTTTTTTTTTTTCTAATTTTTCATTAATGCCAACAAATTTTAAATTATTTTGCATCTATGCCAATGCAATTAGCCTCCAGCTTGCCTCCATCCAAGTGCCGTTGAAAACTTTTTGGGAGTTGACTCTGCTGGCAAGCATGCCCCTACCAAAATTTTTTTTCAGGAGTTTTTTACAAAATTAACCACTCCATGAACTTGTTATAAAGTTTCCCTATTAGAATCCTTAGCCCCCACTACTGCATTTTTGTGCCACCACCGTCAGATCAGACCTGACTAATGGAACACTATCACCATTATGTCTTAACACTATCCCATGTCTCACTGGATCTGCACCTTTCTCAGCAGATATCTTCCATAAAAATGTTGCCCATGTTCTTCTCTCTCAATGCCCGCTGCCATCATTTTCTCCTTCATAGTTGACGGGAACCCATCACCACCATGCATCAAAGCCACCCAATACCATCATATTCGTCTTCATTGGTGACGGAAGCCTATCACCATCATGCATCAAAGCCACTCTCCGCCATCATATTCTTCTTCACAGCTGGTGGAAACCAATCAATAATCCCGCCTTGTTGATGAGAAAAACCCACTTGCTGATTTGCATTCATTGTTTCTCCAGCAAGTTACCAAACCACCAAGCTGCTGTCTGCATCTTCTGTGCTGAAAATCCACCAAATCTGAGTGAGTCCTGATGTTCATCTGCGCAACCTCTCTGTCACTGTCAATCATTTCCAGAATCAGCTTCAAGTGTATCCATCGATAGCTCCTTGCTACCCTCGAGATTCGCCACCCATCCTGTTAACTGACCAAATCTGGCCATCCTCTGCTTGACATCACATAGATCTCCCTTTGAATATTTGGAAGTTAACCCTCTAAATAAAAAATTATAAAAGAAGTCATGCAGGGAGAGCATGGTCAACTGTAGATTTGACTTCCCAAGGAAGTTTTTAACAGCCGTTACATGGAGGCTGCTGGCGTCAGCATGGATGAAAAACAGTTTAAAATTTGTCGGCATAAATGCCAAGTTTTTTAATTTTAAAAAAACACAGTTGGCACAGCTGGAAATATTTTGATTTTGAGTTGACATATATGTATTTTGAGTTATGAATTACCACTGGTGCTAACGTGAAGTTCTAGCACTTCTTACAGTAGAAAAAATATATTTTTTCCTTTTCTTCTTTGGACTTTTACAGAAACCTGGCTCTTTAAACTGCTGGTTGTTATCTCTTTACTTTCATCATCTGGCAGTTATGAAGTCCTTCTCACGCTGGACAAAGAGAAGCACAAGGTTGAGGGACCCATATACTATTACATATTCAATACGCTCCTTATCTGTTTACTGGTTCTTCACATTTATTGGTGGGTTCTAATCTACCGGATGCTTGTAAAACAAATAAAGGCAAGGGGCCAGCTCAGTGATGATGTTCGCTCTGGTATGTCTTGTGTCTGTGATTTGATGAGGTTCATGCATGTATAAAGCACCTACTCGAGTATGAATGTGAGTCCACCACCTGATATTTTCCGCAACTTGACGTGTCCTGTCTTCTGGCTGCCAAGCAATTAGGGCCTTTTAAAAAGTGTTGCCTGAACAGAAATTTCTGTCACATCCCTACTTTCATCCATGGCAAATTGATCTATCTTCTTAACTTCATCATACAAACAATCTGACCTGTGAGCAGAAATTGATGCAAGAAAATAATTTAGTAAAAAAAGTTCAGCATTTGAATGGAAATAGCACGCCAGTTAAATGTTCAGAATGCTCCCACTTGTTTAATTTGATGAAACTCTAGTTCTGTCAACTGCTGATGGTCCTCACGATTCTTATTGCCTACAATTGTTCTGTATTTATGCATCGTGTTTTGATGAGTTTCCTTTCTTCATGATGTGCATGTAAGGTACCACTTCCCAGTTTCCTCTCAACGAAAGTCACGAATGGATCTCAAGGTTCCAAAACATTACCCGGAGGCTCCAACCAGCCCTCTATTTCTGTGCCTATGAACCTCTGTCGAGGTTCCATTCTGATAGTTTTGCTGCTGGCACAGAAATCTGCTCACAACTACTTAACCATTTGAATATTCAGACCTTTCTTGGTGAAGAGAGTGAGAATTAGAATGAAATCATATAATTGAAAGGTTTATTAGATTTTTACGAAATTATTTTTGTTTTTCGAGGTAAATGGAACATGAGAACTCATATTTGACAACTTATATTATTTGTTTATTGGAATTCTGAACTTAGAAGCACTTATAATTGATTAAATTATGGAATATAACAGAAAGTATACATGGGATACAATTACGCTTTTTAAGAAAATTGTGGAATCAGACCAGCTGTTCACCATCTTATTGGACAGTGAAGACCGGTGGTGGCCACAAATCCCAACTGGACATACCAGGGTCATCTAGTGATTATGTTTCATAAGGTGGCATATGGGCAAAGAGTCAGGCTGGTTGTCAGCTGTTCATGGAATATGTTTGAAGAGGGTGGTTGTAGAAGTACAACTCGAGTCGGGTTGGTTAGGTTCCCTAGGTCTGCCCTATTCATATCCTACTAAAATTTTTATCCTATCTGCTGCCCATAGGTCATTTCAGTTCTTAATCGACCCTACTCATGTAAAGTGTGGGTCAATTTGGTTTCAGTTCTCTCCAATACAAAACATTAACAATGAAGCAATCAAGTTATTTCTTCATATAAATAAAATATTAGAGGTTGAGAGGAGAATATGAGAGAAAAAAGGGAAATCCCTTTGGGAATGAAGGAAAACAGAAAAATAAAATAAAATAAAATCTATTCGAGCTACAGGGATCCATTTGGATGGTGGCACATATGAAAATCTATTCTCTATGGCATGTGTTGCTCATGTGGTTCGTTTTTGGGTACCCATTATATGAAACTTATCTAACTCTAATTAAAGGAGTAATTTTTTGTATCTTATCCTATGGGTAGTTTTTTGGAAGCTATCCTACCCAAAAATTGGATCAGTTCAGCAGTTTGTACTAGGTACTTTATCCAAATTACACCTCTTAGACATGAGATCGTCCATTTTCTTCATTGGTACCTATGACTTAATCATCATACAATTCCTTTTTCTTTATGATGAACCATGAGATACTGTAAATAAACTTTCTCCATTCAATTTCTTTTTAGAGAAATGACATCACGGGGTCAGTGTAGCATTCAAGTTTCATGCACCTACAAATGGAATCATGACTACAATAGTTTTTTTTTTTTTTTTTTTTTTCTTTTTAATGTATTGTTCAGATTCAGAAGATGAAGGCGAACATGTTGATTAGGCCATGCACATTTTATAATTCCTCTGCACAAGAACGAGGTGGTTCTCTTACAATTTTCACTCTTTTGCATTTTTCCCCCATGCGATCATGATTACTGAGTAAATGTTCACTGTCTGGTTCTTGTTGCAGGTTACTGGCATTACAGAAGCACATAATTCAATCCTAAGTCAGCCTGCAAAGCAAGTTGATGGAAAAAGTTGATGATATGGGAATCCTCCCCATAAGTGGGCCTTTTGCCCTAGCTTTGAAAACAGATGTCAAAACACGAAGTAGAATTGAATGGTGACGGCATGCATAGTTTTTGTAATTGGCATTTCAGACAATTTTTTAACATTAGCATCTTCACTCTCACAATTCATCTAATGAGTAGATATGTGCTGAAGCCCCATTGGCGCAGCTTAGGTTGCCTCCCAACACAAATTGATTCGACACGATGGTCTACATCTGAGTTTGCAGGTTTCCTCTCATTGTTGTTGCTGCCGTTGTTCTAGCAGGTGTGATTTTTATGCATCCATCTTCAATGGTGAGGCAGCAGCTTGAAAATTTTGTGATGTTTCCATACTTTGAATGCTTGTATAAATAGAAGCTCTACGATTTCATTCCTGAATTCATTGATCATTTTTCTTCTGTTGGAGTCGTATGCAAGGAGAGTTTCTCTTTCCTGTCAGTTGCTCGTCATGATTTGCGTAGGAAAATAAAATCAACTATCAGGAGTCTACACCGTCATCTTAAAAGACGTGCGATTGCTTCTGATAACAATGCTTCAGAATCATACAATGAAGGTGGGAAATCATCCATAGTCTACTCCCGTCCAAAAGACCATTTGCTTCAATGGTTCTTTTGCTAACAAGAAAAAAAAATTTCCTGCGGCTTTCGTATCATTACCTTCGTTGTCGATTATTCTTTGTATCTTTTCATCCCAAAGAGCCTGTCGTTATATCTTTATTCGTTTTATTTTTTTCTTTTAAAAAAGTCCGGTGAATTGCATTTGAGGTTAAAGAGGCTGGGAAAGTGGAAATGGGCAAGAACGATGAAGCAAGTTCAAAGTGTAAACACTCCAACAAATTTTATTTTTTTTTTGAAAAAAAATAACCCAATCGGAAGATACTGTCGAGACTCGAGAATCCCAAGGAAATAGAGACGTTTTAGAAAAAGGAGGAAATCGATGAATCCATCCATGTCCGCTGCCTGTGCAGGATTCTGCTATCTGCTTCTACTTTTTAAAGGCGGTCTGGACCCCCTTCCGATTCACCAACCCTTGGAAGGCCACATGGAAGCAAGCGCGTTTGGATACCCACTGCAGATGTCGATGACCAGTAGGCAGTAGTAGCCTCCCCCACTGAGACTTGGCTTTTCTTCATGGGTTTATCTTCCTCTTCCAAATTATGGAATTGGAAAAGTGGAATTAGCAGTTAAAAAAAGTGCTACATGATCCGAAGTCCCGTGCTTTTATATATGTATATATATTCATTTCAAGATTTTAAAAATGAAAAGGTTATATGAAAAAGAGTTTCATAAAAGCGAGATATATACATATATAAAGAGAGAAACTTGTGTAATAGTAAAAATTCCATCACCAGTGTTTGTTTGTGCAACCAGCTAATTAATTTGGTATGCTCATTTTTTCCAATTGCAACCACGGCCTTCTATAATAACACCTCCATGAGCCTAACAAAAGCAACAGGAATAAGGCCATGTCAGCTTGGAAACAGACCTCAAATTCAGAAAAGGGGAGGAAAAGGCCCGGAAGATCGAATAAGAGCCACTATTTCCCATCCAAAAGAATCGCATAAAAGCCCTTCAATTTGACGATTCCCCCTTAGCAATATCTTCCTTTTTTCCTATGTGGCTGAACTTTTATCCTTTGTAAATATCTTTGCTCCTCAGGAAAGTCTAAAGTGCAGAGTAACTTTTGTGACGAATCGCTCATATAAAGTGTACTCTGCTAGCCTTGCTGAGCAGTGTACTTTTTCTTTTCTTTCATTTTTTTTAATTCTCAATTTCACATACTCCATTAAAATTTAAATCCAGATAAGACAACGGACCGTTTCCTTTAACATACTTAGTGAATAAAACATGATGAAAAATATCCCAATAAAAAAAACAAAACAAAACAAAATATGAACAAGCGAATATGGCAAAACATCATCCAACTCTCATTGACTCCCAAGTCTCCAACGTCTGCCTGGATTCAGGAGAAAGAAAGGTAGAATACGTATAGGAAACTCTGAGGTATGCTACTTGCCCATGCCTACCAACAAACACCTTGCGCATTTGCTCCACTCGTGCCTAGCATCACTAATGTAAGATCCAGACCATTTTACCACCAGTTGGAAATTGTTAAATAAGCATGGGAGAAGTTGGTTGCCTGGATTCAATGCATGAATTGGGTAATTATATTGTTGGATATTTCTTCCCACTTTCTCCCTTTAGTTGATAAGTGTTTGGCGGTAGGATCGTTCCTAAAAGTCTTATACAACACTAATGGTGAACTCAATAGCAGCTATTTGAACGCCAGAGAAAATCTGAGGCACATCTCTGACCTGTCCTCTTTGTAACTTATCTAGTTATCATACAGATCCGTTCTTCTAAGGAGAGCAACCTCAAGTTTAGGATGGTACAATTCCATAGCCGCCATTTTCAGCCATCAAGGCAGCTGAGAACATCTGATCAACCTCCGATATTTCAGCATCTGTTCTCTTTGCAAAGCGGCCCTTGATACGAGGCCTGACTTCAGCGTAGGCCTTGCGCGATGCGTATCTTATTGTCTTCTCAAATTTCCTTGTTTTTCTCTTTTCCTTGTACCTGAGGACTCTTGCTTCCCTGTTTGTGGAAGTGAATTGAGGTCCCGTGTTAATGGGCTCGCCTGAAAGGTGGTCGATTGTATCTTTGCAAGGCCAGGCGTGCAAGCTCGAGACATCATTCATGGTTGTGTCTGGTAGGAGGCCCACTTCCATCGATGAAGGCGAGACCTGCCATGATTGTAAATAATCTAATCATGCCTCATTACATACAGGCAAAATTCTTCAATCACTCAAGGAACCCTCCAAAGAAGATTCACATGGGGAGGGTTTGGAGCAGATCTTAGCACACGAACATGCTCCCATGCAGGATATGCATCCCTCTGCACATTCCGTGACAGGACACAGAATCCGTATATGGCCTGTAGGCCATTTGAAGCAGGAGGATGTGATATGCGGGTCCCACTATGGCTCGCATTTCACATACTCATGCAACATTGGAATAAGCATAGCAAAGATTGGCCTCAATTTCCTTCTGCATGAATACCCCTTGCAGTTCTTCAGAACAAGCAAGGACAAATGAAAAGCAAAAATCAGTGAAATGAAAGAATTTTACATTTACCGCTACAGAAACAAGCCTAGTGGATACTCGAGGCAGCTCAAGCTAACATACAAAGGACTGACTACATAATCTAAAACAGAAGTGAAATCAAATATATGAGGGTTCTTTGCTGCTGTATTCAAGAGCGGGGATTTTAGACATTCAATTCAGTGATTTGTGATATGGATGGCTATCAGTCGAGTTATTCTTTGGGTGCCATTAAATAGCACGAACAAAACCAGGAGGGAGGTAGTAAACAATAAATTGCCAGCAGGAGAATCATAAGAATCCTTCACTGGCGCCCGGAGATTCGATCATAAACAGCTAGAACCACAAGATGGAGTGGAAATAGAGAAATCAAACAGACCACGAGTTCAAAGAGATTAAGAATTCTCCGAAGTCCGTAGGCTTGATAAGCAGTTCTGGAGCCGATCACGAGAGATTTTTTACTACCAATTCGAAAACACCTACTTTTATAAAGTCAAAATTAGGAGAAAAAATAAGGGGGAAAAAAGAAAACACTGAATACGTTCATAGAAATTGCAAAGATAAGAAAAACATCCACGAATTATAAAAGATGGATTTGTCACAGAACACGTAACAAAGAAAGAGAGAAGGCGAACTTACACTATGAGTAAGCGAAGCAGTATAACTAAAGGCAGCTGTGGAAGCCTCAAACTCCAACTGAATATTCTGCCGCTGCTGCTGCTCATTTCTACCCATGTGCTGCACCGGCACCTGCCTATCGCCCCCTTCGATATTCCTCAGGTCCTCGAGCAGCAGCTGCTGCTGATCATTGCAGTACTGATTTTTCCCACCTGAATCGTAATTGTAATTCCCATTGAAGCCTACAAGATCGAGGTACTCATCAAGCTCTCTTCCGTACCCATCGCTCTCATTACTGCTCTTCTTCACACCATTCTCCAGTACCGCCCACGTTGCCGCCCGGTCCTCCTGCGCCTTTTCCTTCTCTGCAGCAGGCGGCCTCAGCATCTCCAACTGTTCTGCCAGAGGCGGCGGCGGCAGCCTAAAAGGGCTCCCACCAGTTATAGGAGCAATGGGAAGGACCTGGTGGCGACGGGCAAGTGGGTTAGCGGAGTGGATGTGGAGATTGCAGGCGGCGCAGAGCGCGGCTGCGTCGGCCTTGCAGGTGACCGTAGCCGGTGCACGCTCGCAGAGGTGGCAGAGCCAGAGACGGTCGTGGCGAGAAGCCACTCTGTTGGCTTCATGGATGCGAGCGTCGCAGGCGATGCAGAGGTAGGCGGAGTCGGCCTGGCAGTAGACGGCGCTTGCTGCTGACCTGCACGAGTCGCACGCTCGAGGCCCCACCTCCTCCTCCACTTTCATCATTTTCTTCTCTCTTTCCCTCTCTATTAGTGGTATTGTGTTTGTGTTTGCAGCGCAGTTGTGGCTGTAGCTGTAGCTGTAGTTGTAGTTTGTAAGTTCTAACGGGGAAGAGAAGGACAGAGGAGGGGGTAGCGAATCTCGCACGTAGCACGTGGCAAGGTTTGAGCGGGCCAGAGGTTAGGCATTTGGCTCCATCTGTCCACTTCATGGATGCCGGTGGGGACGGAGATGAGTGCCATGCCATGCTTCGCTTCCGCCGTCGTCTTGCCAATCGCCATCTGGCCCATCTCATGGGCGTTGGCTCCATCTTTTCATTTCACGGTTGGGACGGAGATCAGATCAGGGCCCAACAAATCATTCTCCATATATATAATTAATAATTATAGTAAAAGAAAATTCAAATAAACTCTCCTGCTGCAACTCCCGAGAGTAGGAGAGAGTCAAAATCCTCATCGACCAACACAACGCCTTCCTAACGATCAAGCTAATATTGCCGCCCTTTTTTTTTAATCGCATTTGATCTTTTTTTTTTGAGAAAAATAAATTATTTAATTTATTTTAGTGTATATTAATTTTTTACTATCTTCAAATTTTTATCGTCATTAATAATATTTTTTTCTTAGACATCATCAATCATGAAACTTTATTAACTTGTTGACTATAATTTTTTGAAAAGTACTTTTACCGTTAATTTCTACGATATTTACAACATAATCATTAATTTATCCTAAATTCTTATATCACACTCATATCATCAACTTCTCTATGATTTACTTAATGAAAAGACAATTTTACATTTTGAGGGTGTGTTTGGTAACAACAAGAAGTTAAAACTTTTCAATCTAAAACTTTTCACTCTCCACAACTATCCTATTTTTTAATTATTTCTTCACATTTTTCTATACAACTACCCTACTTTTCAATCATTTCTACATAACTACCAACACAACTAACCTATCTATTTCAACTTTATCATATTTATTCCTCATCATTACCCTTATCATATCACATCATTTGATAACTTCTCATCTCTACAACTTTTCATCAAAAGTTTTATTCATTTCCAAACACACCCTTAAATTCGATTAGATGATCCCACAACACTTTTAACCACCAAAGTAATTTTGGACGCCCTTCATCCCTTCGAGCATCCAATTTCATTCGTCACTGTAAATATTCAATTAGCGAAGCCGTTGATGACCATCTAAATTCTAGCATATAAATCCATTTAACCATTCGTTGTTTGAGCACCAGATCTAGGCATGGTGAACTTTCGTACATAGCTAGTTGCTAGATCCGTCTGTTTATCTGAACTTTTTCATCTTCCGACTTTGATCTAACTGACAGCTAGCTGTAAAGGATTTAGTTCGTCCATTTCCCCATCGACATTTTTCCCTCTACGGATCGATTTACCTTGCTTCCCCTAGTTACTAGTTTTATACTGCATCTAGTGGCGTTATTTCATCTTAGACTGATCAGCCTTGCTGCACTTCTTTCGTTTCTGCCTGTGGTCTGCTTCCTCAGCAATTGTCGGATTGGATCCATGCCACGCATTGTCAGCCCGGGATACCCTAAGAAATAGTTACCCCTGTTTTGATTACCCACTCAATTTGCCCGACTGGCCACCATCTTCAATGGCTCTGGCAAACTTCGACAGCCATGAAATCTAGTAGTTGCATTAAACCCACTGTTGAGCTTTGATTGCAGCAGCCATTCTCCATCAACTCACTACTTATTTCAATCCTAGCCGATAATGCTGGATTAAAGGGGTGGTTTGTTGCTGTCGACGTCGAAATCAATGGAGGTAGGCGAGTGAATTGACAGGGATTTTTGTTGTAGCTGAATTTGAAGATGAGGCATCGCCGTTTAAAGCTGCATGTTGTCATTGGATTGACTTTCAATGCAGGCATATCGGTGGGTGGGAAGCTTAGTTTCACCAGAATGGATTAGAAGAAGACCAATCTGTTGTTGGAAACAAGTAGATTCAACTGGCAACCGTCATTGCTGGGTTGGTAGATGACTGCCATGGCTGTCTATTATTGGGAAGATGGAGTATGTAATTGTATACTCCTGTGGTGCATGACCATGGGTGGCAGCTTGGTCATTTCATAATTTTTATTGGGTGGAGGTTGACGGTTTGGTACCTTGGGAATATTGTTTCGAATGGCACCGGCATATCAAGAATTATCAAAAGTGCAATTGAAGATAAAGAGATTTTCTCAAAAAATTCGCCAAAAAGTACTGCTCTTTATTTCTTTTTCAAGACTGCACGAAAACTGATGTCAACATTCAAATAAAGAGTCATAGTTGAATTTCGAATCTTGATATAAGTGATAAATGGGTACTGGCGTGGTCCAAAATCCAAACTGTTGACTTTCTAATGACAGTGCAGCGTGGGCCGCGTAGTGCAGTGGTGGATAGATACCTCGCAGTCACAGCTAGCTAGCGGCTAGCGGTGAGAAAATGACACGCAGTACTTGTGCTTTTGGAAGCGGACTCAAGGAGGCTCGCCTGCGCTATTGGAAATGTTCACTGCTATTGGAACGTCTGTGATCTCCCTCTATGGGTGTAGATTGGGTTGGGTTAACTAGGGTTGGGTAAATATAATCTCAATTTATTTTATAAAAATTTTAATTCAATCTTACTTTCATCCGTATTTTTCACGTCTTAACCCAACCCTATTTTAACCCTATAGAAATCGTTTCGATTCGGATTAGAAATCGGGTTAATAATTATATCGTATTTAAAAATATTTTTTTAATTAAATTTATTTTAAAATATAAATTTATATGAAAGAATAAAAATTAATCCTTTTATAGGAATATTTTCCAAATTATGACTTATACAATGATATAATTGCTAAATAATCTTATTCCAAAGCAATAATTTTTAGTTAATTCCTAGGCATTGTGTGATAAAGTATGATTATTTATTAATAATTTATTAAGTTGTATACTAAAATATGAAATCGGAGTGAGTCAGGTTGACAATCATCCAACCTAAGTCAACTAACTTTTGAAATCGAGTCAATTCAATTCGGATTATATATTTTATTTTTTTCAAAATGTCTAATTCAACCCTATTACAAATCGGGTTGGGTTAGTCGGGTTTGGGTTGAAACCAACCCTATTTACACCTTTATTGGGAAGCCAGCATGCATCCTTTCTTAAAAAGAAATAAAAAGAGATAATGATTCAATATTCATGAAAACTTTCATGTTTACACTTTATTTTTAAATGTTTAAATATATTTTTCAAAACTTAAATTATTTATTACATTTAATTCCAAAAAAAAAATTCGTTGAAAAGAAGAAATAATATCTTTCAAGAGGAGATATGTAATAACTACAAATTTTTTAAAAGTTTTACAACCTATGTAGTTTGGAAATTATCAATAAATATTTATGGATAAGTATAAAAGCTTATATGCTTACATAAATACTGAGTCATAATATAGATTTTACATGATAATCAAATGTTATTTTTCTACTATTTGCAAATATAGGCCCGTAGTTTGATGATGGGTGATCTCATGCCGTTGGGTGCATGGAACCCCCCATGTAGGGGTGTAAATCGAGTCAGGTTGACTCGGGTTGGGACAAACAAAACCTTCACCCACCTTGTAAAATTTCAACTCAACCCTACTTTCAACCCTACTTTTCACACCTTAACCCAACCCTATTTCAACCCACCTCAAATCGGTTCGGTTCGGGTTAGAAATTAGGCTAATAGATTACACATATTATCAATGCTAGTTAAGCTTTTGTTCACCCAAATTTCTAAAATAACAAAAGTAATGATAATTATAAAAACAATAAATACTAATAAAAGTTCTACGTACCTCAAAAGTGGAGGATAAGTTTAGTAATTGATTCATTTTTTTATTTTTGTATTCTTTGAGCAATCGATGTCCTCTGCAAGTAAAAAAGTGAAAGCCAAGTAAAAATATTGCAGTAAATTATGCAAAATGAAAAAACGAATATCATAGTCTTACTTACCTTCTTAGTTGGCTTCCAAGCAAAGCAGCAAAGCTACAAACATCTCAAATTCCTAATTGACCTGTTTGGTTATTCCAAATCACCAACGCAAGCAAACATCTAAACAACCTATTTACAATGCAATATAACCAAATAATCCAAACATAATTTCACAACTAATTAACCAAATATATTTCCAAACCAAATAAATTCAAACAACATTTCACAACCAAATAGTCAAACATATTTCCAAACTCCACACAATTTTATTTAAATATCCAAACAACATGAATGAAATATACTCTCATAAACGTATCCAAATACATATCTTATGAAACATAATCATATCCAAATAATCTGTTTTAAATAAAATGTCCACAACATAACTCACTTAGGGTGTGTTTGTTTAGGGCAAAAAAGTGTCAACTAAAACTTTTCAATCTAAAACTTTTCACTCTCCATAACTACTCTATTTTTTAATTATTTTTTCACATTTTTTTATACAAACTACCCTACTTTTCAATCATTTCTACACATCTACCTATACAACTAACCTATCTATTTTAACTTTATTCTCTTTACTCATCATCATTACTCCTATTATATCACATCATTTTCTATTGATTTGACAACTTCTACTCAAGAAATTTTTCATCAAAATTTTACCTCCAACCAAACACACCCTTAAAAATCTAACACTACTTTTCTCTTCAAATCAAATCTTATGCCCTCTTTGCGACTAGTATGTGTGGTTTTCCTCCTGAAACAAACAATTATCAAAGTAAGTATGAATATATAGTTATATTTCTTATAAAAACAAATTAAAAATATAAGTACCTAGATCATTTGAGTGGAAATTCGTGCATGGCTAGAAGTTCCAGATTCTACACCACCTTGAGTAGCTGTAAAATAAAAGAAATCAGTTATAGTATTAGTTGCAAGTAGTCAAGTTATAAATACATAATTATAGATTCAAATTACCTTCAACAGGCTGACCAATTTCAACCAAATCTTCTCCTTCCATTTGAAGATTCACTGATGGACGTAACTAATCTTGAGCACATATCAAAGCCTCAACAACATGAGATTGCAAAGAGCTTCTAAAAGGATCAAGCACACGACCTCCTGTACTAAAGGCAGACTTTGAAGCAATTGTAGAAATAGGAATGACAAGAATATCTCGAGCCATGTGTGATAAAACTCGATATCTTGAAGAAGCCCACCATGCTAAAATATCAAAAGAATTATCATCATCATCATCATCTATTCCTACAGGGTCTTTCAAGTATCGATCCAATTCATTGCTCGCATTAAGACCTGCCTCTTTCTTTAAAAAATCCTTATATGAAGCATCTCTACTTGAACGAGAAGACTCAACAAGTTTTTCATTCTCATCACTAGTTTCCTTCGCCTCTTGAGGTACTATCATTGGAGTATACTTCGCTTAGTAACTTTTGAATACCTCTTGCATTTTCAACTGAACTTTTATCGAAATTTTACTAACTTTTTTTGCATTATACAATAAAAAATATTGGAATCGAAGATATTTTAGCTTATACCTTGGATCCAAAACAACTGCAATGACCAAAATCATATTGATCTTGTCAATATCTCCCCAATACTTGTCAAACTTCTCTTTCATTCTTTTGCACATATCAACAATGAGGGGGTCATGGTTGGTTAAAAAATCTCTTAACAACCTTTGTGTTTTGCAAACTTCAACAAAATATAAATTTGCAGTAACATATGAAGACCCTGACAAAATTTGAGTTACCTCATGAAATTGTTTTAAAACAACAATCAACTGAGTTACCTTCTTCTAATCTTCATGTGTTGGAGGATCTTCTCTAATAAAGGAGACATCTTCTAACTCCATCTGCTCAAATGCTCTTCTGAATCTCAAAGCACTTTCTAACATAAGGTATGTAGAATTCCATCTAGTGGGCACATCCAAAACCAATGCACCCTTATCTCTGATGAAACATTTTTTGATACATTCCTTAAACAACCTTAGCCTTGAAGGAGAGCGTCTTACTTACCGAATAGCTGCTCTAATACGAGCAATTGCATCACCAATTTCTTTAAGTCCATCTTTGACAATCAGATTTAGAATATGAGCAGCACATCTTACATGAAAAAATTCTCCATCAAATAACAAACCATTTCTATTTCCAATGCAATGTTTCAAATAGAGAATTGCAACATCATTGGAACTAACATTATCAACTGTCATTGTGCAAACACTTGAAATTTCCCATTCCCTTAAACTTTGATCTATTGCAGATGCAATTGCTTCACCAGAGTGTGCACGAGGGAGAAGAGAAAAGCTAATAATTTTCTTATGCAAATACCAACTTGCATCAATAAAATGTGTTGTGAGACAAAGATAACCAACATTTTGAATTGAGGTCCACATATTAGTAGTCAAGCAAATAGTTTGCACCTTTTCCCTCAATAATTTTTTTAACTTTCTCTTCTCTGTTTGATAAATTTCTAGACAGTTTTGAGTAATTGTTTGACAAGTGACAAAGTTAAACTGTGGCATGCCTACTTGTATTAATCCTCTAAAGCCAACACGCTCAATAGTGCTAAAAGGCATTTCATCAATCACAATCATCCTAGCAATAACATTTCTAACAGCAAGTTGATCAAACTTCCAATTGCCAAATGCAGTTTCTCAACTTTCTTGACTAGTGAATTGCAAGATTTGTTATGAGGTCCCATTACCACCTTTATAACATTTTTCTGCATGTCTTCTGAGTGTACTTGTGCCAATCTTGCTCTCACATCTATATTATGTTTTGTATTTTTTACATACACAGATTTGTGCTTTTGAAGCTCCAGGTGCATAAACTTTTTCAAAAAATTCTCACACATCGATGTTACTTTATATTTTCATTTTTGTGGTTTGTTGGATGTAGCTTCAGATGCTGCAGATGGTGTTGATGATGGTGTGTTAGCATGCACTTCTATAACATCATCATCTTCCATTCTAATTAATGCACAAAACTTGACTATTTTAATCCATCAATTACATAGATAATTCAATAAAACTAATGAAACAATCAACAATTTCCAAATATTATATTATAGTTAGTCTAATATCTTCGATTCATAAAATCATCAACCATCTGCTATCACATGGTTCACTGAATATCCAACATTGCCACACATACACTTTCCAGAGCAAGATACGATTTTTAAAAAAATAAAATAAAATTGACAAACCCAGATGGTAATAAAATAAAATCGACAAACCCAGAATGGAATCAGGAACAGTACCGTTCGATGAGGTTACTCGGCAGCATAGGTAGGTTGGCAGTGCAGATGATTGGGGAGGAGCGGGGAGGAGAGGAGAGGAGTGGATTGTCAGCAGCTAGCAGGAGCCGGGAGGAGAGGAGATGCGGGCTGCAACGCCGGCTTCGATCGTCAGCAGGAGCGGCCAAGCGGGGAGACGGGGCGATGCGGGCTGTGGGGCTGGGGCAGGCTGTGCTGCTGCGATAGCATGACGCGGTTGGGCAGGAGGAGTGCCGGATTCAGGAGTCCTGCTTCTGGCGGACGGTGTTGTGGCAACAGGAGAAGCGAAAGAATAGGAAGACCGAGAGGGAGAATGGGAATCGGGCGCAGGAGCCTGCGACTTCAAATCGTTTCGTTGGTTTAGGAGTAGGGTTTGAATCAATGTCGAATAAGAGAATGGGGGCAAGTCGGGTCGGGTTGACCGACTCCCTAACCCAGCTCAAACCGATTCTTAAAATCGGGTCAGGTTGAACCCGATTTTCAAAAACTGAATTTCCAAAACCTCAACCCAACCATGGTATAAATCGGTCTCGGGTTGATGCGGTCTCGGGTTGAACCCGACCCTATTTACACCCCTACCCCCATGCATAGAATTAGGTGTATTTAATTTATAAACTAATTTTTACCATTTTTGGACGCTTTTAAGCATTTTTATTTTTAAACACAGTGACATTTTTCGTAATTTTCTTAGACAAATAAAAATACTTAAAAATATCTAAAAATAGTAAAAATAATTTATAGATTAAATATACCTAACTTTACATATTTATGAAAAATAAAAATAATGGGTCTCATGCGGCCGGCCACGCATGGGATCACATCTCCAGTTTAATCATAACTACAAATATATTCATATTGTTTCCAAAATTGTAAATTTTTCTTACATGGTTTGATGGTAATTATAAATATACTAACACCATCATGATGTTGTTGTTGTTGCACCATCATAGAATAAGTATATTTGTAAATATGTGCAAACTATATAGATAAATTTATAAATATACCCATACTATGATAACACAACAACAGTATCATGATGGTATAAGTATCTTTACAATTATGGTTAAAATATAAAATTATTTGCAAATTTTAATAACTCTATGAGTATATTTGCAAATTATCGTTATTTTCTTTTTCTAGATTTTGAGTGCATTTGGCAAGATTAGGAACAAAAATCACCAATAGTTTTTTTAATTTATTCAATATTACATTTCACAATTTCATATTATAATTAGTTCACAAGGTAGACAATAAGCTCTTATCAATCTATGCCAAAAAAAAAAAACAAGCTTTATCCTCTTTACGTTGGAGACCACACATAAGCTCACAATCCTACCGTCCTACGGAAGCCGACGATGGTTTACAGTGGAAGCTATTTCAATTTTTAAATTTATTTGTATTTTGTTTATGTTGATTCACTTTGTGAAGGCATTATCTCATGCCAACTGGGGTTGGAAGCTTTTTTCTAAAATCGATATTTTGTAACGTGTGATTAAACATCTGACCTGTTTATTAGTTATGTTTTTATTATTAAAATTACTGTATAAAAAATTAAATATATTGGATATGCAAATAATCGGTTATAACTAGCGTCCACAAATGAGATTTAAACCATTAAATGTATATGCACTATTTTAACCATATTTACGTAGTTGTCAAACTAAATCCATAGCGACATAATACTTATAGCAAAAAATCGAGCATTGAACTTTTCAAACAGGCCTTAATTTCGGCGATTTTAGGCTGGTCCAAAAACATTTTTTTTCTGAACATTTTTATTAAAATTTTTAATCTAGTTATATTTAATTTACAAATCAAGTTTCGTAATTTTTGAATATGTTTATATATTTATTTTAAATTTTCAAATACATAGATATTTAAGTCATTTTAAATAATTTAAAACAACTTAAATACTCCTTATCAAAATCAAAAAATACCTTGTATTTAAAATTTTAAAATAAATATATATAAATACTCAAAAATAATAAAACTTGGTTTATAAATTAAATATAATTAGATTAATATGTTTATAAAAAAAATTCAAAAAAAAAAAAAATATGTTTTTGGATTGTTCTGAAAAGATCATTTGGCCAAAAAAAATAGGATAACATAGAAAAAGGATTAGGAAAATAAAATATTTATGGAACTTATATCAATTCAAGAATAAATATTTTAATAAATTGAATTCTTAAAAACTGGTATAACTGATTGAAATTTAATTGATAATTTTAAATTTTAACTAGAATGTAATGAATGGTGTGGATATTAAAAATGTATGACATATGATGCAATTTTTTTGAAGTGCTTAACTTAGCAGATTGAGCACGTGCTGTATTTGATAGTACTCCCTCCCTTGGGGATATACTGCTACGGCAAAGTGCTAAGTGCTAACTAATGAATTGGATATCGCCCAACAGTTCATCAAATCTCAAATCTCAGAACGAAAGAAAGGAAAACAAATCTCAGAATGAATTGGAGTTGGGAGATGGACTCGAAGGCAACGAGTTGATGAACAGTCAGCCGTTGGCGGATGGGTCCCCTGCGTCACCCAATTTGGATCTCTTGGCAGGCGAGCGAGATGGCAATCCGTATCATCCAAGATCCAGCTGGAGAAGAGCTATTATTATGGTGACTGTGCCGACAAGGGATACGGCATCTGCTCGTAGCTGCCGATGCAGCAACGTCTGACAACCCAGTCCTCAACTCGCTCATCAAAATCCCTCCCGTCCATATCCACGTTTTCCGTGAAAAAACCTACTAACGTATGTGTATTTCAAAAATAGGCTAACGAGTACACCGTTTTTATCTAACATTTCTACTCTTTAGGTTCTCTCCAACGCTCATCTACACATCTACGGGTGTGTTTGGTTGGAGGTAAAAATTTTTGATAAAACTTTTTAGAGTAGCAGTTGCCAAGTTGATAGAAAATAATGTGATATGATAGGGGTAATAATGAGGTGTGAAGAGAATAAAGTTAAAATAGATAGGGTAGTTGTATGAGTATTTGTGTGGAAATGATTGAAAAGTAAGATTGTTTATATAGGAAAATGTGAAAAAATAATTAAAAAATAAGATAGTTATGGAGAGTAAAAAGTTTTTGATTGAATAGTTTTCATTGACATATTTTATATGTAACCAAACCCACCCCTACGTTTTAAGCTCCCATCATAATTAATTCAAGAAAAGCAAGCTTGGTGCAAAATGCACTCTATACATTTGATCATAATTTTATAAATATAATAGATCCTGTTTTTAGTATATATCATCCGGGACGTAACAGTTATATTGTGTAGCTGGGTCTAAAAATGAATCAGCAATGCAAAATGATTAACACTAGTACAAGTTTCATCCTCTAAAAAAAAAAAAAAAAACACTAATACAAGTTGTCACTGTTGAAAAGGTCAGTACTCGATACCATCATCAGGATTTGTACGGCCACGCTAGTTTCATGATTCGACTGGCGGACGGCTTGGCCTCGTCCCTCATCAGCCCTCACGCGCCCATCTGTCAACTTGTCCTTCCCCGGCCCCGCCCACTATTTTGCTAGCTGCATGAAATTGCCATGCGTCTCGTGCAATGCATGACCGAAATTTGAACGAATCCTGACGTACGTTCGGCGACTGCGACGCCTTGTCCTGCGACTCGGTCGATAATGATCAATGCACGATGCGATGCCATGTGATGCAGTTGATAATTGCATAAGCTCCAGCCTCGATCGACTTAGCAATCGGTGCAACTCGACTTCGTGAAAGTGTGAAATACATATTCTCCCCTTATTGTAAAAAAATTTAACGTGGGTTTAAAAACCACAAATTTTTTGATAGGAGAGAAAATAATATGATATGAAAATGAATAACAAGAAAAATAAAGTTAAAATAAATAAATTAAATGTACGTGTAATTGTGTAGAAATGATTGAAAAGCCGAATAGTTATATAGAAAAAGTGAAAAAAAATTAAAAATGAGATAATTGCGGAAAGCAAAAAATTTTAGTTAGAAATATTTTTAGTATAAATAAACACTCCCTTGAATTATTTTTAGCTCTATTTGTAAAAACTAAATTTTAATCTTATTTTTTCCAAATTGAATTAGGATTAACATTTAGATCAGAATTCAGGTTGATAAAGATTTTTTATTTAACATGAGAAGTTTTAAATTTTATATAACTGTATGGGTTCATAAAGATTTTTTTTTAACATGACAAGTTTAAAATTCTATATAAATGTATAGCAACTAATAAGTTCTGATAGCCAACAATAATAACAACATAGGCTGATTAAAATGAGGAAAATGTAATCGTACATAATATATTTTTAGAAGAAAATTTACTTTTTCAAAATAATAAGAAAGAAAAGAGAAATAATAAATTTAAACATAAATAATAAAGAGGAATGATTCTATTAGTCCGAGCTAAGCAAATATCCTACTTAGCCCATATAAAAAAACTCATTTATAATAATTTTTTTATTTTTTGTTCATATACTTGTTTATCTAAGTGTATTTAACATATAAACTAAATTTTATCATTTTTGGGTACGTGTACATATTTTTTTGATATTTTTAAACATCTTTGTGCATATATGTATTTAAAATACTCATATTTTTAAAAATCTCAAAAATATGTATACATATCCAAAAATAGTAAAACTTGATTTATATATTAAATATACTTAGATAAACAAGTGTATGAAGAAAAAATAAAAAAAAGTTGTTGTAAACGAGTTTTTTGAGGTGGACTAACTAGGACATTTACTTACCTCAAACTAACATGATCATTCCTCAATAATAAAAGCATAGACCTAAATGATAAAAAATAATATAGTTTAGTTAGAATATAATTTCAACACAATAAACATAAAGTTAAACATAGATATAATGTAAAAGGCATAAACATATAGAAATATTGTTTAGAGTTTTTTTTATTACATTGTTATCAAGGGAGACAATGCTCCCACAAAGTGTCCCACAACGGGGATGATAAGTGCTCCTAGACATAAAACTAATTAGCTTAATTAGCTAAACATGAAACTAATCAGCTTAATTAGCTAAGGGAAGATGGTGGGGGAGGGGCACATTTTTCGAGGCCAATGATTGCTCATCAATAATTATATTTTCCCACTTTACCCATACATTTCAATAATTTTTCCTTCCAACAATCCTAATTATTTTAACTTAATTATATTAATTACACAATTTTCAAAATACTTCATTTCTCACTCTCCATCCTATCCCGTAATCTCATGAAAATATCAATTACCAAGCATCTCCTAAGTTCATGTTTAGATTTTATATACATAATATATTTTATATTGAAGATATTCCATAATGCATCAAGTTGCGTTCTAGTTACGGTACATTATTAATGAAATAGGACTAACATTAATGATGAAATTAAATTCCAACCATTCATGTGATTTGGCATCATCTATTTTATGCTCTTATCATGTTACCAAAAATCAACTCACTGGAATTTTTTTATGGTAAACTCACTGGAAATCTTTGAGTGAGCTATATTTACGTTAAAATATAAATTGCGTATAAATTATGCAAAACGATTAGAGAATTTTATAATACCATATATAATCATTTATCTATATTGGAGTGAAATGTTAAACGACTTTGTATTGTGTTAATAGCTTTGATATTAATATGTGATCAAAAAATTATATTAAAATATTGATTTTACACTTTTAAGATTAGGCCCATGAAAATATTTGATTTTGATGAAGTTTGGTATCTTAATTAAATGCAATGGATGTAGTATATTCTCATTTCATCATAAGATTTACTCATTAATTCATAGCACACCTTAGTTAGGGTGCAATGTGGTGCACCATAGTATATCCCTTCATGTTAAATACGATATAGAAAATTGGGTTGAGTTTACTTAATCCCTTTAATCCTAACGTTATTTACAAGTTATGTTCTTCTGGTTAGGGTTACTAACATTTGGGTTTCAAAAAAAATAATAATAACACCGAAACAACGTTTTTCTCGCCGGGTCCCTTGGGCCAGATCCAGGCTAACCGGGCCCAAATTGCACCCCTGCCCCAGTCCAACTCATCCGCCCACGCACCGCGGAACATGAATCTTCCCCCGGAAATTCATGCATCCGAGAATCAGCAATTTCACAATAATCTCAGATTGAAAGGCAACCGGCCAAGTACACCTACTTTTTACTTTCGCTTGCAGTTGATGTGATCAGAGTGTTATTTTCATATGATTAGCTTTCTTTCTTTTTTTCAAATTATTTTTATATAATGCAGAAATAACACCAGTTAAAGACTGCTGTAAATTTTATTTTATTTTTTCTTCCCAAACCCAAGAGTAAAAATTCAATACCACTGCACATACAGATACAAAACGAATTCAAACCATTTAAAGAGTGCTGTAAAATATATTTTTTTCTTCCCAAACCCAGGAGTAAAAATTCAATACCACTGCACATACAGATACAAAACAAATTCATATCCTAATACGTATTGAGATATAGCCAACATTCAATTGAATACCATTTTCGCTAAAACTACAAAAATCAACATTATCTTAATGATGAACCAACTAAAAGATGAAAGAAGATGCCACAGAGGTGCGAATGGGAGACAAGGAAGGCAAACGTTGCACAGAAATTGGCGACAAGATCCTCATAGTCGGTAGTGAGTTTGTTTCTTCACTGGCCTCTTGATTGGACTCTATACACTGCCTTCTTGCTCAAGCCGAGTATTTTGCTATTAGCTTGTCCACATGGATTATTATGTCGTCAATGTGCGGGCGAACTGCAACCTGTGGCTGGAGCATCCAAGTCACAAACCGATGGAGAGGTTCGGGATAAGGAGGATCAGGCCCTGATGGCCATTTTATGTGGCCATTGATGACAGCTAATTGCAGGCTTCCTCCAGATTCACCCAGCACATGCTCAAAGGGAGACTCACCATACCTGCAAACGACAAAAAGTGCCCTAGTATAAGAATGGAGGAATCATCCAAAAAATGATTAGTCTTTATATCCATCTTGTCTTGATTTATGTAGTATTCTCTAATTACCCAAGATGTGAGCTCTCCATGGGAGCAGAGTGAGGTTTGTCTCACCAAAGAAAGCATCCTCAAGGTCTGAAAAGCACACACACACAAGAACAAGGGATTGACTGGAACAGATATGCCAATTAACAGAGTCCTTCCACATGATTCTGGCCAAAATTCTTAATGGACTACCAGTATGCAACGTTCTTGTGCCCAGGGGCCAGACTGGATCTTATGCTAATGTGTCATGTCCATACGTACATGAGCTTTATTGTTAAAATGTTCAAGAAATGGCGAGCTTCAGCATCTTATACCTCCAACAAACACTAGTCAGAGAGACTTAAATGTAAAATTTATGTTATGCGTATGATACTTAGTGATTGAAAAAGACCTCAACCATCCATCCTAAATATTTGGTGTGAAAAATGCAAAGTGCACAAGCAAAACAATTCCTCAATCACCAAATATTATGCTGGCTGATGAGGATGATGGTACAACTAAACTTCACATCACATCCCACAGCATGCCCAGACTCCTAATAAAGAAAGACCTCATATAATTTGTGTGAAGATGTGCATCAGCTAAACGCTTGTGGCATTATAAAATCCGACTGGACATTCTTTAAGGATGGATAATGATGAAAGCATAAAACATATGAGCACATGTTTTTTAACTTACATAACAAATCATCATATCCAAAACATATGAATACATGCTTTCAAATCATGCAACAGATCACAGATGCATATTACTGTCTCCAAAGCAGTCTAAACCATACATGCTTCCAAAACTACACAACAAAGATGCATATCCTCATCTGATACAAACACAATGATAGAGAATCGTGAAAAATACTAACAACAAAGGATATAACCAAGCAGAACCATGTAAAAGACGTAATAAAACTTCACTGATACTCACATTATAGCATACAGGGTGCATCCTAGAGACCAGATATCTGTCCTCTCATCAATGTCAGCATTGCTTGGGCAATCCCACAACTCAGGTGCCCGAAAAGGTGCAGAACAATGCTCAGCAGCCCATTCCTACTCAAACCGGTAACATAGGCCATAAGCAATTTGGATTATCAAACAGATTGCCACAATGAATAGGTGCATAATTAGCAATAGAAAAGAAACATTCTAAAAAGTAACAGATTGGACATAAATTAAATGAAAAACTTAAAAGAGGTAGAAGCCAATACCTGCAGTTGCAATGCCTCAGAACGAGAACGAATTGTCTTCTTTGCAGGCCCAGCGCTGCCAAAATCCATCAAAATTGCAAGGGGTGGTTGTCCTTTCCTGCGTGTGATGAGGACATTACCAGGTTTGACATCATTGTGAGCATATGGAGGATCAAAACTGTGCATATGCTTCAATCCTGCACAAAGCTGTTGAAGAGTCCTCCATTAGTGAAATGTAGTTTGAAGAAATAATGCCATCATAGACTGATACAGGAAAAAGAGAAAAAGGTATTCAGGATATACAAATAAAAATCTTTAGAAGGATAGTAGCCCTCCTCCAAAGAAAAGAAACAACATAGAAAAAGTACCAGTAAACATGTCAGTACCCCAAATTCACATGCATGGAAGAAGTAATTGCTGAGAGTTCAACGAACTTTCTAGGAATACAATGCAAAGCAGGCAACTGTGGGAAGACTGGTCACCAATAAAATTCAGAAGATCCTAAACAAATGTTTGCTGCTTCCATGGTCAAAATATTACACCAGTGTAGGATATTAACTAGATTGAAGTTCCAGGTTGGATATGGATCTGAAATGCACTTTTGGAGGATTTTATTTATTTGTTTATTGTTTGGAGGACTGATTTTGACAGAAGAAAAGCAGCCCTCATTCTCGATCATATGAAGGTGGAAGATAGCAGTCTGAGCTCCATTTGTTAGATGCAAGATCAAAGATAATCAGGATGCATTACTCTGTTGAGCATAGAAAAAGAAAATTATATACCATGTGGTTGGATTGATTATAGGCTTAGGCGTAAAAGGAAGCAGCACATTCCAACAAGATTGACTTGTCACCTACTGAGGCCAAGGCCTAGCTTTCAACCATTTAGAAATATCTGCTCTAGGGATGCCAAGCGAAGCAAGGATATCAAACATTTGCATTGGAGATGCCCTCAACCCTGGTTTTTACCAGTTGGAAATTTTGAAATATCATCTCTATTGCAGCTCCTAAAAAGTCAAAAAATTTTCCTTTCTGGATGAAGTTTTGATAGTAATCCAGAACCACGGCAGGGGTAGAGAGCTACCAAGTGAATGTTCTTTGTGTTTGGGATGGAAGATATTTTCTACTTTCTCATAGCTAGGACTGCATGAGTTTGCAAATATCATAGAATTCCAAGAAATGTTCATTTAAAACAATAAGCAACATAATTTGATGAACACTTTAACAGTATTTGCTAGCAAAAAACAAAATCAGCTGTGATATGCAGATATTCATATTCACCTGTCGAAATATTTCAAGAACATCAGTGGTAGAAAAGAACTCTTTTGTTGCTTTCATTAGTGTTGAATTGTCTAGTAAAGTTCCATCCAAATGAACTGGAAATAGCAAGTATGCTTCATGATTCCTTGTTCCCTCCTGTGCACCCTACACAGATACATTAGGAAATGCTTAATTTGTGAAAAAATGACCACCTTGCTATGAAGCTGATGCATTCACACAGTTCCCCAGTACCAGTAGATCAAAAGGGGAAATGGCAAAACCTCTGCTGGGGGATGCTACCTTGTAGAAGATGTATGCTTAAGAGGGGTAAGAGATTGCTTTTGCAGTCTCATGGATAAGTTCTGGAGATGGGTCTTTCAGAAAAGAGCTTGTTTGCCTTGCCGGAATAGCCTACTTTATAACCATCATCTTCTTATTTAGAATGCCAAAAAAACATAAGGAATTGTATGTTGCCAATCTCAATTTTCATTTTCATCCCTCATAGCAAAATCACAAACCAGGACAACAGTTTGCACCGGGTTAACAGCCCAGTGTCAAAATTTTGAAACAACTATCGCCACAATTTCTAACGAAGTGAGGAAAATTCAAGAGAATAATCCTTCTGCTATTACCTTAACAGCAATGATTGCATGATCAAGAAGGGGAAGCAGATTAGGATGGTTGAACAGGAATGAAACGCGTATCTCCTTCTTCACCAATTCCAACTGCTCATTATTTTGAATAAGGACTTTCTTCATAGCATACGTTCCGTCATCTACAGAAAAGTGAAACAACACCAACGTTACATGACACGTTAGAAAAGATAAGAAGAAAAACAAACATAAATCAAATATCGCAGATCGGTCTCATTATTCAATGTGGCTTTCATTTTACAGAAGTAGGATCCTCAGAGTTGAGCCAGATCACATCATCAGTGTGCAAATATCTTGCAAAATGTTAATCATTACTCAGAAGTCATAACCCGATAAATTGTTATTCTGTACAATTGCTATGATTTTTAGGGCATCCACAAGGATCAAAGGTAACTCATACTGTAAAATACAATTATTACGCAATCCATTAGCTGCCAAATTCTATGGCTTCAGGCAATCACAAGAAAGAAAGCCGTTCCTGGTCTACAAATACGAATGGAGTTAATGACCAAATTCCCAGCTTGGCTATAGATTTTACGCCCGAAGATTTGGCGTTTTACTTTGTGAATTTATGTGGTATGAAAAAGGGTGCATCCAAGTCAACCTGAAAATAAGATTTAAAACGAAAAAGGAAAAAAAAAAAAATGAGAAGGAAGAGAAGACCAGTCGAAAACTGGTGGAGATGCCAAACTACCTGAAACATGAGAAAGGTCTTTGAATTTCTTCCCAACTCCGCCATGTCCCGTAGATCCATCTGAAGTGATCTCTTTAACCAAGTAAACATATGCGAATCCACCCTCTCCCAGCTGCCTCACGATCCTAAAACGATTCTCGTTGATCCAGACATCCCCACCTCCATTCACGGCGTCGTAAAGCGCATTCAAACCAGAGAAACTACAACCCATCCCCACTGCGTCTCTCTCTATCTCTCAGAGTTTCTCAGCCTCTCAGATCAGATCTCAATAGCAAACTCATGAAGAGAGCACACACACACACTCTCTCTCTCTCCTGCTCTCCAACATCAGGAATCGGGAATTCTGGATCTCCTGTTTACAATAAAATTCGGTACTCCACAGTTGCACGGAAATTCCTGCTCATCACCGAATCAGCTGCTAAGTTCCATCAGCCGGGGAACTAAGGAAGTCAAAACGTGATTAAGAATCAAGATCCCACACCAATAAGAAATTAATAAAAAATGAATTGCTACGGGCTAAGGTTGCCTTTGGTAACGTGTTGGGACACCCGGTAATGTGTAGAAAGTCAAAAAGGTTCTTTTGAAAATTACATGATGATGTGGATTATATCAATATAAGTAAAATTGAAATAAATAAAGTAATTGAAATAAATAAAGAAGTTGTAAAAGAAAACGAGATAAAATCAGAAAAATAAAATAATTAATTAAAATATAAAAGTATTTATGGAAGAATTCGTATGGGAAATTTTTTGTTGATATTACCAAACGTGACCAAATGCCAAAGTGAGTGATTTATAATGATTTTTTAATTGGTTGAGAGATCAAATCAAACTGGTGGATCGCAGTTGCTTTGTCTCCTGTGTATTTTGCAAATGCGCAAGTAACGATGCCACTCAAAAGTCTTGAACAACATGGGTGAGTGGTTGGTGAAACTGTAGGTTATCTGCATAACAGTATCAAAAGTGGTGGGTGATGATCTAATGCAACGGCTGTATTAACGTTTTAAGCAAACTCTTTTCTTGTTTTAAAATGTGTTTTTTTTTTTTTAGTCTAAACCGTTTGTAGCATTTATCCATGTATATCTACATATGGTGCTGGAAAAAAAAAATCTTATCTTTTACAGCTTTTATTTTATATACTATGCTATCCCTTTTTTCATTACTAGAAAATGTAGTACAATTTTCTGTAGCTAAGCCAAATTCTATGTTATCTTCCACCAAAAGTTTTACTAATATTTTTGTAGTCAAATTTTAATAGAAAGTTGAAATATACTTTCGGTAGCATTTAATGTAAAAATAGCCATATTTAACTAAATGTTATCCCTGGAAAGCAACTAATTATTATAGCTAAATAATTAATTATTGCCAAAATATATAATGCAACCAAATATATATAGCCAAAAAGTTAGCTACATTAAGTAAAATTTGTTTAATGTTTCACATTGATGATTGATGTTAAATTCACTTTATCCATTATATTTAACCTCATTTTTATCTAAAAAATCAAATTTCATCTAAATCAAATATTTAAATGGGACATATTTTCATAACTATATATATTCATGTGTAAATTATAAAAAACACTTAAATTTATTCATATATATGTTACAATGTAACAATACTTTACGAAATTATGTGTCCATATAACAACAATAACTTAGATGGTTATATGTTCAAAATCCAATTTAAATTTGATATTTAATGTTAAACTATTTTATTATATTAATTTTATACATTTTTAGATAGAACTCATCCCCCGTAACATTAGACAAATGATTGAGTTTCAATGACAATATAATTTCTGATGGATATAATAGATAAAGTGAATTTTATATTAATTATCAAGGTGAAGCAAATAAATAAGATAACACAAAAGGGGTTTTCACATAAACATGAGTCTAAAATAGCTTGAATTTGATCTATTATGCACCCTCTAATTCATTCAATACAATCATGTATAATATTTCTAAAATTCACAAGGTATTTTCAAGAATTCATAAAATAATCTAGAAATTAAAATATATTCTTTTCAAATAATACAAATTCAATACAGTTACTACTATAATTATGGTAGAATAAGAAAATTATCTTTTCATTATTTCATAAAAATTTTTGAAAGTTTCTTCTTGATTTTTCCAATTTTGGATAGTTTATTTCTTCAACTTTGTCCATGGTACTTTACATCATAAATGAATACTTGTTGATGAGGATAATAAATAGTTTAGACTTTAAAAGTTAAACATAAAAGAGTAAATAAGAAATCAGAACCCTCGCATATATCTTTGAATCAATTACCATCACTAATTGCAAAAAGATAAACGATAAATGTGTTCGTTTACCATCATTAATTGCAAAAAGATAAACTATAAGCCTATTTATTTAGATATAAAACTTTTCAAGTAAAAAATTTTTCATTCCCGAAATTTATTAAAATTCCATAGTCATGCATTGACTCTCCCACAGTGTTAAATACTTATAGATTATAAGTTTCCAATAAAAATGATTTTTGATGTCATAAATATATAGTATCTAACAATATAATTTATATTTTAAAGAATAGTTTTGAAATTAAAAAATGAAGAGGTTGCTTAAACATTTCAACACGACTAGTTGTATTATATTTATATCCTTTCTTAAATGTTGTAGATTAGGTTTTACTATTTGTATTAGCATTTAGGATGAAGAATTATGTGTTTATCAAATCTTTGTAATCCTCATATTTATATCTTAGAGATAGCACATGAGAATAGCTTATTTTGTTTATTTTAAAATTCAAAATAGGGTATTAAAAATAATATATAAAAGATATTCATGCTTGAGCCTACATAGATATATAAACAAATTTAAAAATAAAAAAATAAATAATGTATCAGGTGCACGCACTAAAGCTAGGTGCACCCAACAGCACTGGATCCAATTAATCTTAGTTTTTTATTTTAGAAAAATAACATCATATTCAGCAATAAAAAATATATTTTTAAGAGTATGTTTAATAATGAGTAAAAATAGAAATTTTAAAAAAGTGAAAGAATAGGATAATAATGTTAACCGAACAAATTTTAGTTTTAATAAAAATGTTAACTCAAATATATTTGATTTATATATTAAATTTTATGATATCTGTTAAGTTTAAAATTTTAAAAATATATATATGTGTTCAAAATAGTAAAACTTGGTATATAAATAAAAAAATTTAGGATAACAATCTTATAAAAAAAGATAAATAAAAAAGATAAATAACTAGAGCTAACAAATGAAACTATTAACCGAAGCTAACAAAATCACTGCTCATTATCTATTAAAACTCTAGAAATTATAATGCTAGTAGTTATACAGGAGATGTAAAAAGTTGCTTGTAAAATAAAAAATATATATTGTTATGCATTAAGAATGAAAAAGTATTTTTGTGAATGAAAAATTTCATTTTCATTTTCATCACATAATCTTAAATGTGGCATGGGGGAATAAGAGTAGGACTTGAAAATTAGCTCCTCAAATTTAACAGATTCTTAGTTTTAACTGTTAACTTGATGGTCAAACAAGAACGGAATTGGTAAGTAGGATTTTCTTAAGTAAGGATGTTAATGATTAAGTCAACCTACCACCCCCTCCATTCAATTCATTTATAAATGAATTAAGTTAAAAAAAAAATGCTAGCTGGGTTTTAATTCATTATTTGATTAAAAAAATAATTAATACTTAAGTTTTTTTTCAACCCATGAACTCACTTGTTCTGCCCAACCCAAATATAACTTATTTATATAGATGTTTATTTAATATTTTTGATAAAATTCCTTTTATACCCATAACATTTCAAAAATTCATCTTATACATTATAATATTTCAACATAAATTCGTATTATATCTATGTAGTTAAAAAAATATTAACTATTCTATTGAAAAGATAATTTTACACCTTTATCTTTTTCTAATTAAAATGATTTAATCCCAATATGATATTTGAATTACTTGAAGTCACAAATTAACGGTCTACGAATATTAATTAAATCATATTAAGGTTGACTCATTAAGAAATCATGTAGGGATGAAATTGACTTTTAATGGGGGCAGTTAATAGTTATTTTAACTACATGGGTATCGTAGAAATTTTGAATGAAATGTTATAAATAAAAAGTGATTTTTTGAAATATTGTAGGTTTAATAGATAAATATGGTTTTGACACAGTGAACCCAGGTGTTCTTAGTCTCAGTATATTCTGGTGCAAAAGTTTATTTTTAAATTTTTAAATTTTTTTTATAAAACTGTTAATTAATGTATTTAACAATTATAATAATTTTTACCATTTTTAGAAATTTTTTATATTTTTTGAATTTTTCAAAATCAATGTCATTTTTGTAATTCACAAATTACGAAAATACCACTGATTTTAAAAATAAAAAGTATACAAAATTTCAAAAATGGTTAAAATTAATACACGTATTAAATACACTTAGATTAACATTTTTTATAAAAAATTTTAAAAATTAAAAAATGAGTTAAATACACTTAGAAACACCGAAGCTAAGTGCTCATGTCCATATAAATATTGTGGGTGTAAGAGAAGTTTTTTCAATTTTTTAATATAAATGAAAAATTTTACTTTCAATATAGTTATATTTGGATGCGTAAAATTATTGTTGTCAGGTGTCCAATTTTTAATGTTGATATAACTAACTATATCCTATTTGTGTTCTGTTTATTATATTTGTTTCTAAATTGTTAAGATTACTTTATTTTCATTGGTATATTTTTTGTTTTATTTCATATAGTTAATTAATAAATTAGTTTGCTTTCAATCACTTTACAATCCATTAACAATCTACAACTCGTTTAGTTAAATGAATTTAAACAAAATAGGGTTACGATTTTATAAATGAGCTAGGATTAAAGTTAGATTCTAACATCAACGGGATCATTAACACCCGACCACTTAGTCCCGAAATTCGTCGAATTGGTAATTTTTGGCCCTTAACTTCGTTATTGCCACTAGACGATTGCAAGTTTGAAACTTATAAACTTTTTGTCTCTTATATTCAATTGTTTCCCTAGCAACTTTTTTTTTGCTCAGATCCCTAGCATCATTTTGAGTCATCCTAAAATGAATAGAATGCCCCATTGCTGCCGATTTACGCACACCAATGGCCATTCATAAATCCAGTTGACCCATCCGATGGCCTTCCTCTGCTGTTTCGATGCTTGAGCCAATAGCACTTCACCGATCCCCATTGTCTAGCAGCTCAAGATGTAAAGCCCACCCTTGTGGCCTGGTTCTTCACTAGATCCCTCCATCTGCCAGTTGGGACTTGGGAAGGGGAAAAAAAATCTGACTTTGATGAAAATTTGCCGGAAGGAGGGCATTTTAGTCATTTCATCGTGATAAGAGGGTAACCCTTCAGCACGAGGGACCAAAATTTTAGAATTTTGAAAGTTGCAGCGTTGGCTACAAATGGCAAAGTCATGGTTCAAAAAGCTAAAATGTGGCAAACTTAGTGAATCTATAACTAAGTTTTGCTATTTTTATACGTAGAGATTTTATCGGATTTTTAAATATACGGTATTTTGGTCTTTTTTAGTGGTTTGGAAAATGATCGAAACACTCCATTGGGACTTCTAGTAATCAGCACGACATGGGATGGACTGATATGAGATTGGAGTACAGTTACCAACACTAATAATTAATTCACTCAATAATTCTATTTTTCTAACTTTACTCTTATATTTTAATCATTTTATCGTGACGAGAAGATAACTCTTTAGAACAAGGGACCAAAATTTTAAAATTTTTAAAGTTGCAGCATTGGCTATAGCAAAGTCGTGATTCAAAAAGCTAACACTAAAATTTCGCAAACTTAGTGAATCTATATCTAAGTTTTGCTATTTTTATATGTAGAGATATTTTTTGAATTTTGTAAATATAATATATTTTGATCTTTTTTTTAATGGTTTGGAAAATGATTGAAATACTCAATTGTGACTTTTGGTAATCAATATGACATGGGATGGGGTGATATGAGATGAGAGCACATTTTCCAACATTAATAATTAATTCACTCAACAATTCTATTTTTTTAACTTTAGCCTTATATTTCAATCATTTTTCCCGTTAATTAACATTTAACAACCTTATTTATTTCAACTTTACCCATATTATTTCATATCAATTAAACACTTCTTAAAATATTTCCTTTTCTACTTCTTGCCTCAATCTTACAATCCCACCAAATTTAATTTTACTGAATGCCCCTATGGTTAAATTTTTTTAAAGATATTGCAGATGAAACATACTTAGATAAAAAATTTCATAAAAAATATTTTTTGGCTAGCCGTAATCCTTGGATATATTTTAACTAGTCCTTAGATATCCAAGCACAACATATTTTTAACTAGTCCTTAAATATCCAAGTACGACATATTTTTTATTATTACTTTTATATTCAAAGTATTTATTATTTTTTCCATCCGAATGCCTAACCTATTTTATTTTTCTTTGCTGTAATGATTACCATTAACATGTCATCTCTTTCTTATTTTCCAATTTTTTCACTCCCATTTTTATTTGTGAAATTTGCACTATAAATCTTTTAACTATGCATATTGGCATTTTAAACCCTAGAATTTGCATATTAGTATTTTAGACTCTTCCAAGTTTGGACATTTGCATATTAAACTCTCTTCCCTCACATTACCACTAAAGCTTCATCAAGCTATGTGTAATGAGGAAAATACCTATAAATACAAACAAAATCAGTACTAACATTGAACCCTTATTCCATTTAAGGTTCTTAGTATAAGGACATGGCCTAGTTCCTTTTTTCTCTTTTTTATCTTCTCTAACTAGTATATATGTAAACATTAAAAATAAGATGAACGATCTTGTTAGCTCGGGCTAAGCAAATGTCCCGCTTAGCTCACCTCAAAAAATGTATTTAAAAATATTTTTTTTAAATTTTTTTCATACACTTGTTTATCTGAGTGTATTTAACATATAAACTAAATTTTACCATTTTTGGATATGCCTATATATTTTTTAAAGATTTTTAAACATAGAAATATTTTAAACACATATATACATATAGATATTTAAAATTTTCAAAAAAATATATACACATATTCAAAAATGGTGAAACTTGATGTATATTTTAAATATACTTAGATAAACAAATGTGTGAAGAAAAAAAAAAAATTTAGATGGATTTTTAGAAGCGAGCCAAGTGAAATATTTATTTAGCCCACGCTATCGGAATAACTTATCTAAAAATAAATAAATACGTACAGACGAGACCCACGCCTCAGCGGACAAAGCATCCCCTTCCACACGAAATCCACATCTCCGCTCACAAACTTTTCGCAAGGGCAGAGAACAAAATGGCAACAGTAGCCGAAGACCGTTCAAATTCAACAACAAGTTTCGTTATGCCCAGCTCACAGATCATGCCAGCATCCTCGTCCAACGGGACCAACAGCACCCAGCAGCGAAAAGCTGAGATCTCAATGCACACTCACGATCCCAAAAAAGAGGGAAAAATAACCTTTGATAATAAATCTACAAATTAAGAAGAAATCCAAACGACCCAAAATTTACTAACAAAGAACACCATCAAAATCATCTGAAAATCTAAAAATATCGAATTATCTCAGCATCTTCGAATTGTAAGGCTCACATCAGAAGTGCTGAAACCCCAACCATGTCATTCGTGGTCGTTCAACTCTGTCTGCAGTTGTGGCCTTTTATTATAGGATGCTATGTTCCCCAACAAGCTGATCTCCATTTTATCTAATAGCTAGCAAGAACTCATCGTCTTCCCTCTTGCCATCCAACTATTCAGTGACAACAATTCTTCATCCACTAGCATTTGTTGTTGATTTCTCTGTAAGCGAGACAAACAGGAAAAATTCAAGGCACAAACAGGTAAATCCTAGCAAATCCATCCATCGTTATCGTCTGCGCACTGGCCTGAATCATGAATCCCAACGTGTGTGGAAAGCAGTGGGTTGCAATTCTAATTCGTGAGTGGTGGCATGGATGGGATGCCAGAGATCTTGTGCTGCGGGCTGTGGAGGGAGGGGCGGCTAAATTCCTGTAACACAGAGGGAGCGGCCGGCTGCACTTGGAGAGGAATTCCAACCAGGTGCTAGTTCTGCTGCTAAGGGTGCTCGAGATTGGCGGATTGAGTGGGTTCCTGGCGGAATTCTACTTCCGCCCCACTGAGGAAGAGCCAATCGAATTGGGTAAATGTAGCCATGACTGAGCTTGGTTGAAAGATAGAGTATGGAATTTCCATATTCCTTGCCATTATTGTGACGACGGTTTTTCGGGGAAGTGGGGTCAAGTGCATCATTGTTGAAAATATACTTGTGCAATCAGACAACTTGATGAAGCCACCGGCCTGGTGGCCTGGTAGTAACACTTATGTCATAGAAGCAAGATGTTATGTGTTCAAGTTTTGTCTTTTCGCGAGTTGTCTATTTGAAAATTCTTCCTTGGTGGTAGAGGTTTTATAAATTTCTCTTATGATATATTTATAGAAAATTCCTTCTATAGTATGAAGGTAGTAAAAGTACTTAATTATAATAGTAATTGTTATGTGTATAATACTTACTAATAAAAAAAGACAACTTGATGGAAGTTTAGTGACAACCTAAAATACTAATACATGTAGTGCAAATTTCTCATTTTTATCCATTGTTAAGGGACCCTAATATGTAAATATAATAACACAACATCTATGATGACCTTAACTGGGCCTCTCTCTATATATATATATATATATTTTTTTTTTTCGAAGATTTTTTACCCATACCCCTTCTCATTTGTCTTCAAAAGGAAGATGGATGGACTAGGGTATGAAGAAAAAAGAAAAGTCAATTCAAATAATAAGAGTTTATATAAAGAGAACCCACAATACGAGTCGGAGGAACCTCTTTTCAGAAACATCCATTAGATTGGGTAGAGAGGACAAATTTAGCCAAATTATGGGTCATTTGATTGGGAGTTCTAAAAATATAAGAAAAAGATAGCCACTTGAACCAGCCTTTACAACATTAATCTAGGTGACTAGATGGTGAATGTTGGAAATAATGTTATCACTACTCATCAGCTAGCTAATAAGTACCACAAAGTCACTTTTAACTTCAATCTTTTTTATCCTCATGTTCTTGGGCCACTTTAACTTAAAAAAATAGCAAAAACTTCCGTCCATAAGAGTTTATATAAACCTAAGATCACCCAATATTTGCCACTAGGAACGTATCTTTCGGGTGTCTTTCGGGTCTTGAAGGATTCCACCAAAAACTCATTACCCATTTTGAGAAGGTTGAGGTTGAAATCGACATTAAGTTTGACCCTTCCCTTGCCGGGCTGGTCCACCAAGAGGGGTTCCTAGTGGGCCTCCATATTTCTGACACACCCTCTTCCGCAGTGTCTTCCTTCGCCTTCGAGGGAGGCAAATTTCCCATAATCCCACGGCGCCTCTGGACTGGAAGCTCGCTTCCCCGCACCAATGGCATCATCATCACCATCGATCCCGCAAACCGCGATGGAGGCCCCGAAGCCAAGAAACGCCGAAGCAGCAGCAGGCGTAGAAGAGGAAAGAGAAGACGAAGAGGACGACGAAGATTTCAATCCCCTCTCCCACCGCAATGCCCTTTCTCCCGAAGCTTCCTCCAGCCTCAGCTCCGAAAACGAGCACTCCCCCAACCCCAAACCCCAGCAGCAGCAGCAGCAGCCGCCGCCCTCCCTCCTCATTCCCAACCATCAGGATCAATTCACCGCAATTGCTGCCCTCAACGAAGGCTATGACGAAGAAGAAGTGGAGACAGTCATCATGCAGACCAAAGAATCAGCCCTAGCCATCGATCTCCCAGACCAGGACATCGAAGCCGAAGACGCCATCTGCAGGCGCACGAGGGCTCGATACTCTCTCGTCAACTTCACGCTTGACGAGCTGGAGACCTTCCTGCAGGAGACCGATGATGAGGATCATTTCCACAATGTCAATGAAGAGGAGGAGTACCGGAAATTTCTTGCCGCGGTGCTTAACAGCGACGGCGATGCGGAGGGCGATCCCGATGGGAACGCTGTCGCCGCCGCCGCCGCCGGGGATGATGATGAGGAGAACGATGCGGATTTCGAGGTTGAAATCGAGGAAGCGTTGGAGAGCGATGAGGATGTTGGAGGAGATGGGCGGCAGCCGGAAACCCGGCAGAAGTGGCGGGAGAAGGCGTCTACCAGGAGCAAGAAGAAGAAGAGGAATCGGAAGCTTTTGGGGCAGGGAAATGCACCTCTGCGCCCTTTGTTGCCATCTGTCTCAAATGTTCAGGTTGCCCCGTTGATGCTGACACCATTGAGACCTTTAAGCGCGGTTGAATCACGAACGCAGTCGTTTGGATTCTCGCCTCACCAGATTGGCCAGCTGCATTGTCTGATTCATGAGCATGTGCAGCTTCTGATCCAGGTATACTCTCTCAGTGTCCTCGATCCATCTAAGCAGCAGGTTGCAAATGATGTTGAAAAGCTGCTTTCAGAGATTAGCGCCAGACGGGATGAAGCGGTGGCCAGGGGGAGAACTCCATATCCAAGTTTTTGCTTTCGGCCTCCCTACCTGCAACCATCGGTATATGATCAAGAGACTGATCAATCGACGCATTCTGTTGCTGTCCAATTGGAATCATCTGGTGATCTGCTTTGTGCAAAAGATGATTTCGGTCCAATCCAGAATTCTATCTGGACGCCTGTAATTAATGGTCCTGTAAGATCTGTTATTGATGTTGCACCGCTTAGCTTCGTCAAGGAATACGTGGCTGATGTTTCAATGGGTAGGTGGCAGATAGATGGATTTGGATGATGAATTGAATTGAATTGAATTGCAATGAATCAATTTGTTTAAGAGGAAGAGCTTGATAGCAAGAGATATAAGATGGCAGCCAAATCATATATTTTACAAGAACTAAGCACAATGGTTGTTTTCTCATTTTCTCTTTGATTGATTCACTGTAATTTAATTCAGTCATTCAAATGTCCGGCAGACCTTGGCATCAATAGTTATTTTGCAGTGAGGAGGGTCACCAGCAGGCTTAACCTATGAATAGTTGCCTTGATTTGCCACCATTTCAACAGTTGTACAAGCACCAAAGCAGCGTCATGTGGAGGCATCATATGCGAGTCGCCATTCCAAAAAAGAGCCACTTTTTCCACTTCCTGCTTCAAGTTCCTCTGCTGAGGCAACCAATAAGGAAGTCTCAAAAGAAGCTACTCGCTCTGACAAAACACAGGAACCTAAGAAGAGCTTGGCTGCAATGCTTGTAGAGAGTACCAAAAACACAGTTGCTCTTGTGCCCAACGACATCGTCAAGCTAGCTCAGAGGTTCTTACCACAATTCAATTCGGCACTGTATCCTCACAAACCTCCGCCTGCAGCTATTGCAAACCGAGTGCTCTTCACTGATTCAGAGGATGAGTGAGTGATATGTTGTTCCTTGGAACACCGTCAAATGAATTTTTGTCCATCTCTCCATTTTCTTTTTTGTTTTTAACTGAACATGAAAGTTTGCTTGCCAGAGCACTGAATACAAGTTGATACCTGGTAGAAGCTTTTATGTATGTTGGGACAATTCTTTTGAATTTTAAGGCATAAGAGACGATGAGGGATTTAAAAGATATTTGGCACTTGATGGCCTGGATTTGTGGAATTGCATTAATATGGGAAAAGCATTCCAAACCATTCCGAAATGCGAAACACAAGGATGAGAGAAAAAACAAACTGTCTTTGTGATGATTTTCGAAATCTATTTCAATGAACCAAACTATCCCTTAGCTTCTCTCAAATATCCCTCGAACATGTTGTGGTGTGATTTTTACCCCTGAGGATCATGTAATTACGCTCTAATTACAGTTTCACTCTTATCATACTCTGGTCATAGATTTACATAATGTAATTACACTCTAATCACAGCTTTCCTGTTTTGTTGAATTAAAATTTTTCATTGCTTTTTTTCTGTCATCATCATGTGCATATTTGTTGTATGCTGCAGATTATTAGCGCTGGGTTTGATGGAATATAATAATGACTGGAAGGCTATCCAGCAACGGTTTCTCCCTTGCAAATCCAAACACCAAGTTAGTTCTTTTCCTGTGTACCTTTAATCAGGCAAATGATGCGTGTATGTAGAACTTCAAATTCTTTGCACCATCAAATTGAAGTATTTAAATTATCTGGTATATTACCAAATATTAATCTTTATCAATCTTGACTTTCTATCTGTTCTCATACAAGGGTTGCATGATGCTGATGAATAATCTTATGATTATATGGAACCAAAAGGATACCTGAAGCGAATTAGACCTTGTACTAATATGGTTCTTCTTTTTTAAAGACCATACAAGGACTCTTAACTGTTATCTACAACCATGTAATGTTTATGGATTTATAATCAAGTACGTTGTTTTTTCTTCCTGAATTGCAATATTTGATGAGGTGGTAGAATAGTTAAGATTTTTATTCAAGATGCAGGCGTGATTTATAAGTTATTAAGAATATGATTCATTCTCAAGCAAGTGCAAATTGCATTTATTAATTCATGTCCTTTTCTGTAAGGTAGAAAGAGATTGTCATCTAATTATTTTACTCGTGACTTTTTAGTGTTGCCTAGTTGGGGCGAACTGACTAAAAGAAGATTTAATGGTCTTAAAAACATTGATATTGTATATTATTTTTTACAATTGTCAGTACATGTTGCTTAACATTCAAGTCCTAATATTTGGCCAAAAGTTGCCAATCATTGAACTTGATTTTTTTCCTCAATCAGGTCACAAAATCAGCTCGCTCTAGTATTTCCAATGGACTTACTTTTTCAGTTACACGTGTCCGCTTTTGGTCAAAAAAATAGAATCAGTTTATAATTTATACTAAAGGAGTTAACCCATAACTCAACCAATCTCTGTCCATTAGAGGTTGCAATTTCTCCACTTCTCTCTTTTCCCATGCAATAATTTATTTATTTATTTATTTATTTTTGGGCATATAGTTGGGGGTCGGATGACATTTTGATAATGACTTATCAAGCTAATGTTTTTAGGACTGCTAAATGTGGACATACTGGATGTGAAAACATTTTCTTTGCATGTACTATACCATAATAAACTCCTTGTCTCTAACATGTAGAAATTTTGTTTTATAGATTTTTGTCAGGCAGAAGAATCGCAGCTCCTCAAAAGCACCTGAAAATCCAATCAAAGTAAGCATTTAAACTCTGTTATCGAATAACATATATGTTATATCATTTGGTCTTCTTCAGTGTTTGCTGTATCAGCCTTATCAATGTGTGATACCTCCAGAATTTTGATAATTCTAGTTAATTGAGAGATTTAGTGTTGCAATTTAAATCACACATATTGCTGAAATTTAATGTATGAAATAGTGTAGGGACCTTTACAAGTGTAGATTGTACACAATGAAGTCCATCTAATCTAGGAATTTCATCAAGTTCAGCTTGTAACATTGATAAAGGGTTTTTCTTGAAATTGCTAGATCAGTGTCCTGTTTCTGTCATGTGACGTGACTACACCTAACAGTCTGGTATTCTTTATTGTGTTCATGCAGGCAGTTCGGCGCATGAAGACTTCTCCATTGACTGCTGAAGAAAGAGCACGGATTCATGAGGTGCTTTATGGATTTTCCCATTAATCTTATTTCTTTGTTTCTATTTCCTTCATCTCAGTTTTCCATATCACTGATTGGACTCTATAAAGATTATGTTGTTCATTGTATCCAGGGTCTCAGAGTTCTGAGACTGAATTGGAACTCTGTATGGAGGTTCTGTGTGCCACATAGAGATCCAGCCTTGCTTCCTCGCCAGTGGCGAATTGCACTTGGAACTCAGAAGTCATACAAGTCAAGTGAAGAAGCAAAAGAGAAGCGACGCTTATATGAAAAAAAGAGAAGAAGTGTGAAAAAGTCCACTTCAGATAAAGAGGTAAGTTTGATTTTCGATTTGCCATTACAATGCATTTTTTTGTTATCCATCAGAAAGTTGCTATTGGGATGTAAATCTAGAAGGACACTTGCAACATGCTTTCTTTTCACCATATGACTCCATCCTTGATCTGTACCACCTGGCATCTGGGTTTGTTTACCCATCTGCTTCATTATGTGAACGGGAGGTGAGGCAGTGGTAATATCTGCCGTAGGTTGAGGTCAGAGGTTCATGAATTGGTGCCCAACCGGATGGACCTGTCCATTTGGGGCAACTAAATTATGGGCTTTTTTCCTGTAAACTACTAGTTCATGAAAGATTCCTGTGTACTGCATTTCTCGTCTATTAATTTTATCATCCCTATGCTGAATATTTGATCATTCACCAGGCTGATAATGATGATGGAGGGGATAATAGTGCAGATGGTAACATGGATAATGAAGACGAAGCTTATGTGCACGAAGCATTCTTGGCAGGTTGGAAACCTGGAGGCTCCAGGCCATTATCTTCTGAACTCCCTTTGGTGGTCCTTGGCACTGGTGGTACCCATCAGCAATCTAGTAGTGCATTGCCTCCATTCAGTACTTGTGGCCATGAGACATGGGCTTCGGTTATGCATGAATCTGATGTGTCTCAATCTGTTTGCAACCATTCAGCCTCACAATCACATGGAGAGCAAAATTTGTCTCATTTTGCACATGTAGGGCGTAGTGCACCTTCCACTGGAGCTTCCAGACAATTGACTTCTGATCGGAAAATGAAGCCTTTCCGACCATACCGAATGCGTAAAAGCAGTGCCACCCAGTTAGTTAAGTTATCACCTGACTTGCCTCCTGTAAACCTCCCTCCGACAGTGCGTGTGATCTCTCAGTCTGTTTTCAAGTCCTTCCACTCAGAATCTCCAATTTCAAGGAATCATGATAGTGAAATAGAAAATTCAGTTATTAGGCCACCTCATGCAGTAAACCCAGTTGCTCCTATTTTAGCGGACAAGAACAGAGGGATGCCACCCCAAAAGGATAGCAATACTCAACGAGGTTCAGGAGCACCAAATGATGTTACTGTGGACGCTGGTACTGAATCAGATCTGCAGATGCATCCTTTGCTGTTCCAGCCCCCAGAGGATGGTCGGCTGCCATACTTTCCCAGGGCCGAGAGTAACAAAGGTTTCAGTTTCTTTCCAGGGAATCCTTTTCAGACAAATCTCGGTCCCTTCAGCAAGTCCCAAACTTCAGGTAGCAGCTTTGGTTGTTTCCGTTCAGCTCTTAAATCAAAGGAAACACCTTCTGAGCTGTCCACCATTGACTTCCATCCGCTCTTACAAAGAGCTGACAATGTGGATATTGATCCAGTGATTGGATCTTCCATGGAACATGCATCTCATGTTCCAGAATTGCTCCAAGGCAGTTCTGCTGAAATTCCCAATGCATCTAGTCTTGTTCCATGTACGCAACAGTTCACTGATTGTCAGTGGGCTTCAAATGGTGTACCCTTAAGCCCTCGTGAGACAACAAATGGGCTAGACTTGGACATCCACTTGAGTACATCAAATAGCATGGATAAATTTGAAGGAAGAGATAGGAGTGAACATCATCTTGATCCATCTACTGCAGCTGCTCTGGATGGCATAAACATAGAGGAAAGACCCCAGAATAGCATCCTAACTTGCAGCAACAGGGAAGACTGTCCTTCAACAACCTCTTATGCAGCCAATACCCATGGAGATCTTTTTGCTAGCAATGGAAAAATGGCTTTGCAAGGAAGAGAGAGCGATGATATGTATTGTTTACCTAATGAAACACGATTATTTAGTCAGGTCGTGGGTAGACATAGCGAAGGTAATCCAGATGAACAGTCCCTTGCAGAAATAGTGATGGAGCAGGAAGAGTTAAGTGATTCCGAAGAAGAAATAGGGGAAGATGTTGAGTTTGAATGTGAGGAGATGGCTGACTCTGAAGGAGAGGGACTGGATTTGGAACAGCCTCCCTGTATACAAGACAAGGTATGCTAGATCTTATGTTTCCATTTTTTTGCTGATTGAGCCCATGTTAGAGGTCAATGGTCAGTTCTCATAAAGATGGCCAAGTGCATCGTGCACTATGTATGTAATTATTTCACCATTTATATTGCGCAGAACCATCCGCTGACATTACTTTTGCAAACAGGCAAGTGAAAATGCATTGGAAGAAGAAATCATTGTCAACCCAGACCTTGATAGATCAAAGACACCTCATCGGAAAACTGATCTCCATGTTACCAAGGGCAATTCACAGAAGCTGGAATTGATTGGTAGATCTAAAAACGATATTCAATTTAGCTCTGATTTGTTTCCCCCTGGTGGTTCCGGTTCAAAACAGAAACTTGAAAGAAGGATCCATGGTGTTCAAGATCCAAAGGATGTGCCTCTGCCGTCTACTGGCAAATCAAGTAAGCGGAAGCCCAGACTGGAGGGTGCAATACAGCAGTCCGAAGCATCTCAGCAGCCTGGTTCTGCCATTACCTCGGGCAGTGTTCTTACATCCGTTAAGAAACCCAGAAAGCAGGCATCTAAAATGGATCCAGACGGTCCAAGTGAACAGAATGTGAGTTGCTCAGAGTCTTCACCATTGCCAGTAGTAACAAAAGAAGGTGGAATAGGGTCCTAGTAGCTTGTCTTACGTGCTACTTTTGTAAATATTTTTCCCATTCGAATGGCAGAAAATGAGTTTCATTCTTGCGAAATCAATTAAATTATTCCAGTTTTTTTTATGTAGTTGACCTCAACAAAGCAAAGAAATTTCTTGGCAGCAGTCATCAGTTTTGGACGAAAACATGTGTTCATGCGAACGTGGGTCCAATTTGTTGTGAGGAAGGGACAAGGGGGTTATTTAAAAGAAGTCGCTGCTGGAGGTTGTGGGTGGTTTGGCAATGTGGTAGAAACAAAGTAGAAATGAACTGGTTGTACTGCCTTTTGAGGTCGGTCTTATTATTTGACTGAAGGATAGTCATGCCCTGGAAAATAATAATAATAATAATTCAAATCTTGTGGAGGGGGTCCGTTCGTCTGTTCTCAGATGCAAGTAGTCAAACAACGCCATCACTCTATTAAAAACAAAAAAAACAAAAAAAAAAAGAGTACATGTCCATCTCAGCATTCCGAGGACACGAAACTGGTGACCGTTCCCTCCCGTGCGGCTCATCTACCACGATCTCAAAATGATCTTCTTAGCACCTTTTTAAAAATATTTTTTGGTTTTTTTTTTTTATAAAATTATTATCCAATTTTTACGGTTTTTGATGTTTATACATATATATTTGATTTTTAAATATAGAGATATTTTAGTTAGGATAAAAATTTAAAAAAAATATATTAATCTTCCAAAATAGTAAAATTTGGTATACAAGTTTTTTTTTTTTTTGATAGAGGTATACAAGTTAACTATACTTAGAAAAATAGTTTTATAACAAACGCTTGTTGGAGTGGTAAAGAATTCAGTTCCCTCTTAAACAAAGTGTCAATTTTCGACTCTCTTGTTCAAAATTCCAATGGGATTGCTTAGAAATTTCTTGGAATGAGATTTACAGTTGGTAGAGGATAAAGTTACAAGAAAGCACACGTAATGTTGGATTTCATTAGATTTTGTATCTCTAGAAGAAATTCATGAGATTTGTGACCCACGAAATCATTCATTGAATACGTCCAGTGGTGCCGTGTTTCTTGCAGATGAGTTGGAGAACTAATAAGTGGAGTACTACGATACGGTAAAAAACCAAATAAAAGAAATTGAAAAACCAAATAAAAAGGAACCATATGATATGGTAAAAAAAATTATTATTTAGTTTTTCAAAGACTTATGGTTATTTGCTTCATAATAGCACAGTTATCTCACTACATTTTTCGTTAATATCATTATCTTTTTTCTCACACTTCTATTGCAAATTCCGCTCACATTTTCAATAATTTGGGATATCAACAAACCCATATTCAATATGCAAACATAGGTCCAGTTGGTTGCATTATTCTTGCCAGCCATAACTGGATTACTAATTGGAATTACTAGAACCAGGTTGAGCAATACTTTTACTGTTTTACCCAGTAGTTGAATCTGTGTCTATCATCTCATGAACGGTTTGGATTCGTCTAACGGTAGGTCGGTTATTATTGACCCTAGTAACACCCTAACCTCCTCATGCTTCCGAGTCACCTACCACGTGCTTTAATTTTTGGCGTGTGGGATTAAGAAGATATTAAGGTTTGGTAATTATTAGCTAAGTGAGCAGAGCACCCACCAACCTAACCGTGCATTTTACAGGTGCATCTTCTCTTGACTTGTCACAAATCCCTCCCCCAACTCCTCCCGCAGACGCCTCTGAAATATTCTGCATGTGATCAATGCAGTGGCTCTCTTTGCACCCGGACAGTCCAACCTCTCAATCTGCACCGTTGAATGGTTATAATTGATAATTTGGGGTCTACCCATTAAAGATCAAACCAGTTGGACAATTCCAAACATTGGATTGATATGCGTAGATCGAGGGGTCATGATTCGTAGTGGTTCGTCTAATTCCACTGGATCAGTCATCAGCAGAATATAATAGTAGAAATCTTCTTTGTCCTCTTATTATATATATATATATATAACTTAACTTCGACATCTCATCATTCATTCCCTGCCATTTATCTCTCATCCCTGACTAGAGTGGCAAGCTGGAATGGCAATGATGGCGAGAGCCATGGCCTTAATTTTGTTATGCATTTTGATTTGCAACTTTGGAGTTAATGTAGGAGCTGAAGATCCTTATTACCTAAGCTTGGATTACTACTCATCAACATGCTCCAATGTCTTGGGCATTGTGCGTGCTGAGATGGAATGTGCTGTGCTGTCTGACCCGCGTAATGCTGCAGCCATACTCCGCCTCCATTTCCATGACTGCTTCGTTCAGGTGATCAGTCCACAACTTTAGTTACCCGCGTTGCATGAGCACATGCAATACAGTCTATGTGAATACATGTATTTGGTTGTTGTGAGGATAACGTATCATGATTTTATTTGCAACCTCTTAAGTACTTTTCATAATCGTGATGACTCGACCAAATCCACCCATTTATTGTATTTATTATTACTTGTGTACTTTATATGCAAAAAATTAACTTAGAATTATAATGAGTGATGTCGAAAGAAATGATTTCAAGCAATCCTACGACTTTCTTTTGGTGTGAATGATCTAAATATCCAGCCAAAAGAAAAAGAACCAGATATATGGGCACATAGTATGTTGATTTGAGAAATAAGCTTTAAAATTATCTAGATAATAGAGTGCTGCAAACAAGGATTTTGACAACCAAAATAAAATTGAATGCTTACTCAAAACATAAAAACTATTTTTTGTTCCAACAACTATATGCACAATAAATTAATTTTCACTGACAGGATTGTAATGAATTTTACAATAAAAATTCATTGCAAATTAACTATCAGCAGAAAATATTAATTAGGCAATAAAAATATTGATTGATAAAAACAAATTCCTTGCAGTGGTAATTAATACCTATCGCGTGTGATGATCTGCTTAATTAACAACTTACAAGATAAAATATATATTTCTATTTCGTCAATTTACATTTTAATTTATTCTATACATGCAAGTTGATTATATAATTCTTGTCATTTTATTCAAGTGGATGTTAGGATTTATCTTCAAATAAGCTCAAAATTTTACAAGGAAGTGCTAAAAGAAATGAACTTTAGTCATCTTCCATTGCAAAATAGATGGTGAAAAACCATGATATTTGCAATAATTTTCTGATTTGCTGAATTTCATTTCCTGCAACATTTGACAATTGGCATTAATCCAATGTGGTATTTGAGTGTCTTATTATGAAGGTGATTGGAGAATGATCATCTAAGTAGAACGCTGCGTGCTTAAATGCGTGCATTGTTGATGAAAACATGTTTGATGTAAACATGTTGTCACATGCATCAACTGCAGCAGATTGAATGTTGTTTTGATGCACATGGTCTTTGACCAGGAGTTGCATTGGGTAATTTCAGAAATTTGCTTGCAAAACTACGTACCAATTCAAATTGCAATCACATGATCATAGATTGGATTGTTAATAATTGTAAATAACAGAACGAACGCAAACGCCTGCTGACCTCGATCAACAAATGCAGGGCTGCGATGGGTCGGTTTTGCTGGACGACACGACCACACTTCAGGGAGAAAAGGAGGCAAGGCAGAATGTCAATTCTCTCATTGGTTTTGAGCTAGTCGACAGAATCAAGAACAAGCTTGAGTCCGAGTGCCCCGGGGTCGTTTCTTGCGCGGATTTACTCACCATAGCAGCAAGAGATGCTGTAATTCTGGTAATTAAATTAAAGCACCTACAATTAATATTCTTTTCTTCGATTCTAAATCATTCCATTAATTACTCTTAATGAATGCATGCTCCACTGAACGGCGCAGGTTGGCGGGCCCTACTGGGATGTTCCACTGGGTAGAAAGGATTCCAAAACTGCGAGTCCCAGCTTGGCAGATGCAAACATCCCTGCCGCCGATGAGGGAATTCCTGCTCTCATCTCCAAGTTTCTTTACCAAGGCCTTTCGGTCACTGATTTGGTAGCTCTTTCTGGTGAGTCCTCGACACTCGACAGTGATATATGTTAACACCCTACCCATTGCCTGCATCTGTTTTGACTTTTTTTTTTTTTTTTTTTTGGTTTTGATTTTTGAGCTCAATAGATTCCAATGAAACTCAAATCTTAACCAATAGTATAATAAATTGAGTTAATAACCTGTCCCACCAACTTGTTTGTAAATGGTTTAAGGTTAAGAGTGTCTTGAATAAATAGATTTTGTCCATTAACCTTGACCACTCATTTAATTAAGTAAACAATAATAGATTGGGTTGACCAATTCATGAGCCCATTAACAACACATTAAAAGTAGTATATAAGTTTGATATTAAAGCATGAATTTCCAAGCTAATAAGGTATTTTTTTTATTTCCTAAGTTGTTAGCATGTGTTTTCTGTGAACAGATTTATTTCATATGTTAGTACTCAATAGGACTTTAAATCAGTTCGTTTTCAACCTGTTTACAACTTATATGGATAACCCATTAACTTGTTAATTAAATGAATTTTAAGCAAATGAGGGCGGAGGTTTTATACCTAAGTTAATGAACGGATTCAAGTCGAAATTTTTTTAATAGGGTACGCTGCCAACCCGATCCCTTAACAGCCACCAAAAAAAAAAAAAAAAAGTTAGCAAATTAAATCGGGTATACGTTATCAAAAAAAATAAATAAAAAAAAAATAAATATATATATATTTAACTGAGTGTGAGAAGCTTGTTGTTCTAGAGAGCAGTAGAAGTCTATTCGTGCCAGCAAATGGTGGGTTAGACTAGAACAGTAACACACCCAAAATGCTCTTTAAGTGCTCTATTGGGCATATATCCAAGATATTCTTGAAAATGGGTCTGTCTGGTAAGATTGTGCTGAGCCGTGCAGCTATTGAAAGTACAGGTGCACACACCATAGGCATGGCTCGTTGCCAGAACTTCCGCGACAGGATCTATGGGGACTTTCAACTCACTGCCGGGTCGAATCCCCTCAGCGATGCACAGCTGAACAAGCTGAGATCCATCTGTCCTGCTGCAGTCGGAGAAAGCGACGACAGCATCACCGCATTGGATTACCACACACCTTACCTCTTCGACAACTCCTACTACCAGTTGCTCTTGAGCGGAGAAGGGCTGCTGAACTCGGACCAGGAGCTGCATTCCAGCATTTTGGGGTGGTTCCAGACGAAAGAGCTTGTTCAGAAGTACGCCGAAGACTCGATTGCTTTCTTCCAGCAGTTCTCGGATTCGATGGTGAAGATGGGGAACATCACCAACATTGACAGCTTCACCAATGGGGAAGTTAGGAAGAATTGCAGATACGTCAACATTTAGTTAATTAAAATTAGATTACTAGCACTTTATTTGCTGTGGTTCTTATATGTGTTTTATTGTTGTGTGTATCTACCAATAAATGGTGGTGGCATAATTAATTGTCTTGTGATCAGTGTGTTGAAGAAACCATTACGACAGAGTGGTTTTTGTTGGTGGGGAGATATGTGGGGATCATCACAACATATTTATATATACTGTATCATATTTATGCATGTAATTACCCAAGACAAATCATGCAAAATAAAAGAAACTTCATCAACTTATTACATAAAAGATAGTGAGTTACAAATTTATAAATGAGCACAGCATCGCCTAATTGCAAAAACTTAAGTGCAAATAAAAACGTTATATTCTTTCGACATTTATTCAAGCAAATGTTCTTCCGACAAATTTTCTTCCTTAGCTTCTTTGAATCCGCATTGTTTGAAGGATAATGAATCAAACAACAAATGAGTTCGAGAAACCTAGCAAGTAGGACAGATATGCTACATGCGTGTAACTTTTCTCCACAACTGATTTATAATTTTTTATAATGAACTGATTTATAAATTGATTCATGTATAACACACGTAATAAATGCATTAATAACTTCTCATCTCCGAACATATAAACTTCGTATTTCAAAGCTTCATAAACTTGATGATTTTATGACGAAGCATTTCGAAATCCATCAAGTGTTTATCATAATTCCTTCTAGATAACATATACAGCAGTAAGTGACACTCATAACACTATAAGCTTTGATCATGATTTATATATATGACCAAGAGCCTTTGGATATCTCCTAGCTGGGTCTCCTCTTTTGTCCTACTGGGCTTTTGCTCCTTGTTGGTTTCTCCTCCAAGGCCACTAAAACTTCATTTGGCTAAACTTTGTTTTTTTTTTTTTTTTTTTTTTTCCCGCCCTTTTCGATGAAAAGCCTGCCTCTAAGACTACTCAAGACCTTCCTCCAGAGGAGGGAGGCCAAATAGGACTTATAAGAGGCTTTGGTGGATGGCTACCTTTGTTGATCGGCATTCTCAAAATAGATGAAAGCAATCTTCATGGCCACGATGGCACAAAGAGCAGCAAGTTTTTAAGTACCGATACCTCTATGCACAAGATTAACTCCTATGGTTGAAGTATCCTTTTGGTTGGGTGGTCCCTTTCTTTCACATTTTATTTAAATTTAAAAAGCGCCAGAGGGCAAAGAGCAGAATGATCCGATGCCTACGGTTACCAAGCACATTTATCACCTTCTTGTTAATTGAGTTTTTAAAATCTAAAAAAAATAACAAACAAATTAAAAAAAAATCAAACTACATATGCGAAGGATGTAGATGAAACCTACACACTTATAAAAGAAATTTTTAAAAATAAAAAAAATATTTTTTACGGTCGCTGGCTCGACTTACTGGCTATCATGTAGAGTCCGAACCCTGTTCTTTATTACACTTAATTGATCAAACCGACCAAAAAAAGACAATTATGGTGGGCAGTATATGGCGAAACGACTTCAAAACGCCTGAAACCATCCTTAGAGAATCGAATAACATTTTAGAAATTTCTTTTCATTCTCTCCCATCCACATTACTTGTCTCCCGAATCGTGAGAGATGCTGAGCATAAAAAATCGGACGCCGAATGCAACAGTTTGAAAACTTTCCCACTCTCAACAGACTCTAGTTCAAGCTAAGTGTAACTCGGGTCGGTTCAGATTAATTTATTTTATCTGCGTCTTATTTCCAAAAAGTCTAAAATACTTTACCCGCTTATAGGGTCGGTTTCTACTATACGTTACGGTATCCATTACCCATAAAGTCGATTTAGTTTTGATTCCGGTTCTAAATCAGTCCCTAGAATAATCAATGATAACATGTAAAAAAATATTTTTCTATTGTTTTAAATAATATAAAGAAATACTTATTTACATTTTAGACTTTACAATTTATAATTAATTTTGTTTTGTTGTTGTTTACATCTATTTTCATATTCTTTTGTAGCCTCATTGTCCATATTAATAATCACATTAACATCATCATTTGCATTCATGCTATGATCATCCTTCATTATAAATACAAACTCTATACAATTTATAAAAAATAACTAAGGAAATTAAACCACCAATAATTTATTGGTAAATGAGGGATAAAAACTATTATGTATTTATTTATATATTAAGGTACCCATCTATATAGCCTACCATTACCCTCTTTAGAGGGGTAGGTAATGCTTTCTATCTTATTTATATACATGAGTAAAATTTTCTACTATACTCTACCCAATTTAGAATTAAGTGAGTTGCTATCCATATTATCCTACCCAAGTTGCACCCTAATTCAAGCTAATATACTAATAAAAAATAATATGCTACAAGGGTTTTGAAAATAATATACTATTTCGGGGGATGAGTCGGCGAACTGCCCTATACGCGTTCTGAAAAATCAAAGCGTACTGATTTCTTTGCCGGGTTTCCACTTTCTGGCAGCTTAGGCGTAGGGCCGACATGGGTTAGGTTTCGGTGGAGCGTGAACCGGACGGAGAATGTCACTGATGTGGTGTGACGGATATTACCCCGCACAGGCAAAATATGCATGCCCAATAATAATAAAAAAAGAGGCCTAATTGGGAAAGAGGCGAGCCATCTGCAGACAAACGTTTTTGTTGTTGGTGCGTCTCAACCCACGATTAGATCATGCCATGTGAGCTTGGCCACTCTCTCACTCTTTCCTCGTTCAATTCCTTCCTATATGTCCAAAACCTTCCGGGCTTCACACGGATGCATTGATTCCACCTCATTTTTCGGACTTGGATGAAATCGTTGATTGCATGACTCTAGCCAATAAAACAAACAAGGAGGTGATGACTGACAGTTTGATCCACGCAGGCAAGAGTGTAGTCTTGATGCGCATGCCTAATTCCTACATTGGTAGGCCACGTTTTTCATATAAATAGGCCGTGATGCGCATGCCTGATTCCTAAATCGACAGGTACGCACCACAAACGCCCGCATGCGTGCCATTCGATCCCTTGACCTGTTTAGTGCCTGTCAGCGTGGTCCCAATGGAACTACTTGTTCCAGGAGCTCGTGTTGCGTGGACGACTGATGTCCTTCGCTAATTTTTAGCACTTTTGCCTGGATGACGTTCAGCAACTGCAACAATTTTCTAAGATCGACCAAGTTAATTTTTTTAAGGCGTCCCAGGAACATGGATTAGATGAATATTTCTGTTGATGACTTGAGCAAAAGAAGAAGATGTTGAAGCAGGACGACGTCATCAAGACCAAGTCGAGGACAACATCCAAGATCTACAATGAGCTAAAGAAGGCTCGCTAGCCCATCTCTTTTGACGGTTGACTCGTCAACTTCCTCAACTTCATGTTCGCCAATGTAGGTGTAGCACCCGCCAGGAGCGCTACGGTGGGCTCGGAATGGGTTTCCCGGACCTTAGAGATGTGGATTGTGTTGAAAAGCGACGTGGGCTCGGATTTCCTGCATTCACATGGGGTAAAATGAGTTAGGCCTCACGTTTTTTAGAAAAATGGGCATATAGGCGTTTTCTCGTGTTTTTGGCGGCATGACGGCTAAGACGGGGCTTCCGTACACGGGTCAAGTCACAAATCCGGCAGCATAACGACAGCGTACTATGCTGGAATCTGCGGACCCGCGTGCACCCACCTTGCCGGGGCGTTAGCTCAAACACGCACACAAGAAAATAATGAAAATGGAGTCGCCACCGATCTTTAAAGGGAGATCGGCCCCTATTTAAAGAAATAAGGCACTAGCAATACAGAGTATGGGTTCCGGCCTACGGGTTGAAGCAAATATGGAGAGATCTGCCAACCCGAGGCGGTTTACACGGCGTAAAAGGGGGGAAAATAAAAAGGGTTTAAGAGAACGGGAGAGATGGAAAGGGGGAAATGGGAAGAGAGGCGTGGAGCGCGTAGAGCATGAAAGCCGGGATGCCGGGGGCGTTGCTGCAGACTCCCGTCCTCCCCTTGGGATGCCTCTCTTCAAGTGTCTTTGAATGAGAGGGGAGCTCCTTCTTTTATAGATGGTGGAGTGGGCTTTGGGCTCCCTTGAGGTCATGGACTTGGTCCATGGGCTTGGGCTTGAGTGGGATCATGGACTTGGTCCATGGACTTGGTCTTGAGTTGGGGTCATGGGCTTTGGGCCTCTTGAGTGGTTTTGGACTTGGTCCATAAGCTTGGCTTGGTGGGCTAGAGCTTGGCTTAGCCCATGGCTTTGGGTGGGCCGTTGTGGAGGCCCAAAATTGTAGAGAAGCCTGCTTCCGAGGCTTTAGTGGGCTAGAGCTTGGCTAAACCCGTTTGTTTTGTCTGGTGGGCTGCTTTGTGGAGCCCGTTGAGGTGGCCTGTGGGAGCTTCGCTCTTTGTGGGCCAGATTTGGTTTGTTGAAAAGCCTGCTTCGAGGCTTGGTGGAGCTTCGCTCTGTGGGCTGAGTGCGGGAGGGCCCGCTTGGTTTTTCTTGAACTTTCTTTTTGTTTTGAATTTTCTTGGGCTTGAAATCCATTTCAATTTATCCATATTTGGGCCCAACGGTAGGGTGTCAACAGCTGCCCCCCTTTGCCAGAGGCGTCTTGACGGTGAATGGCAAAGCGTCGGACACCCCGCTGACCTTGACCAATTTTTCAGGTCGTTGGGCCATTTTGCCATTTTTTGCGAACTTGAGGCATCTTTCTGTAGATGTGGCTTGAAGGGGTCTTTTGCAAAAGATCTTTGCAGGTTTTCCTGTGAAATCTTTTGCTAGTTGGTGTTTTCTACCTTTTCCCCTTGAGATCGGGGGGTTTTCGCAATTTCGGGAAAGTCGTGGGGGGTTTTTTGCAATTTTTCGGATCTTTAGGGTTTCCTCCGTGGGCTCCTCTTTCTGCCAGTTCTCTTCTCCTCTCTTCATCGTCGCCGTCGACTGTGCAGCCACTGCTGATACGCCATCGTTGCCGCTGACTCGCCGTTGGCGTCATTGCTTTGCCGCCGCCGTTGCTGGTTTGCCATTGCCGTTTGCCGGCGTTGCTGCCGACCGTTTTCTCTCGCTGCTGGTGCCGTCGAAGATCGGCGCTGTTGCTGCTAGGGTCGCCGCTGTCTTCCTCGCGTCCGGTCGCCGTGAAGCAGTTGTGGTCGCCGTTGATACACCATCGCTGCCGCCTTCTTCCTCGCGTCCGGCAACTGGCTCTGCGCTGGTGGGCAGCCGTTCGTCGACCTCATCTATCGGCCGCCTTTCTTTGGGTTCCCGGCCGTGTCTGCTGTCGCTGTTATTGATCTGCCGCCGGAATCGTCGATGATCGCCGCTGCCGTCGTCCATTTCTTCTTCTCCGGCGTCGTCTGGTTTCGTCGCTGCCACGTCCGGCTGGGGTTTTCTTCCCCGTTTCCGACGCCCATTCACTGCTGCCGCTAGAATCGCCGCTGCCGACGCCCATTTCTCTTCTCCGGCGTCATCTGGGGCTTTACTGCTGCTGTCGTGCCTGTGGATGCTCACCCGTCGTGGCTGTTGCTGCTGATTCATCTGCCGCGATTGTTGTCAAGGCTGCCGAGTTCGTCTTCTTCGGCGACGGCTGGGTTGCCGATTGCCGCTGCCGGTGTTGTCTTTCCAGCTGTTGCCGTCTGTTGCTAGAGTGAGTTTTTTTTTTTTTTTTTTTTTTTTTGGTCTTCTGCTTGCTTTCTGTAGTTCGCTTATGCCCAGAATTCATCTTCTGATGTGTTGATTTGTCATTGCTAGTATTTTTTGAGTGTTTTCAACAGACTTGCTCTAGAAAGGTATTTTCTCTTCCTATTTGTTCGGGCAATTGCTTTCCTTTCTGCTGGTTCTCCCTTGCCTTGCTGCTTTGTGAAAATGCTTTGAAGTTGTTTCCAACACTAGAAGAAATTGCTAGGAGATCCCTTCCCATCATAGTTGAGGTGGTAGGTGGAAGTGGTTGCTCCCATCATTAAAATTTGATGTAGGCGTTGCTTTTGCATTCCTTGTGGTGGGCCTATTGCTGGAATAAAGGATAGCCTTGTGTATGTCTTTATCTTTCGTCACATGTGCGGGTATCCTTTATGCGTGACTACTTGCCTGCTTCCCTTTTGGATTGAAGCACTTCGTAGGCTTGTTGATGTCGTCGTCATGGTGCCTTCTCTTTTGTGTGTGTTGATCATTCCATTGCTTCATGTCGCTAGAGTTGGCCCGGGGCAACTGTCTCTTTTGGTTGTGTGACAACCTTTTCATTTTGCTTGAGTGGCTGCGACCTTTATCACACCCTCTCCTTTTTTCTCTTTTTTGGTTTTTTGATTTTTTTTTTTTTTTTGATTGTTTTCTTTTTGTTTTTGTTTTTGTTTTTGTGTTTTTGTGTTTTTGTGTTGTTTTTTTTTTTTTTTTTTTTTTTTTTTTCAAGCTTGAAAAGGTGGTGTAAACTGACCTGATATGATTTGGCTCGGGGCATGATGTTTATCTTGTTGCTTGTTGCCTTGTGTTGATCCATCGCCTTTTATGTTGCAGTTGTCAAGATGTCTTCTAGAAAGGCGTATGGCTTGCGCTCTCAAGATAAAGCAGTATGGCTCAAACCCCATGAGCCGGGTGGGTTGGCGAACATACCTGTCAAAATTCCGGATGATGTAGCATGAGAAGACAAGAAGACTTCATCTTCAACGGCTAGAGTTTCGGCCGCGGGAACCTCCTCGGCCGGTCGCCACAAGGCTTCGGGTGGTGACGCTCTTGCTCGGGCTAGGGCCGCCGGTGGAATGTCTTGAAGGCGTTTCTACATCTCCTCTCTTTTGGCCGAGTTGTATTTTTTGTGAATCTGAATGCTTGTATGCCCCATTTTTGGATGTAAAGCCGTGTAAATACCGGCTCATTTTTGGAGGATGTGTCTGCATGATCTGTTGCTTTTGCAGGGCATGAATCTTGTAAACTTCTTCTTCTTGACGTCCCTTGTAATGCCTTGATCCATTGTAGGCCGTTGGCCATTGAAAATTCTGCATAAGGGTGCTGTAAAATTTTTTATATATATAGACCTAAAAACTTTTTAGGTCTACCGGCCTGTTTCCAGCAGCAGCAGTTCTGCACTTGTGTTTTGCCTTCAATTTCACGAGAGATGTTGAGGGACGGTTTCTGGGTGTTCCTCATGCTTTGCTGTCATATCCGTACTTCGATGGTGAGCCCTTTTATGCATAGAACTTCTTGACATGGTCCGAACTTATGATTTCGGCCTTTCCGTTGTCTTCGGGTTTTGAAATGGCTAATGCTCCGTTTGATAAAACTTTGGCTATAACCCACGGACCTTCCCAATTAGGCCTAAACTTGCCTCTTTTATCTGAAGGATGAACAAGTAGGATCCTTTTCATAACGAGGTCACCCTCTTGGAAGTTCTTAGCTTTTACCGATCGGTTATAGGCCCGTGCCATTCGCCGTTGATATGCTTGGGTGTGGTGAAGAGCTTGAATTCTCTTTTCATCAAGCAAATCCAGTTGGGATTGACGTGTTTGCATCCATTCTTCCATTTCTAATTCGCTCTCCTTCAATATCCTCCAAGTTGGGACTTCCACCTCAATGGGTAGGACCGCTTCCATGCCGTAAGTCAAGGCATAGGGTGAGAACCCCGTGGCTCTCCGGATAGAAGTTCGGTATGCCCACAAGGCGTATGGCAACTTTTCTGCCCAATCTCGGTAGTTTTCCACCATTTTGCCAAGGATTTTGATTAAGGTCTTGTTTGCAGCTTCTACGGCCCCGTTGGCTTGAGGACGGTAGGGACTTGACTTGTGGTGTTGGATTTTGTATTGAGCTAGGAAGTCTTGAACTTTCTTACTGACGAAGACCGTTCCGTTGTCACTTATGATTGCTTGCGGAAGCCCGAACCTTGATAGGATGTTTCCTTTGATGAAGCGTATGACTTGTGCTGCATTGATAGTTGGGAAGGACGTTGCTTCAACCCATTTAGTGAAATACTCTATTGCCACCAATATGTATTCATGACCGCCAATGGATTTAGGGGCTATCTTCCCGATTATATCTATTCCCCAAGTTGAGAAGGGCCATGGGGTAGATAAGTAATGCAAGTCCGTTGCGGGTGAGTGTATCAAGTTCCCGTGCTCTTGGCATTTGAAGCATCTCCTCACATACTCTGAGCAATCTTTTTCCATTGAGATCCAATAGTATCCTTGGCGCATTATCTTTTTTGCCAGCATGATCCCATTCATATGTGCTCCGCAGTCCCCATCATGGATTTGGGTCATAACTTCCTTTGCTTCTAGCCGGTCCACACACCGTAGTAGCATTTGGTTGTGAGATCTCTTATACAATGTTGCCCCCTGTATTATGTAGCTAGAGGCTAGTCTCTTGATGGTTCTTCTTTCCGCAAGCGTGATATGATCATCGAATGCTTGGTGCTCCAAGAACTGCCTTATGTCATGATACCACGGCTTTTCTTCCTCTTGAGTTTCTTCGGCTTCGGCCGTCACTTGCAAGCAATATGCGGGTTGTTGAGATGTTTGCACCGTGATTTCTTGAGTTCCCTTCCCATATGGTATTTCAACCATGGATGCCAAGGTTGCTAGTGCATCCGCCCATTGGTTTTGAGCCCGTGGCGCATAGGTGAAAGTGACTTCTTCGAATGAGTAAACCAAGTGAGTTAATGCCGTGTGGTATGGCTTTAGCTTTTCATCTCGGGTTTCCCATTCTCCATTTGCTTGGTTGATTACCAACTGCGAGTCTCCATAGATTTGAAGTTTTCTTGCCCCCAGCTTGTAGGCTTCCCGCACTCCGGCTAGGCAAGCTTCATATTCGGCGATATTGTTTGTGCATGGGAAAACCAATCTTCTTGATATCATGATTGGGGCTTGGTTGGGGGAGCATAGAACCACACCTATTCCGTTACCCGAAGAGTTCCATGCGCCGTCAAAGTACAAGGTCCAAGCATCATTTTCTTCATCGTGCTCCACAAGTAGTATTTCCTCATCCGGAAAATCTTCTTGTAGCGGTTGGTAGTCCGGGAGCGCCTGTGCGGCTAAGTAATCCGCTACCACTTGTCCCTTGACAGCTTTTCTTGTGACATATACTATGTCAAACTCTGTGAGGAGCAATTGCCACCGTGCTAGCTTTCCCGTCAATACGGTCTTTTGACAAAGATACTTTAACGGATCCATTTTTGAGATGAGCAGTATGGTTCGGGACATGATGTATTGCCTTAACTTTTGCACGGCCCATACAAGAGACAAGCATGCCTTTTCAATCTCCGGATATCTGACTTCCGTAGGGGTATATTTTCTGCTCAAGTAATATATGGCTTGTTCCTTCCGTCCCGAATCATCCGGTTGTCCTAGCACCGCCCCCAATGCCGTTGGAGTGACTGAGAGATACAGCAGCAAGGGACCTTCCGCTTTAGGTGGCACCAAGATGGGAGGGTTAACCAAGTAGGCTTTGATTTTATCAAAGGTGATTTGGCAATCTTCATTCCATTCTTTGGGAGAGTCTTTTCTTAGCAACTTGAAGATGGGTTCACAAGTGGATGCTAGTCGGGCTATGAACCGGCTAATGTATTGAAGTTTGCCCAAGAAGCCCCTTATCTCCTTTTCGGTTGCGGGAGGCGGCATGCTTAGTATTGCCTTGACTTTTTCCGGGTCCACCTCAATTCCTTTTTTACTTACGATGAATCCAAGCAAGCGCCCCTTTTGAGCTCCAAAGACACATTTTTGCGGGTTGAGCCTTAGTTGAAATTTCTCCATCCGGTTGAATAATTTTTCCAAGTCTCTTAGATGCTCTCCAAAAGTGCAAGACCGGACTATCATGTCATCCACATAGACCTCCATTTCTTTGCCCATCATGTCATGGAAGATGGCCGTCATGGTACGTTGATATGTAGCTCCGGCATTTTTCAAACCGAATGGCATTACTTTGTAGCAAAATGTCCCCCAAGGAGTGATGAAGGATGTCTTTTCTCTATCTTCTTCGGCGATCTTGATTTGATTATACCCGGAGAACCCATCCATGAAGGAGAACCATGTATGGCCCGCCGTGTTGTCGATTAGAGCATCGATGTGAGGCAGTGGGAAGTCATCCTTCGGGCTAGCCTTGTTGAGATCTCTATAGTCAATGCACACTCGGACCTTTCCATCCTTCTTAGGCACGGGAACAACATTAGCTAGCCATTGCGGGTAGTGAGATACTACCAAGAATCCGGCATTGTATTGCTTGATCACTTCATCCCTTATCTTGGGTATCCATTCCGGTTTAAGCCTCCTTAATTTTTGCTTTACCGGCTTGACACCGGCCTTTATTGGGAGTTGATGAGTAATGAGATTTTCGTCAAGTCCGGGCATGTCTTCATAGGAAAAGGCGAAGTTGACTAGCCGAGGCCTGAGAAAAGCGAGCATTTGGTTTCTTTCTTCGGCGGATAAGTTCTTTCCAATACGAAGACATTTGGGTAGTTCCGGGGTTCCCAAATTGACGATCTCGTAGTCCAAAGCTGCGTCTTTGTTTTCATGTCTTTCTATGTTGCCGCGCAGCTCCTCATCAACTCCTCGATCTTCTGAGATTTCTAGCAACTCATGGGACCAGCGAATGCTGGCCCACATATCCGGCTCTGTTTGTTTCTTTTTCTTTTGAATGGGTACCGGATGCGTGATGGGATTGTTAGAACCGGGTCTTGAGCAAGTTGGCATAATATACCAGTTTTTGCCTTGTCTTGGCTCAACGACGTTTTTTTTTTTCATGCCGGTCATCGTGAGCTATCATTAAAACTCCTTGGGTCTCCACTGCTTCAGGTAGTATGTGCCCCGCACTTATGAACTGAGTTGCTTTATTCGATTTCTTGAACTTGTCCTCCTCGGGTCTATATCCAAGACCCCATTTGTTGTTCTTTTGTTGAGGATTGAGTAACACCGTCTTTCCTCGGTATTTGATGTTGAATCTTGTTGTTTGCCTCTCGGCCGGAGGTATGACATAGTGGAGCGGGAGCCTTTGCTTTGAAGGGATGTGATGAACTTCATGTATGTCATCCATCTTGAAGGGGAGAGGATCCGAAGATTCATACACTTCAATTAGTGGAACTTCATGACAGTTTTCAAATTCCACCGGGATGATGATCTCGGGGTCGGCTTCGATGACCACTAGCTTTCCCGCCGATATGTACTTGAGCTTTTGATGGAGAGAGGACGGGATGGCTCCGGTTTGGTGTAACCAAGGTCTTCCTAATAACATGTTGAAAGACGCGGGGATGTCCAAGACTTGAAAAGGGATGACCATGGCGTCGGGTCCCACTTGGATTTCTATGTCTAGTTCACCCAAGACCGTCTTCTGAGAGTTATCAAAGGCTCTTACATGGTAGTCGCTCGGCCGCATTTGATTCATCGGGATTCCAAGCCTCTTGATCGTTCGTAATGGGCAAACGTTAAGACTTGCTCCGTTGTCAATGGTTACCAAGGGGATCTTCAAGCCTTTGTATCCGACCGTGATGCTCAAGGAATGTCCATGGTTGCGTCCTTCCACGGGGAGCTCTTCATCGGTGAAGGTGATGGCGTTAGGAGCCATTATTTGCCCGATCATGTGAGCCACCGCATCGGGAGTCACCTCCGTGGTTATGTGAGCTTCGCTTAGCACTTTAGTGAAAGCCTCCCTATGCTTTGTTGATGTGCATAATAACTCCCATATGGATATTTGAGCCGGCAGGGACTTGAGTTGTGAAGCCACGTCATATGGCGGTTCCTTCTCCGGGTTGATGATCACGTTGCGAGCCGGTTCCCGTCGATAGACTCGGCCATTGGGATAGATGTTGCCTATCTCCGAGCATTGAGGATATTCCCATGGGACCTTGTGCGAGTCATATGTTAGCTTTGGCTTGGCCGTTAGTACCACGGGTTCTTGATGAGGAGGAGCAATCTTCAAGTTGCTCACGCCCGGCAATATGAGGTAGTCTTGGCCATGCGCTTCTTGAGGTTTACGGGCATTCCGAGGAGCGGCTCCTTGTAGTGTGATAGTTTCTTGCTTAGCCCGTTGTAGAGTAATCATATAGGCTTCATGACTCGGCTTTGTGGGTTCCCTTGCAACTTCTATGAAGTTTATGTTTGTTGCATTAGGATTCCTCGGTTCATGCATAGGTAAGGGGTTTTGGATCACATCCTCATGGGAGTTTGATGAAATTTTGATTTTTCCATCATCTATTAAGTCTTGGATGGCATGTTTGAGGGTAAAACATCTCTCGGTGGTGTGGCCTCTCCCTTGGTGATAGGCACAAAACTCATTTTCACGGTAGTTCTTAGGAAGGGGATTAGGTGGAGGTTTTGGAGCTAGAGGTGCAAGCATATTCTTTTGGATGAGCATGTTGAGGACGTCGGTGTATGACTGGGTGAGAGGTGTAAAATCTCTGTATGCTTTTCTTTGAAAAGGCTTGGGGGTAGTGTCTATGGCGTTTACATCCGGGTTCTTCGAGGAATTACCATTTTTTGGTTCTTGCTTCCTTCGAGTTGCGTTCCCTTGGTAAGGCCATGGAGAGATGGTGCCATGTCTAATTCCCGCCTCCACTTGGTCCCCGGCTTGGAGAAGTTGAGTGAAGTTGACGTAGGGGTGAGAAATGAGGTAACCCGAGATGCTCGGGTGTGCGGAGTTGATGATGATAGAGATTTGCTCATCCAAAGGCAACGGGCTCTTCATTTTTGCCGCCAATGCCCGCCATCTAGCAATGTATTCGGAGAATGTTTCGTCCCCTTTTTGCTTGAGCGCTTCGAGGTCGGCCCTTTTTGGAGCCATGTTTAACTTGTAGGAGAAGCGGTCCATGAAAGCCAAAGAGAGTTGTTCCCATGTTTTGATCAACCGGCAATCCAACGATATATACCATTCCAAGGCGTCCTTCTTTAGGCTATGTTGGAATAGCCTTATCAAGACTTCTTCGCTTTTCACCAAGGGATATAGGATGCCGCAAAAGGCCTTGAGATGAGCCCTCGGGCATGAGTCTCCTTCATATGCGGGTAGAGCCGGTATCTCGAACTTCTCTGGCAACTTGGTGTCGGGGAACGGGCATAAGTCTTCGATTTTGGCCGAAGGTAGGCCCTCCCCTTGATGTTGTCGGATTCGATCCTCCATTTCTTTTAATTGGTTTTGGAGTTGGTTCTTGAGGTCTTGGATTTCATTACGGCCTTGTTCTAAGACCAACTCCTCTTCTTTGTAGCGATCATTTCGAGATTTGTGGGAGGATGGTTGAGGTCCTCCGTCTTGCTCTGGAATCCGGGATTTATGGGAAGATGGTTGAGGTCCACCGTCTTGCTCCGGATTCGGGTTTTGTGAACAAAATGGTGGTGTAGCCGTGCTCTGACCGCCTATAAGAGGTTGTCCCATGTTTGACAGGACTTCCTCTAGCTTTTGCATCCTCTTATCCATTGCCACCATGTAGGCTTCAATGGACTGCTTGAACTGGTGATCCCGGTCTTCATGATGTGAGGATTGCTCGGACTCCATCCTAGCCGCTCTTGATCTGGTAACCACGGGGCTTCGATCCACGGTTGATTGGTTTTGCCCCCGAGCTATGGTGAAGAACCTGAGTAATCAGTAAAAAAAAGAGATTAGTACTTGTAAGCAAATAATAAGGAGATCAACCTTTGGATGGATGCTTGGAGGTTCGAGTCCTTTTGTGTTCTTTGCAAATTTTAAAGGTTTCAAGTTCCACACGCGAGAATGTTCGAGGTCCACGGATTCGGGTTTGCCTGAGGTGTTTCTGGAGAAATGACCAGTTCGCTTGAAGCGTGTCTGGAAAAGGACCAGTTCTCTTGAAGCGTGTCTGGAAGAATGACCAGTTCGCTTGAAGAGTGTCTGGAGAAAGACCAGTTCGCTTGAAGCGTTTCTGGAAGCGTGACCAGAAAACACTCAGGTTATGGAAAAGAAGTGATTTTTACGCCGGATTTAACATTAATCAATTTCATTCTTGCTGGAAGTTGTTCATTTTGGCTCGTATTAGGTGCCTTAACAGTCACAAGGCCGTATCCAGCAGGTCTTCACGAGTTCTGCTCGTTTTTTTGAGCTGGACGCCTCTGGACCTAAAAACTTTTTAGGTTTCTGAGCGATTTGGGCAGAAACTTCAGAAACACGCTGCCAGAAGACGGAAACTCCCCTGCAACTCGCTGTTCAGCGAGGAAAAGAGCCCCAATCCTCAGATTCTGACCCCCTTGCGCCGATGTAGACTAGCAATGCCGTCCCCAGTGGAGTCGCCAAGCTGTAGCACCCGCCAGGAGCGCTACGGTGGGCTCGGAATGGGTTTCCCGGACCTTAGAGATGTGGATTGTGTTGAAAAGCGACGTGGGCTCGGATTTCCTGCATTCACATGGGGTAAAATGAGTTAGGCCTCACGTTTTTTAGAAAAATGGGCATATAGGCGTTTTCTCGTGTTTTTGGCGGCATGACGGCTAAGACGGGGCTTCCGTACACGGGTCAAGTCACAAATCCGGCAGCATAACGACAGCGTACTATGCTGGAATCTGCGGACCCGCGTGCACCCACCTTGCCGGGGCGTTAGCTCAAACACGCACACAAGAAAATAATGAAAATGGAGTCGCCACCGATCTTTAAAGGGAGATCGGCCCCTATTTAAAGAAATAAGGCACTAGCAATACAGAGTATGGGTTCCGGCCTACGGGTTGAAGCAAATATGGAGAGATCTGCCAACCCGAGGCGGTTTACACGGCGTAAAAGGGGGGAAAATAAAAAGGGTTTAAGAGAACGGGAGAGATGGAAAGGGGGAAATGGGAAGAGAGGCGTGGAGCGCGTAGAGCATGAAAGCCGGGATGCCGGGGGCGTTGCTGCAGACTCCCGTCCTCCCCTTGGGATGCCTCTCTTCAAGTGTCTTTGAATGAGAGGGGAGCTCCTTCTTTTATAGATGGTGGAGTGGGCTTTGGGCTCCCTTGAGGTCATGGACTTGGTCCATGGGCTTGGGCTTGAGTGGGATCATGGACTTGGTCCATGGACTTGGTCTTGAGTTGGGGTCATGGGCTTTGGGCCTCTTGAGTGGTTTTGGACTTGGTCCATAAGCTTGGCTTGGTGGGCTAGAGCTTGGCTTAGCCCATGGCTTTGGGTGGGCCGTTGTGGAGGCCCAAAATTGTAGAGAAGCCTGCTTCCGAGGCTTTAGTGGGCTAGAGCTTGGCTAAACCCGTTTGTTTTGTCTGGTGGGCTGCTTTGTGGAGCCCGTTGAGGTGGCCTGTGGGAGCTTCGCTCTTTGTGGGCCAGATTTGGTTTGTTGAAAAGCCTGCTTCGAGGCTTGGTGGAGCTTCGCTCTGTGGGCTGAGTGCGGGAGGGCCCGCTTGGTTTTTCTTGAACTTTCTTTTTGTTTTGAATTTTCTTGGGCTTGAAATCCATTTCAATTTATCCATATTTGGGCCCAACGGTAGGGTGTCAACAGTAGGCCTTATTTGGGAGTTTTGGATTGTTTGCTTACGCTATAAAATTCTTTTCCCATGGGATCATGTCCACGGGGGGTGTTCTAGGTGGCCCACTTTACACAAAAAATAATAACGATAATAATAAAAGGAGAGATGGCCCAAAAGCATACCACTTTCAATTGTGCTATCTAAGAACACCACAGCCCCACTTGTCAACAAGAAAGCATCATGTTGCCTTTAAGAATGATTGTGATGCCTACTTGAAGAAAAAGCTAAAAAGAGAAAAAGAGAGAAGAGAGAAAACAAAGAGAAAAGTCCTACAATCGAGAGGGCGATCAAACTATCAGAATCACTATTCGCTTCCTCCGGCATGCTTGAGATCTTCAAGGCAAAGGTCACCAATGTCATCTATCAAGCCGTCATTATTAGCAATGGCTTCGCGGACATAGAGAAGCAGAGCACTGGATTGGTTTGAGATCTTGGCCACAAGGGTGTTTTTGAAAATCAAATAATTTATTAACGTTCCACTACCTTCCATCTGACGACAACCGCTAATATGAGAGTTATATGTAATGTCGATAAAATTATGTAGGTGTAATATGTAATTTGTGAAACTTTGTGTGTACATGTGCAATTTCAATCAAACTATGAGGGTATATATGCAAATTACCCAATTAACAAAGGAGTATAAGAGAGCAATTAGTGCAACATGACAGTAGGTCTGTGAGTGTAGCCATGATAAATTAGAAGATTAATTAAGCATAGTGAAAATTAGGCAGTCAACTAATAGGGCAGCCAACCAATGGTGGTGGTGTTTGGTGATGCCGTTGTATGAAGAGATGATGGGAATTGGGTAAGGAAATAAATGAGTTAAGTTAAAAAAGATAGAGTTGTTAGATAATTAAAATATAAAATCATTTATAAAAGAATACATGAAGAGGAAGAATTTATTTTTACTTCCCAAGTCAGTTGCTGGTGGACACCCATCTCATAATTGGCGTGGAAAATTTTTATTAGCGGGAAGGCTAAAAATCCAACAGCTGGAGCTGGTGTCCCAAAATGTCTTCCTCAGGTCAAGTACAAACAGAATCTTTAGAAAAAAGGGCGAAGAAATAAAGCAGGAAAAGCGCCTGAAAAACCAAGTACGACCCATGCATAATGGTCATACACACAATACAACTGGATGCAGCAGGTGCAACTAACCCAGCCATCATGCATTTCAATAACTCCACAGCCGCCCGACAGGAAAACTCTTCTTGTACAGCTATACCTAATTCAATTCGCTGATTATTGGGTCCCATTTGTAGTGTTTAGAAGAGCCAAATATTTTAATTATACCCGCTACGTAAATGCAACGGCAATGCCCAAAATTTCCATGGAGAAGGGTTCCATTCCGGCATGGTTGACCCAAATTAATTTCCACCCCCAACAGTCCAGTGATCTAGATGCAACCGCTGGCCGATTCATTCAATGCCAATGATGACCAACCACCTACACCAGCCCACGCATCCTCAATTTTGAGCCCTTTCCACGCCCGCTCTCAGGTTTTCCGTCGGAATTGATGGTTAAACCTTAAATTGTAATTAGTCGGTCATGTGTTTTGATTCATGGTCCAACGGTAGAACTGCACGGTTCGGTCCACTTTTTTAAAAAGTCAGCCATCCGTCGGAAGCCGATGCGATTTAGACGGTCTGGACTGTCTAAATTTTGGAGCTACAAGACTTTTTTTTTTTTTTTGATGAAAAGCTACAAGACTTGAAGGTAAGCTGATTTCGAGACTCGTTATTAGCCGTCCAATCGTTTTGATTTCCCGTGACCTCCCTTATCCTCTCAACATTTCTTTTTTCTCGCGGGTTTTCAAGTTCGTCGAGAATACGCATCAACAAAGCAATCTCAGATCTTGGATACGCATCAAAAGGCACGTGTTTCCAGGCCTCTACGTGCATGCGCGTTTGCGGCAGATGATCGTAGATTGTTCGTTCACGTAATTCCTTGTCAATTTTGATATTTAATAGCTAACGACGTGATGAGGACCGTACAATAGGACCAGAAAGCATGCATGACGTATGTTCGGGGAAATCGCAGCCGTTGATTCTTCCATCAGATTCTTTCAGCCCTCGATCAAAAAGTCTTCGTCACGAGAAAATCCAAACCGTCCCCCGTTTTCTTGTCCCCAACCTCGCAGATGGTTATCGTCCGAGGAAACTGCGGTATCCTCGTGTGTTGGTGTTCCGTTAACAAAAATTGTGGCGAATGGACATCGTAATCGAATCGACTACAGATTTCGAAACTTCAGACTGCTTCGTTCGCCACATCTTAAAAAGCTCTAAGAGTAAGAGCTATTCCCGCCAGCTCCGCGTCCCCCACCAACGCATGGCTCACATCTATCGAGCGAATAGCCGGGGAAAAAAAAATTGTATCAATCGAGCAATCGGGACACATTCGCTTCTGAAAAACCGCAAAGAATTCGAGAGCGAGAACGTAAGCTGCGTATGAAGTGGGGGAACGAGAACGTACGAATTCGAGGATGGGTGAAGTTATGGCGTTCACACGTGTAAAGAGCCACCGGCTATTTCTTAAATAGTGGTTAACAAATAGGAAAGCTTAGGCCTCCTTCTTCCTTGCTGTTCTTCCCCAAAGAGGCTTCAGGAATCTTCAAAACCCGAAAATTTACCAAGCAACCCATTCTTCTCCCTTTTGGGAATCTAACCAACAATCCCGAAAAGCACTACAGAGAATAAATAACTCTTAATACGGCAATACCCAGCAACTGCCGTTTACCACTGAGGTACATCAACAACTCTCGCCGCTCTCTCTCTCTCTCTCTCTCTCTCTCTCTCTCTCACATACGCACACACTTACATTTGTATATTTATGTGCTAATATTATTTTTTATTTATTGGATCCAGCGATACTGATAAGTCGAATAGAAATATAGACTCTCATTGAATATGGATTTCTGGCAACAATCCTATGCTTTCTCCTGTGGGTTTTTGTTATTTTTCTTTACAGGAGTTTATTTCACTCTTTTAATGGATTTTTGCAGAAGAGAGGAAACAATTTTTTCCATGGTTTGATATCTATTGAATATGTTTGAAGTGGGATATGACCATCGTCCCGCCTCTGCCATTATTTCACGTGATCCAAGCTTGTATTGAGCTGGGCAAGTTTCGTGGCGGGCTGCAATCTGCGGGAACAGGATGAAGAGAAATTTAGCCAATTTTCTGCATTCATCTTGGGAATGTGGGCCATCTACTAAGATGGTCGATATAATTCCTTGCCTGGAACATCTGCTTTTCTGTGGTCCACCTATTGTACAGATTCGGATCTTGTGAACTCATGAGCCATGACAGCATTTTGGTTCTGTCTTCAGTGGAAAATGTGGCATCGCTTTTTCACGAAATCATAGGATAATTCAAATGATTATGGCAATTTGGAAACATCCTTGGGAAATGGAACATGCTTTGATGCATGTGCCCCCAATGAAAATGAATTAATGTTTCATCAATGTTTTTATACCTACATTGATCACTTACAATCCGCTGATTGATTCGCTTGTAGCATATACCATAAATGACCCAACCCAGTCGCCACTGGTACCCTATGTCACATATCATGTCATGCTGGTCAATTTCATTTCACCCCAGCGATAGATGCACTTACCAAATTTGAGAGATAATGTCAGCTGAATCTGGTCTGGTTTTTCTCAGTGACATAGGTTGCCTTCCTATGGGGCACCTGTTTTACATCTTAATCCCACCTGCGCTTTTTTCTCTTTTTTGCAGTAGCAGCTGAACATTTTTGTATTCTAATGGCCGAAGGTGATGTTGATCCTGGTTCACCTCAGCGAAGGCCTGGCCTCCTGAGAGATCAGGTTCAGCTGGTTAAGAGAAAGGATTCTAATCGGTTTGAAATAGTTCCAATCCAAGAGCCACTGTCATTTGAAAAGGGTTTCTTTATAGTAATCCGTGCATGCCAACTATTGGCCCAAAAGAATGAGGGGATAATACTTGTCGGGGTAGCAGGTCCCTCTGGGGCTGGAAAGACTGTATTTACTGAGAAGGTGCTCAACTTCATGCCCAGCATTGAGGTCATATCCATGGACAATTATAATGATTCAAGCCTAGTAATTGATGGCAATTTTGATGGTAATTTCTCCTCTTTTATAAAGAGTAGAGTATTTGTTATTATTTATGTGTGGCTGTGGTTCTGAAATAATCCAAATCCCATGAATATGGTACGTACATAAGAGGTGCTATGTTTTTTATTCCTGTTCTAAGTCAATGGTGTATCATTATTGGCTCTTTCCAATATGCTAGGCTTGCGTGGAGTGTATTGGTTGTTTCATCCTAGGGACTGGTTCAGTACAGAGCCTCATATGGAGACCTGTTTCTAGGTCTTATTTTTACTTTCACAAGTTTCAAAATTAAATAAAACACATCTTAGAATTTGCAATCTTTCAAGTAGGCTGACTTTTTAGATCAGGTTTTATTTCAGTAGGTTTTCTCCTACCTGACAATTCGTAACCTATCATGAAGAGGAGGAATACAATTAAGGAGGAACAGAATGAGTTGATATGTTGTTCTTTCAAACCACTTTGACGATAATGGTCAACCAAGTTATTTGGTGGTCCATGTTTCATGCATTGATCTTTTTTGAACTTGTGCGCTCTCACATTCTTTTGGGTGAGCTGGAAGGACAGAAGGAGAAAATTTGAACATCATTTTGAATTTCTTTTTTGGTTTATTGCTTCTAAATTTTTTAAAATTTTCTATTAAGTTCTAGAATTCATCAATGCCATCAATGCACACAAGTACATTATGACGAAAACCTGGACTAATGATGATTTGTTGAAACAGATCCACGGTTGACAGACTATGAATCTTTGCTTGACAATATTCGTGGTCTGAAAGAAGGAAAATCTGTTCAGGTCCCAATATATGATTTCAAGTCAAGTTCCCGCACAGGGTATAGGTATGCGTTTTTCCTATCTAAATAACTTCCTGAGAGCTTTGATATTCTCCAAATTTTGTGGGAGAGGAAATACAGGGTTCCATGTTGTAGAGCTATGTGATGATAAATCTTGATTCGAGCTTGTAGAAGTCAAAATGATGATTCCACGGGGATCTCTAGATTCATCTGATGGGAAAACCATCTTTTGGGGGATGCTACAAATGATCGGAATGTGTCATAATTATCTCAGTGGCCTAACCGGATGACCTCTGGAAAAAGATAATCAGTAACTTGGGAGAGAGGGAGAGGACAGTTGGACTCTTCCCTTTTCTAGGATTTTTGGAGCACAAGCCAACAACTGCCAGGGTGGCGAACCACAGTGATATTTCAAGTCATGGTTCCCAGTTGTATGGAGTGGATTCCTACAGTGATGCACTTGCCCGTGGGCATTGAATTTTTCCATTAGTGATTCTAGCTTTTCTGCTGCTGTTGTATTTCTCATCGAATCAATGTCTTTACTGTGACAGAACAGTTGAAGTTCCCAGCTCTTGCATTGTTATCATAGAGGGCATTTATGCTTTGAGCGAAAGATTGCGTCCCTTCTTAGACCTTCGAGTCTCCGTGACTGGTGGCGTTCACTTCGACCTTGTGAAGAGGGTTCTTAGGGACATACAGCGAGCTGATCAGGAACCAGAAGAAATAATCCAGCAAATCTCTGAAACGGTTCTTCCACTTTTCCTATGCTTCTTCTTAAATGGAGATTGTCATTGTCAGCATCATTGTTGACAGAACCTCATCGTCATTGTCAAAGATTTAACCCAATTAGTTGGGTTTAGCAGCTACAGAAATGGCTTCCACCATTCAATACAATCAAGGATAATATTTAGTTAAATTTGTGAGTCATCGAATCCTTTCTTCTGACCTGGCATGTCCTATTAGGTTTGTTTCCTTTGCCTTCTTTCAGAATGTTCAACCTGCAATAAAGATACCCCCTGACCAGTATAATTCCTGATCTTTATTATACACAGGTGGGACCATCTATGTCTCTTTTTCGTTGTCTTATTATCCTATTTCTGGTAATCCAAGTTTCATCAATTCCGAAATTCTCTAATTCTGACTTTTCCTTACCATTTATCCAACCATTTTATTCATTTCATCAATGATCATCCAAAGAATGTCTCGTGATGGTCAACAGAAGATCAGCTAGGGTAGTAATGTTGGGAGGGTTGGAATTAGGGTGGGATTTTATATTTGTGCTAGCATAAGTATTGTCAAACCCAACTCATTTGAAATGGGATTAAGTTGTGTTCAAGCATTGGGCAATCCAATTGAAATCTCAACCTCATTTTATATAACATTAGCTATAATATATTACTAGGTAGACATATGCCTATGTTTGTTACATGTATAATTCTTTGTTTGGAATACATTTGAATTAGAGATTTATTGAAATAGTTAATTTTGTTACATGTATAATCTTCTTTTAACTGTTTAGAATACATTTGAACTAGAGATTTATTGAAATGGTTTTCGTAAGGGTTTTATTGCCCTTAATATTTAGTCGCATCTTTCTAATTGTTGTTATCATATTAAATAAAAGTTTAATTTCAGATATGACCACAATTTCTACTCATATTTACAAATATGACCTCACATTTACAAATATGACCTCACATTTACAAATATGACCTCACATTTATAAGAATGGCTTAAATGATCACACATTTTACCCTAACTCCAAATATGATGATGTTGTTAGGTTTTGTTAGATAACATGGTTTTTTTTTTTTTGGGGGGGGGGGGGGGGGGTGGGAATGACAAAATTTCCCTTACCATTTCCTTTAGGAGGGACAATGTATGCGCATAGGAGTGATTGAGTCCACTTTTATTTTGTGTTTTTTCCCCTTTTCAATTCTTCAATGCATTGTGGTGCAAAATTGAGCAACATTGTTCACTTGATGAAACCCACTGCAAATGCGTTCACCATGCAGTGCCTATAAAAAGCATACTTAAGAGTGATAAGTGATAACCATTGGGTGGCTTGATTGTACAAATGTGGCTATTCCCTGCCATGGATCTACGAAAACAGCTTCTGGGAGAAATGGTGCCAAGCTACGTTGAAAGAATATTCCCCAGAGTCTAAAGACTGGCTAGGGTTTCTAGGTTTAAGATGGTTTGGATTATTGGTTGATCACATGATTGGGCATATGCTTCATCAAGGAATTCATTTATCTGTCACCACTTTGACTGACAGCTGTGGTGTTTTATGCAGGTTTACCCCATGTATAAGGCTTTCATTGAGCCAGATCTTCAAACTGCACATATTAGAATCAGCAACAAGTTTAACCCATTCACAGGATTCCAAAATCCAACATACATTTTAAAGGTTAATAATTTCTATTTTGTTTATGCTGGGAAATGTGATGTCCACATACTGATAATGTGTTATTTTCCTGATAAACTGCAATGTTGTTTCAGGCTGGGAGGGAAATGGAGAGCCTGCCTGGTGCAGGATCTTCTTTCCATGCCATGCCATTTGTTGCTTGCCTGAACTACATGTCTGTACCAGATCAGATGTGGATTGAGTGGGCTTCCAGATGCATTAAGCATTTTCTCACAAGAGTTTTTCATGGCTTTACTGTATTGCTGGCATATTTCTGTAAGCTTACGTGTAACAGTGAGTGCTGGTTTGTCATTGTAGTCAACAAGGATGTTGTCGGATGATCAAATCAAGGCAGCCATCTCTCCAGAACATTCAGAAACAATGGAAGACACTTATGATATATATCTCCTGCCACCAGGTGAAGATCCAGAAGCATGCCAGTCATATCTGAGGATGAGAAACAAAGATGGAAAATACAATCTTATGTTTGAGGTTTGTTTGGTTTTGAACTTAGCCACATCTGTTTGCAACTAGTCTGGAGATATGGATTCTGGAGTTTAACATATATTTATTTGTTGTCTATGCAACTCAAATAGAGTGCTGATTACTATTCTAATGGCATATTTCTAGTCTAGCTAGCCCATCAACTGTAGCACCAATTTTTTCAATCGACCACCAAGTGTGATGTTGAAGCCTTTGAATATTTTCCAATCAGATTTTCCAAGATGGTTAATTTCCATTTTCCCTTAACAGTCGTTTTTTGGCTGTTATATTGCAATCTGGCCTTGGAATCTGGTCTACCATTCCTAAATCGTGATCGGAAAGATATTTAGGATGTCTGATTCCAATGACTGTCTATGAAAGTGAATTATCCTGTCAGCTTGGGTTGTTGGCTTTATGCAAGTTGTTGATAGTTTCATGTGAAATATGGAACATCATTGTGGAGCTGATATGGTACTATGCAGTATCTGGGTTGGCCTCCTAATGGCTTGAATCTGATGGTAGATTTTGGTTCTTTCCCATCTAAGAGATCCTGACTGAATGTGTTTCCAATCTTTGACATTCATGATATATCTGTTGATCTGTATCTGTCTACATAATTTACATTAAATTTTATACATAAATTGCATTTGATTCAGACATAACTTGATTTATGTTAGTAGGATAGTTTTATGGACTATAGAAATGAGTTTGTTTCCGTGAACCTAAAGTGATATCTGAAATAAGCTTTTAATTCTTCACAGTAATATATGTTCACCGTTAAGTTTCTGAAATTAAGCAGTGCTAGAGTAATATCTGTGTGGTAATATACACAGTTTGTTTCTGAAATATGGCAAGCTCTGGCACTGCTTTGCATAACATTAATTCTATTAGTATATACTATATGACTATGTCGAGTAACAAACTAACAATACTCATCAAAAAGTGGTATTCAGATTCGTGTGTTTTTAAACACAACAGATACCAATTTAGAAAGACCTACATTACATTGAAATTATTACAGGGCACAACAAAGATGTCTTTTTTAATAGCGCTTAGAAGTTAAAACGTAAAGGTTGAACCTAGTATAACATAAACATGCCTGCATCTGCATCTCAACTGGTTGAACTATAGCTGGTAGGGATATAGGATGTGGTATCTTGATAATTAGTTGTTTGAAAAGTTTGAACATTCTGTTGCCCTCTCAATTCATGCTGACGTCTTAATTAGAAGTTGACCTGCATCTAGCATTTCGTGTGATCACTTGTTTATTTTTTCTTTTATTTTGTACTTGTAAATTACTTCTATTGAACCATTTTATGTTCAAATGAATTACCTTCTTGATTTCAGGAATGGGTCACGGACAGTCCATTCATCATTTCTCCAAGAATCACCTTTGAAGTGAGTGTGCGGCTTCTTGGTGGGTTGATGGCATTGGGATATACAATTGCTGCCATTCTAAAAAGAAGCAGCCATGTTTTCTTTGATGATAGAGTGTGTGTGAAAATTGATTGGTTAGAACAACTGAATCGTCGTTATGTGCAGGTATGGCATCCAAGAACATAATAAGCATCCAATGACATTTTTACGTTATATGGTCTCTCCGATATTTGTGTGGTCAAGCTGTGTTGCTGCATTTTTTTCCCTTTGATTTTGGAGGAATTTTACTACTCTATATAGTGCAGGGAGAGATTGATGCCAAAATATTGTTACTAAAATATGGAAGAAAAGAGGGAAAAAATCAGAAAAAAAGAAGGAAGAAGACAAGTTTCTCTCATAATTAACCACCTAACAGGAGTGATGGGAAGGGGGCAGTACTCAACCATGATACAAACCTGTTTAGAATGAGATTAGACATTATTTAAATGTTCAAACTTGTTTTCCTTTTTGTCGTTATTTAAAACTACTCATAAGACCTGAGAAATTATTGAAAGGACCTACAGAACTTGCATGAATCCTATTTTTTCCAACAATCTATGGTGAACGCACATTTCCCTTGGGTGTTTGGGCCTCATGAAACTAAACCAACCCAAAACAATGAAAAATGGACTTCAAGTTATACATATGCTCCTGGGAAAATATCGCTTTAATCATATTAGTCTTTCATACGTGTCTAGGAAATGAAATGATGTGTGTCCAATTTTTAAGTGAGTATATCAGGAAACATGTAATTTGCTATTGCAGACTCCATAGCGTCTATGGTTTGTTGACCAAATTTTTGTTCCGATCATGTGCCCATCACATGTCATGGGTTGTTCAACAAATATTTCTGATTTAAAGTTCTTCAACTCATGGCATCAGCTGGGGCCTGCAATGTCGATTGGATTCATCTAGAAACGCTTGATTCTGTTCATCGGTGGCCTACACCTGATTACCTGTATACCTAATGGAAATTTCTTCCAAAATGGTGTTCCATGGTTGTGCCCTCCTGATGAGTTCAGCTTTTTTGATTTGGGGACCAAGGTTGCCTGTGAGCTGGTGCTATCTGATGCATGGGCTGATGGTCCTAATGGTCCTGCTTGGGCTGTGTGCTAGTGTATTTCTTCTGGTGGACCTACAATAATTGCCTAGGTTAAACATGGAGTAATCATCAGCAAAGTTGGGTCACCCAATGAGCAAGTCAACTGCCTGTCATGGTGCATAGCTGTATGTTTGGTTTTAGCAGTGCTTGTGGTAAATTGTGTGATTATTCTGGTACTTCTATATTGCTAAACACATTTTTGCTATACAGATGATTGTTTGGTTTTAGGACAATCACAGCAAATTGTATGATATAATCATTACTGATTGTTTCTAAAAACATTTTTTTTTCTTTTGGCAAAAGATTCAAGGAAGAGATCGTTCACTTGTTAAACTTATAGGAGAGCAGTTGGGCTTGGATGGTTCCTATATTCCTCGTACTTACATTGAACAAATTCAGCTGGAAAAACTTGTAAATGAAGTTATGGTATGATGCTTTCAAAATCTTTACATTGATTCTTTTATACTTTTTTTCTTTCTTTTGAATGTTTTTATACCTGTTGTTGTTCTACCATAAATTAACATTATAAATGCAGGCATTGCCAGATGATTTGAGGACAAAACTTAGCATTGATGATGACTTGGTCTCAAGTCCCAAAGTTCTTTCCCGAGCCTCTGCAGATAGAGTTGCCATAAGAAATAAAAACCACAGAAGGTACAGTCAAATGATTCTTCTATGTCGGAAGGTCTAGGAGTGGATAGAACAGGCATACATTTTCGGTATTTAGCTGAATGGACTGATCCTGATGCTATCCTTAAAGACAAAATGCCAGATATAGCCCTCATGCTGCAGGTTCTCTGCAGTGCCACCCACCTAATAGCACAATTGCAAAGAAATCCAGATTTGACAAAATTGTTACTCTCGTTCAAGAAACGCACAGTGAAAATAGCATCAATTTGATCATCCCAACTGGTCTTTAATTATCCATTGTATTTTGGCAGTTGACCATCATTATTCTAGGTTATATTAGACAAATCTCTTGGTTGCGTAGTCTTCTAAACCAGGTGGTGCTTTAGTTTCTTTCACACTTCGTACAATTCTTTTTTTTTTTTTTTCTTCCACACATTTGCTAGTAACCACAACTATTTAAAAGGAAAGAAACTGAAGTGAATCTTTCTTCTTGCTAAAGCTTCTCAATCCTTTGCTTTCCTTTTTTGTCTCAGTACTCTTCGTCAATTTGAGTAGTGCCATTAATTGTGGGGGATTTTGAAAAATAGACCCTATAAGTATGTGTAATTGCATTTTAGCATCCACTTCGGCTTTTTGCTAAATAGACTTTGTAGGTTTCCAACTTTTGCGAAATAAACCTTGTCGTTGATGTAAAATAGATTAAAAAGTCTTTCTTTTCCGTATAGTTGAAAATCAGCACATAGGGTTGAAAATACCCTAAACCATTCTAGAAGGGATCTTTGGTTCTCATTTAGTGGCAAATTACAAGCACATAGGATTCATTGGGCCCGGATTATAACAGTCCGTAAACTGTCCTAGTGTGACAGTCCGTGAACTGTTGCAAACCACATCTGGATTCATTTTGCAAAATATTGAACATGTGTTAAAATGCAATAATACAGTATCTATTTGCAAGAAACGACCATCGTTTTTTTCTGCCATGGAAAAGTCTGCTAATTATTATTATTTGTTTTGATGCAGAGGTTTTTCCCACTCCTGTTCAATACAGGTGGACAAGAATCTATCCAAGCTGGCTGGAATTCCTTCCAACAACGGGCGGTTTGACCGAGGATCGTCAGTACTTGCAAATGAGGTGAGATCATGTTGAAATAGAGGGTATTTTTCTGCATTTGATGACACAACTGGTTTTTTGAATGCTCATTAACCAAGATGGAATGAAAAAATTGTGGCTTCATAATGTCCATGTTGAATTGAGTGGTCAAGCAAGCTTTTAAAACTGTGAGCCTGTTGGACTTATGTGTTAGCTTCAAACCGGCTAACCCTCTCCATTTAGTCTTAAAACACTATTTTCCAGTTCATCTCGAGTGTAATGTAATTGCAGATTAGGCCCGTGATCTCTTTAATATTCTGTAATACCATAGAAGGAAACTGCAAGTTGATATGTTAAAAACTTTTTAAGTTAATCATAAGTAATCAGATTTCGGATATGCCTCAAGTTGCTCTGCTGTTGATCAGTTTAAGGTTCTGAGATCTGATGAAAAGGTTATTGCCCCCTAATTGGGCATGAGAACGAAAATAAACTATACTCAGAAATGGCTATACTAGCTGTACCAACCTCTAGTATATGATAGTGGTGATATTCATTCTCCATGTGTTTAAGTTCACAATGAGTGTCAAAATGGTTTTGGAGCCAGTTGGGCTGAAGTGTAGGCAAATAAAATACTCTAGCTGACCAACATCATTGTCAAAAAGTCATTTCCCACCTAAGTGGGGTTAGCTAAATGGGTTTGTTGCTCCATTCTTGTTGATCTTGAGTTATGTCCTCATTATGATAAAGCATTTTCTTATCTTTCCTGATATTCTCTGACCATATGTACTTATGTATGTACATATGCATCCTTGTAATTTTCTTATGGCCTTCTATTTTTCACAAAGGACAATGATTCAATTCCATGCAACCTCTTGTTTTTTCCTTATAATTTCATGTTCTTACCAAATCTAAAAATATTTCTTTTGTTTAACAAAACTTGTTTTCATCTTGTTTCTGAAAATCACATTAATTGAGAACTTATATGTTGTAAAAAACAAGCATCTTTTGAGAGTGAAGATATAGAGGCTCGATCCCAACCACAGCTGGTCGTTTATCATATTTATCATTTTTTGTTTTTTTGTAAATATGTTAATTTAGGTGTACTTAATATATAATCCAAGTTTCATTATTTTTTGATATGTTTATATATTTTTTTATTTTTAAACATAGGGGTTGTGAAGATTACTATAATACTTCTGTGTTTAAAGATAATATAATATATAAACATACCAAAATTGGTAAAACTTAGATTATAGATTAAATACACTTGCATTAACATGTATATAAAAAAAATATATAGTATATAAAAGTCTCAATACATGTGATTTTTGGGATTATGAATAAAATGCATATGGATAAATACGATAAATGGTTTAGATTTTTGGAAAAAAAAATTTAAAATAAAAAGGGGCTGCATGGGCATTGCCTTGATAAATTCACTCTTTTAACTGATGCAGTTTGCGTCTATGTTTAAATGCACTATCTGGATAATCTGTTGATCAAAATTTGCCTTTCCTATAATCATACACCTGCCACTCATTTTCGTTTGAAAATTCCTCTGGCTTAACTGACGTGTGTTGTATATGTTAGGCGGAGAGTTATTGCTATTTGGATATTTGTTGTACATCCAGAATTGCAGATCTTATTTTTGTACTTTGGTGATGGCACATTGGTCTTGGCTTATATGTCTCTGATGTTAATGGAAAACTTCGAAATGTAGAAAGCACCATTGTGTCACCATCCCGATGCTAACTTGTATGTCTGTCATCTCCTTAACGCCACCCTCAGGGAGTTGCTGCCCAGCTCTCTGAACAGATCTCATCACTGAACGAAAGGATGGATGAATTTACATCCCGCATTGAAGAATTCAACTCCAAATTGAATCTTGGGAAGTCCTCTGCTAGCCAACAGAGCCTAATGCTGCATAATGAGGCTTGCAATGGCTCTGGCCCTACATCTCACTTTGTTTCTGGTCTGGGCAATGGTACCTTGACTGGATCACTTTTGTCAAATTCACCATCTTCCAACCATTTACCCAAGGACTTTCAGTTAGTGGAAGAGGTATGTGTAAAAGCCTTCCAACTTTTTCATTGATATGTTCATTATCATGTACATACTCAAGTATGCAGAATGTTCGCAGTTCATAGAAGCACTAGAGTTTGGTGACATGCAGTCATGCACCTCTAACATCAATCATGAGCATTATTTCAGTGTGATCACTCAAATTTATGACATTGTATGACCTACTACCATCCATCCAATCATTCATCTCGGATAAAAAAAACGTTATCTTTTGACACCATTCATTTCAACTGTTGTAAAACATCCCAATCTGATGGTAATAAAAAACTGAAGAGAAAAAAGAGAAATAAGGGTGCTGATTTTGGTCTATGATAGTGATAACGTTGACCAGATATCTGTGATCTGGCCAGTGAGAGTTTGGTTGTACTCTTAAGTAGAATGTGTGCCTGCTTATTTTGTCATATCCGCCTGAGCATCCTTATTCTTACCGCAGAACTATTAATGTGCTCAAGGATTTTTCACCGGCATTCTAATTGAAAATTAACTAATGCATTTTATCTAAACTACTTCTTCCTCAATAGATTGCAGGTATTGTGCGAAGTCAAAGGCAAATGATGCATCAGTTGGAGAATCTCTGCAGTCTCCTCCATGAGAACGTAGGTGGGACGGTCCTCCAAGGAAGAACAACTAACAAAAGCAGCAAAACTAACAGTAGCAGAAGAACTGACTTCGATCTTTTACCGAGTTTCATTGTCACACTGGCGATAGGTGGTGCAGGCATCCTTTTATTTAAAGGCCTATACCGAAATTGAAATCGCCCAAGATCAAATTCCCAATTTTTACTGTCCTGCTGCTCTCTACCCAAACAAGGTGGCCCGATCTGCCTCAAGCCACCGATTCCACGATTTCAATCGTGAACAGCTTTATGAGATTGCTGTTATAAAGATCTCAGAGGCGAAAGGAGATGGCATTGAGAATTTTCTTTTTCCCTCCGTTATTTTCTTCCTTTTACTTATTCGGATAGTATGCTCTTTTCAGAAGATTGCGTCGGCGGGGTAGAAATTCACAAAATCCTCTAATAAGGTTGGAAAAGTGATTTTGGAGATGTAGTCTTTATCTTTTAGTTAACGAGGCTACATTTTGTGGGTTCAGAGAGTGAGTAATCCTTGTCGCACCAGTAGACTCACTGGTTATACCATATTTTACTATTTTCTTTAAAGTTGGATTTTTACAGCATTTGGGCATGTCTGTCAATGCCCTACACAAGACCCAATGGGATGATGGGAAATAAAATATGGGCATTAACTAACTAGCTTTATAACGCTCCATTGCCTATTTTTTCACATGGGTCACATAAGTAACATAGATATGAATGAGTAGAATTATCATTCCTCGAGAGTCTTAAATGTTAAATATTTATTAATTATTAAAAATTAAAAATTAGAATTTAACTGGATGAGTTTAAATGAAAAAATAAAGATTTTAAAGTGGATGAGAAAAGACGAAAGAGAAAACTAAGAAAAGATAAATTAGTGCAAATGAAGGTAAACTAAATAGGAAACTCTCACCCATAGATGTGTCTCGGTTATAACTTCACTTGCTTATCTCTATTATGTTATTGTATTTCCTTGATTCATTTTATTAATATAGATTATTAGTTTAGAACAATATTATTTATACTCCTCTTTTAATGGTTGTATAAAGTTAATCAGTTAATTTTAACTTCCAATGTAAATCATGAGAATTTAAAATAGCAAGCAACATTAATTATATTCCTAATGTTGACTGCATATGGCTAGTAGATATTTCTATTTATATTAGTAAATTTTACATGTCCCACGAGATGTAATAAGCTCAAGATTATGTATAAATTATGTGTTATTTAACCTTTAATCTAATTTCATACTATCTTTTTCAAGCATTACATAAAATTCACAAATTAATTTATAAGATGACCAATCTCATAGAAGCATTAAAAATAGGTTAAGTAAATAATCTAACATTAATAAAAGAAAATTGAAGAAAAATTATAATTTAGTCATGGTTCAAAAATAAGATCCATGAGGAATGATCCTGTCAGCCCGGGGTAAGTAAATGTTCCACTTAGTCCACCTCAAAAATCCTATTTAAAACAATCTTTTTTTTTTCTTTTTTCTTCATACACATGTTTATCTAAGTGTATTTAATATATATATATATATATATATATATATATCAAGTTTTACCCTTTTTGGAGATATATATATATATTTTAGATTTTTAAAAATAAGGGTATTTTAAACACATATATACATACAAATGTTTAAAAATCTCAAAAAATTAGATAAATATATTCAAAAATGGTAAAACTTGGCTATATGTTAAGTACAGTTAAATAAACAAGTGCACGAAGAAAAAAGTAAAAAAAATATTGTAAATAGGTTTTTTAAGGTGAGTTAAGTGGGATATCTATTTAGCTCGGGCTAACTGGGTTACTCCTCAAGATCCATTGTAACCTTAGAATGAAGTTTTTTACCACACATAGTCGCATTAAACACAAGGCTAAAATAAAAATAAAAATTAACATCTATTTCAAATAAATAGAAAATCGAAAATAAAAGAGAAAAAAATCTACTCAAATCAGCTTCCACCCTCGAAGCCTTCTCCCAATGTCTCCATCTTCTCTCCTCCTCTAAATTGTTGTCCCCTTAATACCTGTCCGCACCACCTATTTATGAGAGCTGCGATTGCAGCAGCGCATCTCGATCTGGCACATTGGATCCATCATTGTCATCCTGATTCTATGCTATATTGCAAATCGCATAAATATCCCCATGAATTCTTTGCACAAAGACTGGTCATGGCTGCTTCCATTGTGTTGGGTGTTTCATAATTAGCAATTGCTATTTGGGTGGCAACCAAATAGATGGCTTAATCATTGCATGTTGGAAATTTTCAGCCGTAGAAGGATGTGATGGAAATTTCTGTGCATATGAACGGTTGAGATTTCATGCTGAATTTTCTGCTGCTTGTGATGGGCTGAAAATTTCTTGCAGTATAAATCATATGTGCTGCTGCTATGATCAAAATAGACAGCTGTGATTTTCTGCTGGCCATTGATTCTCTATGAGATAGAATTAATGTGGACGGCCAGATTTTCTGATCGATGTGATCTACATGCATTTCGCAGTTTGCCAGATTTATTATTATTAATAAATATTTTTAATGCTTCTGATGGTGGACGGCTGGCATACAAATTCAATTGGATGGCTGCTATTCTATTTTTGCTTCTGAACGGATGGTTGTAAATTGCTGAAAATTCTGGACAGCTTTGGACGTTATGATCTTTCTTGGGCGGTCCACTTGCAATTAATGAACTGCCGGATTTTAGCAACTGCAAAATATATAATTATAACAGTTAAATCATAATAAAAATTCTCCCCAAGTAATTTTAATAAATTAGTAAATAAATCTTAAGCTCATTTATTTTTATCACAACAAATAGTTTTAATTTCAAGCCAACACATCACAAAATTATCGAAAAATTTTAAAATTAATTTTTAATATTTAAATGTGGCCAAAGCATATTTTAAAGCAAAATTCACATTAAATTCAAATACTTAGTCATCAAATTTGCACAAAAATTTCAAAATACATTATTAATTATCCAACTGTCATGCTCATGTAATGTAAAATTTCTTCTTTTTTTTTGAAAAAATATATATTACTACCTAATTTATAGGGCTTTAATATTTTTAAGTAAATAGATCTACTTGCCCTTTGGATTTCTTAGGATTTTTTGGAAATAATGTTGACATCACAATATACAAATAGTATGAAATATGATGGTCGAATTTGATTTCATAAATTAAGAATACAAACAACAGAAATAAATCTATGCAATATTGTTTGCAAGGAGCAAGTGCAGGATTATCTAATTTCATGGGGCCTCTCTCATTCTATGCTGCTATTGAGCAGAATCGCCAGCATTCTTGGTGGGGTAATCTACATTGGTGCCCTGGGGTTTATTCAGGTAGCCCATGAGGCCGTGTAACTTCATAAATTGATAAATAAAAAATAAAAAATAAAAAATAAAATCCTTAAAAACTTGTAACCTTAAAATCACTAATTTTTAAAATTTGTCTTTAATTGGACATTAATTATCCTTGCAAAGAGTGTCAGCAATGATGACAAGGATCAGAAATCTAGAGTGACCATCAAAGGACCATATAATTATCAAAACATTACCCAAATGGAACTATAATTTGCTTGCCTATAGTGGCACCGCTTTCATGAAATGTGTTGGTCATTGCAATATATTGCCTAACGGGCGGAACCAACAGGGCTTTTGGAAGCGCTCGCTCTCTCTCTCTCTCTCATGGCGGCTATCTGCCAGCAATCGCCGCTTCCAACCAACTTCCCAAAATGCAGCCGTCTGATCCTCCCTACTAATCGCTTTCCAACCGTCGTCCGATGCAGCCTCCGATCCGAACCCGCTCCCATCTGCACTTCACTCAAATCCTTCGCCCCTGCCACCGTAGCTAACCTCGGCCCCGGCTTCGATTTCCTTGGCTGCGCTGTCGATGGCATTGGCGACACCGTCACCCTCCGTGTCGATCCCTCCGTCCATCCCGGCTCCGTTGCCATCACTTCTATCCATACCTCCGACGCCGCCGCCGCCAACAAACTTAGCTTCGACCCCCTCCACAACTGCGCCGGCATCGCCGCCATTGCCGTAATGCGCAAGCTCGGCATCCGCTCAGTCGGCCTCTCCATCGCCCTCGAGAAGGGCCTCCCTCTCGGCAGCGGCCTCGGCTCCAGCGCCGCCAGCGCCGCGGCCTCGGCCGTCGCCGTCAACGAGTTGTTTGGCGGGCCGCTGTCGGTTCACGAGCTCGTCCTAGCGGGGCTCGAGTCTGAGGCCATGGTCAGCGGCTACCACGCTGACAACATCGCCCCTGCGATCATGGGCGGCTTCGTGCTGATCCGCAGCTACGAGCCTCTTGACTTGATGCGGCTGCGTTTTCCGGCTGGCGCGGACCTGTTCTTCGTGCTCGCGACGCCGGAGTTCGAGGCTCCCACCAAGAAGATGCGGGCAGCGCTTCCGACGGAAGTCGGGATGAAGACCCATGTGGCGAACTGCAGCCAGGCGGCGGCGCTGGTGGCTGCGGTGCTCGAGGGGGATGGCAAGCTATTGGGGTCAGCACTGTCGGCTGATATGATAGTGGAGCCCAGCAGGTTGCCGTTAATCCCTGGAATGGCGAGAGTGAAGCGGGCGGCGGTGGAAGCTGGTGCATTTGGATGCACTATCAGCGGGGCGGGGCCGACTGCGGTTGCAGTGACAGACAGTGAGGAGAAGGGGAAGGAGATTGGGGAACGCATGGTCGATGCCTTCCTGGAAGAAGGCAAATTGAAGGCGAGAGCTGTAGTTCGACAGCTTGATCGGATCGGCGCGAGGGTTATTTCCAGCAGCAGGGATGGTTGAGAGAGTGATGTGGTAATTTTTTCTACTGAAGTTGTTGGATGCGCTTGAATTTTTTGTACAACTTCGAAGGTTTAAGAGCACTTACAAATAATGGATTATGGAGCTCTCTTCTTTGGCTAGTGTCTTCTGATTTTGAATATACTCTTCTTGTTGATTGAGGCCCATAGTGAGAAGAACTTGTGCAGCATGCATCTTGGTAACATTAATGAGAAGAAGTCTTCCAACTCGTATTTTAAATCATCTCAACCCTGACAAAATTTGAAATGCGTTGGGGTTCCTGCACCTCTGCTGATTAATGCAACTGAACTTTTATTTAATTAGGTTGTACTCAATGCAGGTTGGGTTCATCCTAATGACTAGGCCAGCTTCAAATCACAAGGCATAAATTCATGAAAAAGATTCTTCTCTTTATGATATTTTTCTTCTTTTAAAATACAATATTATTCATACAAGCTCATGACTCATTGTACAAGCTATCAGCATTTAACCTGGACTCGACTGGAAAAACAAGGCAGCAGATGCTCAAAACCACCATTCGCAGATCCTGAAATATGCCCTGCATGCGCGAACTCTAATACTACTACTATACACAGCTTGCTGACTTCATTATCTTTTCTGTTGTTCTCTTTACTGCCTTTTTTTTTTTTTTGTTGCTTTTGATTCAAATTCACCTTGGGCCAGAGAGTTCCATTGCTTGAACTAACAAGGAGGAGTCATCGGTGAGGTCCGAGTATCGCTCTGAAGAGGAGAATTCATGGGCTCTACACTTGTGTGCATCTGCCCTTTGAGAAGCTTCCCATTTTTCTGCAAGCCCGTCGCCTTCGAGCATGCGCAAGACTTCAGACATCTTGGGTCTCTGTCCTGGAAGGTACTGGGTACATAAGAGAGCCACCTGAACCATTTCTTCCAGCTCAACCCGGCCATAGTTGTTCCTCAGATCTTTGTCTACGAGAGCCTCAACCTTCTTTTCTTGGTGAATCTTCTTCACCTATCATGCGAAAGCTTTCCATTTCAATGGACTAGGCACATAAATGGAAATAAAAGTAAAGCAGAATTAGGATGAATGAAAAACATGTATTATTTCACCACGTTGAGCACTTGAGCTGGACTCTTATACTGGTCTTGCCTTTGTTCTAGGTGAAGTTTGCAACTTTGGTTTAGCTAGGTTGACATTCTCAGTGCTTGTACTGTGAACGTTTTGATCTTTTATGAAAACAGGTTAAAACAAGCTCATCTTGAAATTAGAGGTGTTTGCTTACCCAATCAAGCATGCCTCCTTTCTGGCCTGCGGCCTTGCCGAAATCTACTGCTCTTTGACCGGTGATTAATTCTAGTAGCAGGATTCCAAATCCGAATACATCTGTTTTCTCTGATGACTGACCAGTTGAGAGGTATTCCGGAGCAATATGCCCCACAGTACCCCTCACGGCAGTTGTAACATGCGAGTCTCTATGATCCAAAAGCTTTGCCAACCCAAAATCTCCTACCACTGCTTCGCAATATTCATCGAGCAATATATTAGCAGCCTTCACATCTCTGTGAATTATCTTCGGATCACACTGCTCATGAAGATACAAGAGGCCTCTTGCAGCTCCCAGGGCGATTCTCTTCCTTGTGCCCCAATCCAGTGGTGGTTTTGCTGCACTCAGAGAAAAAACATACATGTGATGCGATCAGAGATGTGGTTGAGGATTGTGCAAGTAGTTAGCTCGGATATTCGAGTGTTGTTATTACCTTTAAGTCGGGATGCAACACTCCCGTTTGACATGTATGGGTAGACCAGAAGCTTCTCTGTTGCAGTCAGACAAAACCCATAAAGCCTTAAAAGGTTTCTGTGTACTGCTAAGCCTATCATTTCCACCTCTGTCTGGAATTGGACATTCCCACCCACTGCATTACCGTCTTTGAGCCTTTTTACTGCCACCACAGTTCCATCCTGGAGGTAACCTTTGTACACATTACCAAACCCGCCTTTCCCGATCAAACTCTTGTCGCTGAAGTTGTCTGTTGCAACTTGAAGCTCTCGGAATCGGAACCTCCTCAAGTTTCCAAGGCAAACTTCCTCTCGTTGTTGGCCTAAAACATAAAAATGGCGATTATTAGTTTTATTAGTTGCCCCCTATCTAGGCACTGAAGCGGACAACGATTCATTGTTCTAATCCAGTTTATGTTTCTTTCTTTAGTTTGGCAATTACCGTTCATGTCAAAGAAGATCTGTTGATTGTATCTTTGCCTCCACAAAACAAGAAACACGAACCCAAAGACGAGAAGACAAACGCCTCCTAAGCTGATCCCAAGAGCAAGAGCTACTTTGTGGCTCTTATGTCTAACTAAGGGAGTAGTGCCTTCAAGAATAAAGTCTTGGGTCAGCCCGTTACTTTAGATTTGATATGTATGATTCAAGTAATTATAGCTGTAAATAGAATGAAAAAGAGCTTAGTAATGGATTGTTCCACTGAAAGGATCTAAGCAAGAATAAAGCCATAGAATAATATGAAGAAAGTCAAAATGGCAGAGATTTAGATAAATCATTACTCTGTGTAGTGTTCAAGTTAAAAGGCTGTGTAGGTGCTGCTCCAAAACATTCTCGCTCCTTCCCAGTTGCACATATTAGAGGATTTCCTACAACACTTTTTGCCCAAGCAAGAAAACGAATAAGTTCAGGATTTAAGCCTTCTCCTGCCCAAGCATGATAGCATGTCGGATGCATAATGCATGAAATAGCCAGATTTTATCTTCTTAATATTCAGCGAATTGCATTCATGTTGCTCATGAAAGAAATGTAATTGCTTTTTAGGGAATTGCCTCATTTTTTGCAATTGAACCGAATTTTCTTTGTGCAATTTTTCTTGTGCATCCCGATGTATCCATATTGTATAATCCTAAAGAGGGATAGAGTCTTTACTTGAATGTCCGAGAAACACGTTGAGGAACAGGACCACTCAAATTATTATAAGACATGTCCCTGGAGCAAAAGAACGCAGAAACCTTTATCAGCTGCAAAGAACAGCTCATGTAGAAGCTTTCAAAGAGTTCGCAAGAAATCACTTCCAAGAACATGAAATTTCCCTTGAGATGGAAATTCAGAAATTTTCCTAGCAGTCAGCTCAAAATTTTGGGTGTCCAAAGTCCCAAACATGCTCTCGGTGGAAATAAGCATGGCAACTTTCAGAGAGGATGAAGAAGCTTACAGAAAAGCTAGGTGGGAGATGCTAACAACAGATGAAGGGAATGGTCCAGAAAGACTATTATTGTTGAGCCTCCTGCACCCAAATACCCATGATCAGATTCAATCCTCAATACAGTGCTTTGGAAACACAAGTGAGAAATCCTATGGAAAAGCATGTATCCGGAGAATCCCGTGAGATGGTACAACAAATTTTTGTTAGTGAAGCTATGTTAAACGGCGCTGATCAGAATTACATATCGGCAGCAGTCCCTGTTAATCTGAGACAAGACTTGTCGGTTCTCAGAGGCTTTCAGTACCTTTGAATGTTTTCTGTATGTTGATTACCAAGCTATGAGCCTTCTTGTTGGAATTATTACAAGCAAGTATTGTCCAAACTGTGGTCAACCCATTAAATAACCCACGCCGGGGAAAAAAAAAAAGTTCAAATTCAAAATTACATCCAGTCCAGTGCCTTGTGTGTCCAGTTTTCTCCTTGAGATGAAGAATAAAAGTAGAAATAATCCAATAGACAACTTCTGGGTATTTTGCTTATTTCACTTACAGATATTTAAGGCTTTTCAAGTTGCCTATAGATTCAGGCGCTTCACCGGTGAAGTTGTTACTAGAGAGATCGAGCGTTTGAAGTTTTGTAAGCCTTCCAATCTCTGAGGGAAGCGGTCCGGATATGTCGTTGTTTTGTAGAAGCCTGAAATTTGCATGCCAGTGAGTTAAACAGTTTCATTTAAAGTTAAGACCATGGTTGCTAACAGTAAAAAAGATTTCTTTTTAAATATATAAACGAAGTCATTTTGCCTCCTGAGTGCTTACAGATTCTGAAGGTTTGTCAAATTTCCTAAACTTGGAGAAAGAGTCCCAGACAAATTCTTGCTTGGAGCTTGTCTGCAACATTACCATTTAAAAAGCTTCAAACAATATAGTGGCATTCAGAGCATGAATTTAAAAAAAAAAAAAAAAAATTCTTTCAAAAAAGAGAATTCTCCATATCTTTTTTTTTTGCTCAAGATGGATGCATTGAAGATGCAGGGCAGAGAAAGATTCATTCATTTATATCACTATCATTGTTGTCTATGGCGGGAAATTCATGTTAATTGGATAATCATAAGGCGTATATAGCATTCAGCATGTATCTGATTAAGACTATGAGAGCGCGTGAAAATGAAATTCATCAGAAAAAAGGCAAAACTTACAGTCCAGTAACAAGATTTTCAGATGAACAGGCGATGAAAGTCCAGCTACATGGATCAACAGAATTCTCATCCCAGTTCCAAAGAAGCTTATAAGGATCCATTAGAGATTCTTTTATACGGATCAGAGCTAGTACTGAAAGAAGAGAGAGACAAAAAAGGCAAGACAAGTGGAACAGATAAGCAGAACGACTCACTTATCTAGAGATATCCAAGGAAAACACTCAAATTACCTTCATTATTCACTCCTTTCGGGGTTAACGAGCCAAAGCAAGAAGTGGAGAAGCACCACAAAACAACAAAACACACAGCAGCTCCTTCTGTTCCTTTTGCTCCCATTGAATTATGGGTCCGTCCAACAGATTGACGATGAGCTGCAATGAGCTTCTGGGAGTGCTTCAATGGAGTCTACTGGTCAGATCCCTTGATGGGTTTCTCTCTTGCTTGAAGGAAGATGTGCATGAGAAGCTGCGAGTCAGGCTCTTTCTCCCTTTCTCTCCCTTGGCAACTCGCTCTCATTTTAGAGAAATCCAGTCACCCATAACAGCTACTAGAGGCAAGGAGTAAAAGACAGAAGGTTGCGGTGGTAAGCTGGGCGTACTACCAAACTGTCCGTGATTGCAATATAACAATTACCCAAAACTTCGATTTCCTGGGGGGAAAAAAGAAATATTTTTTTTTTCAAAAAAGGAAAAATAGTTTTGTGGGCCAATCATACGTTTTGCATGGGAGAGAGAGCAAAAATGCTTTAATGAATTGTTTAGTCTACGAATGCAAGTACGGCAGGAGTGAGAGAGATGGTTCGCTGCTGCTTCTGGTATTATATTCTTCTACAAGACAGACACGGAAAAAAACAGAGAGTTTGAATGTGAGAGTTCCTGCCAGACAAACAACCCATCAGCGACTGCCATATTTTTCCAATTCACGGACATTTTAAATTAAACTTAAATAACAAGAACCATATGATTTTCACGTGTAAAAGGTAAACCATATTTCTGTTTTTGAAAAAAAAAAAAAAAAATCAATTTTCGTACTTTTTTTTTTTCCCTTCATCCAACTAGATATTTGATCTGAATAATTCTAGGATTAAATTAAATATGCCTGTGGCCATATTTGGCCCATCCAGCTAAAGGGTTAAACAGGGTGTTAACACATTCGTGTTGATTTCGATGATTAATTGATTGAAACTCAAGATTGCCCAATCAATTTTCGGTTCACTGTAGAGATGAATGAGCGGATTGGATTGGGACAATATCATTGCACGTGTGCATCAGGTGCATGGCCGAGTGTTGCGTTCCAAGCTCTGCAGTGGCCACATGTTTTAAACTTTTTTCCCCCATAATGAAACCCGCATTACACATTTACACTTATCTCATTTTCATCACTAAAATCGAGGACTAGTGTCCTTACAGTTTTTTCGAGGAGGAGACTAATGCTCTAGAGCGAAGGACAAAGCTCCCCAACTCAGGGAGATAGGGCTAGGGGTGTTAACGGATCGGGTTGAACGGGTTAGAGCCTAATCCTAATCCTAACCCATTTAATATATCTCAACCCTAATCCGTTTATTAACCCATTTAAAAAACTTCAACCCTAACCCATTTACAACCCATTTAATAAACGGGTTAACGGATTGTTAACGGGTTGTATTTGTTACTAATTTTCATGCTAAAAACCTTCAATAAAGTCTACAAAATTAAATAAATTAAATAATTTGAAGCTAACATACCGGAAATGTAATTTATTTTGGCTTGAAAACATCAGCTCCAATATAAAGTCATCTCTTTAATGTCAATTCCTGTTTCAAAATACAACATATTTTATTTTTATCAAACAATTCAATCAATGATTTAACGCTGTAACTATGAAACTCATAAACATACATTTGAGAAGAATTAAGCGAGACTTCTATTAAGAAAGTAAGACTTTCATTATAATAAACTCAAACAATCACATTTCAAAAATTCAAATATCACATATTGTTACACATAATTGTCTTAAAACACATAACAATAAATAGAGTTCAAAGTTCAAAGTTCAAACAACTTCGATCTAAAAATAAAAACAACAAGTAACTGTTTTATGCTCTCCAAACTTGATAGTTCTTCATCCACTTTCTTCATTTTATTCAATATCATTTTAGTCCTGAAAATATATAGTAAAATAAAACAGATATTAGAAAACAGTTAAACATATAAAATTAATTTGTAAAAGATTAAAGAACTATATAAGCAATCTAAATTTTTACTATTACCTCAGTTAAGATCCAACTGGTGGAGAAAATCAATACTTGTCTTAAGATTAACAGAAGTTGTTATAGCTGCAAAATTATTGAAAAGTGTCAATAAATATGTGAACAGAAATAAAATAGAATAGTATAAAGTATGAAAATCAGTTTAAAAAGATAAAAAGTAAATACTTGATTCAGTTGCTTCAATTTCTGTCAAGTTCTCCTCAACTCCTAGAGATTGTGGTGATGCTTTGATCCAATCCTGTGCACATACCAAAATCTCCACGAGTCGTGGTGTTAAAGAGCTTCTGAATTGATCTAGTACACGTCCACCTGTGCTAAAAGCTGATTCCGAAGCAACCGTAGACACTGGAATTGCCAGAATATCTCGTGCTAGATGAGATAATATCTTGTAGTCCTTGTTTTTAGACCACCATGCCAAAATATCAAACCCAGGTGCCCTGCCCACACTCGCTTCTTCTAGATATTGATCCACTTCTGTTTTTGAGTGTTCACGCTTCGAGAACCAATCACACTGATACCATGCATCATCTTCACCGACATCATCCGAGTTCATATTAACCTCATCCACCTTATCACTACTGTCACCCTTAGATACAGTCTCACAAAGCTCAATTTTATAAACAGTATACAACTCATACAATTTTTCCTTCACTTTCTGACTAATTTCTAATGCTTTCTCTAATCCATGACTCATTTCATAACACCATTCAACATATCCCAATTTGTATCGTGGATCTAACACCACAGCTATGATTAATAAAATGTTCATCTTCTCAAAAGTCCCCCAATACTTATCAAATTTATCTTTCATTTTTATAGACATTTGTCTCAAGTTCACATCAGATGACTTTTGAAGAGAGAGCAAGAGCCTTTCAATCTTACAAACTTCCACAAAATAAATATTTGAAGTGCAATACAAAGAACCAGATACACGAGTAGTGATGTGATAAAACTTCTCCAAAAATTTACAAATTACTCTAGCATTCTCCCAATCTTCATCAGTTGGAGGATTGTTTGATCTAAAAACATTATCTTTATCAGCAAGGCAATCAAATGCCTTTTGATATTTTAAAGCAGATTCCAACATTAAGTATGTAGAGTTCCAACGAGTTGGTACATCCAAGCATAGAGAATGTTGACATGTAATTTCTTCCTCCTCAGTGCACATTTTGAATTTTTGGAGTCTACTTGGAGAACTTTTCACATATCTAACAGCAAACCGGATTCGAAATATTGAATCTTTGATTTCATCTATACCATCTTTGACAATTAAATTTATAATATGTGCAGCACATCTAACATGCAAATATTCCCCACAACATAACAAAGCATTCTTTTTTAACATTCTTCTCCCAAAATTCTTTATAGCAACATCATTGGAAGAAGCATTATCCACAGTGATAGTGCAGATTTTTTTAATGCCCCAACTTTTAAGACCCAACTCAAGAGACTGTGCAATAATATCCCCGGTGTGTGGTGATGGGAGAATACAAAAGCAAATAATCCTCTTCTGTATCTTCCACTTTATATCAATGTAATGTGCGGTGAGACACAAGTATCCTTGATTTTGGTTTGAAGTCCATAAATCAGTAGTCAAGGAAATACGATTAACTGATTGTTGAAAAATACTTTCTAGCTTTTCCCTTTCTGACATATAAATATCCACACAATCTTTAGTAATTGTAGCTCTTGTGACAATGTTAAATCTTGGTTGCAAAGATTTACAAAACTGACGAAAGCCATTCTTTTCAACAAACTTAAAAGGTAATTCATCTTCAATGATCATGCGTGCCATTGCCTTTCTAGAGAATTCTTGATCAAATTTCCAGTTACTTAAAATATTTCCATCTCCTGATCCTGCGCTACTTGAAAATGTCAATAATTGCTGTTTTTTATCTCTATCACCATGGGGATACTTGGGGCATTGACTATCCAAGTGTCTTTTAAGTGTCGTTGTACCATGACCACTGTTACATTCATATGATTTCTTGCAATAGTTGCATTTGCATGTCCCTAAAAGCTTCCCGTTTTCATCTTTATCTTTAGTAAAATGTTCCCACACCGCTGAAGTTAACTTCCTAACCCTTTTTGCCTTAGATTTAATCATAGATGATGAAGCAACTTCAGATTCAGGTATGGGTTGATTAATTTCCATACACTCTTCATCCATATTCAATACCTAAATAGCAGAAATGCATTAGTCAAGTTCCAGCACATTCATGGCATCATCTATTGTGTTCAAATCAAAGCAACGTATGGAAAGAACAATCATCTCAACATGTAGCGCTCCGGAGAGATTTTGAACGTCAACAAGCTATAAATGGTAAAACAAAATTGCTACGCAGAAGAATAGCTATTCACAGTTTCATACAAAGAGCATTTGACATATGCAAGGAGCAAGACCGGACAGATAATGAGACTTTGACATATGCAAGGAGCATTTGACATATGTGGATTGAAGATCATGAGACTTGCCCAATGTATGCAAGTAGTATTTTTAAAGAAGCAAATTCACGTTGGGCGTTGATGCACATGGCTTCTATGGTTCCGGACTAATCTATAGATTCTATACCCTGATCCAGTTCTTTGAAAATAAAAGTCAAGCTTTTGACAAAAGGCACATGCATGCCGTGGCCAACCTGCTGGCCTACGCCCAAACAATGAATGCCATGCATGCAGCAACCATTCTAGATACACTCTCCAACATTGTTTAGCTTGTCCAGAGAACTATTTTGATAGAAATGAAATTAGTTGTGACAGAACTCATTATTCGAATTTTGAGGTAGTGAGAAATCATCAAATTTCCATATCAATTATCAAGTTGGAGAAAAAATAAAAGAGGGAATCAATCGATCTCTCAGCAACGCGCATGTATTGGCGAGACGAGAGAGAGGCGAGCGAGGCAGAAAACTCACAAGATCAATAAGGCTTGGATCTGCTGACGAAGACACTCCCGAACGAGAAAGCGACGAAAATTGCAGAAAGAGACAGAAATTGCAGAAAGCGACGGAAATTGCAGAAAGAGACAGAAATTGCAGAAAGCGACGGAAAGGAGATGCCCGAATGGAAGGAGATGCGGTGCTCGCCTGCTCGCGGAGATGTGGAGTCCCCTGCTCTGCGCAACTGCTGGCGACTGCTGTTGATCTGCTCCTGAGCGAATGGCGTGACCGAATGGAAGGGATCTCCTCTACGCAGCTGCTGGCTGCTGCTAATCTGCTCGTGAGCAAATGGCGTGACCGAATGGAAGGGAATCAAGGGATGCGAGCGAATGGCGTGATCACGTGAGGAATGATCTGCGAGAGCCGAGAGGCAGCAGGTGAGCAGGATTTGCGGCCAGCGCTGAGAATGGGATTAGGTTTAAGCCAGGTAGCCACACGCGGGCGGGAGAAGGGAGCGGGAAGCGAAAGGCTGGGGCCGCTGGGCTAAAATAAATTTCGTAATATATAATATATTATATATATATTATATTAAATAGGTTATACGGGTTGAACGGGTTGGACGGGTTGGACGGGTTAAATAAACGGGTTGGACGGGTTGACGGGTTGCAAAGCCTCAACCCTAATCCGTTTATTTAATTAAATGGTTGAACGGGTTGATGGATCATAACCCATTTATTTAAAAATCTCAACCCAAACCCATTTATTAACGGGTTGGACGAGCGGGTTAGCGGGTTGACCATGACCATTAACACCCCTAGATAGGGCTCCGACTGACATTTGATCTCAGAATAGCATGGCACGAAGGCCAGTGGCAACCGGGCTATCCCGGTTCAACACTATACCATTTACTTCAAATTTCTTTTATATTTATAAAATTTTATAATTTTTTTATATTTATAATATTTCATTTTAAATTTCTTTCATATTCCCGTTGCTGAAATAGCTATTGTCTAACCCATTAAAAGATTATTTTATCTCACCCTCAAAAAAAAAAAAAGACTATTTTATCTCTTTAATTGAAACAATTGAACACTAGTAAGATACTTGAATAATTTGGTTTCATAAATTAATTGTTTTACATGATCAATTAAGTCATATTAAAGTTGAATAGTATTAATTAAGAAATTTTGGAAGGAAAAAAATTATCTTTTCAATAAAATAAATGACATTTGTTTTGACGGTGTGGATATGAAAATAATTTAAGCTGAAACATTATAAGTATAAAAAGAATTTGTATTAAAAGGCAAAGATAAATATCACGGGTACAATAGCAATTTTTCCAAACTTTAAATAATACCGGAATCCAACATTCCCCAAGAAACGGCATTTATTAATTTAAATGGATGACTTTTATTTCGTACTCATGCAATCTTGAAAATGTTATTTAGACACAAAATATTCTTATTAATCTCGCTTGAAGGGCCAATTGATAGTGCTGTAAAAAAAAAATAATAAAAATTACATATTCGATCGATCTAAAGTTGGCGTTTTTGGATCATGCCTATGCGTTCAATAGACATTTTCCACGCGGGTCCAATGGATGGACAGGTTCGTCCTTCAAGTAACTAGAGCTGGGACGACCATTAAGTGCTTTTAAATTGAATTTGAATCGCAGCATATATCATATAGTTTCTGAGCCACAGCCGGGTGTAGTAGGAACCAACACAGTCTGCCAGAGTAAGAATTCCTCCGGTTTTGGAATCCCGAGAGATGCGAGACAACCGTGTGATGCTGCCCACATGAAGAATTGGAGATCCATGCCTTTTACTATTCTAGGGGAGATTGACATCCTGACACACCAAATTGTTAGTTCGAGTGAAACGTCTGAGGGTTTTTACTTTTTACACCCATTGCTACATCAATCCACTATTGATTAAATTTTTAGTGTTCATAAAATGTTTGATTAAATATTTTCTATAACTGGCATTAATGGTGTTTTAACACCGACTATTTTTCTGTATCGTCCTTTAAAAAAAAAAATTTAGAAGTTTTTTTTTTTTTTTCCAGCTATCCAAACAGGTGGATCATGAGCAGTAGGCGTGGGCTATTAAGCCTGTTAATTTTATCTATGAAAAGGTCATTTTGGGAGTGTGGGCTTTTGGGGATCCAGATGCACGTGCGTCAGAGGTTTGGGTTATGCACCCGCAAGCATTGAGCCTTAATACTCCCAGGTATACTTTACTTTTTTAACTTTTTTTTAAAAAAGTTTTACTTTCTAATGCTAATGCAGATGTGAGGGTGGAATTGCTTTATCGAATGCCGCAAACCCCCATCCGCATGCGTATCAGCAGTCAGTCAAAAATTTTTTTTTCCCCTTTTTGAAGGACAGCAGTCGGTCCATTTGAATGAATTAACAAATGGAGAGGCTGCATGGACATGGTAACTTTTAAAAGCAAAAGCTGCAACCTCTCTCCCTCATTATTCATGACCTGTGTTGCATCGAGTTTTACGCATATCTTCTTCAGCCGTGATTATATAAGACTCCCTGTACAATATTTATTTTTTTGATTTTTTCTTTATAAACATGCTTTCGTAAATGTATTTAATCAATATATCAAGTTTTACCATTTTATAATATTTTTTACATATTTTTTCTTAATTTTTAAAAACTAAGTTTTTAAGGGGTAAAATTAACTGAAATACCCCTGAAGTTGATGATTTTTAAAAATAAAAAATAAAAAAGTAAAATTATTGTAAAATAGTAAAACTAGTTACATGGATTAATTACATTTTTTAAAAACATATTCATCAAAAAACTGAAACAAATAACAAATAAACAATAAAAAATTAATATTGTATATAAGCTAATATATGACTTAATTGTATATAATCACGGCTCCGGGAGCACGTTAAAATATTTAAACTCAATCTTAATTTCAGGTCGAGATGGATTAGCTTTGTCTCGACTGGTTCTAACCTGACTCTACTGCAACTTATAACATTAGTTTTAAAAGTTGCAAATATATTTAAGGTGTGCTTGACAATCATGAATACTTATTAACTTAAAACTTTTTAATCTAAATGAACACGACTTAACCTAGGTATAACACATTTGGATATACGTTTCCAAGGTCCATGATTCAAAGCACTATAATAGCTAAATTTGAAGCTATTGAAGCTATAATATCATAGAAGCAAAACTTTTTACTTTCCACAATTGTCCTCTTTCTAAACATTTCTTTCTACATTCTCATACAACTACCTTATATTTAATTATTTCTCAACAATTACTTACATAATTATTATATCTATTTTAACTTTGTTCTTTTTATTAATCATCATTACCCATATCTTACTATATTACTTCTCTCGTTTCAAAAAATTGTATACTAAGAGCGTGTTTGATAAACGATAAGACTTTTTGGATGAAAAGTTTTGAAATGGGACAAATAATCATGTGATATGATAAGGGTAATAATGAAAAGTAAAGATAATAAAATTTAAATAAATATATTAGTTACATGGGTAGTTATGTAGAAATGATTAAAAAGTATGATGATTGTATAAGAAGATATGAAGAAATAATTAAAAAAAAAGTAATTATGGATAGTAAAAAGTTTTAGTTTGAAAAGTTTTTAATATAAATAAAGACACTCTAATTCAAGTTATTTTTAGTTGAGGTATGCATGTCTTTAAGGATGATCGTGATGATCATGATGATGATTTATTAGTAAAATGTTAAGTATTCAATTTATAGATCCAATGTAGATATAATTATAGCACATTGAATTCTTACTATTATTGAAGTATTTCCTATAAAATTCCTGGAAATAAAACACCATCTTTATCTTTAATTGGGTTTGAGCATGCTGAGACTTATTATTCTGATATATAATGCGTCACCAGGAGCATAAAATCTTCCTTTCTAAAAAGATGGATTTCTTTCTTATCATTGTTTAACCAGTGGCGAGCATTTCTCAGCAGAAAATTGCTTATCTTTCCGCAAAAGAATATGTGCTTTGGAAGCAAACAAGCCTTGCGTTTCGCACCGCTCACTCGTAATCTTTTCTTTAAAAAGCTATTTTCATATATCCCACGATGATCGAATTTGCATAAAATTAACTCATTATCCATATATTCTAGAGGACCTAGACTAGCCTAACGAGGGCATCTAATCTTAAGGATAAAATATAAACATGGATACTCTCTCAAAGGAAAATATTACAATGCATCTAACTGCACTATAAATTACAATGCAATTGGCTTAAAATAGGTCTCACATGATTATAAAATGATAATCCACTCTACCAATTGTATTTAGAATTATTTCTTTTATTAGTATACAAATTTTTACCAAATTAGATATGTGTATGGGTAACATCTTAAAATGGTACAAAATGAATATAATAAAATAGTTTGATTTAAATAACAATTTTAAAATTATTTTTTCAATATGTAAACTATCTAAAATATATAGATAAATGATTGTATAAAGTGTTAATGCATTTAAGTACATATGAGATTTATTTGGAGCCAACTACCACTATAGTTGGCTTCATTGGATCGTATCTCCTCTCCCAAATACATATTCAAAAACACCTTGTAATAATGAAGAGCTTACTGGGGACTGTGAAATTAAATTTAGATGAAAAGATTTAGTGATAAAAGATCATTGTGTATTAAAAAGTGGAAGTTTATATAAAAAATGAAAAGTAATATTGTGAATAAAAAAATTAAGGTTACTTTTTTAGTGGTGAAAATTAAGGAGGTTATGTATTGAAAAATAAGAGATCATGAGAATATTACAAAAAATGAGAAAGAGAAATCTCATCCCAACATATCCAATCAATGAGATTATCCTGAATATGCTATTAAGATAATAACTCTAGCTGGCAACTCTATATTAATTTCTTGTCATCAAATATATATATATATATATATATATCAAATCATTACCAAAAATAATTTATTATGAACTAGTGTTATTCCCATGTAAATTTTCATGCAAACAATATTGTAGAAGATCAAAAGTGGCCTCATGCGGATGTTGACTTTTGAGTAGGATTGTAAGAGTTGTCAAGGGTTGTAATGGGATAGGATTTCTCAAGGGAGTTTCAAGAATGGTAGGAGTCTTTTAAGTGAATTGTTGGTCCTTGTAAAGATTATCTTATACTCTCATTTCATTTTAATACATGTGGGGCTTATTTTTTGGGCAACTACACCGCTGTTCCGGTGCAGCATCATTGAAATGGGCCCCACATGATCATCAAATCATAATCTACTCTACCCATTATATTTAGAATAATGTATTCTATTACCATACCAATTTTCATCCCAATCAGATATGTATATGGGCCCCATCTGAAAATGGTACAAATTCAACGTAATAAAATAGTTTGATGTAAATAACAACTTAAAAGTGGTTTTTTCAACATCTAAACCATCTAAAGTATGATTTATATATAGATAAATGATTGTATAAAGTTTCATTTCATTTTAATATGTGTAGGGCCTATTTTTTGGATAACTGTACCATTGTTCCGGTGCAGACGCTAGTGTTTTAGATATGAATGCTTTGGTATCTCTTTGATGTTCGTGGCTGGGATGTGTGGATGTAAAACTCGTTCCCAGCTTATGCAGTTGATGAATCACCGCTAGAAAATAGGATATGGGTAAGAAAGTAGAGAGTCGTTGGTGCCTCCACTACAAATAAGCTTGCGAGGTTTCAATTGAAAAAAAAAAAACACGCTTGTGAGGTGTATGAAGCAGGGCGAAGGTGGAATTTTGTATGGGCCAAAAAAACAGTCAAAAAAGAGGGGAGATATGGCTGGGTATGGGGCCGGAGTTACTTTATTCCAAAAGGAATGCCCACGGCAGCCGCTAGCAGACGGATAAAAATGAGTGGCGAATCATTAGCCATTTTTTTAGCTTCTAGTAATTTAGTAGCAGTGTAGAGTGGGTGGATGGGATTTGAATGGTGGTGGGAGAGGAAGAGATAAGAGGGGTGGATGTGTAAACTCACACCTCCTTCCTCTCCTCCCAACTCCTGTGGTATGATATACTCATGATGCTGTGCCAGCAAAACACGAGCATTTCAGATGAGTTGTCAGAAGTGGGGCTGCCTTTTGTCTCTTAATCTGCCAACCCCATCTTTGCCTTTGTGGATTCCTGCTTTCTTTCTTCCTATCCTCTTTCTTCACCTTGTCTATCTCGGCCCTGTACTACCTGCATCTTTGTACTCGGGAATGACCCATTATAGATGGTGCACCTTCATTGTACGGCATGCTGAGGTTGATGGAATGGACACACACCCATCATCAATTCCACTCCAACCCCATGCATCATTAATTGCAAGTACTTATGTGCATGATAAAGATTGCTGCTGCTGCTGCTACTATTATTAAATATAGATGCAACATATAGGCATGGATAATTGAAGGGTGATGATACGATGAGAAGAAGAGTAATGATTGTAGTAGTAGTGAGCAAATTTATTTTAATTGAGATGAAAACACTCATGCAGAGATTAATGCATCTCTCCTTCATTTGTAACTTTCTATTTGAAAGCTAAGGATGCAGAGGTTAAGATTTTTCTAGTCCAGAGTCCAGACAGAGAGCATGGGCCAGATTAGTTTTTAAAACGTGGGCCCCAATTGTTCCAACATCCCATGTATGATGCACTGCTGAAGATGCTGGCCACACAAGAGGTGATGCGACAACATGCCAAGAACAGATTCCCATCTCAAAGCATTCCCATCCCACCAGCGTACATCGCATCTCTTCTTTTTCAAAAGAATGGCTATTTGGAATCCCATTTGGCATCTTGATGTGATGGCCGTCACATAATATAATTCAAAGGCCAGATTCTGCTCAAACCTGTCTGATAGTCCTGAGGCGCGGCTAGCGGAACTCTCGATTATCTTCAAGGTGGAAGCATGAGGAGGCGACAATTCGATCATCAATTTCATCGTCGTCAAAAGCTATTTTTCTTTTAAAGCTGAGTGGATCGTATATATATAGTATAACGCCATTATTCGGGGGGCTCATTCAAAATGACATGTATCAGAAATAAAGATACTTTTAAATATTCCCAAGCCTATTTTCCAGAAGATTATGTTCAAATCTTACGACTGAGTGAGCTAAAGCTGAGTTCAAGCTGGGTTGTTGAGTTTATGGCACCAGAAGCTAGAAATTAGACTGAGGGGTGAAAGCCCACAATTTTAACTTTGGGAGAATAGCAATATAGCATCAACTTGTTAGAAGAGAATTACCAGCTGATATGGCATGTGTCGTGGTAGGCCCGAACTACGGCTGTTGCCCCTGTGAGGATTTGGACTAGTTTTCTTGTGCTGGATTTTGGATTCCTTTCATTTTTTGAAAGAAAAAAACCGAAAAACAAAACAAAATATTGTTTCACCTAGCCTATGCTGTTCCCTTCCACTAAAGCAAGATCTATCAACCCAAGAACTGTTCTTTCTTTGTTTTTGTCCACCACATTGTTGGAAGTACATAATTTCCCATTCATAGTCAGGGTTGGATGGTAACATGATGTGAAATAAATCCATGTAGATCCACTTGTCTATAAATTAGACATCTCCCGGCCAGATCTTTTTCATGGAAAATTGACACATTGAAAAAAAAAAAAAAAAAAGCCAGTGAAGGATCTGTACCATGAAAACCACAGAGGGGCTTATCCAACTTTAATAAATAAATGTATGGTTGGTTACTCAGATGAAGAGTACAGAATTGAGTAGCCATGTAGAAATCAGAAGCCATTCAAAAAGAATACGATGACCACAGTAAATGAATTTGCTAGAAATGGAGATACGGCATCCTTTTCAGAGCATGGCTGGGCATCATCATTCGGGTTGTGATGTCTCTGTCAAAAATCTGGGGATGATTTTAACTGCTCGAAAGATACACATCTAGACTCTGTTGGCAAGCATGAATAGAACAACAACTGGTTTGTAGCTGGTCCCAGGATGAGGGGGATTGAAACATATGCTTTCGAAAAAAATGACAGGACATAGGCCAAAAACAAGCGCATCTCAGCATAAATTACCAAGATGATGCCAATGTTTTTGGGTCACAGTGGTTTGTCGGAGTGTCATCGCTTATATCTAAGTGACAAAGGAGGAAAGTCACTTGTCAGATGGGGATAAAATAAATATAAATCCAATCCTGAGAGACGAACATAAGTTACCATTTTTTTTGGTTGAGAGTATTGCTTTTGGATATTACTCGCACATGCGCCCAAAACATCAAACTCGTCATGTGCACGTCATTTGGCGTATGCTTTTTTCTTTTTCCGAAAAATATTTGGCGTATACTTTAAGTGTGCAAATATTGACATTGCGAGATCCACTCGGATAATGCTGTGAAAAATGTAGGATTATAATGGTAATTCATTGCTATATCAAATAAAACTAGTACTAAGTAGTAAGATGTGGATCTTCTATCTCCGCGTGTATATATATATGTATATATAATATATATGGTGTGTTTGGAAAATAATTAAACTTTTGATGAAAATTTTTTGAGGGTAAATTATGCCAGGGTGGACACCGCGCAGGTTTTTCCCGACCCGGTCCGGTCCGGTCCGGCACTAGTGAAAATTCCGGTTTCAGGTTTTTGAAAGAGTACCTAGCTAGTGGTTATTGCTTATTGGTACCGGGTTTCGGGAAACCTAGACTGACCTTTCCAAAAATCCATCTCGTAGCTGCGTGCATAACGTAAGGCAAGAATTTGAATCCAAAGGAAAAAATATAAATGCAGAATAACTAAAGAGGAAACGTGAATTTTCTCTCAAAAAAAAAACAGGAAAGTGAATTTTCTCTAAAAAAAAAACAGGAAACGTGAATTTAGTATTATAACGGACTCCAATTATATATTGCATATATGATTTTTTTTAGTACCAATAACTTAAAATAATGAAAAATGAAAGATATATTTCTTAATACAAATGCCTTAAAAATTCGTATTGGCAAATTTAATTAGCAACCCTATAAAAGATAAAATAAAAAGATATTATTTATCTTCTTTATATATTTTTAACTTTTAAGTAAAATTATCTTTATAATTATTATCTCAAAAAACTTTCTTAGTTTATTAATTTATGTAAAAAAACCCTTTATTATTTGAACTCGGTTCAAACTTGCCTTAACCAGGAGCCAACTTTTGGTGAAAAGTTGTAGAGAGTAAAAATTGTCAAATGATGTGATATGATAGGGGTAATGATGAGGAATAAATAGGATAAAGTTGAAATAGATAGGTTAGTTGTGTTGGTAGTTGTGTAGAAATGATTGAAAAGTATGGTAGTTGTATAGAAAAATGTGAAAAAATTATTAAAAAATAAGGTGCTTGTGGAGAGTGAAAAGTTTTAAATTGAAAAACTTTAACTTGACAACTTTCACTTATTACCAAACACACCCTTAACTTTGAAAATACATCCTTTCTCAAGGGTCGCGGGGTTGTGTAATATATTATATATTAATTATTTAAAATCACAACTATTTCGACTAGTGTGTTTTTAACCTTATATAAGTTAATCAAGTCTAGAGTTCCCGGGCTACCAAACTCCCATGTGTAGATATGTTTATAATACATATTAATTATTTAAAAATAATAATAAACGCAGAATTTGAAATCCTTTATCAATTTTGTTATTGTAAATTACTAGTTATCACCCATTATTTCTCATTATTATATAAAACTCAAAAGTTAGTTATTTCATTGCATGTTGTTTGAATTTGTCTTTCTTTTTATTTATAATTATTATTTTGTAATTTTTTAGTTTAGGAATTTATTTGAAAAACTACCTCTTTTATTTTAATTCGGTCTAGACTTGAATAATCAGAGTTGGTACTGGATCTAATTTGGTCCAAAGAATACAAGATTATATAAGGGTTCAGTTCAAGTTGGGTAAAATTCGCCCAGTGTACACCCATAACAAGTATCTAAATGAATGGAGAAAACTTTGCCATTTTTCATTTTAACTTTTCCTACCCGCCATTTTTAAATTTATCGTAAAAAAACTCTATATAATTATTTTAAAATTTATTGTAGAAATATTCTGCATATAATTATTTTAAATTTATATCTTTAAATCTATTATAGAAATATTCACCATATAATTATTTTTAAATTTATGTTCTATATCTACTTATTTTAAATTTATTACAAAAATGTTCTTCATAAAATTATTCTAAAATTTAAAATTTTAATTTATTGAGGAAATGTTCTCCATATAATTATTTTATATTTTATATATTATGAATTAATTTGAAAAAAAAATCATGAAACAGGGCCTGGTAGCCAATTCTACCTGGACCTAACTATATAGATGGTCAAAATAGGTACGAGTATAGTGTGCACTCCTAATTTCTTACCCATGGACTCAGGCACAACTAATTTAACTTCAAAACCTATTAGTGTTGGGTCCTATGATATAATATCTTGCTACTATAGTTGCAAACCAGATGGATTTTGCCCGACCCGGACCTCTTCGACCCGTAAAATACTTAGTTTCTTAGAAGAAAAATATGCTTTAAATTTTTGTCAGTTTTAACCTGACACTGCACAAAATAGTAATTGGTATGGATAAACCCGCCCACTGGTAAAACCCACCGTAAAAGCATATGGTTGGACCAAAACAATAAACCATTTATAAACGAAAGTAACAATATCTAATGGAAATTTTATAAATTGAACATGTTATTAATATTCAAAAGTGGAAACGAGCTCCATAAGATTTACTAATTTAAGATTTAATCAATAGAATTTATTTTAGTGTGAATAAGTTTATGTTTCATAAAATTATTATTAAATGTATATAATATTTTTTTCCAATACATATTTAGTCTAAAGACTCATTTATATCAAACTTACATACTAATTATTAAAAGACATAATTTGAAAATTAAATTAGAGTATAAGTAATTATAAATAATTTGAAAATTTTGAAAAGAATGAGAATAAAATTAATTGTAGGTGCAATCTAATAAATTAACAAAAATTCTTCCTCATGGATGAAAGGAAAGATTTAAAAATTAACTCAAAAAATCAAGCCATTTCAAAACCTAAAATGTCCAATCTTTGGTTTTTCGAATTCTATTTTTAACTCAGTTCGGCCCACTCCTAACGTGGCTCGGACCCATTCTAACTCAGACCTAAATTGTTGGGACAGAGTTTGGTACCAAGTTTAACATAGACTAGAATATACATAATTAGCGTAGGTACTGGGTCCGAGCAGGGTAAAACCCACTGAGTGTGCATCCATAATATATTTTTTTTATTTTTATTCTCGAAATAAAAAAATATGATCAAATAAAATTTTTAAAAGTAGGGTGAAAAGGTTAAACAAATCCTGACCCATTACTACCCACTACAATTCACACCCCTAAATAAAAGGTGGGTGCATGGACTTTTTTAATTTTGAAAACTTTTTTTAAAAAATTAAACATTTATTATACTTATTTATAAAAATCACTTCGATTGAAAAATCGTATGTTTAAAAAATTAACACCTTTTGAGAGTGGAAATGCAATTATTAAGATTAAAAACAAATATATAATATAAAACAATTTTAATGTGTGTTTGGCACCATAAACAAAGACGAAAAAATGAATGTCATAAATAGTTTAGATCTTCAAAAAAGTTTTTAGTTTAAAAAAGTAAAGGTTTGCACGGCGACAGGGGTTGCGTATGAGATACTACCCAAATAAAACACCCAAAACAAACAAATAAATAGAAACCAAAGATGTCTGTCTTGAAGAAGCCATTGACCGTGGTTTGATGATAAGTGGAGGAGGGCCTGCGAAGAAAGAAAACCAACGTGATGGAGAAAGCCCGTGAGGACGTGCCCGATCGAGGCAGGCGGAGATCCAATAGAGGCTCAAGAGACGCACCAGGATTTGGGATCAGAGGAATAAGGATAAACCACAATCATACTCAATTCAGAATGCACATCATCTAGTTTTTGTCATTACTTATGAATCTAGAGAGTGGACAGCATTTCAATGCGCCCATGTACCCGGTTGTATTCAGACGCTAGAATCTGTATGTGAAAAGCAAAAGCAAAAGCAAAAGCAAATCTTCAGGTGCATAGGTCATGTTCCACGGCAAGATCCTACAAAATTCATGGCTGGACTGGAATTACTCAAAATGTTAAATGCTGAAAACGCATAATTCTATCCTCTATCGGCCACAACTGCAAATACTAATGACAGATTGCACTTTGCATACATGAAAAAAAAGAATTAAATAAGCAAGAGGCTGAAATATGAATGTTTTATGAACGAACTTTGTTAAGTAAGGAAAAACAGAAGTGTGGATTTTACATCTCTCCACAGCCTCAACATTGTGACGCCGGTTGTTTAACAAAATTGCTGACCAGTATATGCCAAGTACGAAAATTGGGTGTGATTCCATCATTTACTCCTTTACGCAGAAGGAAGATGACATCATCAAGCATGCCTTCCTTGCAATGCCAGCTAATCAGTGTGTTATAAGTGATGGTGTCCGGAACAACTCCCTCAACATGGAGCCTATCAAAGAGATTCAAAGCCTCTCGAAATCGCCCCATCTTGCACATGCCGTTTATGAGGCTATTATACATGACGATATCTGGGATCAACCCTCGGTGCAGCATCTCTTTCAGAAGTTCGAGTGCTGAATGTATTTTGCCGGTTTTACAAAGACCATTAACCAGAATGTTGTAAGAAATATTATTGGGAGCAACACCCTTTCTCATCATCTCATCAAATAAACCCAATGCTTTCTCAACAGAACCATCATTGCATAATGCTTTTAACAATCCGTTGTATGTTATGATGTCAAGGATACAACCTTGGAACATCATTTCATTCACAAGTTCCATTGCTTCTTCCCATGCACCGTTCCTTGAAAAGGCATGAATCAAAGTGTTGAACGTCACATTATTTGCAACTACCCCCTCTAAAATCAAGTCATGATAAATATTCATTGCTTCTTCCAAACGATCACTCTTGCAGAAGCCATGGATTAGAGAATTGAACGTGGTTATATCAGGCTTGCAGCCTTCAGCTGCCATCTTGTGGAGCATACCAATGGCATCATTGAGCTTACAATCCCCGCATAGAGCACAAATAAGACAATTGTACCCAACAACATTTAATTGGAGACCCCTTCTGGACATTTCCTCCACAATCTCATTGGCCTCATTTAATTGGCCTTTCTTACAGAACCCATCAATCAACAGGGTGTAAGTGATTACGCCCGGCAAGCAACCTTTTGTAAACATCTCATTGAACAACTCCAAGGCTGGACCCATGTGGCCAGCCTTGCAGAGGCCATGTATAATAATGGTGTACGTGTAAACATCTGGAACACAACCACTAGGCAGCATGCTTTCATAAAGAACAGATCTAGCATCACTGAACCTTCCCTTTGCCATATAGCCATGGATGAGTGTGTTGAACAAGATTACACCTGGATTGGGAACTTTATCTAAAAGGGCTCTTGCATCATCTTCTTGGCCATTTTTGCAAAGCCCATGCACCAATACCCCGTAAGTAGCAGCAATTGGTGCACAACCATGAAGTAGCATTCGATCAAACAACTTTGATGCTTCATATATGTGACCAAGTTTGCACAGGCCATCAATAACATCAGTGTATGTATTGGCATCAGGTAAGCAGCGCATCAAAAACATCTCTTCCAAAAGCTTCAATGCTTCATTCACATTACCCTCCTTGCAAAGTGCACATATGAGGGTTTGATAAACAACTGAATTGGGAACACATCCATGCTTTGTCATTTCCCTCAAGAGTGAGCATGCGGAATCCACTTCCCTTAAATAACATAGGGCTTTCATGATGATTGAGAAGGTGAAAACAGTTGGAGAAATGCCCTTATTCATCATGCTATAAAATACATTTGGGACTACACTCTGACAATTTCCAGAAACCAAAATATCCAAAACAACATTGTAGGACCTGAACGTGGGCTTGCAATTAAATTCATCTTTCATTTCATCCAGCAACCGAGTTGCATGTCCAGGCAAGCTTGCTGTCCCATACCACTTCATGATCATAATAAATAAATACTCTTTAAAGACAATTCCTTCCTCTTTCATCTGACCCAATAACCTATTCACAACTTTGAATTCCCCAGCATCACCTAGTTTATTGATGATAGCATAGTAAGCATCGAAAGAATGAGAGTAGCCCCTTTGCCTACCAGCCCAATCGAAAATTTCCATTGACGTTGGCACATCAAGGGGAAGCTCAAGTAAACTACATAGTCGTCGAGGGGTAATTTGATTAAATGATTTCCTAAGCTCTTCAAGGTCAAAGGGCCTGAGTATCTTCTCCCATTCATTGCTAGAATCTGATCCATCACCGTCTGAATTAGTAATTCGAGAAGAAGAAATCAGGCGGCAGTGGCTTTCGAAGCAAGAAGATATTGCTTTATCAAGACAAGTAGCAACTTTGAGTCTATTTAGCATAACTGAGAATGCAAGCAGCAGGAATTCCAGACATGCAGCGGCCAAGAAATTAAAAAGCTGGAACCCATTTACAAAGTTTTGCCTTTTTTGTTGGATCTAGTCCATACAAACAATTTGTTGGCCCTTCACTCTAACATTAAGCTGGAAGTATCTTTTACTTTGTTCCCTGTAACTCCCTGATAGAGTAAGAGGAACTCAGAGGCCACCTGATAACACAAAAAACAAGTTAGAAAACTCAAAGCATTCCAATTTCTTCCAAATGCAGCCTACTGCGTTTCTTTGGGGCCAGACACTGCAGGTTGAAAGGTCAGCACAATCAAAATTGGCATGCAAATAAAGAGCCGTAGAAACATAGATAACTTGTGGACAATTGTGAGACCACAAATAAAGTTGATTTCTTTCGACAGATCAAGAGGGTGTGAATTTCTGTTTCTTTCCAGTTGGAAACCGTTGCAATTTCTATTATGGGTATCATATTAATTTATGAAACTCAACCCCAGGTCAAACCAAAGTTCTATAATACATTCTTCAAAGTGCACTTTTCGATTTCTGATTTCCCTTGTTTGGGCTGACAAAGAAAATTGTGTTAAAAATTCAATTTTTTACGGCAAAAATCTAAAATTCATAAATATTTACTGGATAGAGCTGAAAAGACATGCCTGCAGGATAGAGAATTTCGAACAATAGAAAAACCTCTTACTTTCTCCCCATTTCAACAATCAGGGATTTTCATCATTCAAAAAGGGCAGTTGTAGCACAAAATCGAAACTTCGCTATGCGGAAAGAATATTTCAAATTTCAAACTTCATTGGAAGAATAACTTTAGCAAATTCTATCGAAAGTCAGCTCGAGGTGGCATTTTTTTTTACCAAGGTTTTTGTGCGATTTTCTGAACGAACAAAAAAATAAAAGAGAAACGGATTGGCCAAAAAAAAAAGATTACCGAAGTCAGATTCCAAATAAGCTGAAATTTGGTTGCAGAAGATATGAATGGAATTGGACACACACAGAGAGAGAGAGATGCTGCTTCTGTCACCTGCCTCAACAGGAAGAAGGAGAAGGAGCGAAGCAGGAAAAGTTCGAGTGAAAGCATTGTAGACAAAAAACATGCCGACACGAAAGACACCTGAGATGAATAACAGCCGCCGAAACGTCCCTTCTTCATCCCTCAAATCAGGGTCAACCCACCTGATGCACATCGTGTCTAAATCAATGTTGTCAGAACTGAACCAACTAACGAACCCATTAAGCAACTGGTTCTGGTCCAACTCATTCAACCGTTTCTAAGAAACGGATGAACCGGCCTATTAGTAATCTATGTAACATTTATCGCAGATTGATAAGATAAGAGCTTAAAAAATTCACATAAAAAAAGCAATGCAATAAGATATCAAAAAAAAAAAAAAAAAGCAATGCGATAATTGAGTTCATTTGGGAAGCAAGAAAATTGTGTACTTACCTTCATATTGTTGATTATATCTATGCCAATATTGAATCCCGTTGTTGTTTGAACTTAATCTTTGAAAATTTAAATACCTACCAAAAAAATTGTATAATCCTAATTTTATGATTAAGCAAAATATTTTTGAGTCAGACTTACAAAATCATTAAACAAGACAAATGAAAATTGAAATAATTGAACAATGTGAGTACATAAGCTGTAGCATGTAATAGACATTGAGACAAATCAGATCCATTTACTAAAATGGAAGTACCCAAAAAGCCTCAGTAGTTCCTGCAATGAATCCAGTGCAACTCAACTGACTACGGAGTACAGCCTACTTGTCAACACTCTACAGATAAGATCTTAAAATTTTGAGAGTTGAGCATCAGGAGGGTGGAAACTTCTGATTGTTTCTGTAACTCCATTTCCACAAGTCCACCAACTTCAATCTCTCTTTTCGGGACCATCAAAACAAACAAGGCAAAAATTGATAAAGCAAATCTCAACCCAACGGTTCAAACAATTCTAAATTTTTTTAAGAAAAAAATTCGATCGCCAATATCAGTAATACCAATAAAGAACCCAACTTAAACTACGCCATCGAATGCGAAACAATATCCAAAACAATGAGACAAGAAAGATGATATCCGATTCTTATTTACCTTATGCCAAGCTGCAAACTGAAAAATCGAATGGCTGCTGGATAGACGAGTGGAAGAGATGATGGTGTTGGATGCCGGACACTGGTGCTGCCGGATGGAAGACTGGAAGAGTGTTGATACCGGAAGAATTGAACGGTTGCTGCACGAAGGAGTGGAAGAGTGCTGAGGCGGCCGAACCGACGATGGCGCTGTCGATCGGACGCTGCTGCCACCGGACGGAAGAGTAGAAGAGCGCTGGAAGGAAATCAGTGGAGATGGAAACGACAAAGGGGGAAAACGAGCGCGGGACCGAGGATTTTTATTGCTATCTGCTTTAGCAAACCGGCTTTACCAGCCGTCCATAAACCCGGGACTGTTCCGGTTCAACCGGATTCATTCCCTCAATCGGAAAGAAACCGGACATGATCTTTACGCAGCAGAAGGCTCCGCAGTGAGCCTACATAACTCACGCTAGAAAGCCGAGGTTGCGAGGCCCACCATGGGTGGCAATTCCGGGTGTAGAAGTAAGAAGGGGTTGGTTTCAACTTTTAACCTCAACCCGGCTAATTTAATTCGATTTATGGTCGGATTGGATTACATATTTTGAAAAAAAAAGCTTACATAATCCTATTTGAACTGAAGTGGGCCAAGTGGGTTGCTTTGGGTTAGGTGGTTATCATCCCATCATTATTTCAGTTATTAATATAAAAATAGTCATACAAGATCAACCATGTTAACTATTAATTTAAAATTGACACATAGATTCATATGATACACAGGAATTAACTACACATCATTGATTTTAAATAAAATTACACAGTAATTATGCTATTATCAGTCTTAAATTGGAAGGTAGTCTCATAAAAAGGATTAATTTTTACTATTTTAATTTAAATATTGTATATTTATTAACCCAATTTATAATCCAAACCAAACTAATTTATATGAGTTTAAATTAAGGTTAAGCTGAAGTCTAAAAAATAGAGTTGAATAGATTTGGGTTAATGTTTTCCAAATATGGTCATAGTTGAAAAAACCGTAACCTGAGTTAACCCAATCTGATATACACCTTTACTCACACTAAGTTTCTCAATTCTCATTGGTGTGTGGAAAGTATAGATTTTCATTTTAAAAAAGCCATAATAATAAGTCTATAATTTTTTAAAAAAATTATATAATCTAGCTACGTAAATTCTACAAATTACGACAATTTTTTTTTTTTTTTTACAAAAACATGGATGCCTCTTGCGATTGATCACATGGTTGGATCCATGCAATTAATCATTCCGGATTAGCCCCCCTTTATTTTAAAAAAATAAACGTATATCAGAATTACATTACTATATTTGAATGTTAGCACATGTTAGACTTACGCATCTTTTTGCAGTACAGGTGGGGAGAAACGTGGGAATTAGTCAATTAGAGAATGAAATATTTTTGAAAAGTATGAAAATGATATGATGTGGAAACAAAATTAAAAATAGAATAATCGTGTAAGAAGATTATTAGAATATAGAAGTAAAATTGAAAAAAATATATTAGTTAAGTAATTGAAGTGTCCAATTTTTTTGAAAAGTGTGGGAGAAGAATAGCTTTCTATTCACCATTATTACTAAATGGTGCCTTAATTTATGCATTTTTTAGAAAATATCTATAGCTAAAATAAATTTCTAGGATTTATATATTTGTCTATATATTTTTAGAAATATACCTATATCTATCGCCCAGTTAGCGAGTGCATGCTCAAGGTTGATAAAAAAGTCAACTAATCCCACAATCTTTGCTCTAATATTTTGTAAGGACATCCTAAATGTGAGGATGCGTCCGAATCCATCAGAATAACTGTTTACAAAAATTCCGGCGACAACATTGCCCTTTCTTATAGTCACACAATGCAAATTGGCCACGTACATTTTTACGCATTTATATTCGTATTATAATTTAATTCCAAATATACATAGGTTCAATTTATTCCAAGCATACGTACCGAGCTAGCTAATTAATAACATATATGACATATCATCTTTGAGGAGAATAGCGTGTATTCCTTAAATACTCTGTAATGTAGACCTCTTTATCTTAGAGTGAAAATCCGGGCATATCAGGCGAAGGTTTACCCAACTTTAATCATATTTTTAAAAAACTTCTTTTGTCAACTCTAGACTGTAAAAGGTTGACCCGATTCTTATTTTACCACAGGTGATTTGCAAATGCAGACCATTATTTCAGGTTGGTCCAAATATATATATATATATATATATATATATATAGGATTCTGTTCCGGTGCAGCGACGCTGCACCGGAACAGCGGTGCAGTGGGCTCAAAATGGGCCCCACATGATCATGAAATCATGATCTACTCTACCCATTGTATTTAGAATAATGTATTCTATTACCATACCAATTTTCATCCCAATCAGATACTTTAAAGTTGTTATTTATATCAAACTATTTTATTACGTTGGATTTGTACCATTTTCAGATGGGGCCCATATACATATATGATTGGGATGAAAATTGGTGTGGTAATAGAATACATTATTCTAAATACAATGGGTGGAGTAGATCATGATTTCATGATCATGTGGAGCCCATTTTGGGCCCACTGTATCGTTGTTCCAGTGCAGCGTCACTGCACCGGAACAGCTCTTATATATATATATATATATCCGGTGCAGTGGCCCAAAAATAGGCCCCACATGATCATGAAATTATGATCTACTCTACCCGAGCGTCAATAGAAAATGAAAAGTGGGTCAACTAATCTCATCAGGTGATTTTCTCCCAACAATGACAACATAAATAAGGAATAGATATAGAAAATAATAGGTAGAAAACTCTTACCTTCAACTTCTTGCATTGTCGTGTTTATTGTATCTTAAAATATTCTGAACTTCTGATCATGCGTGGCTAGCCGCATTGCCGCAAAATTGTTTTTTTGTTTTTTTATATTTGTGGACTTTATCTATATTTTGAACGATGGTATATTGAAGAGTGATCCTGTTAGCCCGGGCTAAGTAAATGTCTCACTTAGCCCACCTCAAAAAATCTATTTACAACAACTTTTTTTTACTTTTTTTTTCATGTACTTGTTTATCTAAGTGTATTTAATATATAGATCAAGTTTTACCATTTTTGGATATGTGTATATAATTTTTTTTAGATGTTTAAAAATAAGAGTATTTTAAATACATATATACACATAGATATTTAAAAATCTCAAAAAATAGATAAACATATTCAAAAATAGTAAAACTTGGTCTATATATTAAATACACTTAGATAAACAAGTACATGAAGAAAAAAGTAAAAAAATTTGTTGTAAATAAGTTTTTTGAGGTGGGCTAAGTGAGGCATTTACTTAGCCCAGGCTAACAGGATCACTCCTCATTAAAGTGATACACATGATAGATAAAATGAAGAGGGTGTTCTTAAGTTCATTAATATATATAAGATTTGTCTCATTCTTCGTCAACCTAATAGAATATCAGTATTCTTAAATTTTAAGAAATGAATATTGATTTTAGTGATTGATCCAAAATTCAATCCATTCATTGTATTTAACATTATTTATTTATTTAAAAGACAAAATTTCATCCAAATTAAATAAGTACATGAGCCACATTTTCTTAAAAATAAAAAAATTCATGTGTAAATCATAAATTATATGATTTAGATGTTAAAAGTACTACCTTAAAATTAATATCCAACATTAAACCATTTTATTATGCTAATGTTCCACATTAAAGGGCATCTTGTACTATGATACTAGATAAATGTTAGGATTTTCATAATAATATAAATGATGATAAACATAATAAATGAAGTGAATTGTTTTAATTAATTATCAAAATATTAAAGATAAAAAAAATTACATAGAGGAAATATCAGAGATATAAACCTTGGGTCTACTTGAATTTAGTTTTACCAAAACCCAAATTTCCTATTTCTCCGTCCCAACCAAAAATGATTCGACCCCATGTACGCCTACACTACTCGGCAAGCTGGGTTCAGGCACCACCACTCCACGCAAGCCAAGCCCACTATGTAATCAGACCAGAACCAACGATCAGAGATTAACGCTCAAACGGGAAAATCGCAATAGAGATCAGGAAGAAAATACAATACATGCTTCAAGAGGTCATAAACTGAAACAAAATGCATATCAATCAAGAAAGTTTACAATGCAATTGGTTTTCCTCTCAAAAAAGTGTCGATGCGAGTCCCTTCATATCTGCTACAACTACGCTGTAATCTGCCTCGAGTTTTTCTTGGTCTTCCGCAGATAGTTCACCTTTCGTGGGTTTTGGTAGCACCAGTACACAACATGTAGGTCTCTTTGTAGCTCCTGCAGAAGCAAGATCCTGGAGGAGGGAAAGCCAAAAGACAATTTAGCAAAAAGGATAAGAGCCTGTATGGTATAGAATGCGGTTTACAGATCTTGATTTTTGAATTGGTCCTCCCACCCCAATTACATATGCACATGAAAGGAGACAACGCTCCAATGCCTGGATCAAACCCAGGACACATCAGGTGAAGTTAACAATGGATTTTTCATAAATCTCCAAATCAGGTGAAGTTAACCAGGGACTTTTCATAAATGCCCACATAAGGTAGAGTTAAGTGGCAGTCTGTTTGAAAGTATGGTGACTGTGCACAAAATAAGCATGTAGCTATATGGATTTGAAAGAAATCTCTAGCCGATCCATGTGCAGTCTTTTGGGATCATAAATCTGCCAGGGGCTGATTATATTCAGGATTGATTCTTCAGTATTTACAATTGAAGGTACCACAACATCATTATAAGTTGTGATACTGAATAAAAACTTATCGATTTCATGTGCCAACGAAGAAGAGCACCACCTTCTTCATAAAACAGCGCTGCAGTTTGTTGATGTTTTAGCAAGTTTGAGAGTTCAGAACCAAGTACCAGTCACTGTAAGTAAAATGAACCGCATTTATGACTTTCAGTCAAATAACATTGTTAAGGACCAATAAAACAATGAGAGATTATCTTATGGCTCAATGTATGGAAGCCACCACTATGACTAGTTGCAATTAAACAGAATTAGATGCGCAACTATCGAAAAAATTCACTAGGTAGCAGGTATAGTCCAATTACAGAAATCAGGCAAACCAGAAATTGGTGACTCGATTCTAGAAACTGTTCTCTATTTCTCCAACCCTCAGAGGCTCATCATGCTCAAAGACCTCTTTCCTTGAGAATAGCTAAAAAGAATGGCCAAATATATAGATATATCTGGGAAAAGATTGCATCTTACCTCCTTTGATGGTACATAAATATATGGGACATCAGCTTCCTCGCATAGGATGGGTATATGAGTGATCACATCAATGGGAGAAATGTTTCCAGCTATTACACACAATCTGCAGCCAACATGAAAGCACTAGCATTTAGCCAGACCCAACTACCGATTCGAAGCCCATATTCAAGCACTGCAAGCATAAGCCAAACATGGACAGCTTATCTTCGCACTATCCACTCATGTAAGACATCACCAGATCTCACCCTTTGTGACCACGCCGGATGCTCTTAACAACTTCCTTTACACCTCTCTTCAAACATTTAGTCTCTGAAGCTGAGAAACACCAGCCCAAAGTGAGGAAAACATGCGATGAGAAAAAAAAAAAAAAAAAGTCCATTGATTCAACCCCTAGATTAAATTAAACAAACCTATCGTCACGTATTTTTATTTTTAAGCCTTTGAATGATGCTCCACCATCATTAAAAATGATGACTTTATACCAAAGATGCTGATCATGTAAAACTGAGTTACTACTTGGTCAATTTACAACATGTTGCTTACTATACTTAAAAAAATGTTTTTTTTTTAAAAAAAAAATCTGAAGCATTTTCAACATTCCTCCATAAGCATATACTGATGATGCCACAATTCACTTTGATTGGAAATTTTCATATACTATATGTTTATTCTCAAATTTTAACGGTTTCATATATGCGCTCAATAGTTATTCTCAAATTTTAACAGTCTCATATCCATTTTGATAGTTATACATACAAGATTCTAATAAAGGAAATATGCACATGTAAAAAATATTGTAAATGGTTAAGTTTTTTCAAAAAAATTTTAAATATAAAAAGCAAAAGGCGGGTGTTTATGATCACCATCCTTCTATCAAAAGGTAAATATCATGGATAAATATTGAGAATATCTACAAACATAAACCGCTGCAGCGTACCAAGATCAATTACCATTGCGAGATCCTCTCCATTCAATCAGCCGTCCACGCTTTTATCAGATCAAACCAAGACGGCCCAACAAGCCAATGGCTTGAAATGTTCAAGTGTGGGAATTAATATTCGGCCAAAGAATGGATCGTATAACTGAAAAATCGTATCTTTTCCTTACGATTGCCGCCTGTGATTCCTCTAATAAGTAATAAGCAATTTAATGAATAATGCATTCAAAAAAGCGACTTTATGCCAGGGGAGATGGAATACCTCTTCTGACGAGCTTGTAAGTTCTCTGGCAGAGCTTCTTCCCAGCTAGGGGCTTTGCTATTGGTGTCAACGCCCACATCTTCTTCTTCTCCTTCTGGGATTTCTCCGTCTCGCTGTCGCTTCCCATCTCTCCCTTAATCACCGGAGACGCTTTTTTTTTTTTTTTTGATGGAAAATCACCGGAGACGCTTTGTGCCGCGGAAAAGAAAGGGTTTAAGGTGTTGCTCGGTTGCCGAGTAGGGCTTTGCGGTGGAACTAAAATTCAAAACTCCGGCGGATAAGCGTGCTTCATACACATTCATGCGTGCCGTGTCTAACCGATGTCTAAGTGCCACAATTGGACTGTTAATCTTAGCTCCCAACATAAAATACAACCGCAAATATTTCAATGAAAAACTGCAGCCACCCATGCCATCGCCCTAAGTATTCTGACGGCGTACATAAACAGCCTAAGTACACGTGTTGCAGAAGTTGGCACGTGAGAACCATTCACTCCCACATCCTTCCTCCCAGTCACTCCAACCCTAGAAAAATCCTCGACCGGCGGTTGTGTATCGTCTATACAAACTGCCGGATTCATTGCTTCCAGGTAGTCGTCTTTCTTGCTTCCTTTCTTCCTTTCTTCCATTCGTATATCCAGTCTTCCTTCAAGCCATTCTGTCCCCTCCCTCGGGCCAGGGGAGGTTGCCAGAATCCCAGCACTCGCCCAAAATGGAAGCTTGAGCTGTGATACCCGCCCAGCTTCCATTGGAGCAGCTGCCTAGCTGCTTTTTGAGTGGTTAGAGTGCATTTGTATTAATGGCTACTTAATTGTCCAGGTGAATGATTTTGGGATTTTGAAGCATTCAGCAATAGGAAGAATACGCTCTTGCCAGAAATACTGAATGATGGACATATCATCACGTAGTTGCGGCTTCTACGATCAGTAATTTGAATTCGACTTAGGCCTTTACTAAAGAAAGTTGGAATTTTGGCGATGGGTGGGTAATCTTTTTTGCTTCTTCTCTAATCTTTCTAGATAGTGGTGGCAGGTTTGTTTGATTATGTCACTGGATAAGAAGGGAGAAAACGTAGTTCTCTTGTAGGGGACTGAGAATTATACGAGCATTATACAGTGGTTGGGAAGATCAGAGAACCAAAGGCAGAAACCTATGAATCGTGACATTTGAGTTGATTACCCATCTGATATTTAGATATTGTATTGATGTGGTTTTGGTCTTTAGTCCACATGAAAATGGTACAATTGTTTTGCTCTCTAGATCAGAATAGAAGAGCGGGAAGTAGTGCAAAAAAGGAAAAGAAGAAATTGAAGAAGCTATTGAAGAAAGAAGGTCTTGGTGAACCTCAGAAGGTTGATATTCCTTCCGTCAATGAGGACAGCACAGAAATCTTAAAAGGTATGTATTAAGCATTAAATTTTGCTTACATCCTTACCAAGCAATTCCAGTTGACCTTTTCTTAATTCATGATGAAAAGAAAATGTCATCGCTAATCATGAATCCTACGGGTTTTTTTCAATCTTCTATTCTGTCTAATACACTGAACTGTGCATTGCTTTTAATTTGAAATCAATTTTGTTTAGGATTTAACCTATTTTTGTGACACTTGTAAATAGAAGTAGGATGACTTCTGTATGCTACGTCTCATTCCTTTTCCAAGTGTGAGCTGTCCTAATTCAGTAGCCCATGGTGTTCCAGAAGACCAGCCAAAGCAGGTGAAAAAGGAAAAGCAAAGAAGAAACCCGACAACGAAGAAGAAAAGGAAGAGGGAGAAAGGGACTGAAGTTGATAACCTTGGCAGAGAGAACGAAGACCATGTAGATGATGTCAAATGTGGGTAGAATGATTTTTCTGTGTTTTTGTCTTTTTTGCTTCTTTTAATATGAAATTAATATTGGTGATGATTCTCATGGATGGGATATCCATATTGCTACTAGATATGCCAAAGAAATCTGGAAAGCATAAAAAGGCAGATCAAGTTGTGGCAACAAAAGAAAGAAAGAAATTGCAAAAGGAAGCTGATGTTGAAGAGGATGGAGTTTACTTCATTTCTTCAGGGGATGAGGACCACTCCAGAGGAATGAAGAGTATGGTTCTCCTTCCTCCCTGAGTTATCTTTAATGGGCAAATTTTATGGTTTACTCAATGTGATTTGGAAGTCCTATGCATCAGCACTGTGTATGTATTACGAGTTCTTTTTCCTCATAATCCCACATGAATGCCAACAAAGCTTCTTCCCTGAGATGTGCACATCCAAAATAATCCATATGTATTTCCTCATCCAAAAAACTGAAGAAGCAAAGAAACAGGTGGGAACACTTTTCTTCGTCCACCTCTTCAGCAACCAACTGTTTATTGTGACAAAGTAATATGGTAGATCCCTCTTCTCAGTAGCTGTGTTGAAGCATGGAAGGGCATGCATAACTTCTGCACGTCTTTGTTTCAGCATTTATTCTTTGATTATTTATTAGCCATGAAATAAATCATATTGGAAAGGTCATTGCTCTTTGAGATTTCTGTAAATGCTACGATTTGCAGAATCCTTCCATTCAACTTCCTTTTGTTTGCCAACAAAATTCATGTTGTTGATTAGGCAAATGTTACAAATTTTTTCTAATTTTTCAGTCATTGTGCCAATCCAGGATAATATTTCATCTCTCAAGGTAACCATTTAGATTCCTTTGGCAATTACTGAAGATTTTGCTGTCTCCAAAATCCTTTTGGTTTGTAATCGATCTTCTGTTTTGCATGCATGCATCTTAGGCCATCTTATTTTGATGATATTCACCTAATCTTGTCAGAAAACATTGCTTGTCTTTTACTTTCTCTCTCTCTCTCTCTCTAAAAACCATCAGGTTTTTAGTTGGTGTGTTGTCCTCAAATTATTAGAAATGTCTTCTTTCCCACCTAAAAGATACTTTATATAATTCTCATTGAGCGCAAATTCACCTTCTTATGAAATGCGAACTGGAGCACAAGTATATAACAGAACTTCCATATACTGTTGCTTCTTATTCTTTTCTTTATTTTGCGTAGTAGTTGCTGGACCATGGTTATGTCACAGATGGAATGTTTCATGCATCGCATCAATCAAATGATCATAAATTTCCAAATGGTGGCATCAGGAAACCGGAGAAATATGCACAAAAAATATTGTTGTGGTACAATCTCAGTGGTACACGATTAACATGAGACATTTAAAATAATCTAGTAGGTGCTTCGTTGACGATTTGTTATCTCATTAGATTGTATTGTTTACCAATTTTTTAAAGCACTTCCAAATGATGTTGGGGCAACTAGTACAGAGATATTTTTTAGCAGGATGCTAGTGGCATACTTCTCCATGTTCGCCAAAGTTGTGACTTTGAACCAGTCTGAAGACCCCTCCATAAGGAGGGTTCTATCTAAAGACGCGTGGAGATGTGGAGTCCATGTCCTGTTATGTGTGGATGTGGGTGGGAGGTGCAAAATTGCAAAGGACTTGCATAATATTTCTCTCCTTTTCTCCTGGCTCTGGTCATTAGTGCTTTATTGTGGGGATCACTATCTAACTAATTCCTCCTTTCTGTAACAGAGTGGATAACTGAATACCACAAACGCAGACCAGGTCTGAAGATATTGCAGCAGAGAATTGACGATTTCATAGCTGCTCATGAGGAAAAAGAGGAACAGGTATCTTTTATCTCAATTTTGTATGAGGAATGATCCTGTTAGCCCTAAAAAACCCATCTAAAACACTTTTTTTTTGTTTTTTTCTTCATACACTTCTTTATCTAAGTGTATTTAATATATAAATTAAGTTTTAACATTTTTGGATATATTTATATATTTTTTTAAGATTTTTAAACATCTATGTGTGTATATATATTTAAAATATGTTTATATTTAAAAATCTCAAAAAATTTATACACATGTCCAAAAAATGGTAAAACTTTGTTTATATGTTAAATACACTTAGATGTATGAAGAAAAAATAATTGTTTTAAATGGATTTTTTGATGTAGGTTAAGCGAGTCATTTGCTTAACTCGGGCTAACAGGATCACTTCTCATTTTGTATTATCTATTCTCTTCATTTTTGAATTAATCACCATTGGGTGCTGAGGGAACATGTTGATGGGTTGAAATAACTGCAACAAGGATAAAAAAAAAAAAAAAAGCCAAAGAAATGAAAAATGAAAAAAAATTAAGCCATTTCAGCTAAAGCACCAAATACTGGCTTCTGCATAATGTTGGAAATTACAATTTGGAACATGGAAGCCAAACAGGCCGTTATTTGTTCATGCATCCTGAAAACTGCTACAAGTATCCTACTGTTGGCAATGTTCGTTGAAAAACTCACAAGTAGCTTTTTATCATTCAATTTTAGGCTCGATTTCTATTTAATTCTGTATCACCTGATTCTGTAGGCAAGGAAAGAGAAGGAGGCTCTTATAGCAGAAGAGGGATGGACTATTGTCAAGCACCACAAGGGAAGGAAAAAGACAACAGATTCTGAATCTGGAGTTACTGTAGGTTCAGTTGCCGAGGCTGCCGTGCTGGATAAGTTGGCCAACAAGAAAAAGAAAGGAGTTTCTTTGGATTTCTACAATTTTCAAAGACGGGAGTCCCAGAGGAATGGTATGTTGAATTATGTGGACAATGTGTGATCAAATAGAAAAATATTAATAAATCCATAGCTACTTAAAATTGGATGTGATATCTTTTTGCATTCATCTGAAGATGGTTGCAGATGCTCCCTTGATGTATGCTTTTGGAGTCCAGGAAACTGCAGAAAACAAGCATAAAGCTGAATTCAATATTTTGAAATAAGCAACCATTAAGTTAGAAACAGAAATGTCTGAGCAGTTGATCAGTTGCATTTCTGATGGTGTTTTCTTTTGGAAATGTTTCTGGCCTTGCACAAAAACATAGTAGGAAAAGACACAGGATTCAAATATTTGTCTAAGATAGGTTTCAGATTCTTTTTGATTTGTTGTTTTGTTTTTTTTGTTTTTTTTTTTTCTGTTGTCTTTTTTCTTTTGTAGTGCTAACAAATGCTCTTCTCGCAGAGGTCATGATGCTGCGGAGCAAATTTGAGCAGGACAAGAAGCGGATACAGGAGCTGAGAGCTGCAAGAAAATTTCGGCCGTACTGACTTACCTGAATATCCATGCAAATTATGATGGGCTGTTGCAGTATGTTGACTTACTCGATGGCGTTTTCTATCAACCGAAGCTGAAAATAGCGTTCATTTCCTTGTATGGTGTATTGGTATTGGTTGTGAATTCTGTTAAATGAAGCTGAGAACGACATCTATTTTCCTTGTAAATTCATTGGAGATGTGAAATTTATTTATGACTATCTGAAAGTTTTTTAAAACCAGACTGCACTGGCCAGTTTAACACTTTAACTCCGACTGGAGCCCAATCACCAAAAAAACATAAAAAAAAAATTAAAAAAAAAAAAGAGGCCTGGACTGTGGAAGCTGCATTTCACCTGTTCAAATTGGCCTAACTGGTTCACGAAATTACCTATTAAAAAAAAGGTTAATTCCAATTATATGTTTTACTCCTATTTTTAGATATAACTATACATCTATAAAAATGACAAATATGATATCTTTTCTCTGTATTTTCAAATAACATAATGTTGTTTTGTCCATGTATTTTTACCAAAATATCCATGATTAAAATCTAAACTTAGGGTCTATTCGGCAGTAAGCTTGGGTCGGAAAGCGATTTTTCATTTTTCTTACATTTCTAAAAAATATCACTTAACTACTCTATTTTCTATTTTTATCCTTATATTTTAATTATTTTTTATGTTATTTCTATTCATTTTCATTTTATTCCTATCATGTCATATCAATTTCATACTTTTCAAAAATATTTCCTTTCCCACTTTCCCACCTTAAAAAAAAAAAAGAAAAAAAAAAGAAAGCTATCAGTAAAATGGCTATCAAAATGTGTAGTTATAACAAAATGTATCATTCTTTATACGTGAAAGCTAAAGACATTTAGGTTTTAGTTTAAGGGTACTTCAGTAAAAATACATGGGTTATTGTCGCGTTTAGAAATTTGGCGACAATGTATGGTCATGTTGACACCCCACAAAAACGTTAAAAATATATATATATAATATAATAAAACAATAATAAAATTTCAAATGGGCTTACTATTATTTGGTTTTGTGGATTCATTTTGGATTTTTAACTCGTATATTTGCAAGCCCAACATTGTGTAGGTTTCACGGGCCTTCAATACTTCAAGCCCACTAAGGAGGTAACGGCCATCAATCCACATGACAGATCAAAGACCATTCGCATTCGAGATAAAGTGAAGAATATTTTCTCAAGATGATGGGAGCGGAATTGACATGATGAACGGTTTGGATTAAACAAATAATCATTATTTTAGGAGATTTTAATGGTCAAAGTCAATTTGACCAAAGAAAGAGGAGAATTTGCAATATTTTTAAATGATAAATAAAATTGATAAATCCAACTTATTAAGTAAAATCTGAACCGTTAAAATGAATAAAGAACATTAATAAATGTGGGCCCCATCTAAGATCAAGAAAAATAGATGTTGATCAAGGCATGGATAAATTATACAAAATGCATGGCTAAAAAAATATTTGAAGTACTAGCCCAACAAAACCATGGGCCCCATGAATGGTTTTCAAAAACCACTCACAAAATTACTAGAAGGCCCATTTTTATTATATTTTTGCAAAAAAGAGAAAACAGGAAATTGTGCAAAAAAAAATCAGAAAAAAATACCAAATTGCAATTTCTCAAACTTAAAAACCTATAAAAAGGGGGGCATTCTCCTCTCAAGGGACACGGTGAAAATATCCCACACCTAGCCACTCTCCCCTTATTTCCCACGGTAGAAAATATCCCAAAACCAGTTTCTCCTCGGAAACCCATCTTCCCATCCTTTTTTTTATAAAAAAAAAAAAGCAAATAGACTCCATCACCGTCCCTATTGTTTTCCTTTTCATTTTTTCACCGAAGATACAGATCAGCGACACATCCTCTCTTCCTTTTTCATTTTTTCGTTTTATTTAAAAAACAAAAAAAAACAAACCAAGCATCGAGCTCCAGAACGCCTCTTCTCTCTCCTTCCGTTTTTTTTTTTTTTTAAAAAAAAAACAAAGCAAGTTCTACACGTCCTCTTTCTTCCTTTGCCGATCTTCTCGTTTTTTTTTTAAAAAAAAAACGAACGAGCATACCGTCCCTCTCTTCCCTTTCTTTCATTTTCGTTTTTTTTTTATTTAAAAATAAAAATAAATCCAAAGAGAAAAAAAACCTCCAGCGCATCCGTCTTCTCCCTTTTCATTTTTCTTTTTTTTTTTGTTTGTTTTCTTTAAGAAAAAAAAAAGAGAGCAAACAACTCTCCAACCCGTCACTTTTCCCCATTTTAATATTTTTCGTTTTAAAAAAAATAATAATATAAAGCAAAAGTAAAACTGAGTTCAGCACGTTCTCATTCCTTCCTTTTTTTTATTTCTTTAAAAAGAAAACCAAAGGAGAGAAGCTCCAGCACGTCATTTCCTCTCCTCTTTATTTTTTTTCCTTCGTTTTTTTTTTAAAAAAAAAAACAAAATCAAACAGAAAAGTCCAGCACGTCATTTCTCTATTTTTTCTTTTCATTTTCTCGTTTTTTTTTTTTTTAAAAAAAACAAAACGAAAAGTCCAGCACGTCATTTCTCCTTCTTCACTTCATTTTCTCGTTCTCTTTTTTTTAAAAAAAAAAGTCCAGCACGTCATTTCTCTATTTCCTTTTCTCGTTCTTTTTTATAAAAATAAAAAATAAAAAAAAACACCCCTCCTCACCTGCTCCAAAAATCTATACATTATCTTCTCAAAAAAAAAAAAAACACAGAATAGGAAAAGGAATTCCAGCCCGTCCGTTTCTTTAGCATCATCATCTCTCTCTCATGAGTTAGGGCCTCAAAAAAAGCCTAGGGATTAAATTCCCGCCTCCACCCTCCTGAGCTTTTACATATAAATTTTTTTTTATTTTTTTGCACTCCTAGGACCGATGTACTAGAAAAATAAAGTTGTATTCTTTTTTCTAGTTGTGAGTTCACCCAGAGAATCTCTGTTTTTAGTACTTTATTGTATACGGACTAACCACCGTTATATGGTTAGTGGCGACTCCTAAAGTTAATATATTATATTTTATCTTTATTTGTACGCATGTTACTAACTGCTAATTGCGTCTAATTGAAATACATGTTTGCGTTTGACTAACTCGCATCATTTAAAAATCTCTAAAAACTTGCATCATCTAAAAGCCTTAACGCTTGCATCTCCCTTCTTTAACCCCCATGTCTACGCCTTTTATATTTATTCCATTTCTGATCTTGAACCCCTTCTCTACATCGTTTATATTTTTATTTTTGCACGCTTAATTTCTGCACCTAACTTGCATCACGACTAACCCGCTAACTCGCTAATTTGCATGTCATACTTATTCTCCTTTTTTGGTGTATGCATATTTTATTTTCTCATTTTAGTTCATGGTTATATGTATTTTTGAGCTTACCTTACACTTTTTAGGCCCATTCGTCGGCCCATCGTAGCGCGCTAAAAACCACGTGCTACAGTTTGGCGACTCCGCTGGGGACGACTAGGAGTGCTAATTCCCATTTTTAGTAAAAGCTCAAGGAGGGTATTTTCTTCTTCTACTTTTTTCTTTTCTTCTTCTTCTTTTTTTCTTTTCTCTCTTTTTTTTTATTTAAAAAAAAGAGGCTAAAAATAAGAAAAAAAAAGGAGATAAATTTTTTTAGCCCTTTACCAAGGATCCATAGAAGTTACATACTATTCAATATTAAAAATCTACATATATAAAGAATAGCACATAAAAAGAAAATATTACCATCCCGTAGCCCGATAGTCACCAGGTCTAAAACAAATCAATCAAAAATGGCTGAAGCAACGCAAAATAGGGGAGAATCATCCTCCAGTCATCCGGTTACAGACCTCACTGACATGACACAACGAGTAGATAGATTAGAAGGAATGATGCTCAAAGTCCTAGAAAAATTAGAAAGCTTACATCCATCTAGGAATTTAGAGGACAACAGAGAATGCGTATTTACTAATACAAATAAAGAAAAAGAAATAGATCATTATGAAGAAGAAGAAATAATTTTAAAACATACCACCAATGAAATAGAGAAAGTGACAGAAACTCTCCAAGCCCGATTAAGGCAATTAGAAGACAAAATAAGACTACATGGTGGGGAAGGGCTACCGTCTTCAAAAATTGAAGATTTATGTCCTTTTCCTAATATTACCCTGCCCGATAAATTTGAAATACCAGCTTTACCCCACTATGAAGGAGATTCATGTCCTAAGGCCCACCTAAAAGCCTATTGTGGAATCCTATACCCATTAGTAAAAAAGGAGGAAATTTTAATACGTTTATTTCAACACAGTTTGAAGAAAGACGCTTTAGAATGGTACACATCATTAGACTACAGGCAAATTAGAACATGGGAGGAACTATCCTCAGCATTTTTAGAAAGATTTTCCTATAGATTAAATATTGCACCCAAAAGAGCGGACTTAGAAGCTTTACGGCAAAAAGAGGATGAACCATTTGCTGAGTATATAGCTAGATGGAGAGCTTTAGCGGCAAAGTTAAAGATCAATTTATCCACAGAAGATCAAATATCCATCATCATCAAGACTATACATCCTAGCATTTCTGGATATTTAGTGTCATACCCCTTCACTAGCTTTGCACAACTAATACAAGTAGGTGATCAAATTGAGTATGGATTTAGAAGAGGAACCATCTCTCCTTGGCCATATCAAGAGAACGCTTTTTGTGAGAAAATGGATTATAAGTCACAAGTGTCCGATAATAGCCCACAAGTTTATTTGATTAAAAGAGATAGAAGTCATGACCCTTACATGCCCAATAAACAAACTTTTCACACAAATATAAAAGACGAAGTTTTTGTTCTAATGGGTACACCCTCTAATCCCATCGCTTCTCAAAGACAACCTATTGATCAAACTGATATTTTTGTTCTAAAGGGTGCACCTTCTAATCACATTGCTTTTCAAAAACATCATGATAGCTTAAATGATACTATTGCTTCAAAAGTCACGTCATCTAGCTCTAATATATTTTCAAAGCAACCTGTTGATGAATCAAAAATTATTATTTTAAAAGGGGAACCTTCTAATCCTACCATCCCCCCGACACCACCTATGGATTATCCAATCTTTTTTCGGAAAGAGTCTACAGAGTCGACTCCCCGGTCACCTACTTTTACAAAAGAAATAATTAGTATATTCCATGAAAGCACAAATAGAGCACCAAAAATGACCAACCAAGTAGACCCTTCCCACATATTTTCAAAAGAGATTCCCGATTCAACTATCCAATCAAAGCCTATAGATTTAACGACCTCTGAATCTTCTATCTTTGCAGAAAGTACGATAAATAAATTTTCTGAGAATTTTTGTGAAACACCAAAAACAGCTCCTCAAACAAAAGTCTCTCATTTATCTTCAAAAGAATTTTTTACATTTTCCAGTCAATCTAAATCTAAAAAGTCAAATTCTCCTCCAACATCTACAAGAAAATCGGTTATTAGATTCTCCGAAAATACAAATAAAATATCAAAAGTGGATTATCCAACAAATTTCTCCCAAGTACCCTTCATTTGTCCAGAAAATTTTTTCACCTTTGTTAATCAACAAACTGATAATTTTTTCATATCTTTGGAAAAAATTCTCATTCCAGTTAATCAACCAAAAGACAACTCTCACGTATCTTCGGAAAAAATTTTCATTCAAGACATTTCATCTTCAAAGCTTGAAAAGTCCAATCCAAAAGATATTTCTCCAGAAAAACTTGCTACTCCAATTAACCAACCAATGAATCTTAAAGCGATTAATCCAGAAAAAGAAACAAATCCTACTATTGCAAAATATACCAAAAGCTCATGCAGCATGACTCAACCAGAAAATCAAACCAAAGCATTTGCAACTCCTTATCAAAGCCTCTTCATTTTAAACAGTTCAAATAAAATCAAATCTCAATCATTGGGAAAGCTAGTCCGTAAAGCCGCAGAAAGCGCAGGGAGCTTTATTACCCAATCATCAAAAAAGCTAGCCCGTAAAGCCGCAGAAAGCGCAGGGAGCTTTGTTATCCATTTTTCAAAAAATCTAGCCCATAAAGTCGCAGAAAGCACAAGGAGCTTTATTACTCATACATGGGATAAGTTGGCCCATAAAGTCGCAAAAGGCGTAGGGTACTTATCCAAAAATCGAATTAATCTTCAAAATGAGGCTTTATCATCATTGCAAAGAATACTTTCAATCAGCATGGACACCATATTTTGGCAAGGTCCCAATATACTCCAGGCAGTTACCAATTTATCAAAAAAAGTTACAAAATTGAGGGCAACTACCAATATATTAAAAAAGATTTCAAAACTAGGAGGAGTTATCAAAATACTAAAACATATTACAAAAATGGGGGCAATATATGTCAAATGGAAAACTATGCGGCACAAATATCAAGGTGATGTCATTCTCAGACAAAAGAGGAAGCCAAATAATAGGAGACAAGGGCTAAAAAAGAAAAGAAAAAGAAGAAAAGCAAAGAAGTTATTTTATCATGGGAGACCGAGACAACCATGGCTCAAATCAAGGAAAGTCATCAATATTTTCAGCGTCAAATCGGGCATGGCTGCAAACAAGGTATGGGACCCTGGAAGATAGTTAGCAAGGTATGTCACTTTACCCTCTCTCCCTCCACATTTTATATGCATTTTTTATAAAAAATTGGGTTGTTATTTTTAAATAAAAGGAGTTTTTTTTTTAAAAAAAAAACTTACATATGTTTTGGCAAATTTTCAAAATTAGTCATATGGATAGCATATCTTATTTACAAAAAATACAAAAAAAATGATGAAAAATGATAATGCAAAAAAAAAGGGACAAAATGATATATTAAATATATATATATATATACTTGAGAGATAACCAAATCATCTTTTAACTATTAGAAGGCAATCAATTCATGATTAACACTATCGAATACAAAATGAATTAATTAAATTTAACAAAAAATATGGGATTGTCTTTTTAAAGTGTAGAAATGTGCAAGTCAATCTTAAATGGGGGGCATCACCATCATTAATATTCCAGTTATTAAGTCTCATAAGTCGCAGAAGGCGCAAGACGTTCATCAATTAAGCCCAGTAGGTCATGCAAAGCTCAAGGCACCGACTCGTCTAGTTGTAAACCCCATTATGAGAATGTCATTAACCACACTACTTGAAAATATTGAATTCCAAGCAAATATTAATCCATAGAGTCATAAGATGTGCACGTTGGTTGTTTAGGTATTAAAAAAATAATAAAAAAAAACGCAAAATAGATAAAAAGGAAAAATAAAAAAAAATTAATTTCATTGTCAACAAACAAAAAATTTTAAGTTAAGATGTTAAAGATTTTACACGTAAAAAAAAAAAAAAAAAAAAAACTCAAAAATATCTATTACTCTAACGGATCAAGAAGTGAGAAGTAACCAGTTATATTCGTGAAAATCTTTCATGACATATGTAAAAATTTCATAGCACTCTAAAAAAAAATCTTATACACACATTAATGAAAATTGGTGGATACAAAGATGATTTAACATTTTCTCATCCAAAGAGATAACTATTAATATCATTATGAAATATGGTGAATTGTTTTCAAAAAAATATAAAAAAAAATCCCCAGATATCCTGAAATAGGGTGAGGGGAAGAAAAAATGAAATCCTTAGATACCCTGAAATATGGTGAGGGGAAGAAAAAATATATTAAAGAAAATCCCCAGATATCCTGAAATATGGTGAGGGGAGGAAAAAAAAAATCCTCAGATACCCTGAAATATGGTGAGAGGAAGAAAAATATATATATATATATAAAAAAAAATCTCTAGATACCCTGAAATATGGTGAGGAGAGGAAAGTACAATACACCACCATTATATTTTGCTATCATGGTTAACTCACTTGGATGAGTTGTTAAAGTTTCATAAATCTGACATCTACCAATTGATAAATCACACACTCACGTGCTATGTTATTTTAGATATTTTATGAAAAAATTATCACTAATATAAATTAATGAAGCTCACTTCTTAAGCTAATTGTTTCAACAAATAACCTCGAAATTTTGCAACTTCATTACTCATATGGCTACAAAAGTCAATAAATTTTTTTTTTTCCAAAAAAAAAAACTATGAAAGCTTATAATGATTACATAATTAATAAGATTACAATAACTTTTCTAAAAAAAAAAAAGAGATGAAAAGTATGAGGGTAGGGCGAATTATAAAAATTAAGAAAATCATACTGAGCTGCACTAAAAAGAGAAAAAAATTTTAGGTGTCAACCATACCTTCTTTAATGACAATGATCATTATCATTAAAGAAGGGGGGGCAACTGTTGACACCCCACAAAAACGTTAAATATATATATATATATAATATAATAAAACAATAATAAAATTTCAAATGGGCTTACTATTATTTGGTTTTGTGGATTCATTTTGGATTTTTAACCCGTATATTTGCAAGCCCAACATTGTGTAGGTTTCACGGGCCTTCAATACTTCAAGCCCACTAAGGAGGTAACGGCCATCAATCCACATGACAGATCAAGGACCATTCGCATTCGAGATAAAGTGAAGAATATTTTCTCAAGATGATGGGAGCGGAATTGACATGATGAACGGTTTGGATTAAACAAATAATCATTATTTTAGGAGATTTTAATGGTCAAAGTCAATTTGACCAAAGAAAGAGGAGAATTTGCAATATTTTTAAATGATAAATAAAATTGATAAATCCAACTTATTAAGTAAAATCTGAACCGTTAAAATGAATAAAGAACATTAATAAATGTGGGCCCCATCTAAGATCAAGAAAAATAGATGTTGATCAAGGCATGGATAAATTATACAAAATGCATGGCTAAAAAAATATTTGAAGTACTAGCCCAACAAAACCATGGGCCCCATGAATGGTTTTCAAAAACCACTCACAAAATTACTAGAAGGCCCATTTTTATTATATTTTTGCAAAAAAGAGAAAACAGGAAATTGTGCAAAAAAAAATCAGAAAAAAATACCAAATTGCAATTTCTCAAACTTAAAAACCTATAAAAAGGGGGGCATTCTCCTCTCAAGGGACACGGTGAAAATATCCCACACCTAGCCACTCTCCCCTTATTTCCCACGGTGGAAAATATCCCAAAACCAGTTTCTCCTCAGAAACCCATCTTCCCATCCTTTTTTTTATAAAAAAAAAAAAGCAAATAGACTCCATCACCGTCCCTATTGTTTTCCTTTTCATTTTTTCACCGAAGATACAGATCAGCGACACATCCTCTCTTCCTTTTTCATTTTTTCGTTTTATTTAAAAAACAAAAAAAAACAAACCAAGCATCGAGCTCCAGAACGCCTCTTCTCTCTCCTTCCGTTTTTTTTTTTAAAAAAAAAAAAACAAAGCAAGTTCTACACGTCCTCTTTCTTCCTTTGCCGATCTTCTCGTTTTTTTTTTAAAAAAAAAACGAACGAGCATACCGTCCCTCTCTTCCCTTTCTTTCATTTTCGTTTTTTTTTTATTTAAAAAAAAAAATAAATCCAAAGAGAAAAAAAACCTCCAGCGCATCCGTCTTCTCCCTTTTCATTTTTCTTTTTTTTTTTTGTTTGTTTTCTTTAAGAAAAAAAAAAGAGAGCAAACAACTCTCCAACCCGTCACTTTTCCCCATTTTAATATTTTTCGTTTTAAAAAAAATAATAATATAAAGCAAAAGTAAAACTGAGTTCAGCACGTTCTCATTCCTTCCTTTTTTTTATTTCTTTAAAAAGAAAACCAAAGGAGAGAAGCTCCAGCACGCATTTCCTCTCCTCTTTATTTTTTTTCCTTCGTTTTTTTTAAAAAAAAAAACAAAATCAAACAGAAAAGTCCAGCACGTCATTTCTCTATTTTTTCTTTTCATTTTCTCGTTTTTTTTAAAAAAAAAAAACAAAACGAAAAGTCCAGCACGTCATTTCTCCTTCTTCACTTCATTTTCTCGTTCTTTTTTTTTAAAAAAAAAGTCCAGCACGTCATTTCTCTATTTCCTTTTCTCGTTCTTTTTTATAAAAATAAAAAATAAAAAAAAACACCCCTCCTCACCTGCTCCAAAAATCTATACATTATCTTCTCAAAAAAAAAAAAAACACAGAATAGGAAAAGGAATTCCAGCCCGTCCGTTTCTTTAGCATCATCATCTCTCTCTCATGAGTTAGGGCCTCAAAAAAAGCCTAGGGATTAAATTCCCGCCTCCACCCTCCTGAGCTTTTACATATAATTTTTTTTTTATTTTTTTGCACTCCTAGGACCGATGTACTAGAAAAATAAAGTTGTATTCTTTTTTCTAGTTGTGAGTTCACCCAGAGAATCTCTTTTTTTAGTGCTTTATTGTATACGGACTAACCACCGTTATATGGTTAGTGGCGACTCCTAAAGTTAATATATTATATTTTATCTTTATTTGTACGCATGTTACTAACTGCTAATTGCGTCTAATTGAAATACATGTTTGCGTTTGACTAACTCGCATCATTTAAAAATCTCTAAAAACTTGCATCATCTAAAAGCCTTAACGCTTGCATCTCCCTTCTTTAACCCCCATGTCTACACCTTTTATATTTATTCCATTTCTGATCTTGAACCCCTTCTCTACATCGTTTATATTTTTATTTTTGCACGCTTAATTTCTGCACCTAACTTGCATCACGACTAACCCGCTAACTCGCTAATTTGCATGTCATACTTATTCTCCTTTTTTGGTGTATGCGTATTTTATTTTCTCATTTTAGTTCATGGTTATATGTATTTTTGAGCTTACCTTACACTTTTTAGGCCCATTCGTCGGCCCATCGTAGCGCGCTAAAAACCACGTGCTACAGAAACTGTTTTGGTTTTTAGCGCGCTACGATGGGCCGACGAATGGGCCTAAAAAGTGTAAGGTAAGCTCAAAAATACATATAACCATGAACTAAAATGAGAAAATAAAATATGCATACACCAAAAAAGGAGAATAAGTATGACATGCAAATTAGCGAGTTAGCGGGTTAGTCGTGATGCAAGTTAGGTGCAGAAATTAAGCGTGCAAAAATAAAAATATAAACGATGTAGAGAAGGGGTTCAAGATCAGAAATGGAATAAATATAAAAGGTGTAGACATGGGGGTTAAAGAAGGGAGATGCAAGCGTTAAGGCTTTTAGATGATGCAAGTTTTTAGAGATTTTTAAATGATGCGAGTTAGTCAAACGCAAACATGTATTTCAATTAGACGCAATTAGCAGTTAGTAACATGCGTACAAATAAAGATAAAATATAATATATTAACTTTAGGAGTCGCCACTAACCATATAACGGTGGTTAGTCCGTATACAATAAAGCACTAAAAAAAGAGATTCTCTGGGTGAACTCACAACTAGAAAAAAGAATACAACTTTATTTTTCTAGTACATCGGTCCTAGGAGTGCAAAAAAATAAAAAAAAAATTATATGTAAAAGCTCAGGAGGGTGGAGGCGGGAATTTAATCCCTAGGCTTTTTTTGAGGCCCTAACTCATGAGAGAGAGATGATGATGCTAAAGAAACGGACGGGCTGGAATTCCTTTTCCTATTCTGTGTTTTTTTTTTTTTTTGAGAAGATAATGTATAGATTTTTGGAGCAGGTGAGGAGGGGTGTTTTTTTTTTTTTTTTTATTTTTATAAAAAAGAACGAGAAAAGGAAATAGAGAAATGACGTGCTGGACTTTTTTTTTTTTTTAAAAAAAGAACGAGAAAATGAAGTGAAGAAGGAGAAATGACGTGCTGGACTTTTCGTTTTGTTTTTTTTTTTTAAAAAAAAAAACGAGAAAATGAAAAGAAAAAATAGAGAAATGACGTGCTGGACTTTTCTGTTTGATTTTGTTTTTTTCTTTTTAAAAAAAACGAAGGAAAAAAAATAAAGAGGAGAGGAAATGACGTGCTGGAGCTTCTCTCCTTTGGTTTTCTTTTTAAAGAAATAAAAAAAAGGAAGGAATGAGAACGTGCTGAACTCAGTTTTACTTTTGCTTTATATTATTATTTTTTTTAAAACGAAAAATATTAAAATGGGGAAAAGTGACGGGTTGGAGAGTTGTTTGCTCTCTTTTTTTTTTCTTAAAGAAAACAAACAAAAAAAAAAAGAAAAATGAAAAGGGAGAAGACGGATGCGCTGGAGGTTTTTTTTCTCTTTGGATTTATTTTTTTTTTAAAATAAAAAAAAAACGAAAAAACGAAAGAAAGGGAAGAGAGGGACGGTATGCTCGTTCGTTTTTTTTTTAAAAAAAAAACGAGAAGATCGGCAAAGGAAGAAAGAGGACGTGTAGAACTTGCTTTGTTTTTTTTTTTTAAAAAAAAAAAAACGGAAGGAGAGAGAAGAGGCGTTCTGGAGCTCGATGCTTGGTTTGTTTTTTTTTGTTTTTTAAATAAAACGAAAAAATGAAAAAGGAAGAGAGGATGTGTCGCTGATCTGTATCTTCGGTGAAAAAATGAAAAGGAAAACAATAGGGACGGTGATGGAGTCTATTTGCTTTTTTTTTTATATAAAAAAAAGGATGGGAAGATGGGTTTCCGAGGAGAAACTGGTTTTGGGATATTTTCCACCGTGGGAAATAAGGGGAGAGTGGCTAGGTGTGGGATATTTTCACTGTGTCCCTTGAGAGGAGAATGCCCTCCTTTTTATAGGTTTTTAAGTTTGAGAAATTGCAATTTGGTATTTTTTTCTGATTTTTTTTTGCACAATTTCCTGTTTTCTCTTTTTTGCAAAAATATAATAAAAATGGGCCTTCTAGTAATTTTGTGAGTGGTTTTTGAAAACCATTCATGGGGCCCATGGTTTTGTTGGGCTAGTACTTCAAATATTTTTTTAGCCATGCATTTTGTATAATTTATCCATGCCTTGATCATCATCTATTTTTCTTGATCTTAGATGGGGCCCACATTTATTAATGTTCTTTATTCATTTTAACGGTTCAGATTTTTACTTAATAAGTTGGATTTATCAATTTTATTTATCATTTAAAAATATTGCAAATTCTCCTCTTTCTTTGGTCAAATTGACTTTGACCATTAAAATCTCCTAAAATAATGATTATTTGTTTAATCCAAACCGTTCATCATGTCAATTCCGCTCCCATCATCTTGAGAAAATATTCTTCACTTTATCTCGAATGCGAATGGTCCTTGATCTGTCATGTGGATTGATGGCCGTTACCTCCTTAGTGGGCTTGAAGTATTGAAGGCCCGTGAAACCTACACAATGTTGGGCTTGCAAATATACGGGTTAAAAATCCAAAATGAATCCACAAAACCAAATAATAGTAAGCCCATTTGAAATTTTATTATTGTTTTATTATATTATATATATATATTTTTAACGTTTTTGTGGGGTGTCAACAGGTCATATTTGCCATTTTCATTAACTGTGTTGGTCACATTTGAAAAAGGGTTTTAAAAATATAGGTAAAACTTATAGCCTTATCAGAATTAATGCATTAAAATTTTTTTTAAATGGAAATAGAGATGACCTCTTTTTCTCTGGGTAAGCACTAAGCAGATACTGTTGGAGGCTCATGGGAAAAAATATATAATAATAAAATAATAAAATGAAATTCGTTGCTGGTTATTCTGTTTTCTTTTGACGCTAAGGTGCGCGGGGAGCCATTTGCATTTCTGCTTCTCTTTGAGAATGTTGCCGAGGAAGCAAATATGGTTGAGGTTATTTCCAGTGTCGGATCCATGTAGTCTAATAAATTCCAGCGGTGGTTGTTTACACCACAAATATTTCAATCTAAAAATTTTTATTTTTTAAAACTATTTTTTTAATTATTTTTTCACTTCTTCTTATACAATTATCATATTTTTCAATCATTTCTACACAACTACCTATACATCTAACATATTTATTTTAATCTTATTTCTATACTCTTCATCATTACTACTATTATATTATATTATTTTCTTCAATTTTAAAAATTTTTACACCAAGCACTTTTTATCAAAAGTTTTATCACTTCCCAAGCATGAGTCAAGATTTAGGACACCCGTGTGCACTTAGTTTCAGTGCATTTAGATAAAAAAAAATTTATTTTTTATTTTTTTGAAATTTTTTTATATAACTATTAATCTAGGTATATATTAATTTTTACCTTTTTAGATATTTGTAAATATTTTTAAAATCAATGTCATTTTCTTTTAAAAAAATCAGTAGTATTTTCGTAGTTTGTGAATTACGAATATGTCACTTATTTTTAACGCATATATATATATATGGGATATACTCATGTGCATTCTGCATGCACGGAAGCAACGGTGCAGACGGCTCATCTGGCCGTCGATTTCGGCGGGTTGAATCCTGTCCGTCGAGAGCTGGTGTGCGTGTTGCGTTGCGTTGGGCGGGTCATACACGCGGATCTGCTGTGAAAATTTTCCCGCTCGGCAGCAAAACACGAAAACAGCAGATCCCGCCTTCTCTGGCGTCCCTCGTCCCTCCTCAATCCCCGAATCCCGGCATCCTCAATCCCTAAAGCCCGGCATCCCCCCCACCTAAATCCCGGCATCCCCTCCTAAATCCCTAACTCACGCAGCGGCACGCAGCAGGCAGCAGCAGCTCCCGCTCCCAGCAGCAGCACCCGTCCGTCTGGTGAACAGCAGGCAGCGGCACCATCGGCGACCAGCAGTAGCAGTTCCTCTATCGATCAACGCACAGCAGACGGCATCCCCTCCTAAAGATTCGCACGGTTCCAGTGGTACGCAGCAGACGGCATCCCCACATCAGCTCTAGCCTCCATAACCAGCAGATCCGGCGATTCGCATCTCCGGCGAGGGTGAGTTGCAATCTTATTGATGCTATTAAGTAATGAATGCAAATAATTTCAGTTTTTTGGTGGATAGCTAGCCGAACTGGAATTTGATTTTTTTCTTATCTCGTCTTCTCCGTAAATCTGCATGCGGATTCAGAATCCGCATGCGGATTCTGAATGTGCAGCAAATTAGCTCCCAGCCGCATCTCCCTCACGCGAAAATCCGCATGCGGAGTCCGAATCCGCATGCGGATCATAACTGCGCAGCGAAAGTACCTCCCATCCGCATCTACCTCATGTGAAAATCCGCATGCGTATTCTGAATGCACAACTGAATAGCATTAAAGGATCTCCATTCATGACTTGCAATCAACATTGTAGGTAAATCCAGTTCAATGTATGTTGTAAGGACAGGCATAATCTGTCCATCTTGCTCTTTCTGGGCTGGATCCTTAACCCAGTTGTTGTCAGATTTTGTTTCTATTTTTTTGTTTTACTTGGAAAATGAGTTGTATGAGTATGATTTGCAAAGACGTTGACATATGAGTCCATAACACCAGTCTCTAGGGTTAAAAGAAGGTGAAAAGTGTGCTTAGCAAGTTCAAAATTTTTGAAAAATTAATTATAGGTCACCCATTAGTTTGATCGGAAGAAGCATATGCACTTGTATATATGACTTTGGCATTCTTGAATTAATTTAAGATGACACATTATTGCCTCCATATTTGAAGAGTCAAACTGGAATTTAGCTATTCATGGAATTGCAATCTTTTCTTAGTGGACAGCCTTGTCATGATGGTGGTTGGTGAGTGGATAATGCATTTCATCAACTATGACAGATCACTGCGCCATTGACTCGACTGCTTGAATTTTGAATCCCCACTGCTGAGTGCAGAGTGCCTTGTGGTGATTTAGCTATTATACATATGTTTCTGTTTCTTTTTTGACTTCATTCGCTGCAAGTTTTGAGCATTTTTCTGGGTTTTTTTCGTCTGTTTTTTTTAACCCATTCTCCTGGTGGAATTCTGGTAAAAAATTTTCCCACTTTCTTTATTCATCCATCCCATGCATATCTAGAATTAGCAAAATGGGGTTCTGTTGTATGATTTCTGAAAGAATAACAGACATACTACAGTTGAAGTGTGGGATATTACTCTATTGCTGTGGTGGGTATGGTATGTCTCTTGCTGCAATGAAGATAATGATTGACATTGCCATTGATACGTTCAACATCTTTTTCTCTTACCCCATAATTTGTATATAGAAAATGGCATGAACTTTGTTTCCATAAGATGCTGATTGTCGTGCAACATGCATGAACTAATCATTCTGCTTCATGGATTCCTCATCATGACAATCTTGACAAAAGGTGGGTAATGCGGAATAATGACAGACGCACTGTTGATGATATAACCTGTTTCTGCCATAATTCATCTTCAAATTGGCCATGCCTGAGCTCTAGATGACAAACTTGGAAGTGAAAATGAAATAAGAAGCTACAGGACCTTGAATATTGATCTAGAAGAAAAACGTGCTGGTTTTGATGATGCTGGAATTTGAAAACATGTCTTCTGCAGAATTAGGTAGAGTAGCAGAATACAGAATTCACATGTTAATGTTAAGAGTCTACATGCTAATTCTGAGTTACTAGCAACCCTTATCTATATACCTGCTTTTTATGATATAATCCACATGCTAATTTCATAATTCTCATACTGATTTCGAGTCAGTAACAATCCTTGTTCACATTCTTGCTCTCTATGCCAGAATCCACACGCTACTTCTGTATTCCGTATGTTGATTCTAAGTTAGTGACAACTCTTATTCACATTAGTACTCCTTGTGATAGAATTATCTGCATGCTAATTCTGAGTTAGTGACAACCGTAGTTCACATTCATGCTCTGTGTCAGATTCCGCATGCGTATTTTATATTCCGCATGCGTATTTTATATTCCGCATGCAAACTCTAAGTTCATGGCAACCCAGATTCACATTCCTGTTCAGTGATAGATTCTGCATGCTAATTTTATATGCTGCATGTTGATATTGAGTCGGTGACATACATTGTTCACATTCCTGCTAATTTCACATGCTAATTTTCATGTCTAAACTTTTTTTCTCAAATATCTACTAACTTTAGCAAAATCGTCATGCTATTTTCACTATCCACATTGAATTTGAATTCCACAAATCACGTCTCAAGTGTGGTATAATCTGCATATTAATTTCATATTCCGCATACTGTTTCTGATTGGTGACATTCCTTCTTTACATTCTTGCTGATTTATATTTCGCATGCTAATTCTAACGTAGTATGCATTTTAAGAAATCGTCTCTAAAATCAGTATGCGGATTTGACAAACAGAAGAAATCACATTTGCTTTCTCTATCAACACAATTAATCATTTTGTAGGTTTCAGAATACTATATTCCATGAAAACAGCCTATAGCAACATGCACATGCAATGTGTCAACTTCACTTGATTTCTCGTTTCCACTTCACTTGCATATGCGATATGTCATTTTTTTAACGTTTAGATGTTTTCGTTTCAGAAGTTAAATGGCAGGGACAAAGGGCAAAGGAAAGAGAAAAAATGTGAAAGAAGCAACAAATGTAGCCGAAGAAGTAGCAACCAGACAAGGAAAAAGGAAAATCACGAAAATCAATGAGGATGCAACCACAGCAAGTGAGGCAGTGGCCGTCGTCAAGAAAGGAAAAGAAAAAGTGGCAGGAGAGGCAGCAACTACCAGAAGGGGGAAACAGAAAGTAATGGAGACTGTCGTTGAAGACACTATAGTCGATGAAGGGAATGAGGAAGAAGAAGAAGAAGAAGAAGAGGCAGCAACTAGAAAGGAAAGAGCCAAGAAGCTGCTTCTATGCAAGCTCACCCAGATCTGTCTTCACAGTTGCTGCAGTTTCGGGAGGATATCATGAAGCACATTGCCTCCTTCATGTCACAATCAATCAAACCATCCACTTCTGCTTCTGTCATCTCCACACCAGTTCTAAGTCCACCAACTTCCAGCCATTTGGTTATGCCAACATTTTCTCCTACTGGTCTCGTAGATACTCCTACGACAGTCCATTCGCAGTTACCTAGTTGTATGGGTCAGCATCCACCTGCATCACAGTCATCTCCATCCTTTGCTGATTTTCTTCCCGAAGTAGGCCAACCTAGTGCTCCAGTCTATGATCCAACCATTTTCCCCTTCCCTCCTTTACCGGCACCTTCCCAACCTTCTAATATACTAACACCTGAACATGTGCTTCAAATGACAAGGCATACTATGTTTCTTACAGGCAGTATTGACAGATTGATTAGAGAGGTGGAACACATGAGGCAACGCATGGACGTATTTGAGATGCGCTTAGAGGAGCTGAGAGGCAAACACTCAACAAATGATGGTGCAAATGACGGTGCTGGGGAAGATCATGGCGTTTAGATCTATGAAATTTATTACATTCTAACTTTTTTTGCACATTATATATTTTGATGCTGATGTATAGCTTTAGCATGACTGCATGTTTTATAAATGATTGGATTCAGATGCATGGATTAAACGAATGACAGAAATGTTAGTAGAGTATGTATAGTGTTGAATGGATTGCCTCAGGTGCCCCTAAATTTTCCATACTTGCGGATGCGGATTATCAAAACCGCATGAGTGTTATACCTTGATAATATACCCAGATTTTTCAGACTTGAAAATCAGCGTGCGGTTTATGAAAACCGCATGCGAATTATAAAATGGACCGGAGACATATACCACCAGACATGTCTGTTTAAAAAATCGGCATGCGGATTATGAAAACCGCATGAGTATTATACCTTGATAATATACCCTGATTTTTCAGACTTGAAAATCAGCGTGCGGTTTATGAAAAATGCATGCGAATTATAAAATGGACCCAATACATATACCGCCAGATATGTCTGTTTCAAATATCGGCATGCGGATTATGAAAACTGCATGAGTATTATACCTTGATAATATACCCAGATTTTTCAGACTTCAAAATCAGTGTGCGGTTGATGAAAAACGCATGCGAATTATAAAATAGACGGGACACATATACCGCCAGATATGTCTGTTTCAAAATTCCGCATGCGGATTATGAAAACCGCATGCGTGTTACACCTTGATAACATACCCAGAATTTTCAGACTTCAAAATCAGCGTGCGGTTGATGAAAAACGCATGCGAATTATAAAATAGACGGGACACATATACCGCCAGATATGTCTATTTCAAAATTCCGCATGCGGATTATGAAAACCGCATGCATGTTATATCCTGTATGATATACTTTATATGCACAACACTACATCAACAAACAAAGAGTTTATAGAATTAAGTCATCCTTAATCGTTCTACAGAGTCTACTTTTTTACAAAAGTACAGAAATTTACAATAGCAAACACTTATGCAAAGCTGTCCCTTCATGCTTCTACTATCTTTCGATGTTGCATAAAGCTCGACGATCCTTCTAATAACTATTCCATCTTCGTAATCCTTGTACTTATGCAAAACTGAAGTAGAAAGATTAAGTTACGTTAACAGATTTAGCATAATAAGAAATCACATTAAGATGGACATTGAAAAGATAAATACCTTTGTCGTTCATTTAAACAGATGAATCAATATCATTTTTATGTAACAATGGACAATTTCGCCTATCATGACCAACCACGATTTTCTTACACCCACGGCATAATCTTCCTGTGCGTTCGGTGGATTTTTCAATAGAAGATTTTAGACGTTGCTTTGATCGCCCCTTCGTTCGCCGTCTATTTGCAAAATCCTGCACTTGAGATGGGGCACTTGATCCATTATCAACTATCACTGGCTGCAATAGTATATTGCCTTCATCTCTTCCGTTTGTATGATTTCTGCATTGATTACTTTCGGTGACATGATTGCTAGCTTCTGATGTCATGCCCTGTCCTGCATATGGTAATGCTAATTGTTGCTCATTCGAAGGTCGGCTTGCTTCTTTTGACACATAACCTCTATCATGTCATCCAAAGCTGCATTTGCAAATTGAAATGCTCCCCAACTTGATGATAATTCATTGAGTATGAAATTGATTTTTGGAAAAACAATGTGCCGACGGACGAGTGGTGAATTAGTTGCATCACAATTGTCTGTAAAGCTTAACACTCTAATATTCTCCTTTGGACGTTGTGACCACCGATGAAGTACATGTCCCTCAGGCATAGCTACAATGTCACGCCAGTGAAACACGGATAATATGTGCCGACAAACAATCCCGCACCAATCAAATAAGCGGCATGAACATGTTGCAAATTTTTCTTGTTCGCACCAGCTGACCAATCGCTGATAGTTGGGATCTCCCAATTTGTGTACCTTGTAGATAATACGACCCTCTTCTATGCCGTCTTGCATTGGCTTATAATATCTTGAATCATCCATTTCAGCCTGAAACTCATAGAAGATCTCCCTAGTATACATTTTTGCAATTTGTTCCTCGAGCATATATTTGGTTTTACGCATGCGGATTTTCACATGAGGTAGATGCGGATGGGAGGTACTTTCGCTGCGCAGTTATGATCCGCATGCGGATTCGGACTCCGCATGCGGATTTTCGCGTGAGGGAGATGCGGCTGGGAGCTAATTTGCTGCACATTCAGAATCCGCCACCAAAAAACTGAAATTATTTGCATTCATTACTTAATAGCATCAATAAGATTGCAACTCACCCTCGCCGGAGATGCGAATCGCCGGATCTGCTGGTTATGGAGGCTAGAGCTGATGTGGGGATGCCGTCTGCTGCGTGCCACTGGAACCGTGCGAATCTTTAGGAGGGGATGTCGTCTGCTGTGCGTTGATCGATAGAGGAACTGCTACTGCTGGTCGCCGATGGTGCCGCTGCCTGCTGTTCACCAGACGGACGGGTGCTGCTGCTGGGAGCGGGAGCTGCTGCTGCCTGCTGTGTGCCGCTGCGTGAGTTAGGGATTTAGGAGGGGATGCCGGGATTTAGGTGGGGGGGATGCCGGGCTTTAGGGATTGAGGATGCCGGGATTCGGGGATTGAGGAGGGACGAGGGACGCCAGAGAAGGCGGGATCTGCTGTTTTCGTGTTTTGCTGCCGAGCGGGAAAATTTTCACAGCAGATCCGCGTGTATGACCCGCCCAACGCAACGCAACACGCACACCAGCTCTCGACGGACAGGATTCAACCCGCCGAAATTGACGGCCAGATGAGCCGTCTGCACCGTTGCTTCCGTGCATGCAGAATGCACATGAGTATATCCCTATATATATATATATATATATATGGGATATGATCGTGTGCAGTCCGCTGTAAAATGGACCCCACACATATTAGATTGTAATGAAACTTTATACACTCATTTATCCATATATAAATCATACTTTAGACGGTTTAGATGTTGAAAAAACCACTTTAAACTTGATATTTACATTAAACTATTTTATTACGTTGATTTTGCACAATTTTAAGATGGAGACTACACACATGTTGGATTTGGATGAAAATTGGTATGATAATAAAGTGAACAATTCTAAATACAATGGGTGGGGTGGATTTATGGAAAATGATCAGGTGGGGCCCACAGTGCATGGACTGCACGGTGCAGTCGCATGCACTGGATCATTTCCCTATATATATATATATATATATATATATATATATATATATATATATATATATATATATATGGTAACTGGTAGGCCCTTGCTCAAAAATATATATATGAATTATGCAAAACACTTAATTCTATTCATGCTCAAAAATATATATATGAATTATGCAAAACACTTAATTCTATTCATGTGTGCATTAGAACATTATAATACCTTATATAATCATTCATTACTACGAGAATGAAGTCATAGATGGGTTAAATGTTGAATTAACTAAAATTAAACACTTTGATTTATATGAACTTTAATACAAGAATTTGGCCTATGCATATATTTAATTTGGATAAAATTTAATTTTATGACTAAACAAATTATTCTAAATACAATAGATTTTCCATTAATCATCAAAGTGAAAAAATGTGTAGGATTACATGAAACCGAGCAGACTCTAGTAATTTTAATTGCAATAAATGAATTTAATTGTGATTGATTTAACAATCGAAATAGCTAAAAAGGAGCAAAAATAGTGTCGACACCACTGAAGCACTATTGTTTTTAAATAATCCACAAGCGGCTGTTAATCTTACAATTATTGTAAAATGGATATCGAGGGTCACGTTTGGCAAGATGTAGGGAAAAAAAAAGAAAAAATTCTCTCACGTCTCAATACACCTTTCTATGTTTGATATCTTAATTCCCAAATTATCATATTTTTATTATCACCTTGGGTTCCTCTTCAATGCCTGCAGAACTTTTATTATTATTATTTTTTATAACCCTTCCCGCCAAAAATTTACACCCTAATTCTTTTAATATTTTATTCTAATTTTAAAAAATTGAAAAAGTGGGCACGAATTCATACCACCATATTCATGCCTATTTTTATTTTCGAAAATTAAAATAAAATACGGAATAAATTTTAAAATTTACCAAAAATTTAGTTGAAGCCCGCATGGTTAAAATAAAAATTAAAAGGAGTTCTTGTGTTTTGAGAACTCAATGCCTCTAAAGGATTGAAGTGGAACCTTAGTAACATTACATTGCAATAATTTTTTTATATTTTGAATTTTGATGAACAACTCTCAATTCTAGGTTTATTTTCTTTACTCTAATCATTATTCCTATCGCAACACATCAGTCTTTCACTTTTTTGAATTTATTTTTCTCATAGATATCCTCCTACCAAACCGACCCTGAATATTCTCAGCAAACGGCCCCGAATGTTGTACTAAAACAAATGAAACAGTTGAGCGATCCCAAGGGAACTTGCCCATGTAGATTATTCGTCTTGATAATATCAATGAAATAAAACACGACTAAATTGACCAGTTCAACGGTCCAAGAGAACTGGTCAATTGACCCATGTGGGGTCTTCGTGTCTAAGCTTCAATGAATCTTAAAAATTTTGATAATATCGATCAGCTAAAAGCATAGATTAAGGTGACGGTTTATTTTTGTGGAGAGTCGAGATAATGACTCTGGCTTCAAATTCATATGGCATATTACTTGTAGAAATTTTCAACCTCACGTAACGCGTACGAACGCCGGTCCAGTTCCAAGGACCGGTTTGGAATTCAGGGCCTGCATCGTCACCAAGATTCCATGCTACTGGACTCAACCGCCATAGACGTCTTCAACCGTTTCACGCGCTGCAGTTGTTGCTTTATTTCATAGATGACTGCAACGACGTCCAGGCCTAGAACTGCAGGGGTGATGGTAGTCATCATTAACCATCCATCTATTGTTTACATTATATATACATTACCTATTACCTATTACCAACTGCCAACTCACTTATTCAAAAGAATTGTATACATATTAGGATTTGAAAATTTTCAAATGAAAAGTAATATTAAAATTAAGCCCCGACCCATCCAATCCAACTCAATCAGTAAACACCTCTACCAAAAAAACCCATCCAACTCAATCGACTAACGCCCAAGGCTGAAAAGGGGATTGCACAGCTTCACAATGGGGCGGAGGCAGATGGGTTGTGTGAGGTTCAGATTTGGTATGGGGCGGATAGTGCGGGGAATGGAGGGGGCTGCTCGAGTCCGAAGCTACCGAGTAGTAGATGGAAAAGAAGGGCCAGAATGAGGGTTGAAATGGACATGCTTGGGCAACAAGGAAGTAAATTGGGTGTGGCCTCCACCAAGAGAGGCCCCACCGGGGGGGAGAGGAGGTATGGGGGAAACAAAAACGTAGTAGGAGAGGGTCGAACTCTGACATGCATGAGGCGGTGGATGCGGGAAGCCCGCAGCCACGCCTCAACTAATATGGCCCTTCTTGCATGGAATTGCCGAGGGCTTGGGAACCCTCGGGCAATCCGAACTCTCCTTCATCTTGTAAAGAGGAAAGAGCCCTGTTTGGTCTTCCTCTGTGAAACTAAATGTTACGCAAAGGAAATGGACAACATCAGAAGAAGACTTCATTTTGACGGGTGTTTTGTGGTGGACCCACAGGCGAGAAGGGGCGGCTTAGCTCTACTGTGGAATAATAACAAAGCTGCGAGTATCAGAAGCTTTTCTTGTCACCACATTGACGCCGAATTTTGCGGATGGCGATTTACTGGGTTCTATGGGCACCCGAAAGTCCACCAACGGCATCTGAGTTGGCACATTCTCAATTTTTTGAGTACCGAAGTTGCGGATCCCTGGCTAGTGATGGGGGATTTCAACGAGGTTCTGAACCACAATGAGTATAACAGCGAAAGATTCCGCCCTCAGGCCCAACTTGACCGTTTCCGAGAAACCACGGATTACTGCAACCTCCTCGACTTGGGATTCTCTGGAGCGTCAATGACATGGTCCAACAACAGACGTGGGCGTCATAGGGTGGAAGCGAGGTTAGACCGAGGGATGTCTTCCCCGTCATGGCTCAATCTGTACCCTCATGCAAAAATCATCAATTTGCAGGCCCCAACCTCCGACCATTGTCCTTTATTGATGGTGATTGACTCAAACATCGGCAGAAGGAGACCGCCAAGGGAGTTCAGGTACGAACTATTCTGGAATAGGGATGGTGAGGCCACTCGAATCGTAACCCATACTTGGTATTCTCTGAATCCTACGGGGATGCATGAGGGAGACCATCTCGCTTGGAAAACCAAGCGGGTTGCATCTGAACTTTCTATGTGGAATCGGAGGAAGAGAGGTAATATCCGGAAAGCCATTGAACGGAAACAAAGAGAAGTCGAGGCCCTTTCAAGAATGGATCCATCGGATAAGAGAGACAATGACATCCAGGAACTGAACTTCCAAGTCAATCTTCTACTCGAGGACGAAGAGCAACTATGGAGGATACGTGCCAAGACACATTGGCTCCATCAAGGTGATCGCAATACGGGTTTCTTCCACCGTATTGCCTCTAACAGAAGAAGAACAAATTCAATCGAGGCATTACGGGATCAGAGTGGCAACTGGGTAAGGGATCAGGCCCAACTCTTGGAGATGGCGAGCAATCACTTTTCTGAGATCCTCTCCTCAACTACACACGCATCGGCGCCATGGGTGGCGGATTGTATCTCAAGAAGAATATCTAACGAACAACGGCTAAATCTGACGAAACCCCTTATGCCTGATGAAGTGATCAAGGCGGTGAAAGGAATGGGGCCTACCAAAGCTCCTGGACCGGATGGATTCTCTGCGGGGTTTTACCAACGTCACTGGAGTACTGTGGGCGGTGATATTATTAATTGGTGCAGACAGTTTTTGGTGGAGAGGGATCAGGAACACCAACGTAGGCTTATAAAGGAGATCAATACCACCACATTGATCTTGATCCCGAAGAAGGCCGACGCTCAAAACCTTTTTCAATTCAGGCCCATTAGTCTCTGCAATGTGCTTTACAAAATATTGGCTAAGGTCTTGGCTAATCGACTGAAGGCAGCCCTCCCCGACATTGTTGGTGACGAACAAAGCGCGTTTGTCCCGGGACGACTCATCACAGATAACATGCTCATCGCATATGAAGTGATCCACTCCCTTCGCAAGCGAAAGAGGGGGCGAAAGCAAGAGATGGCAATCAAGCTCGATATGTCCAAAGCATACGATCGGGTGGAGTGGCATTTCCTAAAGCAGGTTATGGTGGTCATGAATTTCTGTCCGGTATGGATAAACTGCATTATGAGTTGCATATCTACTGTCTCTTATCGTGTGAATGTTAATGGTTTTAAATCCCCATTTTTCCACTCCCAAAGGGGCTTGAGACAAGGGGACCCCCTATCCCCTTACCTTTTCCTATTGTGTGCAGAGGGACTATCGGCTTTGATCCACATGGCGGTTGAATGCGGCGCTATTCATGGAATCAGACTAAAGGAGAGGGGCCCAACGATTTCTCACTTGCTCTTCGCTGATGATGCCATCATTTTCATACGGGTGAATGAGGCGGAACTGGGGCACCTGCTTGAACTGTTAAGCCGATATGCTAGTGACTCGGGCCAGATGGTAAATGTGGACAAAACGGCCGTCTTTTTCAGCTCAAACACTGAGTCTGAAACCAGAATAAAGTTGAACCAGATGTTGGGGTCGTCGGGGCAGAATCTTCACAACTACTTGGGTCTCCCGGCATGGCTTGGTAGATCTAAAGCGGTTTTCTTCAAAAGCCTTAAGGAGCGTATCTGGAACCGTATACAAGGTTGGAAAGGCAAGTTGCTCTCGGCGGGAGGCAAAGAGGTGCTGATCAAGGCTGTGTGTCAGGCCATACCGTCTTATGCAATGAGTATATTCTTAATGCCCAAATCCTTTTGTAATGATCTGAATGGTTTACTCAGCAAATTTTGGTGGGGGGAGAAAGGTGGAAAAATGAAGATGAGTTGGGTGGCCTGGAAAGACATGTGCATATCTAAGCATGGTGGTGGAATGGGGTTCAGAGATCTTCACAGATTCAATTACGCTCTTCTGGCTAAGCAGGTCTGGCGACTTGTCACTTGCAACTCCTCCTTTTGCCACAATGTTTTTAAGGCCAGATATTTTCCTGATACTGATATTTGGAGTTGCTCGGAGAAATCCTCGGATTCCTTTACCTGGAGGTGCATCTTGAAGGCGAGAAATGTAATTCAATTGGGGAGCAGATGGAGGATTGGAACGGGGAAACGGGTAAGGGTGTTCTCCGACACCTGGCTGGCAGCAAAAGTGCAGAAAGCAGGACCGCTACCAATATTCTTACCTGATGACATGACGGTCAACCTCCTCATCGATAGGGATTCTAAGTCCTGGATCAAGGATCGTGTGATTGCGGCTCTGGGAGAGGAGCGGTGGCAGGAGGTTAACTCGATTCCTCTCCCGGAGGGGCTGGCCGATGATTGTATGTACTGGACTCATGAACCGAACGGGTGCTACTCGGTCAAGTCGGCATATAGTCTACTCTTTTCTGGTGCCGCCTTTCCTGTAGACTCGGGGATTTTCAAGGCAATATGGCGGCTACAACTTACATCAAAGGTCCTTATCTTTGGATGGAAACTGGTAAGGGATGCCCTCCCTACCTTGCAAAATCTAAATCACAGGGGCATTGTGGTCGACTTACGGTGCTTATTCTGCGGAGAGGGGTCTGAGAATGCAAATCACCTTTTTTTGGATTGTCACGTGGCTAGTGGGGCTTGCAGGTCGGCAGTGGGGTTGGGTCCTTCTGGAAGTACTGTTCAGGATATCTTCGAAGCTTGTGTGCGTGAGAGGAGACATGATGACCTGACTCTCTTCATTTTGTGCTGCTGGAGGGTCTGGTTTTTACGTAACAAGCTTAGGGAGGAGGGATGCCAACAAAGATTATTTGATATAGCTGCTTGGTGTGTTGAGTATCGGAATCAGTACCGAACCGCAAGGGAGTTGGTGCAAACGGGTTCACTGGCTACGGCTTTGGTACCTAGATGGGCTAAACCTCCCCGTGGTTTTGTCAAGATAAACACGGATGCTCGGATCATGGGGGATAGGGATGGTTTTGGCTGTGCGGCTGTGATTAGGGACTCGAAGGGGTCGTTTATCGTTGCACGGGGCTGGAGGCGGCCAGGTAGGCGGGAGCCGTTATTTTCTGAGGCGACAGCTTTTCTACTGGGAATCAAATGGGCCACCCAACTAAACATCAAATGTGCGATGATCGAATCTGACTCTCTCCTGCTCTGCCACTACCTGTCCGATGTGGAGCCCATCTTATCCCCGGTTGGCCTTATAATTGACGAAATCAGAGAGATACTTTGTGTGAACCGATCCTTTTCTGTTCATCATGTTTTAAGGCAAGGAAATGCTGTTGCGCATTCCTTCGCCGAATTGGTCTTGGCTTCTAACCTGAACCATATGTCTTGGTGGGGTATCCCTCCCCGAGCTGTTATTGGGAAAATTTGTACAGACAATTTTTTAACAATGAATAGTCCGGTTCTCTCTATTCCTACTCCCTCGCACATAAAGGGGGGTAGGCATAGTGTAGACCTGTTATCAAAAAAAAAAAAAAGGCTTCAGGGCTTCAACTGTTCAATCGCTAACAACAGCGGCGCAGCAGAACCGTCGAGTTCGTCAAATCGCTCAAATTTCATGTTTTGAGACATCAATTTTGTTCCTAGACTACCGCAGGGAGGATCCCAGAAGGAATCGGGTATGAATGTAGATATTCAAGACATCACGGGAGAAACGAGCATCAAGGGTAAGTAGAAATAACTAGACAAAAACAAAACTGACATTTCTGAACCTGAAAGTCGCAAAAACAACCACGTACGTGAGAATCACGCCTTATTCATCGACACGGACCACAAGGATAGGAAATAATAAACTCCAGAAACAAAAATCGACACGCAATAAAATAACATATTCAAAGGAAACTAGGAAAATGCTTAATTGTAGTTTCTTCCTCTTCATCTTCTTCCCAGCACTTGAGGATAGACTTTGGAGAAGTACAGTCAGCAGCTTTGAAACTCTGGTAGACCATGCACCCGCCCTCTCCGAATAATTGAATGCTCCTCTCCCCACCAGCATATCCAGTCAGTTCACCCACGTCCACTCCTGCCCATTCAAGCTCTATGCCATTAGCCACATCCGCGTGTATTGCAACAGAGAAATCGGCAGGCTGGAAACAGGTCAACACCCTCTCAATTAACTGCCCGAGGTTAACAACATTCGCATCATAACCTGCAGCTTCAAAGCTGGCATAGCTAAAACCATCTTCAGGGGTCACATGAATGGTAGAAATGGCAGCTCCTTCAATACCATTCATAGAATATCCACATGGATCAAACTCGAAATCACATATCTCAGAATCAGGCAGGATCTTCCTTATGCCGGAGAGGTTGGTCATCTGAGCTGCCGAGCTTGCTTCAGTCTTGTAAAAGACTGAAGCCCGCTTCCTGTCCAGACCTGTCATGCACATCTCCAGAGTGCAAAGTGTCCCGTCAACGTTACTCCCAGATGATACTGCACAAGCAGAATACACATGCCACTGCTGGGACTTGACAAGGCCACCCATCAAATATGCCTTACTTCCAGCCCCAAGTTTGCCAAAGTAGCTGTCTAGGATGGTAACCTCTTCCAAGAAACCGCGATGAGGAAATGGCTGAGCACCTGGGAATATGAAGCTTCCCCTAGTGTATCTAACAGCCTTCACAACGAGAGACAAAGCTTTGGCCATATCCAGGATTGGTGGGATTGAAAGCAGCAGTTTTGTTGTGCCACAGGTCTTGATGATGACTTTGTAGGGATAAACAAATAGGCTGGACTCAGACAAAACATAAGAGTCTAGAAAATCATTGGACAGGGAAGACACTATAGTGCACTCAGCTGGCTTCAGAATCTCATCAAGTTGGGATTTAGAGAGTGATCTGAGGCCCCTGCCCTGAGGATCAGCAAAAACAGATGGCTCAAAGAATGAGATTTCAAGCCTCTTTTCATAGCCCTCAAATCCAATCGCAGACATGGGAGAGGCCATCTGGCTTTAGCAGAAAGAAGAACAAACGGCCAAGAGCAGATGAAGATTGAAAGAAGAGGAAGAACTAAGGAAACAAATCTATAGTTAGCTATGTAGATTAATAGAGCACTTTCAGGGACGATTTCTTATTAGGGGCGTCAGGATGGCTTCCGGACACACTGCAAAACCAAAACAGACAGGAAAAAGGGGGAGAAAAATTAGCATAGTCAAGAAATGTTAATAAAGATGATTAGACAAATCAGAATTGACGAAAAATCCATATTGATCATTCTTCCTTGGCCCAAACTAATGGCACAGTCTTTTTCCTTTTCAATGGCTCTATTTCGTTCATTCTCTCTGACCAGGCTAATGGAAAAAGACGCAATCAAAATTTCTGTTTTATCTCAACAAAATTTGGCACCAGCAAGTTGCACATGCGCCTTGATAAAAGATATTGTTTGGCTACACAACCCTTCTCCAAAAGGGTATGGTCAATTGATAGACACATGGGTATTGCTAGATACAACCAAAACTGGGCAGTCAGTAATCTCAAGAACGATCATAAAGTATTGAGTTTTGAGTAAACGCCCTCGAGTACTGCACTCCTACAATGTCAAAATATTTAGGCCCAAGAAATGTTACAGTTAAAAAGATCATATTTATTCACAAAAAAAAAATTAACAGTAAGCTAAATTACTTACGTTGGAGTAAGCAGCAGAATGGAACTTCTTGATGCCACCGTGAGGTCGAACGTATTCAATGCTGTAGCCTAGAGGAGCATCATAATATAAACATTTACTACTGCTAGACTTCTTGCCTCCTTTTGTCTCCATTAGATCATTCAGCCTTCCCTGGAAACCATAAACAGAAATCATGAATCAAAACCAACAACAAGATTAAAGCATTAAAGTGTCATTTACAGCATCCTCGTAAAAAGGATAACTAAAAAAAAAAAAACCATAACATCCATGCGATCCTAGGCCAAAGCGACCTGAAACTAAGTTCAATGTATAGCCATCCAATTCTTTCACAACGAATTATCAGAAGCAATTTGCAGAGGGAAAAAAAATTCGGAAAAGGATTTTCAAATAAGTCCTTTTTCTTCATAGTATTTAGATCAAGAATTGGAGGCCACCATGATTTCTTTTTATTTATATCATTTTCACGTTTAGAAAAAAATTTGATAGACCATTGCGTGCTAAATAAACTGCAATTTCGTCCCAAAAAAGATCTTTGATATTCATGAAAAAAATCCATGAGCACACAAATTAAAATAAAACAAGCAACTGCCAGTCAATAGGATGGATGGTGCTATGCTTCAATACAACAGAATCTTGAATACAGCTCTCTATTCGTTTGGAAAAATCTTAGCCAACGATGATGATGATGACCGATGACAAAATAACCTATAACTACGGCACAAAGTTGCAACTTCCGAAAAATAACAAAGCAAGCTTTAATAAATTAAAATTAAGAAAACCATGCCAACCATATTTTTCTTAAACAGAGAAGGAATAAAAAACAACAAGAAAAAAAGTAATGGATGACGCCCAATAAAGAGTCTTTCGTACATGGTAAGAGCGAAAAAATATGGCTCAATCGCAAACGGCAATGGGATGAAAACGATAGTAGTCTAAGATAAAAATCCTACACGGAAGATCAACTTGAACCCCACAAAACTCAAAACAATGGAAGTAATAAAAAGATCTATATACTGGTGAAGATAAAATCCTACAAACTTCCTCAAACACCATACATCAATCGAAACCTGAAAATCGAGAACTTCAAAGCAATAATAAATAATAACCGCGTGAGAGATGAAAGAAGATTCAAAGCGGATATCGGAGAGCGTAGAACTTACAAAGATACAACCACGATGGAGAATGAGTAAATCCTTTGCAAAAATACGATGCGGAAAACCTTCGACCGTTCACACAGCCCGTAGGGAAAAACCAGAAACCCTAAAAAGAGGGGCACGGAAGCAAAGGCAACAATTCGAGTGCCGGTACACAGATAGGAGACGCTAGCATGGTGGACGAGATGCCGTTTTATAGGAGATATGTTACCGAAAGTACCCTTAGTCTCCCTCGAAAATAGCAGTCTTGCCCAGGATAGATGCAGTTACGGACGGCAATGCTTTTCATCATTCCATGCTCTCACGGACGCTTACAGCCTCACACTTGAGCCGCGGGCTTTACGTAAACAAACCAGCCCAATTCCCAATGTATATTATTTAGGAAACGTGAAAGATTTTTGCATCATTAGGCAAGAACTACGAAAAGTTGTTCGTAAAAATTCCATCATGGGAATTTTTTTTCCCAGCCCCGCCGCAATGAAATGATTTTTTCATTATATAATTATCTTATTATTAATTATTTATATATAATTATTTTATCTATTTTAACTTTAGTTTTTTATTCTTCATTATTATCTCTGTCATATTAAATTATTTCTATCAATTTAGAAAAATTTACGTAGAAAACTTTTCATCCATACACATTCTGAACTAGCTAGTAACATAATGTAAGCCGCTAGAATATGAAAACGTTCCCCTTTTGTGTTGTAGACGTGGCGCCATTCAGGCCAAGGCATGTTGATTAATTTATACTGAAAGTTTTTATACATTTCTCTGGTGTATTTTTTTACTAAATAATTTGATATATTAACTATTTTATAATTTTATTTTTTTCAACTTTATCATTATACTTCAATTATTTTTCTTTCCATCATCATCCTATTTATTCTAAATTTATACCAATCATATTGTATCATTCATATTTTTAAAAACATTTTTTTCACCACTTCTAACATCATTATCAAATTTCACCAAAATTCATATTTTAAAACCTCACCCAAATATTGGCACCTTTACATGGATATCTGGACCTAAGGAGGTTAGGAAGAAAATCTTTTTAAGAATTCTAAAAGTGATGTTATCCAAAGAGTAAAATTAAAATAAAAATGATAATTATATGAGAAAATAATTTAAATAAAAAACAGACTAATTAGACAATTAAACTATAAATCATTTTTAAAAAATGCATAAGAAAAGACGAGAAAATTTGCTTGCCACCTACATCAATTGAAATTGGGCCATCGTTTTTTCACAGCTTAATCGGGAACGGGATTGCCGCAGCTAAGCCCATAGCCATCCTCGTGGACGGTCAAGATTAATTTGACCTGGGCACGTGATCCTGGGAGCATTCTTCGAGGCCAGTCGGCGACCTAAATCCGCGTGCCTCAAGGTTCGCTCCACGCCACATCTTTCGTGTTGGGCGCATTACCGTCATTTCAGTTTGCAGATTCGCGGTGGGTTCTAGCGTCCGCGTCGCAGAGTCCACGTGAAGCCTCGACGTGGTGCAACCACATGCGCGAGTATTTCGCCTTGTTCACAGCAAATCCAATCCGCTCTTCAAATTGGGTAGATGGTTCATAGTATAAAAACTGACAAATAAATTTTTATGACATATAAAATCTTGTAAATCTTTGTCGAAGTGCCTACGTTGGTGGTCGGAAATCTTGGGAAACTCCAGATCACCGATTTAATGGACCCCGTTTTGGATAGAAAATGAAAGAAGAGCAGATTTGGGTCGGGGAGGCGAGGAGGGCGAGTCGTGAGTGCGCGTGTCACGAGCAGCCAAAAAGGGTAGCGTAGTTTATCTGAACGGGGAAGTCCTGCGGACCACGCAACTAGGAAATGTGGTTCTCGCCTCGCGGCGCTTTCACGCAGATACGACGATGTGGCCTTGGACCATCCCGGCTTTAACCTGGCTCTCTCATCTTAGCTGGCGTAGAAACAGTACGCTACCCAAACTTCCAGAGTCTTGCTAACCCAAATATAAAAAAACTTTTTTTAATTCTATTTTTTTCCCATGTTTTAGATTTTTCCTGTCGGATGAACGGTACAGATTAGAATATAGAGAATAATGGTGAGGCGGCAACAAATGCCCAGTGATTAGAGGCCGTGGATGTTTGATTAGTCATTGGAGTGGATTGTTGTTGGCGGCCAATCTGTTTTATGTTTGGAAATTTGGATGAATTCCAGCTTCAGCGGTTCAGCCGGCATTGGAAACCCGACACGAAGCCGAGGCAGGAGTTGTACGCGAGCCTTCTGCAGATGGTCTACCCGGTCATTTCTCCACCGTTGCTTTTTTATGCAGTGGATTTGGAACCCTGCCTCCGAAGCTTATTGAAGTGGCTCGTACTTTATGCTATAATTATGTCGTTATTATTGTGCATCTACGGTTGTATATTATAATATCTTTTGGATGGGCTTTGGATTTTGAAATTGAATGGTGTAGATCTACAAGTTCGCCACATGAATCCCACGTGCCTTGACAATCAACGATACCGAGTCTGGACCACGCAGGCAAACTATGCAGCATTATAAATTAGGGTTATAAATTTCGCACCACAATGAAAAGGGACAAAAAACTTCCATCGAACGGTAGAAGACAAAAACAGGGCACTGGTGGTGATGGTCATGCACTGAGGTGACGAGAACTTTACACGCTGCCGCACGTACGGCCGAATGCTTTTTTTTTTTTTGAAAAAAAATTAATGATATTTTCAACTTTTCAAACAAATTTAGGAGGGGCAATGCAAAGGCAGATGTTAATCATATCCACCTACCACTTACATTTAAATGTTTTAAATGGTCCAAACTCCAAACACAATAATAATAATCAACGAAAAGTGAAAGTATTCTCGTTCTTTATTTACCAGCCGCCGCTTTGATGGAGACGAGATACATGCGTACCGATGTAAAATGCAGGGAGATTTTTTAACCGTCCACTAATCCATACGCAGGAGGAGGGTATTGAAGATGGCGAGTGAGTCATGGACAGCGGCCCGCCCACTAGTCTATAGAATGTTTAAGGTTGAGGCATGGCCCACCATATCTGGATTAGGGATATAAGTCCAGATTAAGCGTGCTAGATTCGTAGATGAGAACGACACGTCAGTGCCCCATGGTTCCTGAGCTGGAGTGCTGGACAACACGACCCACAAACGACAAGAAAAGCAACCACTGACCCTCACTTTATGTGCATTATTGGAAAGAGAAATGAAGGGAAAGATTCGTAAACCATCCTTGACGAGTTTTTGGATTGTTAGAGATCAAACTTTTTTTGGGATCCATAATCAGAAAAGTGAGAGAGACAGAGAGACGTCAGCAGCATATATGCTGGTATGCATGGCCAGAACAATGAGTGAAAAAGATCAAAAAGAGCTGGGAAATACTTCTAATTTGTGTGGGGAGGGAACAAAGATTAGTGGCTGCGCATGTAGACACCTAAAAAAGGAAAGGTGTCCATACAAAGCATCTGGATTGGAGGAAAGAATGGTGGTTTTCTTTGCTTGTGCTTTCAAGGATTCTTCAAGCCATTGACGCATAGGCTAGATATAATATAGGAAATTCCGGGAGATTGGGGAATCATTCTCCAATCTCCCCCTTACGCCGCCCACCCCAAGAGGTTGGATTGCTTTACAAAGAAAATAGAGAAATAATCCACGAAATTTCTGTGTTGCGCGAACCACCAATGCCGTGACATGACCTTTCTACGCGTGCCTAATTTTAAACCTATATCCGCTACCGCACTTGAAAGGCAACATATTCGACTGATGACCCACCGCAAGCACAGTGCTGCTAGTACTCTTCCAAGTTCTATGTTCCATCTTCAAGTGGTCAATATGTGCACATTAGGCTGGGGCAATCCTAACCCAACCTAATTTCCCTCAGAGTTGGGTTGAATTGAAAGACTTATGATTCAACGATCAAAACAAACCCATTACAATTAGAATTGGACTACATCGCAGCCCTAACCAATCCATCAGAATTTCAATCAGATTTGTGCGAAGAATGTTTTAATGCACCCTGATGGTGAAATTTCAATTCATCAAGGTGCAAAATCTCATTTTTTTAATATATTTTTTGAATTTTTTTTATAAGATTGTTAACCTATATGTATTTAAATTTTACCATTTTTTTATGAAAAGTTTACCATTTTTGAAGATATATAAATATATTTTCTTGGTTTTTTTAAAAACCAAGTATATTTTAGTCACTTAAAAGTGGCTAAAGTACCCCTTTTTTAAAAAAATAAAAATATATATACATATATACAAATATGGTAAAATTTGACTTATAAATTAAATACAACTATATTAACAATCTAATAAAAATTTTCAAAAAATATATTAAAAAACGTAGTTTTGCACCCTGATGCATTGGTGTATTGAAACATTCTCCAATTTGTACAATACTTAGCATAATATTATGCAGATAAACATAATAGCTCTTTACCTTAATCGTTTTAAGCACGAACAAGAAGCAAAAGAAGAATGTTTTCAAAGTCTTTGAAACATTACAAATCTATGAATCAATCAGAAAAGTGACCAATAAAAATATTTTTATTATAAATAAATTACTTCATATATTCACCTAGGCATCTGTACTAATAGCATCCATGGCTTTAATTAAAATAAGCCACATATTTGAAGATAACTAAAATCTATGACATAAAATTAACCCACACTATTAACACCAGCAGAAGGGTGGAAATTTTCAAGAAAAGATCCTTCAATACAAAGTTTTTTTTTATTTTGAAAAAATATGATTCTGATACCAAACCGATGGATTTTACACCCCCAACAATCAGCATTCGGATGTTTACACAGGAAATACCAAAAAAAAAAAGAAAAAAAAAAAAAAAACATAAGGCATGCTTGTTTCCAAGTAGAACTTTTCAATATCAAACTTTTCACTCTCCACAACTACTTTACTTTTTAATTTTTTTTTGTGTATTCCTATACAACTACCTTACTTTTCAATCACCTCTACACTACTACTCATAAAACTAACTTTATTCTCTTTATTTCTCATTATTAACCTTATTATATCATATTATTTTTTATCAATTCAACAACTTTTCATACGAAAGTTTTATCACTTTCCAAACATACTCATAAACAAAAATACAGATTTAACATTCACGAATCCAATTGGTCATGAGCAATTGGCCATTTTACCATACTGCAAAATGCTATGGCACAGATAAAAGTTGTTTTACATGCATGTAGGATTCAAAAACTAGAGGACAATACATGTTCAGGTTGCTCTGTAGGGCCCAGGAGACCCCGCCTATTGTAGAAGAATATTGTTAGACACCAGGCATTAGAAGCAACCTAAAGTTACTATGATTGGATGATGACAGCCATATTACTGTGTGTATGGGAAATGGACGCCATCGGTTTTTCAGGTCCTCCACCAGCCATTTCATTAAAACTATGAAATGGAAGGCGTGATGAGCTGAAGAATTCACACTGACCTACAGGATGATGTCATAGACACACATTCACCACCACTGCTTTCACAGTGGCTCTTTTGTTTAATGCCCTGCTTGCTGGTCGATTCTGGCAACTCCTTGTTCTTCTTTACATGTTCCTGGTGGAGTTCATCCAATCTTTTTGACACCTTTGAAAAAATAATTAAAGATAAAATGTCAAAAAATTGACTACTGTTGCCAAGAGGCAATGCAATGCTTGACTACTGTTACCAAAAGGAAATGCAATGCTATAGTTGATCTAAATGCATCCAACATGCAGATTCGGTTACTGAAGAAGTATCCACCTCATCCAGAGCAACCCAGGAAATCTGAGTTATGCTAATGACCCCTAATAGGCATGACATTAACAGCATCATTAGGATGGAAAGTCCACATCAATAAACCAAAAATGATAACATGCATCGTGTTTTTCCCTATGCCAAGAGATGGAAATTGATGAATTGAAAAGTCACACCCACACACGTGGCAGAAAAGACTTTCCGAGTTGGAGCACGTCTTAACAGTGAATATTGAATAAGGGTCCGCTTCTATGTAACCGAATATGATTTCACCGAATATGATTTCAACTAACGGCTTAAAATAGGGTCATAAGTGATATTGAAAGTAAAATTCATTCTGACCATTACGTTTGGAATCATTTTTTTAACTAGGTCAACAAGTTTCATTTCCACTTAAATCAAATACATGGGCCCCATTTGTTTAGTGTAAAATCAATATAATAAAATAATTTGATTTACATACAACAACTAAACTGTCTAAAACATTCTTCCTACGTAAAGAAATGATATCATAAAATTATTGTAACATTCTGATGTATTTATAAAAAGGAACAACCTTGTTCGTTTGGGCTAAACAAATGTCTCGCTTAGCCTAAAAGCTTTTTTTTTTTTTTTTTACTTTTTTCTTCATACACTTGTTTATATAAGTGTATTTAACATATAAATTAAGTTTTACCATTTTTGAATTTGTGTATATATTTTTTTGAGATTTTTAAACATAGAGAAATATTTAAAAATCTCAAAAAAATATGTGCACATATCAAAAATGGTAAAACTTGATTTACATATTAAATACATTTAGATAAACAAGTGCATGAAAAAAAATAAAGATAAAATAATATTTTAAATGGGTTTTTTGAGGTTGACTAAGCGAAACATCTGCTTAGCCCAGACTAATAGAAACATTTCTCATTTATAAAAGGATATGAGTGTCTTCCATAATTAATACATGAATATATATTTTTAAGTAGGACCTGCCCAAAACTCAAATAAAAAAGATCTTTAGTATCAAGATAAAAAGTAATTATGTTAAACAATGTGACTGGTTTGATTTTAGTTCCATCATCATTGAGAGCCCCATCCAGACAGTTAATGGAAACAACTTCTATGCAACCAGTTACATAGAAGAAGAGTAGTATCGAATAATAAGAATTATTAGGATAGAAGAAAACCTTGATAGAATAGGCCAATGGTAACAAAGTATCTGGATTCGTTGCATCTTCAGGGAAGTTTCGCAATGCATGTACAAGGTTCTCGAAGGGTAATTTTACCTGGTGACCAATATGAAAGTCTTGGATTATAGAAACTGCATAAAGTTCAACAGATTTCAGATTTTACATAATAAAATAAGAGAGTTACCAAATCATCCTGGCAATATGTTAGCAAGGCCAATCCAACTTGAAAGACAATTATAACACCCTGCATAATGGTCAGCAACTTAGTATGATCCTCAAAAAAATATGTTAAATACCAAGACTTACCAGAATGACCCCTATCATATTAGACTAACAATTTTACAAAATTTTCAAACAATCATTCCAAAACATAAAGTGGCCGCAAGAAAAAAGTGATAGGAATTTCAAAAGAATCAGGAAGATTTTTTTAATATAAATTACACTCTTTTCACGTGTGAACTGAAAATGATGCTGATTATGATCAATGACTCTTCAAATCTCTTAAGATCCGAATATAATGCATGTGAAGCTTACCTTCCATCCTTTGAACTCAAAGAGCATTCCAGGACAATTTTAGCATTTTGTTAAAAATTGATTTCAAATAACCCAAAAGCCAAAACTACAAATGCAACAGTTTCATTAACTATAATATTTGTAGAATTATAGTTCCCTGTTAGTACTGCACAAGATGAGTCACAGCACAAAAACAATAAGAAAGATGAACATTTAGATACCTCATAAAGAAAGACATCCCAGATCCGAAGAGCCAAAGGGAAAGGAAAAGAGTATGAGAACACAGTTATGAACCACTGACTTGCGTACATGCTTGGATTAATTGTTTCTTGGGTAAAATGGTCTCCCAACTTCGGTAAATGCTCTTTCACTAACTGCTCAAAAATAGAGAGGTACTGTTGCACAAGTGGCAATCCAACCTACTCAACAAGCATAACTTTGTAAAAATGAAAATCAAAAAAGGAAAGTGTGAAATAATAAACATAATTAAGCTTCCTAATGATATGGAAATGACTCACAATCCAGCCAATAGCAGTTTTTTTTTTTTTTTTGATTGGTCAGCCACTAGGAGTGTTGAATAAGGAAGCAACATGAAATAACCCAAAATTCTCATAGCATGTAGTAAATGGAGCAACTCACTCTTCACACGATGGCCAGTGAAGATTATAAAAATAAAAGCTCATGAATGGTGTATTGGAAGTAAGTAATGACAGGCTTTTATACGTGTATCTATACGTTCCACACTTCATTTTTGCTTCTTATCTTAAAACATTTGCATTGAGCTCATTCAAAAATGCACTTGGCTCCAGCTGATGAACGGCCATGGGTTACGCCTCACCAATTCTGATTTCTTCGCTAATCAAAATGATTAATTTTCGCCAAGGAAGATGAAGAATGATCCGGCATGGATAAGAAAATTGAATATATGAGACCTGGAAGGGATATCCAACATTGAATAGCAAACTATCAGCCAGGAAATGTTGACCCAGTTATGGCTGAACAGAAGCTAGCTGATCTTACTAATCGAGATCCCTTAGATTAACCACATAATCAAGACCCTTTGGGTTAACCACATAGCTTCATCATTGTATCTGACAAAATGACCATTTTCGACCCATGGAGAGAGAACTCGGTTATTAAAACTCAAATTGTCTAATAAAATGGATAACGTACATTTTATACAATTGTCTAGGAAATTTGCATTTGGAAACTCATAGAGCACGAACTAAATCCACTTCAGAAATGATAGAAATTGCTAACAATCATCTGAAAGGACACTGCATTACCTGATACAGCCCTTCCATTGGTTCGTGAATGGCACCCTTCAACAGCGCAACCAACAACCAAAATGCATCTTCTTCGCTCATGTAGAGAAGCAACAATCCAGCTAAAAACCCCATTCCCTGTATTGTACAATATGTTAAATGATGCCCTATGAAAAAGATATAGTGCATAATTTGTGCCCCACGCTGACAAGGATTGAGGTGTATTAGATCCAAACCTGAACATATCCCACATCTCTATCAAAGACAGAGTATGCCTTCAAAACATTGTATAGTGACCTTTGACCAGGTCCATGTCTTTGCTGAAAGAAAACATGGGAAGGGAATGTACGGGAAATATCCCGAATTATATCCAGTTCTGATGCAGATGTCTCATAGATAACTAGTTGCTGCAGTAGAAGCAGACCTGATCAGCACAAACCTCGCATGCAAAAGATCATGTCTCAACTAGGTGAAACACAGATATCAGTGTAATATACAAGAGAACTCTATTTTAAACATGAACACAAGCCTCTAGAATGCAGAAAGAACAAGCACAAAATATATTGTAAGGAGTTACAGTTCACACAGGAAAAGGATGAAAATCCATTCCACAGCCAAAGAGCACGACAATGAAACTAAAGTAGATCTCTTGATGTAAATTTGGGAACTGTCTAAAAGATATAAAATTACAAATTAAAGAGATGCCCTCAACTTTTGTGAGGAATACAATGATGATGTGAAATGGAAGATATAGGGGTCTGCGGCTGTGAAACTGGGCGCAATATGCACTACCTCGGGTTTCCCTTTTTTTTAAATTTTTTTTTCTTAGATCCAAGCTATGCATCATATTCTCCTCCAAGATATTTGCATGATATGAAAAACATTCTAATTAAATTTGTATATAATCTGCAACAAGTGAAAATGCATGAGGTTCTTTACAATCATAATTTTTATATCATAGAGGGTAATTTGCATATATACTCACATAGTTTGACACTAATTACAGATATACCCACGTAGTTTCACGAATTGCATATTACCTCCACATAGTTTCACCAAAATTACGTATTACCCCCACAATGTTAACTGCCATTATATTTTCAAAAATGATGAAAATGCCCTCATCCATAGTTTTACGAATTGCATATCACCCCCACGTAGTTTCACCAAAATTGCATATTACCCTCATGAAGATGAGGGCATTTTCGTCATTTTTGAAAATATAACGGCAGATATTAACAGTAGTTAACGGCGTGGGGGTAATACGCAATTTTGGTAAAACTATGTGGGAGTAATATGCAATTCGTGAAACTACGTGAGTATATCTGCAATATCGGTGAAACTATATGGGTATATATGCAAATTACCCTATCATAGATTATAAAAGTTTTGAATAAGTTCATTTTTCACATTTAGGCTTAAAACTAATTTTAATCATAACGCACGCTTGGATCTAAAGAACAACCCCACCCCCCAACCCCAAAAAAAAAAAAAGTAATAGAGTTCGTGCTTAGGAGTATGATGATGATGCATGGAGTACTCATAATTATTAATCCCATTTTGGGTATTAAAAGCTATTCAATAATTTTAAAAGATATTCTATCAATAATAATAATAATAATAATTTTATACGAGATTAACTGGTAACATGACTAAATGATTCCTCATTTTGAAAGGAGACAAAAGGTCATACATCTTGTTAAGTTTAAGAATTGATTACTGAGAGGTCAACTATCAAGGTTAGATTCCTATTTTCCTATCCATAAGGTAGGGTTAGTTCCAGACAAAAGATACCTAGTTCAATTTAGATAGGGTTAGTCACAAGGTCCAAGTACTTAGAATTGACCCAAATTGGCAATATATACTCAACTTTTATACATCTTCTATAGAATATATATAGGGTGTGTTTGTTTCAAGATAAAACTTTTTAATCTAAAATTTTTGACTCTCTACAACTACTCTATTTTTTAATTATTTTTCTTCATATCTTCCTATATAAACTATCCTACTTTTCAATCATTTCTACATAACTACTTATATAACTAACCTATCTATTTTAACTTTCTTTTCTTTATTCTTCATCATTACTCCTATTATATTACATCATTTTATCTCATTTTAAAAACTTGTACACTAAAAACTTTTCATCCAAGGGGGTGTTTGTTAACACTAAAAACTTTCCAACTTCCATAGCTACCCTATTTTTTAATTATTTGTTCATTTCCTCCTATACAACCACCATACTTTTCAATCATTTCTACACAACTACCTATACATCTAACTTATCTATTTTAACTTTATTCTCTTTACTTATCATTATTACTTATATCATATCGTATCATTTTCTCCCATTTCAAAAACTTTTATATTAGAAACGTTTAAGTTTTATCACTTCCCAAACACATCCCAAAAATTTTATCACTTCCCAAACATACCCATAATTTAAACATATATAGAAAGTTGTAAAATCTATCACTTAATTAGTACATTTAATAAAAAAAAAACATTTTTAATGTTGATTATAGGTTTCTAAAAAAGATCTATAGGATAAAATTATCATTTTCAAAAATAACATGAAGACCATTTTGAAGAACCAATTTGAAACTAGAACCAATTTGAAACTAGAACCAAAACCAACCTAATCTTGAGAAAATAGACTAAGTTAGACATCAAACCAACTTGACCTAAAATGGTGGTAAGGTAGTAGTTTTGTAAATAGGACCTACTTAGAGAAACCAGTAGCCCAAACAGTTATGGTTAATTGCTTTGTGGGCTACACATTGGCACAAACTTGTCAATTTCTACTTGATTATGTATGCTCGAAAGATAGTGATTTTCTATGCAACTCTTAGAAACATTCTACATTCTAATAGAAAAATAACATAGAAATTGACAATTTTTATGTAACTGTAATGATTCATATAAGTGGGAAAACAAGGTATTTGTGTCATACTGGGCATTGAGATGACAAGACAGAAGAAAAATTTTCACAGAAAATGTGTTGTTTGCAGTGAGGAAACATGAGTACCTCATAAACCCCAGGGTTCATCAGCAACAAATCTCGACTACCTGAGATCAACTGCCAAACAAGTCCCCTTAAACAGTCAGGGATGCCCTTTCTTATACGCCGTTTGATGACATGAGGCTTCCTTCTCATATAATGCTTCCAATCAGTTCCGCCGACACCAATCATCTTCCTCCACTTCCTGACCCTCCTTTCATCTCTGTGATGTCAAATAAAGATATGAAACGACACTACTTATAGTCTTCCACCATGACATTCAACCATTAAAAATGTTGGGATCCATCCAGAAGGCTTGATCAAGTATAAAAAGGAAAGAAAAAACAGGATACAATATGCAAATTCACTATGACAATATTCAGAGCCTTCTACAAAATTTCAGCGACATACCATTTTGTAAAAATTTTGAACTTCTGCAAACGGTAGCAAAAGGCCCTATTTTTTACCAAGATATCTCCTTTGTTTATTCCCCACCAAAAATGCGAGCGAGCAAAGAGCTGTTCGATCAAATGAGAGAAAAGCTGTTGGGAGGCTGCAATTAATGGGGAGTAGATTTTGTGGCAGGCCCTTGTCAGACTAGCATTTTTGCATGCAGGTCCCGGCAACATCCCACATCCAAACCAGCTTAGCAAATTCCATAAAGGCGGGCAAGCCAAAAGATGCTTTGAGAGCGCCACCAATGGAGGTTGTAAGTGTTAAAAAGGATAGATGCTGCTCAATTCTTATCACTCGATAGATGCAGCAAGTTGGTTGTGGATTTCCAATTTCACTGATATCACAAAGTGGATTCGAGATGCCTGGAATTAAATGCTACAGTAGTTGATGAACACCTTGAATGGGATTTGACAAAAGCTTCCATGGCCAAAAGGACAGCAGAACGTGGTTGGTTAACTTTGCCGTCAAAATCGACCACAGCAGTAGTTTGGATTTTTGTGGCTGGGAATTGCTTGCGCATCCTGTTAAAGTGGAAGGATTTGATGGTTGGACAATAAGCAGAAGCCGTGGGTGGCTATGCCACTGCAAATTGGGCTGGCTGGGTGGAAATGGTTGTTGCAAAATGCTGCTTGGATGAAGATTGTTACTTGGCTGGCTGCAATTTGCAAAGTTGTTGAACGGCCTTTTGATATTGGTGGATTTTTGAATAAGTTACAATCGGCCTCCATTGCTGCTACTATAAAGCAGAATTTTTAGAGAACCCATTAGAACCGCAAAGCTGCTGATTAGAATTTTGCTTGGGTCAAATTTCAGGCCACTTATATTAAATGGATGCAACTGCTAGCTGCCATGGTCGTTGGATGCTGCTGCAATTTGGTGTGTGATCGGTGGATTGGTTTATGCTTCTGTTGATGGACTGGGGGCGAGGGTGACACCGAAGATGACAATGGTGTTGGCCAGCATGCCAGAGAGAAATGGTTGGTTGGACTTTGGTGCTGCTAAGCTCACTGCCTGTCGAAACAGAGGACTACAACACTAGATGCATAAACCTGCATAGCGGGTGATCCAAATGCAAGCAATGATGGCCTCAATGGCGGCATCAGCCTTCTTCCTAACAGCCATCGAACTTGTCTCATTGATGAAGAAGGTCAAATCCTCTTCGGAGGCATTGGGGGCTGGATGGGAGAGGACAATGGCAGAGAAGGAAGAGGGGTTGGGATTGATAAGCAGTGGGAGAAGATAGTGGGAGAGGACAATGGTGGAGGAGGAAGACGGGTTGGGAGAGAATGGGAGAGAGCATCTGCTGTGGGACTTGCTTGAAAAAATGCTGGTCTAGCAAATACCTGTATGCAAAAACTCCTCTACATTAATTGCAGCCAAGCCAGCCGCATTTCTCCCATTTGATTGAACGGCTCATGGCTCGCTTGCGTTTTTACTGGCAAATGAACGACATAGATACAGGGTTGAAAATAGGTCGCAAAAGATTGGGACTCATTTCAGTACAGCATATAGAAGAAAATCCACCTTTTATATCATTTTTCAAGAGAAAAAAAATTGTTTTGTGTATAGCTAATGTAACACGGTGAATTTGGTCATTTACCTATCAAAGAATGCACTATTTTGAGCTCCAAGCTAGAACCATTCATAAATGTGATTCAACTATAACACAATAAAACCTGGCTTGCAGCACAAACTTTTGTTATACACTCACTACATCACGAATGCTTTGCAGAAACAATATGCTTCCACAAAGAATACAACAAGTTGTAGAAATTAAGTAATAAACTTCAAATATTCAAGCATGTTGTAGAACTAAAAAAATTCTCATGCATGGCAACAATGAGATGAAAATTATACCTCTCCTGCTCATGGACAGACCTTGATTTTGAAAAGCCTTCCCGTGAGCTATTCAGGTCGTGTTTTATAAATCCATATCTATCAAGTGGCAGTATAGGTGGAGGTGTTCCTGGCTCAAATTCAGCATGTACCTTTTTTCTCTCCATGAAACTATCTAAAGTAACTCCTTTGGTGCAGAATAATAGGAAAACAAATCCTTCTTTTTCTAAACATGGTCTGATATTGAGTTTTTCTAATCAAAGGCCACAGGAATTTGCTACTTAATATGCCCAATCACAGACATTACAGAAGCTTTGGAGATGGATTCTTGTCTGGAACATGTAAGTGTAAAATAAAACCAAAGTCCTCGCTTAGAATGTAGTAGTCCCTTCTGAAGAACTCAGATAATCCTGCAAATGTACATTGAAACAAACTCATCAATAGAAGTCAAACTCTAAGGATTCAATCACATGAAAGCTGATGGGTGTGGTAACTGGTAATTGGGTCCAGGCATTCAGGATGGAAGTAACCAGCATGAGATCCTCAAAGAACCCACAAGGCTTTGTTTGAAGAGAGATCAAAGAGGACAGCCACATTGCAGACACCAAAGTGGCCACCGGTTGGATCCAGACCCATGATCAGAAGGATTTGCCATCGGGCCTGGTTGGACCCTGAGCTTGAGAAGACACCCTTACTGGGTGGACAAGCTAGAATTGGCACAACATCGTTTTAGTCAAAGTGACATGATTCTTTTTGGTCAACTTGGTTCTCATAGCAGCACCCAACATCTGGGTACATGAAACCAGACTCAGCACATCAGCCGGAATGCTGTGAATGCTAATCACATCTAAGTTCTAATCATCTTCTTGTCCATGTGATACTCCTCGAACTTGCAATGTGCCATTCCGGTATAAAGAGTCAAACAATTCAACAGAAACCATTGAAGTAGAACATAAAGAAAGAAGGATCAAAACACGTGAAGAACACTAAGATACGAGATGGAAAGCGAAAGTGTAGAATAAAGATTATGCTCATTAGTGAGAATACATGATTGCACAATAAAAATCAATAAAATACATAAAGCAAAATAAACACAAACGAATTGTGCAGATAAAAGCGAAAACGAACACCAAAGGATTTCCAACTTCACAAATTATTTTAAATAGGTAGCTGATTATATACATGCACTGTGGATTGGCCTTCGCACAGATACACTCTAGTGCCCCTAGATAGACATGATCGAGAATTCAAGTGATGGGCAGAAGTGGGTTCAAACCCCATATCTTAATTATAGATAGCCCATTGCCATGTTTAAGTCCTGGACTCAAGTTCAGCTTGCTGATATTGGAAAAGGTGGTTCACGCAACAATTCACCGAGTGATTCGTCTCCAATTTCATGGAACCTAATTAACACGACTAGCTTGCATTTTGCACGCCTCGGATGTCCAACTTGCTGGGTGACAAATGAAGAATCGGCTCTCTTGATGCAGATTAGGGTGCTTAATTGGATATAATTAAATGAAAAATTACAACCAGAAAGAATCATGACAATTGAATAAACCGAGATGAAAATTTGAGAATCTGGAAATGTAGATGAAACTTTTTAAAAAATTGGAATTGCCTCGGAAAAAAAAAAAAAAAAAAGAGGATAGATTCACAATTGCTAAAGTCCTACCACAACCAATCTTGGAGACCTGTTATCACGAGAAAACAGGAGATCTTCACAAGGGGGAGAGGGGTTGGGGGGGCGCGCAAAAAGCGGAAGAGAAACTCACCTAGGCACGACTCGATGGAAAAAAGCCCCAGATGGGAATTCGGTTTATTTCGAATAGCGAACGAATTGAAAAGAGAGGTTTTTATGATGCAGCAAATCATGATTTTCTCGGGTGGGAAATTATGATAGCTCCGGGTAGGAAATTGCGAGGGAACGATGATCGGATGATGGAAAGTTTCCAATGGTAGTCCGACGGATCACCGATTCATTTTCCGGCACGTGTTGCACTCGTTTTGCTCGAACACCCAAAACACGAAAAAAATAAGTTAAAAAAAAAAAAAAAAAAAAAAAAAACACGGGCTAAAGGCTTCGGTAAGGGTCATCTCACAATCTCACCCGAGATACGGCCACATGTGCAACGGGAGTGAGTAGTATCGCTCCATCTATCATTCTCCGTTTGCAGCCTTCAGTTCCTCCAAACCATTGATCGATATTATTTGATTTATTTTTATTTAACAATGATTTTCATAGATTTATCGAATGATATACAGATTAGATGCGAATTTTGCTTCATTTATAGGTCACGTTATGCCTTCTGCGTATAATTATCGTACGCCAATTTTTATCAGGCATCAATCAACGTGCGTTTATGTACCAACGACTCCCGCTCATCGCGGCGCCAATGGGTTGAGGAGGGAAGGGCCGGACGGGATTCCCTCCGGGGAAAAAAATTGTTCACACTTTTTTTTTTATTTGATAAAGATACTCTTTCATTGATTTTTTGTATAACTATTCTACCTTCCAATAATTTTTTTTTACATTTTTATATAATTATTCTATCTCTTTTAATTTTATTCTCTTTATTTTTAATCATTATTTTTGAAATATCGTATTATTCTTTTCCTTTTAAATTTTTTCTTCAAAAAATTTTGCTCCATTTTTTCTAAATGTAAACACACCTTTAATTTTAACTGTTAATTAAGCAAGTATTTTTTATTTACTATGTCAAATGGTAATGGATAAAATGACTTTTTACAAATATATTGGCATATTTTGCCTAATGTCACAAAAATGTTCTTTTAAGTTCATAAAATGTTGAAAAACACTATCCATTACCTATTTAAAGGTTCTATAATTTCAAAGTACCTCTTCCAAAGGAGATGCTGCAAGGAGTTCGATGATATTATACTCTTCATTCCTTCCCCAAATCTCTTTTCTCCATTTTGCTATATGAATATAGGGCCACAATACTTGAAAGGAGTCGATGATGCCATGCTCCTCTTTATCAATTTTTTCATTCACAGCGAGCAATAGGGATGTTTTTGTAATTGTCAAAACATATGCATTGAACGACCTAGAATTGTCCCACCTGATTCAACGACACACTAGTAGCAGACGCACATAAGGCTAGGTTAGCTTGATCACATATGATTATTATCCTTTTCTAAAACCGTTACACGTATTATATTCTTAAAATCCAATGCATGTGCTGAACCATATGTTTTTTTTTTTAAAAAAAAAAGAAAAATCTCATTTGTGGGCCTTACTTAATAGGTTTTATAAAATTTAAAAAAAATTCTAGACTTATCAATACGAGATTTTTGTTGTTTTTAAAACGAATAAAATTGGATTTGCATTAAGCTTGTTGAGCTATGGCTTGGCAGGAATGTGCATTATGCTTCTTATGGCACGTGATGGCCAAATACCTTGTCCCTTACTACTACCGTTTCTAAAAAAATTTAGATTTATCTATATAGATTTTTTAGATTTTTAAAATGAATGAAATTAGATTCTCATTGAGCTTGTTGGCTATGGCCTGTCTTTTTGTGGGATCTCCTTAAGTCTCAAGTGTTTGTGTCTAGTTTGAGTTGTCTTGACTATTAATGTTGGATGAACAACTAATTAAGTTTCAGCCTTCGATTTTGGGCTTGACCCAAAGATTAAATGACTATTAAATTACTCTTTATATAGTGTGAGTTCCCATTATATGTACTCAGTTGCATTGAAGCTCAATGCATCAGGATGTATTTCACTTATTTTTTAATTTTTTAAAACTTTTTTTTAATGAAACATAAAATGTCATTCATTTTTAAAAAATAGAGTTGCTGTTGCGTGGGGGGACAGCACTTTGGATCCCTGCGGAACGATGATGAGCATCGCGTTCAAAATGCTCAGAACGCTGCGGCACTCCATTGCTGGATTGTCCTGGGAAGGAGAGATAATAGATGAGGATGGCTGAGTTGATGAGAGGGCAGGGGTTTATTTGAGTTGAGGAGAATGATAGCGTGCAATTGAGAATGAAATGGACGCGACAAAGATACAATAAAAATAAAAATAAAAAAATAGACAGAATAGTTATATAAAAAATATAAAAAAATAGATTCAGTTGAGTATTGACTTTTGTATTCTCTTCCCATTTTCCTCACTCAAAAGTCAACACACGACCCCACTAAGAACGTCGGACGCAGCGAGCGTCCATGACATGATTGCACAAGAATTTTGGGCCCCACAATTTTCCAGCTGGCGTGCGTGTAGAGAGCATCTTCGTGCAATGCAATCACCATCAAGAGTCAAAGATGTAACCCATGCATTAAACGGCATAGAAAATCTTCTACCAAGCCACTTATTGCACCGCAGCTTTGCTTTAAATTGGCGAAGGACTCTTGCCGACAGTGCTCTGTTACGTTCACATGGAGTCAGGTGTGTAAATCGGGTCGGTTAACTCGGGTTGGGACAAATACAACTCTAACCCATCTTATAAAATCTCAACTCAACCCTACTTTCAACCCTACTTTTCACACCTTAACCCAATTCTATTTCAACCCACCTCAAATCAGTTCGGTTCGGGTTAGAAATCGGGCTGATAAATTACTCATATTATCAATGTTAGTTAAGCTTTTGTTCATCCAAATTTCTAAAATAACAAAAAAGCAATGATAATTATAAAAAAATAAGTACTAAAAAGTTCTACGTAACTCAAAAGTGGAGGATAAATTTTGTAATTGATTTATTTTTTTGCTTTTGTATTTTTTGAGCAATTGATATCCCCTGCAGGTCAAAAAGTGAAAGTCAAGTAAAAGTATCGCAGTAAATTATGCAAAATGAAAAAACGAATATCATAATCTTACTTACATTCTTAGTTGGCTTCCAATCAAAGCTACAAACATCTCAAATTCTCAATTGACCTGTTCGTTATTTCAAATCATCAATGCAAGCGAACATCTAAACAACCTTTTTACAATGCAATATAGGGTATGTTTGGCAATTGAAAGAAAAAGTCAATTAAAACTTTTCAATTTAAAACTTTTCACTCTCTACAATTATCATATTTTTAACTATCATATTTTTTAATTATTTTTTCACATTTTCCTATACAACTACTCTACTTTTCAATCATTTATATACAACTATCCACACAACTAACCTATCTATTTTAACTTTATTCTCTTTATTACTCATCATTATCCCTATCATATCACATCAGTTGATAACTTTTACTCTCCAAAACTTTTCATTAAAAGTTTTATTCATTACCAAACACACTCATAACCAAATAATCCAAACATAATTTCACAACTAATTAACCAAATATATTTCCAAACCAAATAAATTCAAACAACATTTTCACAACCAAATTGTCAAACATATTTCCAAATTCCACACAATTTTATTTAAATATCCAAACAACATGAATGAAATACACTCTCATAAACATATCCAAATACATATCTTATGAAATCGGGTTGGTTTGGGTCTGTCAAATCGGGTCGGGTCGACCGACCCCTTAACCCGGCTCAAACTAATTTTGAAAATCGGGTCGGGTTGAACCTAATTTTCAAAAACCGAATTTCCAAAATATCAACCCAACCATGGTATAAATCGGTCCGGGTTGATGCGGGCTTGGGTTCAACCTGAGCCCTATTTACACCCCTACATAGAGTGACTACTCAATAATAGTCAATATGCCATACGCGTTCGATAATTTAAATTTTAATCCAGCTGACCCTGTAGAATGCATGTGATCAACCACAGGTAAAAGAAGGCCACCCAAAAAAAGTCCATCCGCTGTTCGTTTGTCTTTTGCCTCAAAATGGCATTTAAAAATAAAATAAAATAAACTATAAATCCAATTGATCCTGCCGCATGCATGTGATCAACTACCGGTAAAAGACTAGCACCCAAAAAGCAGTCCATCCACTCTTCGTTCGTTTTTTGCCTCACAATAGCATTTAAGGTTCGGTTTTCATTTGGTTAAACGAGAAACATTTTTTACCAAGTCATTCTCTACGCGTTTTGATATGAGATTTTGACAAAATACAGCCGGTTACCCAAATTGCAGCTGGCTGTTATGGTTTCATTTTCAATTTTTTTTGTTTTTCCATTTTTATGTGGGCCAAAGTTTATGTAGTTTAAATATACGAATTTATCATTTTTGGATTTATTTATTTATTTTTATTTTTGAAATTTTGTAAATATATATATATATAGAAAATCTAAAAAATGATGAAATTGGGTATATAAATTACATACGCTTGAGCCTAGGTAAAAAACCAAAAAAATAAAATAAAAAAGGGATGTATTCTATCAAAATTATTGAATATAATTTAATATCTTAGCTACTTAATTATCTTACTTTTATTTTTACTTCTATGTTCCAATAATTTTTTACATATTTTTTATACTACCGTAATTGAATTATATTTATTGTTTTTACGCATAAGTTCTAATCATAATACAACCATTATATCATATTCTCGTTTTTTTCAAAATTTTTAGCACAAAAATTTCTTTAATTTCAAAAATGGTGTAATATAATAAAGGTAAAATATGAATAAATAAAATATTTGTGTGATAAATTATTGAAATATAAGGATAAAAATGAAAAAATAGGTTAATTAGATAGTTAATATTTCAAATCATTTATTAAAAAATAAGCGAAAAGATGTGGAAAAAGAAAATATAATATGAAAAATTATTTTTTGATCATGTCATTCACCTTAGATGACTAGACACTTGATGAAGGTGTAATATGAGGGTAGGGTAATAAGGTCACTGCCTTTATCCAACATTTAAACATTATGCCTTTCACTCACACTCCTATGTTAGCCACTTAGGCATCCAAGTGATGACCATGAAAAACTATTATTGAATAATATATTATATGGAAAATTATTATTGAATGACATATAGATATAAAGATGGTTAGGGGTATTAACGGATCAAGGTAGAGTCTAATTATGTCCTAACTAATTTTAAAAATCTCAACCTAAATTCGCTTATGAATTCATTTAAAAGATTTTAATCCTAACACATTTACAACACATTTAATAAATGAGTTGATAGGTTGTTAGCATGTTGTGTATATATATTGCAAACAAGTCAAAATCAAGTTAATTTAAAGTTGAGTATTTGTTGTTCATAATTGTTGTGGTAGATTGATCTACACTAACAGGATTCATGACACAACCAGATAAAAGAGGGGGTACATATATTTTCTAAACTCTAAATCTATTTTTTACATTTCGATTTCTTGTTTTTCTCTCTTCTATAATACCCTACATTTAAATGGGCCTTGCATACAAGCAAATGTTATAAAATTTTAATATTTAGGATTTTTTTATATTTTTTTTCTTTTTTTTGTCATTTTTAAGATGATTTAACATCTTGACTAAATAAATAAATCTAAACATGACTCGATTTTATGATTTAATGTGTGTTTGATAACACTTCTTTTACACCTTTTAATATGACTTGAAATCTCAATTATTTAACTATCTTATTTTCTATTATGAATTCTATAATTTTTAATCATTTTTTCATATCCTTCTATGTCTAACTTATTTGTTTTATCTTTATTTTTTTTCCTTCTAATCATTATTTCTACAATATAATATGTATAACTCTCACTTCTTAAGTTACATTGTGCATTGCCAAATAGAATTGACATTGTATGTAAGTGAGTAAATATGGCGTTGGTATCTAGTTACATGAGTATGAATAAATCCAAGTGACAAAATCAGCGAATAGTATTGGAACTGTGTACTAGGTCCAAAGATTGTATCCATTAGCATTGTAAGCAAATGTAGCTACAAAGATAAATAGCTTTTTTAATCCTCTTTTTAAGTCATTCCCTGCATGATTTGTCCCACAACATCTCTATGTTTATCTTCAGATCTTAGAAACTGTTTCACTTCATTTGAATGCATTCCTTCAACCCTCGGACGCCTACACCAAAGTTAGAAACCCGACAACAGTACAAAAGAAGGCATCCGAAAGCTAAAAACAGAAGGTCATTAAATGTAAACTTTTTAATAAGACCACTGTTTCCAAGTTCAACGAAGCTCCAAAGTAAATTACTACCTCCACAATGCCATGAAAGATGTGGGTTAATCCATGGTCGCAACACAAGCATGTAACAACTTGTTTGTATGATAATGGGACCAGGAATTCTTTCTTTTGCTCTCCAAAAAATTACAAAAGATGCAGGAAACATGGTCGTTTGTAAGTTAAACTATAGTTATTTACCAATAATGCCTGCGTCACGTGAGACCCGCCCATGCTTATGTTAACGCATGGAGACTGATGAGCAACTCCAAGCTTATTAAACACCAGAAAAGAGACTTCTGGCACAGGAAACAAATAATATTTATAGCAAAATTGGAAGATCACAACCAAGAAATTAAAAAAATAAAAAAAAAGCCATCAATCAGTGAGTAAATAAACTAATCATCTTACCTATCGAAAAAAAATCATCTTCACCAAGTAAGTACAATAGATCATACAAGGGAAACAAATGTGGACTTTTCGCAAAAAACAATTTGGCATCTCAAAGTGAGCACAGACGATTCCAAATACCCGCAGTTGAAATACCATTCGAATGCAAAGTGCAAAGTCAAAAAATTTGCTGAATCGAAACTACATATCATCAAAACAACAACATAAACATTTGTGACCCATCACAGATTTGGCATCTCCAAAGCAAAAGCTCTTCCAAATAACCTGATGAAATACCATCGGAACGCAAACTCGAAAAACTGTTAAATTGAAATCACAAATCATCTAAAATAGAAAATCGTAGTTGTTGCAAGATAAAAAGAGTTCCACGAATCAAAAGTAAAAAGATTTAAAAGGACTAAAAAACAGACGAATCAAAAGTGAAAGGAGTGTAACAATTGATCTCTCCTACCACCGCAGAAGAAAGCGCGAGAGCGAGCGAGCGAGCTAGAGATCCGGCATCAGCCTCAGTGACGAGAGTCCCAACCCATAGGAAGTACTTTCCTTGGGTAAAAAAAAGGAAGCCGGGTATTTTGGTAATTTTACAGCGAGAGTATAATAACTTAAAAACGTGAGTATGTTTGGTTTTTTGATAAAATTTGTATTATATATATACAAAATCTCAATCTATTCAATTCATTTGCTAGATGAAATATTAAAATGTATGTGGACATAATTTCTCATCATTTGAAAATTTCTAAAAAAAATTTTTGCACAAAAAATTATTTTTTAAAAAGATTTCATTATAATCAGTAAAGTTAGAAAATATAAATTTTATTAGAAGTTATTTCATATTATTTAAAGTTAACGTAATCATGGTACTCTCAAAAATAACAAGTTCTTTTATTTTTCTCGAATTTTTGAAAATTTATTAATATTTTATTATTTTCTGAATAAAATCGGATCTAACAGCATCTAACAGCATCTAACAGCATCTAACAGCATTTAATTTTTAAAATTAATAAGTTAATCCTAATTTAACATCTGTAATATAATCCTAGGTCCCTTATAATGTCATTTAGACCATAAATTCAGAATTTGAAACTCATATTATATGATTTAATAAAATCATCATAATCTAACAGCGTCTAACAGCGTCTAACAGCATCTAACAACGTCTAACAACATCTAACAGCGTCTAACAGCATCTAACAGCATCTAACAGCATCTAATTTTTGAAATTAATAAGTTAATCATAATTTAACACCTGTAATATGATCCTAGGCCCCTTATAAGGTCATTTAGACCTTAATTTCTGAATTTGAAACCCAGTTAATATGATTTAAAGAAATCCAACTTAATCTAACAGCGTCTAACGGCATCTAACGGCATCTAACGGCATCTAACAGCATCTAACAGCATCTAACGGAATCTAACAGCATCTAACAGCATCTAACGGAATCTAACAGCATCTAACAGCATCTAATTTTTGAAATTAATAAGTTAATCCTAATTTAACACCTGTAATATGATCCTAGGCCCCTTATAAGGTCATTTAGATCTTAATTACGGAATTTGAAACCCAGTTAATATGATTTAAAGAAATCCAACTTAATCTAACAGCGTCTAACGGCATCTAACAGCATCTAACAGCATCTAACGGAATCTAACAGTATCTAACAGCATCTAATTTTTGAAATTAATAAGTTAATCCTAATTTAACACCTGTAATATGATTCTAGGCCCCTTATAAGGTCATTTAGACCTTAATTACGGAATTTTAAACCCATATAATATGATTTAAAGAAATCCAACTTAATCTAACAGCGTCTAACGGCATCTAACGGCATCTAACAGCATCTAACGGCATCTAATGGCATCTAACAACATCTAACAGCATCTAACGGCATCTAACAGCATCTAACAGCATCTAACAGCATCTAACAACATCTAATTTTTGAAATTAATAAGTTAATCCTAATTTAACACCTGTAATATGATCCTAGGCCCCTTATAAGGTCATTTAGACCTTAATTTCTGAATTTGAAACCCAGTTAATATGATTTAAAGAAATCCAACTTAATCTAACAGCGTCTAACGGCATCTAACGGCATCTAACGGCATCTAACGGCATCTAACAGCATCTAACAGCATCTAACGGAATCTAACAACATCTAACCGCATCTAACCGCATCTAACATCATCTAACAGCATCTAACAACATCTAATTTTTGAAATTAATAAGTTAATCGTAATTTAACACCTCCAATATAATCTTAAGTCCCTTATAAGATCATATGTCTTCAAAACCAAATTTGGAACCCAAATAAATATATTTAATTATAATTAAAAATATTAACTCCACTTGATTTAATGAAATAAAAATTTATATAAAGAAATAAAATAGTAAAAAATATTATATATATTTTGGATGCCCGCGGGACACATGATTATTTTTGTAAAAAAAATATTCATTTGTTAAGGCTCGTAGGACATTTATATATTTTTAAAAAACAATACATTTATTTTTGGAGGCCCGTGGGACACATTTAAATTTTTATAAAACATTATATTCAATTTTGGACGCCCGCGGGACACGTATATATTTTTATAAAAATAAAATACTCATTTTTTGAGTCCCGTGGGACGTTTATATATTTTTAAAAAATAATATATTTATTTTTGGACGCCCGCGGGACACGTAGATATTTTTATAAAATATTATATTCATTTTTGGACGCCCACGAGACACGTATATATTTATATAAAAACAAAATACTCATTTTTTGAGGCCTGTGGGACATTTATATATTTTTAAAAAATAATATATTCATTTTTGGACGCCCGCGGGACACGTATATTTTTTTATAAAAACAAAATATTCATTTTTTTAGGCCCGTGGGACATTTATATATTTTTAAAAAATAATATATTCATTTTTGGACGCCCGCGGGATACGTATATATTTTTATAAAACATTGTATTCATTTTTGGACGCCCACAGGACACGTATATATTTTTATAAAAGCAAAATATTCATTTTTTGAGGCCCGTGGGACATTTATATATTTTAAAAAAATAATACATTCATTTTTGGAGACCCGCGGGACACATTTAAATTTTTATAAAACATTATATTCATTTTTGGACGCCCACGAGATACGTATATATTTTTATAAACAACAAAATATTCATTTTTCGAGAGCCGTGAGACGTTTATATATTTTATAAAAAACAATACATTCATTTTTTGAGGCCCGCGGGACACATTTAAATTTTTATAAAACATTATATTCATTTTTGGACGCCCACGGGACACGTATACATTTTTATAAAAATAAGATATTCATTTTTTGAGATCCGTGGGACATTTATATATTTTATAAAAACAATACATTCATTTTTTGAAGCCCGCGGGACACATTTAAATTTTTATAAAACATTATATTCATTTTTGGACGCCCACGGGATACATATATATTTTTATAAAAACAAAATATTCATTTTTCGAGAGCCGTGGGACGTTTATATATTTTATAAAAAACAATACATTCATTTTTTGAGGCCCGCGGGACATATTTAAATTTTTATAAAACATTATATTCATTTTTGGACGCTCACGGGATACGTATATATTTTTATAAAAATAAAATATTCATTTTTCGAGAGCCGTGGGACGTTTATATATTTTAGAAAATAAAATATTCATTTTTGGAGACCCGCGAAACACATATATATTTTTAGAAAATAAAATATTCACTTTTTGAGGCCCGTGGGTCATTTATATATTTTAAAAAAACAAAATATTCATTTTTGGAGGCCCATGGGACACATATATATTTTTAGAAAACAAAATATTCATTTCTGGACGCCCGCGGGACACGTATATATTTTTATAAAAACAAAACATTCATTTTTGGAGGCCCGCAGGACATATATATATATATTTTAAAAAATAAAATATTCATTTTTAAATGCCCGCGGGACATATATATTTTTAGAAAACAAAAATTCATTTTTGGAGGCCCGCGGGATGCATATATATTTTTAGAAAACAAAATATTCATTTTAGGAGGCCCGCGGGATGCATATACATTTTTTAGAAAATAAAATATTCATTTTTGAATGCCCGCGGGACACATATATATATTTTAGAAAATAAAATATTCATTTTTGACCCCCCGCGGGACACATTTATATATTTTAGAAAATAAAATATTCATTTTTGAATGCCCGCGGGACATATATTTTCAGAAAATAAAATATTCATTGTTTGGACGCCCATGGGATAGATATATATTTTTAGAAAATAAAATATTTATTTTTGGAGGCTCGCGGGACGCATATACATATTTTAGTAAACGAAATATTCATTTTTGGAGGCCCGCGTGACAATATAATTTAAAGTTGAGTTCTTATATAATTATTTGCAAAGTATAAAAATACGAAAATTTATTTTTTAGACTAATTTCGTTATTAAATATTTTTAAATCAATTGGGAACAAATGCATAGACATGGTAAATGATTTATATCAATTGGATTGCATGTGCTGAAATTTATGATGTATAATATGATTTTTTCCAAATACGGAGCAAAAAGGTATTGATAAATATTATTATTTAGAAATAAAATTTAATAATAAAATTAATTAGGTTTAAAATGATTTGTGTCTATGTATTAACCTATTAAAATAATCACGGAATTTTTTGGCCTATCATAATAATTCGGATAGGCTACATCACTTCGATATTTTAAATTGCATTTTAAAATTGATGCGTGTGCAGGTTGATGGTCTATCACAGGAGCACCACACTTGGTGCTCCATCGTCAACCAGGGACGAAAGGCAGCCATGACCTTTCTACACAAAAATTTTCTTCTCTAGATCTAGCATCAACAAGTTTTAATCCAATGATCAGAGTCATAAGGTGGAAAGTTAGCAAAAACCCCTGAAGTTCGTGCAATGGCCAAACATTAACATCTCTAATCCCAAAAGCAAAAGCAGATTAGAGCATTAGTACTAGTAGGGGTTGATTTCCCCAATCTGAGCAATCGTTCTCTATCTCCCATCATCAATTACAGCACTAAAACTTGGTTGGGGTTGTGGAGAGAAGGAAGACATCGCTGCCATAGATCATTGTAGAGATAAGAGGCACCGGCTAATGTCGTCTGAGTTGATGGGAAGGCCACGAAGAGCCCTGGCCACTGCAGAAGAGAGGGAGAAAGGGATGCATGTATGATTCATCTCAAAACCGACGCCCCCTTGCCATTATCGAAAAGGAAGAAAGGAAGACGGAAGAGGGAAGGATGAACGAAGAGCCAGGGGAGATACGGAGAAGATGCGCGAGTCTGGCACACAATTCGATGTTGCCCAGCTGTTTTTTCAGCTTCCAAAAATGCCCAAATGCATCTCAGCCATCCAGCCTAATTTAACGGTGAAGATGTAGCTTCCTATGGGAAAAGCCGAGGAAGTACTTCCCCTGGGTTGGGGCTCATCAAACCATACATAACACACCATCGGAACAGACAAACAGAGAACCGCGACAACAACGACAGAGACTAGTTTGCAGCTACCAAACCACACGACTTGCATGCAGGAACCTATTAAAAACACACTCAGAGATGCTCGAGCCGCTGTCAAGCCAATCATCAACGACAACAACAACAAAGAAACTAGTTCTGCATCTGCCAAACTACACAAGTACCTTAACATTTACACGCAGAACCCATTGAAAACACACAGAGAGGCTCGAGCCACTTCGAGTCGACCATCAGGTGCCGGAGGTGTCATTGCTTTGCTGGAGAGGGTGGCAGCATTGTGGGTCTGTTTGACAACAGGACGGGGGATTGCCGGGGTTACCGCCGCTGTTGGCCTGGCCCGCTGCGAACAAGGCAAGGAGTGCCAGAACCATCCAAACGATCTTCGAGAGGAAGCAAACCGACATTGCTGCTGCTGCTTTGGGATCTACGAAGAGGACTTGTGTGAGATGAGGCGAAATAATGCAAACAACAAACCTCTACTATTTGTAAGTAAGATTATTGGGACGTGATTACTCTGCTCAGAGCAAAATTGGACACTGCTAGGCTATTATATTGCCTTCATACGCGGCTCAGAGCACAAACTGAACTCGTGTGCAGCTCTGCTGCCAATGTCCCAACTCATATAAATGTATCCTAACTTACTGTATATCTGGTTCAAAATGGGCATATGATCATAAAATGTACATCTACTCAATCTATTATATTTAAAATTATTTTTATTAGTATACTAATTTTTATACAAATTGGATATGTTTATGGGCTCAATTTGAAAGAGAACTAATTCAATGTTATGCACCAAGGTCCAAAACCTTTTTTTTTTTTTTTTTTGAAATTTTTTTATAAAATTGTTAATATACTTGTATTTAATCTATAAGCCAAAATTTACCCTTTTTGGATGTGTGTGTATATATTTTTTGATTTTTTTAAAAACAAAGATACTTTAGCCATTTTTAGGCAACTAAAATACCCATGTTTTTAAAAAACCAAAAATATATATTTATATATCTCAAAAAATTGTAAAACTTAATACATAAGTTAAATACACGTAGGTTAACAATCTTATAAAAAACAAAAATAAAAAATGGAATTTTGCACCCTGGTGTATTGAATTAGTTCTCAATTTGAAAATAGTAAAAAAATCAATATAATAAAATAATTTGATGTGAAATGACGATTTTAAAGTTATTTTTTCAACATTTAAATTATCTAAGATATAATTTATACATGAATAAATGATTTATAAAATATTAATGCATTTAAATATATGTGGAGCCCATTTTGAGTCAAATGTGTTCTAAATTTCGTGCATATAAATGCAAAGTAGTATAGCTCCTTTTGTTGCCTTCATATATAGGTTGCTATTAAGTATTATAAATACAAATTCAAAATTTTCATATGTAGGTTGGAAACCATCTCAATAAGACATTTAAGTCAGCCACATTTGCATCGGCCATGCTTACATGCAAACATTACAGAAATTTAATATTTAGACTCTTTCTTTAGCTTTTCGTTTTTTTTTTTTCATCTTCAATTTGTAATTAACACCTTGACTAAGTAAACAGTTCTAAGCATGAGTCAATTTTTTTGATTTATTGAAGAAACAATCGTTTGCCTGGTTGAAAATGAAATGACACATTAAACCAGTACTGCTATAAAAAATAAAACCATTTTAGCTTTGATAAGAGCCTGATTTACGTTTACAACTCTTGTTCATCGATTTCCTCTACAAGTCACCTCAATGCATATCTAGGAATAGCAATAGACAAGTTCTTTTGAAATAATTAAAAATTTTGGAATGTCAATTCAAAGAACTGATCTGTGATGCCAAAATCCTCCAGTTAAGATATTTCAAGTTGACCACGTGTTTGTAAGTTAGGACTTTTTTATGGTTAGCTCAAAGGATGTAGAAGACAGACAAATTCATACAGTCAAGTAAGGAAGACGCAACTCTTATAATTCGTAAGGCAGCAGCCTCAGAATTCAACTCAAGGAGACGCAAGTCCTGTGCCAAGGGTGGCAACGCCCCTGGCATTTACTCTACTCATCAGGTGACGTTTGTAAGTTAGGACTACTCTCTCCGGCAGTGCATTATTTAGGATGTGTTTGGTGTCAAATTAAAATTTTTTATTCTCTATAATTATCTTATTTTTTAAATTATTTTTTCCATATATTTTCTGTACAAAAACTCTACTTTTCAATCATTTCTAAACAACTACCAATACAACCAGCCTATTTATTTTAAATTTATTTTTTTCACTCTTCATCATTATCTCTACCATATCACATAATTTTCTACTAACTTAACAATTTTAAATAAAAAACTTTTCGTCAAAAGTTTTACAACTCAAACACACCCTTACTCTTTAGGATTCGTCACCTTGATTACTGTAGAGCCGAAGAGATTTCTTTCTGAGAACAAAGCATTTGCCAAACAAAGATGCATTCTAAGAAGAGAGCAATTCTTTTGTATAAAAAGAAAAAGAAAAAGAAAAGGATATTTGTACAGAAAAATACAAGTAAATAATTTTAAAATATAATAGATGTGAAGAATGAAAATTTTTATTTTGAAAATTTTTGTGTGTAAACAAATGCAACCTTAATAAAAATACATGTATGAAGGTAATAAAATAAGATATAGGGGTGGGAATTGGAGCATGCTGTAAAAGCTGCCTTATTAAATGGGGAAAACCATATGTACCGTAAACTGATTTTGAAAAAAAAAAAACAAAAACAAAAACAAAAACAAACTTGAACCTGACTTGATGCTAGACCTGTTCACTTTTCTTCCTTGCCTGCTTTGAGTATTTGTCCCTTTCTCTTACAACATCGTAACATTGCCATGCTAACCAGCGTTTCCATTTTATCTTCACTTCTTACGCGGTTACTATAGTGTAGGAAAATTAATCATGCTTAATACACATCAGTCAAACGTCGCCCATGCTAGACCACTATCTGTCATTAGATCATCGATTTAAATCCGCCCAACTCACGCTGGTTACAGTCCATGCCATTCAATAGTAAATGTGGCTAAAAATCTATCGATTAACGACAGCGATAGATGTTGGTTGATTTTTAATCACATAAAAGGAGGGTACTTATATACCTTGATATTCTGTCGCATTATTGTCACGATTATTTTATTTTCATAGGTATATAATTAAATGTAAGTAGTTAACTAACAAAATGGCATTTATAATGAAATTATTAAATTCATAGTTTCCACGGTTAAATTATTTTTATGCACTTCATAAATTTTTTGAGCAATTCTAGCAGCTTATTTATTTTTCGTATAATTGACTACAAATTCCAATTATTAAATACTTAAATTTTTACTGACTTTACATTAACAATACACATGTACAAGCTTTAATATCACAATTTGCATTAGCCCATTAACTGGTTTTATACTAGGTTCTAAAAATAGTGAGGGTTTTACAATATCCTTCCTTGACATCTATTGCTTTTTCCTCTTTATATTAATCTACACATACGATTGTATCATGAATTGACTCATTTGTTAGGCTGAATATCTTTTAAATATTCTCACTGTAAATCTTGCAAGAATAATCTAATCTGCTCTTTTCCTATATTATGAATTCCACTCTTACTACCTACACCTCAGTTTATTCTTTGGTAGTTGCTTTCAGGCCCTCCAGATATCCATCAACTTGTTACCTTTTTAATTCACACAGGTTATTTCTTTCCACCAGTCTCGTGGATTCACAATATATTCATAAACAGACTATTACTCTTGACGGCATCTCTAACATTACCAAAATAGGACCTGCTCATAATCAGGTGGAAGAAAATCATTCTACAACAACTGCTTCATTGGATACAAGTTTAAATTGATATTTTTTTCTTCACCAATTCTTCTAGACTACAATCTTTCATAGAAGCTCTATCCTTTAATCTGCATGCAACAAGTTTCTTTTTGAAATACCTACATATTTGAAAAAACATATACATAATTTTGCAATCCAATCTAAGAATTCTTTAATGTTAAGATTCCCATAAACAGAAAGATATCTACCTTTGTTTGTATTCATTGGCCTTGTTGTTGCCAAAATAATTCTACCGCTACTATGTCTAGGATTTCTCAAAATAATCATCTTATTCATTTGTACCCAAGTCCAATACCAAGTCTACCAAAGTGTTGTCCGCTTGGTGAATTATCTTCAGTACCTACCCTTTCGTCATCTCAGATTCTATTGACATCTATGCTTAGAGTATCAAATTGATCTGTGAACTCGTCACAGCATCATTCCAAACACTCGAACCTACAATTTATCTGCTACTCCAAAGCTCTGAATGCCACCTAATGAGCTTACTATGCAAATCGTGAGGTCCTCTTTTATCCCCATTATTAGATCTTCTGCTTTCATCACTAAAGACATTAGTCATTAGATTGGGCAAGATTACCTGCTCTAATATCAATTGATATAACGAGTAAGCGTGATAACAAAAGCTAGCAAAATATTATGTTTTTAGGGTTGACAAAGGCTAGTACAATACTACGCCTTTAAGGCCAACAAAAATAGTAAATTGAAATTTATTAAAAATATAAAAACTCAGAATTTTTTAAAATAGATAAAAATAATAAATATCAAAATTTTGGCCTCACTAGTTGCCATGACATTGGGCTTGAAATTTTTTTTGTTAATATCTCGTGGCTCTCATAACTCGCCCAAATTAAAACTTATAATTGCTTGAAGTCATCATGTTCTTTTATTGCTTAAGAACTTTCCCGCTATATATCTTGGAAATCCTTTCCACTTTAGAAATTCATCTGTTAAACGTCCTATGTCATGGTGAGGTCGTGGGGGCCAGATGCAACATGAACACGTATCTATCAGTGAAGAAATTCAAATATATTTTCAACGCTCAAAAATGAACACTTACCTTTCTCAGTGAAATGCAGAGCACCCCTGAACAACTATGCCTGCGGCTGCGGGGCAAACCGCCAAAGGACAGTGATCATCAAGCTCCAAACCCCACCAGTCAACGCCATACACACCGGGGAGAGCGAAAGATGTCAAGAGAGCCATAATAGCTACTCCAGTAGTCAGTCCAACTGAAAGTGTGTAAGCGTACTTCGCCCACCATCTGTTGTATTTCCTATACACGACGTAATTGAAGAAACCAACAATGAGAAAAGACCAGTAGTTGGAGGGAGTAAGACTCGGCATCATCACAGTAGCACCCAATATGACTGGCATGTTGATGTGCCTAATCCACTTGTGGTCTGGGAACATAAGTGACAGCCACCATATGAGCATTGTCATGAGGATAACAAGGAGGAAGAACAAATACATCATTCCATAAAATCCATGGGGAGCAAATACTCGTGCTGGGCCTAAGACACCCCAAGTTGCAGACAAGCTGAATGCAACATTCTGACCTACGCATGTCCAAGGACTGCCTTTGGGCAGCTTGTCTGGGTTGCAGACATTGTCCACAGCCGAGAGTATCCACCAAGCCGTACTAAAGCTAACAATGATAGAGACTAATGGTCCCAAAACCTGTTTCAATCAGATGCAAAGCATACAATTAATGAAATCAAAAAAGATAAATAGCTAATTACTTCAAAATATCAAGGAAGCCTCCAGAAAACATTGATGATTATGGAAGAGATTGTTATAAATTGCAGGTTGTCAGTGCATTCACATGCGTCAAATAAAGCCGGATAGTGGATTATATTTGACTACTCTGGAATGATTAGCGTGCATAGATAATCACCTGGGCTATGAACATGGACCTTGGAGGGATCTTCATGTAGTGTGCTAGCTTAAGTTCATAGAGAAAGCCAAGGGCATAGTTCAGGCTATACAGAGAGTAGGCCTTCAAAACCAAGCTAGCAATTGGCCTTCCAGGGTATAAATACCCTAGTACTATGTCTGAAACAATTGATATTGAGACTCCCTGCACAAGTTTATAGTATTAGTAACTATTACTACACTGCATGCTTTGATTCCAACAACTTTATCGAATATTTACCCAGTTACATATAGCATGCAAAACACCCAAGGGGATGATGAAAATTGTAGTGATAGCACACCCCAGAGCTATCCCCCAGAGAGGAAGCTGAAATTGCTCTCCAAATTTTACACATACGATAACTGCTACAACTATTGTTGGAACTAAGACAAGTAGAAACCAAAATCGAGGTATCGTATCATAATTCCTCATCATTCGGTTGTGAATATCAGTTGTCGAGCTTTGGCCTCCACTTACCTTCTTGATTTGATTCCAAACAGATCTGAAAAAAGAGGGTGCAATGTGAGTAATGTTACGAAATGCAAGCTAAAAAACGGATATACAAGCTTTTGACTTTGGTGAAAATTGATCAGAAGCTGCGTTTATTGGTGGATCATTTGAATTTTGTTAAATGATCAGAAGCAGAAACAATGAAATTTCAGGTGGGACGAGAGATTATTGAACGAAGAGAATATCACATGAATAACTAAAATGATTCATCTGTTCCAAATTTATAATTGGTAGTTGTAACATTCCATATAAACTCACAGAAAGGCAAGAAAAATCTTACGAGCGTATACACATGCTCCTTCCAAAGTATGGGAACATTATCCTGTTATTTTTGTAAAGGAAAACCAAATGATGATAGGTGGGACGTCTTACCTCCCATGGAATAGAACAGTATGAGTAAGAGTAGCTGAGACAGCTGCAAAGTAAAATCCATAGTTGAGTGCATAGAAGGTGGAGAAATAAGGATGTGAGTAATCTTCATATGTTTGCTGGTTGAATTCCAAATTCTTGTCCAGAATTCTCGATACGTTGTACGCATTTCCTTTAGAATCGAATAAATCGGCGGAGAAAATGGGAAATCTCTTGCCACCATATAAATTAGTCCAATATGCAGCTGGCGTTACAATGTAGATGGCTAAGACAAATCCTGCAAAGAGGTTTGCCATTGTAGAGGGAGGGGTAGCAATAGGATCACCTGCGTAAGTAATGCTGGGCCAGTCAATGCTCAAGGAGCCAAGCCCAAGACCATGGCGACCAGAGCCAATCTGTTGGGCTGTTATGGAATTCTTCCAAATCCAACAAACGAAAGAGAGGGCAGTTATAGATGGGAAGAAATAGTTTGGCACTATGGAATAGGCGAAGCTCAAGATGGAGACTGTTAGAAAGAACTGACGCTTTGACAGTTCTCCTTTAGGTCTCACTTCAATATCATGCAGTGCCCTGGAAATAAATAATGTGAGCCAGTTAATGTGAATATATAATAAAACATGTGCAGGGGGTAGAGAGAGAGAGAGAGAGAGAGAGACCTATAGAAAGAGAGGTCGACAAGAGTGCTTGGCCACCACATGTACGGGGAATCAACAAGCAGTTTCCTAAACATTCCTGCGAACCCATAGCCTAACATCTACATGCATACCAAATTAAATGACGAGTTACAGAACATGTAACACAGAAGTTACGGACCCGATTTAACTAATATAGTTACAATTGGGTCTCTTAAATATATAGTATGCTACAATCATACCGGCATGCGTGCAATTCAATTGCAAACGCACTCACCCCAGTTGCAAGGAGCATAAGCAGCGCCCCCAAAGGAGTGATGTCCCTGTGGTAGAAAACCTTCATTTGGGTAATGATCTCTACTCCGTAAGGGACTCCACCTCCGGCGGAAGCAATGGTAGACAGCAGCACATGCTCTTTGATGTTGAATGGCCCGGGATTTAGAGAAAACGTCCAATTGGTCCCTGGAATTCTGACAAGTGTGGTTGGAAGAAGCCTAGCCATGAGCCTTCCTGCGGGCAGAGTAAGAAGCTGGAATGTGGTTGTGGGTATGAACACTGGGGTGTGACGGAAGAAGAAGAACTGGTTTGTAAAGGCAAGACAGATGCATGAAGGGATGCCCAGCACCCACACTCGAAAGGTTAAGGTGGGCAGAGACACATCGTCTGAGATTGGAACACTCAGCCTCACTTGTTCAATGGGGGAATCGGATTTATTCATTCTCCCTGCAACAATTAGTTTTTATCAATGCAACTCAGTACATTCATCCGAGCAATCATTTTCCATAGACCCAAAAAACAAAAACAAAAAACAAAAACAAAAACAAAAACAAAAAGTCTAATTCTCCACGCTAATGATAATAAACTTTAACAGTGACTGAAAAACCTTGTCAGAACTCAGAAAGAACGGCAGAAGATAACACTTACCTCGGTCGTCCTCCATAGGAATTGGAGAGAAATTATCAGGAGAGCATACATATCTGGAGAATTTTTGGAGGATGGTCCACAAAAGGAAATTGGTATTTTTGGTGACAATGGTAGACCCTGTTTTTGGATATGGACCCCACTAAGAAAATTCCAGACAGCTATACACATAATGAACGATGTAAACAATCAAGCTGGTATGGAAGGGTACGAAATCTGGACTAGATACCGTTTGCTTTCTGCTGCAATTGCGTCCGTGCATGAATCTCCCATTCCCGCGGAAGTGCAGGATCAGGGAGAGCACACTGTCTCTCTTTGACAGATAAAGCTCTTAGAAACATACATTTTAGTCTATAGATAACTTGTTTCTGATATCTAAACTATTAATTTCATCTTAGTTAAAATTTAATACCAGTATATAAAAATTGATTATTATATAATTTTTAACAATTACATTTATTAAAATATCTATTTTGGAATTGATATTACTTCCATGAATACTATAGTATACTTTTTTTGTTTCAATTATATTCTATTTAATAACTGGAGCCCGATCGTATGCACTCGGGTGTATTCAGCCTCAGTGCACCCGGGTGCATTGCACCTATTTTTTTTTATTTTTTTTTGAAAATTTTTTCATGAAGCTGTTAATCTAGGTTTATTTAACATATGTATCAATTTTTACTATTTTTGGAGATTTTTAGATATTTTTTTTAGATTTTTAAAAATCAGTGGCATTTTCCGTAATTTAAAATTACCGAAAATGCCACTGATTTTTAAAAATCTAAAAAAAATATCTAAAAGTCTCCAAAAATAGTAAAAATTGATACATATGTTAAATAAACCTAGATTAACCATTTTATGAAAAAAATTTTAAAAAAAAAGAAAAAGAAAAGGCTGAATGCACCCGGGTGCATACGATTGGGTTCCTTAATAACTGATGGATTGGATTTGAAAAGTAATTAACTAATATTGTAAAAGTACATATAAATTATAGGTTTAAATCTCATTTCAAGATGATAATTATAACCGATTACACATATCCAATTTGTTTCATTTTTCAGTTACAATATGCAAGGCATGAACAGTAAACCGTTCAGATATTTATTTTCACACCATGAAAGTCAAATTTAAAAGTGCCCTTTCTATGTAGTCACAAAATGCGTTCCCGCCTCCAGTGCCACTTGTGACACGTACTCATGCCCGTTTTGGAGAGATTCGATGTTCCTAGTTGACTGGAGATATTCTAACCAACCTAGATTGTATTTGGACAGTCATAAAAAAATTTTAAATTTTTTTCAAAGGTAAATTCTAAGTAGGCTCATAAATTTGATTCCTGCTTACACTTATTAACTTTTAAAAGTGTACTTTATATTCATGATTTTTCATCCTACTTTTATACATATTCGTGTCACTGGGGGATGCTGATATAGTACACCCGAGAGCTTTAATCTATTTTTTAAATTTTTTTAAATTTTTTATACAACTGTTAATCTAAATATATTTAACATATTTAACAGTTTTTACTATTTTGGAGTGTTTTAAATATTTATTTTTTAAGATCAATGACATTTTAGTAATTTTAAATTACTAAAATTCCACTGATTTTCATAAATAAAATATAAATATTTAGAACACTCCAAAAATGATAAAAATTAATGCATATAATAAATATACTTAGATTAACAATTGTATAAAAAAAATAAAAAATGGATTAAATGCACCCCAGTATACTTTGCCTCAACCCGTCATTAGGAATCCGTCAAATAGAACTTTTGCTCTTTTGTGAATTGACGAATATGCTAAAGCTCTAATATAATTTCAAGTTACTTTGCTCAAAGATAAAGATTCATATTCAAATGATATATTATTTTTGTAGTTATAGAATGACTAAAAATTTATTATAGCTATAAAATCATAATTATGAATGAACATATTCATCATTTCACCATAGTTAATGTCTTCTTTAACAAATCCTTAACAGTATGGGTGTATGTAGAATTAGAATGAAAATTCGTAAGTATAAAAGATATTTTTAAAAATTCTTAAATATAAGTTAAATTAAGGGTAAAATTCGTACATATATAAGGAATTCATTTACTCAAGTTTTTTTAAACTTTTTTAAAATGTAAGAAAATAATGCGATATAATAGAGATAATAATAAAGAGTAAAAAAGAATACAATTAAAGTAGATAAATTAGTTGTATGATATAGAAATGATTAAAAAGCAAAATACTTGCATAAAAATGATTAAAAATAAGGTAATGATGAAAAGTAAAATATTTTAGATTAAAGAGTTTTAGTTGAAAAGTTTTAATGCTAGCCGAACACACACTTAATAAAACTTAATTCTGACTATAATGAATATTTATTCTAGAGATCAGACGGTGAAGTGAAACTGGCAGGCCCTCCTTTAAGATATTCATCCAGCTAAACGACAGCTTTTGACTTTCGTGTCCGTGGATGAATCCGGCCGCACGAGCATGGCACGTGTGCATGATATGATGCTTCAAGCGGATTATAGAGACTTAAATTCTAAGCAACTTAATTTTGATAACAATAAATATTTATCAGATATCTAAGTTAGCTCTCTTTTTTTTTTTTCTTTTAATCCTTAAAAGTTCGCGACGAATTAGTACACTATAATGTTTGATAATGTCTCAAGATTATGTAATGAAATGAGAAATTCACTTGATTAATGCAATTAAGCTCCCACGTTATAAAATTGGAGACAGTGACTATATTAACCTGAATAAATAATTTAAAAGATTTGTATTTTTAATTAAAACATGAGCTATTTGCAAAAATCAGTGCCATTTCTTTTTATCATAATAGCAAGTATATCTCGTAATCTTGAAAACGGGAAATTACTTCCCTTTAGTTTGCAGCTATTTAATTGCAAGAGTATCCATAACATTACATTTTACGATAACCATTTTTTAAAAAAAATTAAAACATTGAAGTTGCCCCTTATTTTTGGAAAAAATTTCAATTTAATGATCATGAACATTTAAATTAAGAATGGATAAAAATTTTGGCGAAAAGTTTTGGAGAGTAAAAGTTATCAAATGATATAATATGACTGGGGTAATGATGAGGAGTATTGAGGATAAAATTAAAATAGATAAATTAGTTGTATATGTAATTGTTTAGAAATGATCGAAAAGTAGAATAGTTTAATATGAAATGTGAAAAAATAATTAAAAAATATAGTAGTTATAGAGAGTAAAAAGTTTTAACTTGACATTTTATACTCATTGCCAAACACACCCTATATCTTAAAATTTATTACGAATAAGTGGATTAAAGGAATTATCTTCATATCAATAAAAAAGGTGAAAAAATACTAAACCGAGTACTCTAAAAAGTTCAATACTAATGCATCGTATTTTACTTAAAAGAGTAAAAATTGAAATATGAGTAGTTTAAACGCTTTGATTTTACAGTATTTAAAAATAAGAAAAAATAATTTGAAAGGAGATGATTAATGGATTAATGACATGAAATATCTTCTTAAAGTGTTAATGGGAGGAAAATGAGGTAATTTTGAAGTTGTAAAATATTTTATTGATTTCTTCGCAAGCACGGTTATAAATAATTGCAAATTATAAGGAGTAATTTATTAGTTTTAGAATTACAAATAATATTTGTAATTATGATTAAACTATACGGTTACATTTATAAATCATTCTTAATAAATATACATTTATTTAACAATTAATCAATCTTAAGAAATCTACATTTGTTTTACAACTAAGCAATATTAATTAATGTTAGTTTTCAAAAAATTTAATGTGACTACTAATATAGATCTTCAATTGGAACAATTTTTACTTATAACTAAAAATAACAATAAGATTAATGTTGGATTAGATTTAGTAGGTCATCAGTCCAAAAAGTATGATACCAATAGTAATTAATTTATTTTAGTGATTCATGCAATACTAAAAAATAATTTCTTTCATGTATGCTGGTGAATAATTAAACGTAACACTTGGATTTCAAAAATGGGATCATCTTTGCTTAATTAATTACTTGAGAAGATTTGATTAATTGAATCATCCATCAAAAAAATGGGGTCATCTTTTCTCAATTGATGTCCTTAAGAAGAACTGATTAATTGAATCATCCATCACCACATGTTCTTATTCTTGTTCGTTTCTAGAAGAGAGGGAAAGAAAAAAAAAACGCATCTAGAAATGAGTATACCCATTGCACTATACATATGTGTAACACATCGTATGCTATGTTGTCGAAAATTTAATTCATCAAGATGAGAATTATCATGTATGGTTGAAACTTGAAAATCTAATTGTTATTTCCCTGCCATGCTATCAAGTTAAGCTAAGCTTGATCGAAATTTTCAATCAAGCCTGTAAAGTTTAGTCCAGTCTCAAGGCCAATAAAATAAGATAAAGCCTAAATGACCTTGTTAAGTCTAATCAAGAATCAATAATGTTTCTAATTTTCTATTTTGATAAGGCACGTGAAGGTATCTGTTTTTCTGCAGCAGAACTTGTTTATATTCATCAACGCATTTGCAAAGGATTTTAAAATCTATTAAGTTCTAGTTAAGTTTGATCAAATCTGATCAATTCCAGTTAAACAAAAGTACTCATATGACAAATTCTCAAATTGTAAAATTTTTCCCTCGATTGTAAAAAGGTATACTATGCACGCGTAATTCTACGAAAGCTCTGATTGTTGTTTGTATAATTTGCAAATATACTTACTTAGTTTGACTATAATCGCAAACATAAGTAGTTTTTGAAATTGCAAATAACTCCCATATAATTTTACTATAACTGCAAATATACTCATGCCTTTACTGGACTGTGATAGAGTGTGTATATTTGCAAAGATATGTAAACTACGCAAATATATTTGCAATTTCAAAAATTAAGTGGGTAAATTTAATTTTTGCAAATATATCCATGTAGTTTACATATTTTGTAAATATACCTATGTCGTAATAGTGCAGTAACAGTACCATAATGGTGTTATTACGGTGTGGATATATTTGCAATAACGATCAAATTATGTGAAATTATTTTTGATTTTTGAAACTAGGAATGAACATATTCGTCATTTCTCAGCATAAATATATGTGAAATTATAGGGTGTGTTTGGCAATGAGGAAAAAATATCAACTTAAAACTTTTCAATCTAAAACTTTTCACTCTCTACAATTATCATATTTTTTAATTATTTTTTCACATTTTCCCATACAACTACCCTACTTTTTCATCATTTCTACATAACTACCCATACAATTAACCTATCTATTTTAACTTTATCATTTTTACTCCTCATTATTACCCCTATCATATCACATCATTTGACAACTTTTACTATTCAAAACTTTTCATCAAAAGTTTTATCCATTCCCAAACACACCCATAATGAAAATTCATGGGTAGAAGAGAAATTTTTGAAAATTCATGAATATAAGTGAAATTAGGGGCAAAATTAGTTGGTACATAAGAAATTTATAATAAGGGTGTGTTTGGTAATGAATAAAACTTTTGATGAAAAGTTTTGGAGAGTAAAAGTTGTCTAGTGATATGATATGATAGAGGTAATAATGAGTAGTAAAGAGGATAAAGTTAAAAATAGATAGGTTAGTTGTATGGATAGTTGTGTAGAAATTATTGAAAAGTAGGATAGTTGTATAAGAAAATGTGAAAAAATGATTAAAAAATATGATAATTGTATAGAGTGAAAAGTTTTAACTTGACATTTGCTATCAATTGCCAAACACACCCTAAGACTTTATGTTGTTTGAGTCTTGGAACAACAATTGAACCGGTTTATCCAAACCATAGTCGATCATTTTTTTTTATTGGTATTATATATACACTTGTATATGGGAACAAGGGTGCAACTTGGTACCGGGTCGGTCCGAACCCGCCCGACCCGACCCGGTATCAAAACAAAAAATGGGTTTTATTTTTACGATTTTTTCAAAATAGACCCGGTTTCAACCCGACCCGTAGAAACCCGAAACCAAAATAGGGTTCGCACCAACCTGGTACCAAAACCTGACCCGGTCCGAACCCGGTGTAGTTTATATAATTTTTTCATCAATTATACATGCTTTTTTGTAATATTAATATATATATATATACATGTTTTAGGCATTACTAACTCTAATTCAGACAAATCACCTATTTCTTCATTATCAAAGCATACTTGAGGTAACTTAATTTCTACGATGATTTTTTATAATTATTATCTTCTTATTATTAACAGTTGCATGTATTTTTTCGTCTCGGTTGATGCATATTATTTTCAAATATGTAAATCGAGGAGGAAGAACTTGACACTAGAAATGTAGATGAAAATCAAGGGAGAAATTACTTGGAAGTCTTCGAATAGTTTTTTAGTTTTTTTAGAAACTTTGGAGACATGAACTCATTTGAAATTTGAATTTGTTTAAAAGTAGATATAAACTTATTTAAACTTGAGATTTGTTTATATTGTCATTTTAAATTTGGATTGCACTTAAATTAGATTGGAATGTTGAATTATTATGCTTAATGTATTTAGATTTAGTTACTTTGAATAACTGTTATGTGGATTATATTTGAATCTGAGTCGACATGATAAATCTATTTCATATTATGCTTTCTATTAGTACGAGAAATCTGTTAATTTGAATTTCAGATTGTAGTATAAATTTGATTCATATTTTAAGTTTATTGGTATGACAAGTGGTCAATTTTTACTTTAGCAATTTGTATGATAAATATTCAGTTTGAATTCAATTTCAGCAATTTGTACGATAATGTTTAGTTTCAACTACAAAGTTGGTATGATATGTTCATTTTCTATTTGGTATACTTGAGTCATTTCCATTAGCTATTAAATAGAAATGACCAACTAGTCATAAAACTAACTAATTTGTCATTTATTTGTGTCTATAGGGTGCTGCAAAAGTGCTTGCAGAGTTTATTCAAAGAATATTGCAGAATTCAGCATGATGTTGCAGAATTCTTTGAAAGTATCTTGTAGAATTCAGCGTGAGGCTTGACTTCATAAACACATGTATGTATATTTCAATAATTTTCTTTTAGATTACAACTGAATTTGGAAAAAAATAGTTTATTGGTAACCCGAATTTAAACCCGAAACCAAACCAATGCGAACCCGACCCGAACCCGAATTACATTCTTAGGGTTTGGGTTTACTCTAACCCGGTTGGCTTAGGGTTTGGGTTCACTCAAACCCGGTATAACCCGACCCGAGTTGCACCCCTAATGGGAGCATCTTGTATAAGATACCCTCTAGAGGGATAGAAGTAAGGGGAAGCGGGGTTTCGAACCCACGACAGCGGGCTCAAAAATGGCCGCTGCCGCCTGCTGCCCCAGCGTCAGTTGGCAACTTATTAACTCCTCCTCTTTTGTATTTTTGTCTTGATTTTTTTTTCCTTCCTCTCTTATCATTTCAGTGGCAAGTTCTCATCTATTCTCCTTCTGCAGGATTCAAAGGTATTTTCTTTCTACCAAGAAAAAAAAAAACCTATTTTCTTTCATCTCTTTCTTCAAATCCTTCGCACTTTGATGCCGCCGAGACCATGAAATGCCTTAGATTGCTGAAGTTCTTGTAGCAACTCTTCAATAATCGCGGAAAAATGCCGCCTTTCTCCGTTCTTTCCAATCTTTCTGGGGCGGGCACTTCCCTTCCCAGCTTCAATCCATCGTTATTTGATTGCAGAAGGCACAATCGTAAGTTTCAGGTGAAAAATGACCGACCATTTGAGAACTACAGACATCTTTCTGCATCTGTTGTTCTCGCTTGCAACATCCCCTACTCCATCTCTCCTTTGAGTTGTTGCTGCTATCGAAAACCCCAGGCTTGGTCGGCATCCAAGAGCAAAATCGTATCACAGATTGGTGAAGTTCGGGAAAATAACAATACCCAAATGAGGGTGTTTAATGAAAATCGACGTTTGAGAATGCGTCGATTTTCGCTGAGATTACGCCCGCGGCTACGGCTGTTGTCGTTCAGATTCAGAAGAGCCCTGAAGAAGGTTGAGAGTGTATCATTTGAAGGCATTCTCGAAGGAATTGCGTTGTTTCTGCGTAAGAATATGAGAACAATGACAGTTTCCTCACTTGCTTCGATTGGTTCGGTTTTGGCTTTGTGCCTCTTCCTGCTTTTGAAGCTGACAGCGACGCCCACTCCGAAGGCGGTGCCTTACTCGGATTTGATAACTAGTCTCCACGGGGGGAATGTATCAAAGGTGCTGTTTGAAGAGGGCTCTCGCAGGATTTTCTACAATACAGCACCATTGGAGGAGGTCGATTCTCAGGTTGATAATTTGCCGTCATCTGGTACTCAATCTGCTCCTGTGATGCGCAAGGCTCAAGCTGCTAGTCCAGATTGGCAGTACTTTACCAGAAAGATAGATCATGATGAGAAATTTCTTCTTCGCTTGATGAGAGAAAAGGGGACAACATATAGCTCAGCTCCTCAATCACCACTTGCATCGTTAAGAAGCATATTGTTTACAGTTCTTTCAGTGTGGATTCCCTTAACTCCTGTGATGTGGTTGCTGTATAGACAGCTTTCTGCTGCCAATAGCCCTGCCAAGAGGCGGCGGCCCAGCAACCAAATGGTTAGCTTTGACGATGTAGAAGGTGTGGATGCTGCCAAGGCAGAGCTGATGGAGGTGGGATTTCCTATTATTCTGCATTTCTTTTGGGATAATTCATTATGCAGAGACTTGTTTCTAAAATTTTGTTTCTAGTTATATCTTTCAGATTTAGTTAGCATCACCACGAAACAGCTCATGGCCATTGCAACAACAAAGATAGATATTCTTTAAGTTTGAAATTTCTGAAGAAACTCATGAATGGATCAGCAATCCATTTTTTGGTATCTGTGGCCCTCCTTGGCAGAGTCCTGATCCCCAAGCCATAATATCTACTCTTTTGGGGCCCTCTTTTTGCATGCAATTGTGTATCTCATTGGCTTGGGCTCACGCTGCGAAATTGGCAGGGTTAGCAGTTAATTGTTATATATTAGTTGGAGTCACCTCTTCATACCCTTAATTGCATGCTCTTCTGTTTTTTGGCGTGCTGAAATGAGCCACTTGTTATTATTATGACCTGCATACCTGTATTCTTTAAAGAGTCAGACATGGCATTCAAAATCTTGGGTCAAGTCATGAATTATGAGAACTCTATGTAAGTATTATAAATTTCTAAGCTGGGACATTGAAATCTTGAGGGCGATGATGGTGGAGCTTCATATTTTTCTTGATGGCTGAGGGTTATTTCCTGATGACAATAGAGAACCTCCATAGATAGAATCTGATATTACTTGTAATTCTCAGATTGTTTCATGCTTGCATGGAGCCATAGGCTACAGTAAATTGGGAGCAAAGCTACCTAGAGGTGTGTTGCTGGTGGGGCCCCCTGGAACAGGAAAAACACTACTAGCCCGTGCAGTGGCTGGAGAAGCAGGAGTGCCGTTCTTTACAGCTTCTGCCAGTGAGTTTGTAGAACTATTTGTGGGGAGAGGAGCTGCACGAATAAGAGATCTTTTTAATGTTGCAAGAAAATCTTCTCCATCAATCATCTTCATTGATGAGCTTGATGCTGTTGGAGGGAAGCGTGGAAGAAGTTTCAATGATGAAAGGGATCAAACATTGAACCAGGCAATACTTTATCTCCTCTAGTTGTTGCACTTTCAGTATTCATTCCCCTACTATGTGTGGGTACCAATATTTTTTCCGGCAGCAGGGCCCTTCAATCTTCCTATCTCATCTTGGTTCATGGTAGCCTGTGGGAATTTCGAGATGAATAACTTTCATCAGCATCTTTACTATGGGAAGAAAAATGCTTTTGATCTTGTAATCAGGTGGCCATGAATGTGTATCAGATGACAATCAATGGCGACAGCCTGCATTTTGGCCCTAGAATCCAGATGTGCAAATCCATACCCCAATGCCGCATATTGTCATGCATCACAAGAACACTTTTCATTTCCCTTTAGTGATCTAAATTGGAAAACATGTTTGTTTTTCAGCTGCTGACAGAGATGGATGGATTTGAGTCGGAGATGAAGGTGATAGTCATTGCAGCAACAAATAGACCTGAAGCATTAGATCCAGCTCTATGTCGGCCTGGGCGGTTCTCTAGGAAAGTTTATGTTGGAGAACCAGATGTTGATGGAAGGAAAAAGATTTTGGCTATACATTTCAGGGGGGTCCCTCTAGAAGAAGATCCTCAACTTATCTGCAATCTGGTCGCATCTCTAACCCCTGGGTTTGTAGGTGCGGATCTGGCAAACCTCGTCAATGAAGCCGCTTTGCTTGCTGCTCGCAGGGGTGAGATAAAAAAAATTTAATATGGTTTTTGGAAGTTATTCAGGTTGTTCTTCTAATTACGCGTTGGGTTGCTATGCTCAAGTGGTTAATTATGATGTGATGTGCAATGAAAGGAAGTTGCCTTCCTGCATGATGTAGTCTATGCTCCAAAAATTCTTTCTATCAGGCTGTTTATCTGGACATAGAGCATGTTTTATTTACTCTTCATTGTGAGCCTCAAGCATCTCCCTTTTTTAGATACCTTAGGAGCTTCGTTGGCCCTTTTACACCTTCTCCTTTTAATTATCTTTTAGGACATGAAATGTGTGTGCTTTACAGCTGCATAAGATATATCAAGTTGCCTGTAATACTGAATAACATACCAGAAGCTGTATGTAGCTTTGTTAGACAAAACACGAAACGAAGTGTGAGCACATTCAATCATGTGGCAGGAAAGTTCATCTGAAGTGTTATAGCACTCAGGATGTGCCTTTTGCTGGAGAAATTAGTGGCTTGCAGATGAATGAATCATCCTAGCTTATAGTTGGTCAAGAGGCTGTATCATTGGCTTCAACTTGGTTACAATTATTGATTAGTCATATTCCTCAAATCGACCTTATATAGTTGATAAACAGGTTGGTTCTATGTTGCTTGTTTATGAATAAAAGAACATAACTAGCTTGTTATCAATGCTGTCTTTTATTTAGCGGACTCTTTAAATTTTTTTTAAATAGTTTCTGCAACGTGGCCTGGCTTTGTGGCTGAAATTTCAGTCATTCATTTCATTGATATGCCGAACGTGCTTTGGAAAAGCATTTTCCACATCTATTATTCCTCAATATTTTTAATGGTTTCTTTTCACCTAAGTCCTTGCTTAATCAGTGACTAGATTCTGCCCTTTTATTATTGGCTCCGAAACTGCACAGGTGGCAAGCAAGTTAGTCGGGAAGACATTATGACAGCAATTGAAAGAGCCAAGTTTGGGATCAATGATAGGCAATTGATGACTGGTACGATTAGCAAGGAGCTGGGGAAACTCTTTTCTTGGGTCCCAACTGCTATGAGAAGCAATGAGGCCGGCATGGATAGATTGCAAGGGTACCAGACATTAAGCTGACGCTACTGCCATTAATGATGTGTGATGTTTTTCAATGCATCGGTCATGGATTCCTCAACAGGAATGCAACACCAACCCTCGGATGAGAAAACCATGCAAGTAGCCGGATGTGGGGCTTCTGTTGCATGCATGAAATTTTGTTACTCTGAAAATTAGAGCTTTCCGAATCAGGGAAATATATATTCTTTTGTATGAGCCACACTGAAGAGAAGGTTGGGCCGAGAAAATTCAACGGTTACTGAATGAAGAAAATTTCTTCTGACTGGAATTTGCTTTTGACATAATGAACTTTGTACCAAAAAGTCTTCAATGTCTTTACTCTCAAAATGCTTTATTGTAGAATAATATATATTGGATTTTGTACAAAAGAAACCAGCAAATCCTTCTCTTTCGATTGTAGGGATTATTTTGGATTCTTGAAGCACTAAACACAAGAAAAGTTGCCTTTGGCAACATTTTTTATTGTCGCAAAACGGGATATTGTCAACCAGCTGGGCGCCATTTCAGCTGGTGAGGACACTGCCTCATGATGAGGTGGCCGTCTTTGGTTCGCATCTTTGCTCGGGTGATTCTAAACCTGGCATGTTGGGATGATTCTAAACCTGGCATGTTGGGAGCAATGTAATATATATACCTTAACAAAAGTTAATTGTCGCCAAAAGCATTAAGCTTACAACTATAATTTTACCAAGAGGAATAATTGATCTTGCTGAACGTGATGTTTTACGGCATTGGCGGAGTCAGGAGCTTTGATGTGGGTGGGACTGTGGGGGGTTGGGTTGGGGTTCCGCTACTTTGTTCTTGTGCAACGCTAACAAGCGTTACAAAAAAATAATTTTCCTTGTTATGATAAATAATACTTTTAAACTTTAGAAGAAGTAGAAATTTCAGTCACAATGATTTCAAAAGAAGAATTTTAGCTATGTTTTTGTTTTTATGTCGCTAAAGATATAGTTTTCACACTTAAAAATAAAGTCTTTAAAAATAAAAACTCATCGGTATAAATTAATTTTCAAGCACAATTTATTTTTAAAATTTTAACTTACATCATTATTAAATCCAAAAGCTTAAGACAATTAAGTGCCCGAGCAAGATTGGATGGACACCACAAATCAGCTCCCAATGAACAAATTATACTGATTGATCTAACGGAAATCTTCTGCATAGTAGCTAGAATTAACGATCAACAGTGAGTGTAAACTAGAATAAAATTGGAATTATTTCCTGTGGAGATTATATAAGTAGAGTAGAATTGCAATGAGCTTCATTTCATTTCCACGTTCATGAAGATGAAGCAATCATCATCTCCATCATTCCACATTCTTTCGTAAACTGTGAACTACAGGATCTGCACTTCAGCTAGTTTTCTTACTCATGCTGATCCACTGCAAATGAAAGATGGATCAATTCAAACTTATGCTCCAATCGAAGTACCTAAATTTGACTTTGTTTTGACCGGAAGTGGCAAGAGAAAAGGAAATTAAAAACTTCAATATAAATAGAAAAGCACAATTAATTCATGGGCAATTGCTCATAATTTTAGTGCACATGTGGTGCCAGAGGTGTCCCTCCAAAAAACTCAAGATTGATACAGCCCTCCATATCGACATATATACATGCAGAGAGAGAGAGAGAGAGAGGCCATTGGTGACAAGAATCACAAGATCTCAGTGGTATGCTAACAATATTTTCTTGTTATTTCAAAGATGAGAGAGATTATGGCCAAGAATCTTTAGCCCACGGAAGGAGACAAATAAGGACGGCATAAACACAAACAGGAAAGTCACGCAATAATGTCCCCTACCTGATCCCTGAAATTCTACTACACTAGCACGCGTAAAAATAACATTCTAGTCTCCAGCACCATGCAATTGTGTTATGATCTGCTTTCATTGGATGAAGGGCAGATTCGCGGTTTGTTTTATTGACCCGCTTTAATAATTCTCTAGCTTAGAATAGAGGGGGAAAATCATCTGAAAATGTTATTCTTGATGCAGGCATCTTCTAGTGGTGTCTACAGAAGAGAACTATTGTAATCATGTTGTGGTGTTGGTGACAGAGGAAGTTAATTTACTAAAATTCTATTTTATTATTTTTTAATAAAAATTCCTAATAATGCGTTTGGATAACTAGACAATTATGAATTATTTTTTAAAAATAACGCCTGGGCCTCGAGGGCGCGGGGCCTTATCGGAAGCAGGTCCCTGACGACTCTTGGCTCGCTATGTCACAGCGAGACCGAGACGTCAGCATCACGAGATGCCATGCTTGGGAGCCGCTTTGCTGATGATTCCAACGTTTTCCTCCCACGCGGGACGGTTCCTTTTGCATAGAGCTTAACCTGGGCCACCGCCCTTCCCTAGCCTCTTACACCGCCTCCTTTTCACGCCGTATCGGTGGGATGGGCCAAATTCAAGCGAGGGGCGAGTCTAAGGAGGGGATAAGTGGCAGAAGCAGCAGAAAGTACACTATTAGCCCGGGGACAATGTATGCATTGTCCCGATCCACATTGTTATAAAAATGCTTGGCAATTTCACCGCTCTTATGACTACGTGTATATATGAGCTGGAGGTTCAGGGTTCTAAGTTGGATTTAGGCATTTATCTCATTTATTTTTCTATTGCAGTTGACTTCCGTCAATTATTTGATTATCCAATATTTTTTAAAAAAAAATTCCACGATGTAGAGGCCAAGTCAACCTGCTTCTTACACGTGTCCACCCTCATGTCTCCACGTCGCCCATATTCCGCAACACATCCAGCTTGCAACGCTCGCAATTCTGAAAAGTCTCCTAAATATATGGAATTCTAACAAACATCAAGGTGGCTTATAAAATGAAGAAGAGTCCACTGAAGAAAGGACTCAAGACTCCTATCGACGCTATAATCCTATTCTTGCCCAAAACCTACACGAATCCCAATGTTATTGGGAATCACGATCAAAAACCTACCAGCGCGTGAAGACCCATTTTGGACTTCTACACGTGACAATACCATTGAGTTCACGATCAAAAACCTACCTGCGTGTGAAGGCACATTTTGGACTTCTACACATGACAATACCATTGGGTTTTCTGATAAAATTGCCACCAAATATTCATTGCACCCAGATCCTATGAAGAGATCCATATCGTATGCTCCAATCTAAACAATGTGCACATGAAGCTATAAAAAGAGCACCTAAGAGCAAAGAAGAGGTGTTGCTTTGAGATTGTTAGGTATGACTTGTATTTTGTGTATTTTAGCTACCTAAGTTTGGGATTGTATATTAGTTTTATAGATATATCAGTTAGGGATTCAATAGAGCTTTGAGAGGTGCCCGTTGGTACATGAAAGAGAGGGTTATCAAAGTGTTTTAGTTTGGGGGTATATGAGATATCCAAAAAATGTGTATGAGGCATTTTTATTTATATTTTTGTAACAAGTTTATCATAGCATATTGTTATCTCTCTTCCGTAGATTTTCCTTTTCATGATTTGAAGAATTTTCTAAATAAATCTTAGTATCTTCTTGTGTGTGATTTCGCTGTTATTTCTTTTATTCTATTTTATTGTGAATGCTTCCACTATGATTTGTTTCACGCTGAATCAAATTTCCTAACAAGTAGTATTAGAGCTACAGTTGTAGTTGTGATCATAGAAGTGTTTTTGTATGTGAAACTGTGAATCTTCATGTGATGGAAATAAAGATCATTATATATGTAAATATTTAATATTATTTGAGATTGAATATGAAATTGTTGAAATTTGATACTAAAACCATAATACATAAAAGTTTCCAATTAAAATAAATTTTAGCATTATCAACATGTACATGTAGAAAATATTGTAAACGGTTCACATTTTTTTTTACTAAATATTTTTTAAATATAAAAATAAGACGTGGTTATTTAGTCAAGTTATAACTCTTATTGTGTATAATCCTTGCCAATATACTTTACTAAATTAAATACAAATAGGATGCGTTTGCGAACATGTAAAAGTAAAAGCGGTAAACTAAGAATGAAAAATATTTTTAAGTGTGATAATATAATATGATATGATAAAGATAACAACGAAGAGTAAATAAAATAAAGTTATAGTAAATAGGATAATTGTATAAAAATATTAAAAATGATTGGAATGCAAAAGTAAGAATAAATAAGTAGAATAGTTAAACAAATTTTTTGAAGCAAATAGTACACAATTAAAATGTAATTTCCAAATATACGCATTTTGTTAGATTAAAATTGCAAATACACCTACATAGTTTTAAAAATTGTAAATAAATCCCACATAGTTTAACCATAATTACAAATAACTCTCATATCGTTATGACATCGTCACCACATGGATATATTTATAAAAATATACAAACTTTGTGGGTATATTTACACTTTCAAAAATTAAGTGGTATATTCAATTTTTGCAAATAACTTCCATATAACTTAATCATAATTGTAAATAACATTCATGCCATAATGATACAATAATAGCATCTTAATAGTGTAGGGATTATTTGCAACTATGATTAAATTTTATATGAGAATATTTATAATTTTTGAAATTATATAGTATGTTTGCAATTTTAATCAAATTAAGTGGACATATTTTCAAATTACCTGATGCCAAACATAAAAAGATACTAGGAAGGAGTAATTTTTTTTATTGGTTACTTTTTAGCCGCTTACTAAACGGACCATCATTCAAATATGCTCCCCCCTTTCATCAAAAAAAAAAAAAAAAAAAAAAAAAAAAAAAAAATATGCTCCCTTTTCCAAATAAATGGTTGGAAATTGGAATTATTTATTATTGTTTCTTCTCACGATGATTGTCTAGATATCGAATGATTTGGGTTGAAGCCTGCAAACACCACCCATAATCAGGTTTTTGAAAAAGTCACAAGCGAAAAGAAGATTTGCCTGATGTGTTGTGATAATACTACGTTACAATGTCACGTGGATGTATAGAAGAAGACGAACAATGGTGTTAGCCCACGGATTAAGCAGAAAATATTACGCTTCCAAATCACAGAAAAAGCTTTAAAAATATCTATATATACTATCATACAGGTCTACAGAGAATGATTAATTAAAACCCCAAGCTCATAGGATAGGTTGACATACATACAATTCCCGACGCATTTGTTCTGAATATATAATTCTATGCGTGTGGAGTAAGGAAATTAAGTGTCTCAGTCAGGATTCAGGTGTTAACCCTTTCTTTCCCCTTTAAAAAAAGTTAGCATTTTTCTTTGTTCTTTTCTTCTTGCTTGGTTGAGAATATACTCTCTTTGCTTTTGTCCCCATTCGGCCTTTAACTGGTTACTGGATTACGCAGCAAGCAAAGAAGAAACGTATATGGTAAGTTGCAGTGGTTATAGATAGCTGTTGGTGTTTTATCTTCGACGTCCACCCCTAGTTTCACACAACCCCCCCCCCCCCCCCCCCCCCTAAAAGCGTTATAAGCGTTGAGCTGGATTGCTGGATCGTTTTGCTGATGAAGATGCGTTAGAGGTAGGCGAAAAAATTTCATTTCCCAACGTTTATTTGCTTCTACTCCTAATACGAGACTGTGTATAATCATTTTTTTAATCTGATCATCATTGTTTTAATGAAATGCAAAATATATAGGCGTGCAACTTGAGTTGAGTTCGACCAGAGCGGGAATTTGTCGGTCAATCCAGCCTCAACCCAACTCACTTTTTGCCTTAAGCATCACGGTAGGTTAAAATCCTTGTCTCAATTTAATAATAAGGTTGATCCTGAGTCAACTTGTCCTAACCCAACATAACCTGATCCCGTGCATATAGCTTTTCTATAAATTAAAAAAAAATGTTTGAAATAATTTTAATTAAATAACTCATTTCTATTTTCAATTAGATAATCTTACACTTCAGTTCTATTTTAACAATTAAATATGTTCTTAGTCAACATCAAGTGAAACGTGCGTATGATTTCAATTTGCGATGTGTAAAAAATATTAAAATTTTAAACTTGACATACATTGGTAACTTATATTAATAATTTGATCTCGAACTAATGTTAACCTGACTTGACCCATTCCATATTAGGATTAGGATTGGGTTCATCTTTACCCGACTCGACATAATATACAGGGCTAGATAAGAGATTTTTTTCTAAATATATTTAGGGTTATGTTGACCTAACTCTTAAACACCTGACTCATTTTGTACTCCTATGTTTGAACAAGACTGGCCAACTTGGCCTGGAAAATTAAGGTGTAAGAAAATTTAAAATCAGCTAAAAACTTAATGGATTGCAAAAAGTTAACAATTAGCAAATAAATCTTATTTTCTTACTAATTATCAATAAAATAAGCTTTTACCAGCGGAAATTTGTTAATTCTTTGCTAAAAAATTTACAATGAAGATTTTGTTTACCACAACTTTATTGTATAAAGGGTACGGGTGTGTTTGGCAATAAGAAAAAAAATTTCAATATAAAACTTTTCATTCTCTATAATTACCTCATTTTAAAATTATTTTTTCACATATTCCTCTACAACTACCCTATTTTCTAATCATTTCTACGTAATTACTCATATACCTAACCTATCTATTTTAACTTTATTATCTTTACAACTCATCATTATCCTCATCATATCACATCATTTCCTACCAATTTTTACATTAAAAAAATTTCATCCAAAATTTTATCATTCCCAAAAACACCCTATAGCAAAAAAGAAAAAATCTTTTTATTATAAAAAAATTAGAAAATTTATCCTTTTAGAAACAAAATGGAAAATTCTTAGCTAAGAAGGTTCTTTTTCTAACGGTTACTAGGGTAATACGAATCTGAACTAAAAAAAATTGGGACAAAACTTTTAACATATATAATGGATCGAGCTCTGTTCTAGTGAACTACAACATAATTACAATGTAGTCCAAACCAAAAGGACTTAATCAATAATCAAAATTGGCATTTATCCCACCAATTATTTCAGAATTATTTACTTTAGTGACATACTTAGTTTCATTCAAATTGAATATGTGTAAAGGACATCCAAAATCAACATAATAAAATAGCTTAATTTAAATATTCAGAGTTATTTTTTAAACATAAAATGTGGTTTACACATAAGTAAATGGTTGTATAAAGCATTATTATAGTTTGATAGATGTGGGACTCCTTTTGCAACAAATCACCATAATTAGGTGATAAATCTTTAATAGATAAACATCATTTCATTTTAGGATAAAGATTAAGTTGAAAAATTTATCACAATTTCAAAAGTCAAAATGCTTGATTTGCCCCATAAAGTTGATTTCGCGAAATTCTTAGTCATCCAATTTGTTTAATTATTATAGTTAATTACGAAAAATTTTTTGCCATAAGATAATTACAATATGCCGGTAAGATCGTTGTAATATATATAATTAAAATTATTTGGCAATACATAAAAAATTTAGCAAAACTCTTAAATTAAGTTTGATATGAGTGTACAATTTTTTAATATTTTTATATGGCTATGCTTCTACGAAACTCTTCCTCTGTGCAATTCCATTTATTTTTAATATTTTGATAATTAATGAAAAATTAACTTCACTTATTATATTTAACATTATTTATATTATTATAAAAATTTTCATTTGTCTAGTATTATTATACAAGAATCTCATCAAGAAATATGCAAAATTATCATAATAAAATAATTTAATGCTAAATGTAAATTTTTAAAATAATATTCTCAATATCTAAACTATCTAGAATATCGTTACTATGTGAACAAATGATTTTATAAAGTATTATTATATTCTAATATATAAATATGAATAACCACTTGCAACTAGTGCAGGTGATAAGGGTTGTGTCCCCTTACCAAATAAGTCCTAGTTTCGAACCATGCATGAGTTGTACCCATTCATTTAATTTTGGGGGATGTGTCATCCTCCTTCCCGTATTATGGAAGTTGCCTCTCTCATATTAGATTGTGGGAGCTTATCATTCTTATATACCCTTTTAGCTAGATGAGATATGGAAATTGTAATGGATTGAGTTAGTAAACTATGTATACCATAAAAAAAAATTATATATGTAAATATATATAAATAATTTTCTTAATTTACACATAAATATATATAAGCAAATGTGACTCATGAACATATTTAATTTAAATGAAACTTAGTCTTCTAACTAAACAAATGATGTTAAATATAATAAATGCATTGAATGTTGCATTGATCATTAATATTAAATACAATATTGTATATAAAAACTATTTTAAGTAATAAATAGTGTAGATTTTATAAAGTTACTGGCCGAATTAAGCATTTTTCTTTTGTAGAAAATGAAAAATCGAATAGCTGTCCTTCATTTTAATCAAGGTCCAACTTCACTAGTGCATATTTGAAGGTGCTATCAACAATGGCGTCCATTTCAATAAAAACAACAATCAGCTGCGTGCATGCTACCGTAGCTGTAGGTAAACTATAATCATCTGATGTTGCAAAAAGGGAAGCAGATTGGGACAATGTATTTTTTAAAAGTTTAAAATATTTTTCAAAATCTAAAACTTTTATCATATTTATCCATTTGCATTTATTTGTAATTTCAAAAATTACGTGTTTAGCAACTTTTATATACTAAATATATATCATACTTTTCCAAGAATTTTAATAATTATATATTTTCTTTCAAACATGCTATTTTTTATAAAATATAGCTTTCCAATAAAAAAAATTTTATATTATATTTTTGCTTAAATTTAAATTTTTACTCTGAAACTGAAAAACAAGTTATATTACTGCATTGAGGCTACATGCAGACTGGAGGTATTAAATAATTACTCATATATAATTGAAAGAAAATCAACATTTTACCACATGATTCAGTGACAAATACTATTATTTTGCACAAATACTAATTAGCAACTCCGATAATTATTGTTAAGTTAAAACTAACTTTATTTTTTAGTGACGATAAGAAAAAATAATATCACTAATAAAAACACGACTTGTAGCAATAACTTGTGCTAAAACTTATTGCTATATATTACCTAATTTATTTTGACTGAATTAATATTGCAAGATGTGAGTGATAAAATTATAGGCATATGTAGTGGAAATTAATGTTCAACGTGTGACACATGCATGAGTAAGTTCATGAAATCAAATAAAAAATAAAAAAGGATGGGTTCTCGAAGCTATACCAAGCTTCACATGCCGGCTCTGGTGAATGAGCTGCTGGTGACGGCGATAGGAAGGAAAGAGAGAGAAGAAGAGGCGAGGCAATGGGGATGGGGGAATGGGGAGCTTATACCCTGATCGCCTGCTCCCGGGAGCAGGCAGCGTTCCCTGCTCCCGGGAGGTTATACCCATTTTTTTTTATTTTTTTTGAAATTTTTTTTATAAAAATGTCAATCCAGGTGTAATTAACATGTGTATAAGTTTTTATCATTTTTGGAGTATTTTAGATATTTATTTTTGATTTTTGAAAATAAGTGGCATTTTAGTAATTTTAAATTACTTAAAATGCCACTGATTTTCAAAAATAAAAAATAAATATCTAAAATACTCCAAAAATGGTAAAAACTTATACACATGTTAAATACACATAGATTAACACTATTTAGGAGAAATTTTCAAAAAAAAAATGGGTATAAGCTCCCGGGAGCAGGGAACGCTGCCTGCTCCCGGGAGCAGGCGATCAGGGTCCGCTGGGGAGATAGAGGGACGGGACGGGCGGGAAATAAAAGCACGAGAAATAATGGGCGCTGGCCCAAAGCTAATTTTTCTCAATTTTTGTGCGATAGTTCGCACACATACCATCACCCCGACCTTAAATGGAACAAAGTAAATATAAAATTTTAGCCATAGATATAGGCGGAGTAAAAATTATTACCTAATTTTCGAAATAGGGTTAGGTAAAATAGGCACAATCTTCTAAATAGAGTTAAGATAAGATAGGCATGTTTGAACCTGGATGGGTAACTTGATATATAAATAATTATAAATATATGTTTATGAATATATACATATATAATAGTTTTTATTTGCCCATTCACTAATAAATTATTGTTTGTTTGATTTTTTATTTATTCTTTTATAAATTATATAAAGTTTATATTTGTAATGGTGGATATTGATGTTAATGTAATTATTAATGTAGACAATACGGCTATAAAGAATGTGGAAATATATATAAACATCAACATAATGAAACTAATTATAAACTTTACAATCTAAAAAGTAAATGAATATTAATTATATTATTTAAAATAACACAAAAAATATTCTTTTCGCATATTGTCATTAGTTATTGTGAGAATCAATTTTGAACCGGAACCGGAATCAATAATAAAGGTATGGGTAGGGTGGGGTAGGGTAAGAACTGATCCTGGAAGTGGGTTGAATAGACTTTTTGAAAAAAGGGCATGTGTAGGGTAGATTACTACCTGAACCAAACCGACTCGAGTTGTACTCCTATTCACACATCTTGTACTCCTATTCACACATCTGAGAGGGTTGAAATGTGTAGCCCTTTTTTCCTTAAGGGCATGTTTTGCAATACTCAAAACCTTTTATCCTAAAATTTTTCAATCTAAAATTTTTCACCTTCCACACCTATCTTATTTTTAATAATTTCTTCATATATTCTTATATAACTACTCTATTTTTTAATTATTTCTACATAAATATTTATACAACTAACCTAGCTAATTTAACTTTATTCTATTTATTCTTCCTCATTATCCTTATTATATCACATTTATTTATTTTATTTCAAAAACTTTTATACCAAAATTTTTTTATCAAAAGTTTTATTACTTTCCAAATACTCCCTAAGATGGTTAGCGTGTGATCCAACCATGTGACCTACCTAATATATATTTTTGTTTTTTCATATAGAAAATTTTTTTACTCATCTTATTTATCTTCAATGATTTGACACATCATAATTCAGGATTTTTTTAATTCTCAAATAAATCACAACGCGCACTTCCTACACTTAATTTGGAATTCTTTAAAAGAAAGCATTTTTATACATATCATGTTTCAATTTACATAAAATTTAAACCCTTTTAGCTTCCTTTTATATTGACTAAATTCTATAATTTTTCTTGTTGAAATAGAAAATATAAATTCGCAAAATTACATTTAAAATTCGGCATATTTTCTTAATTGGATACTCTATTGTTGTTAAATTTTAAATAGCTGTAATTAGAAAAATATTTTCTTAAAATTTTAATTGATAAATCTTTGTTTCATTGTTTGTAGTTTCTTAGTTTCGAACAAGACTGATTATTGCTGAACTAAAAGGACTGTCAGTTCCCTGTAGAAGCGACCAGTCCGGTATGATAAAGCACCATGTAATTAAATATATAATTTAAATATTACTCTATTACTAGATAAAAATAAAAAAACGAATGTAAGTGTTTCTTTTTAAATTTGCTTTTCAAAAAAGGGTATTTCTTATTTGCATAGATAAATAATAACAAAATAAAATTATTGTTGAACTATTTTTTTTTACAAATATCTGTATTTCTTATTGATTTAGGAATAATGAAGACGCCAAAAGACATAAAATATAAATGCATGGGCGTACTTGCATTGTGAAGTTAAACTTTTTAAAAAAAATATCATAGCGAGTTGAACGATCTTAACTGATTTTATGTAGTTTAACTGATGATTTAGAACAAGTGGTTTCTTAGTTTTACATCGGACAGATTATTATTGAACTAAAAGAACTGTCGTTTCCGGGTTGAAATGGCCAGTCTGGTACGACAAACGGACAAAGCACCATTGAATTAAATTTATAATTTAAATATTATATTATTAGTAAATGAAATAAAAAAAAAGGGCAGCCCGGTGCATCATTATTAGTAAATGAAATAAACAACTAATATGAGCATTTATTTTTTGACACAAAAATGTGTATTTCTTCTTTACATAGATAAATAATAATGAAACAAAATTATTATTGAACTATTACTTATCTTTTGAATACGTGTATTTCTTATTGATTTAGAAATAATGAAAAGCCAAAAGACATAAAATATAAATGCATGGGCGTACTTGCATTGTGAAGAACTTTTTTTTAAAAAAAATATCATAACCGATTGAACAATCTTAACCAGTTCTATGCGGTTTAATGGACAATTTAGTACAAGCGGTTTTTAAATTTCAAACTAAATCCGGCTGAAGCAACCGGTTCTGTGCATGTGACAAAGCACCATGTAATTAAATATAAAATTTAAATATGAAATAAATAACTAATATGAGTATTATTTTTTGATGCAAACATGTGTATTTCTTATTTAAATAAATAAATAAATAAATAATAATAACATAAAATTATTATTGAACTCGTATTTATTTTTCGATATAAATATGTGTAATTCTTATTGATTTTATAAATAAAGAGGAAGCCAAAGGACAAAAAATATAAATGCATAGGCGTGCTTGCATTGTGAAGTTGAACTTTTATCTTAAATATCATAACCGGTTGAACCATCTTAACTGGTTCTATTGGTTTAACCAATGATTTGGTCCAAGCAGTTTCTTAGTTTCAAATCAGAACGGTTATTGTTGTACTAGGACTACCAATTCCCAGTTGAAGCGGCAATTCCAGTGCAACAAAGCACCATATAATTAAGTATAAAATTCAAATATTATATTACTATTAAATAAAATAAATAACTAATATTTGTATTTATTTTTTGATACAAATATGTTATTTCTTATTTATATAGATAAATAATAATAAAATAAATTATTATTGAACTAGTTTTTATTTTTTGATACGAATATGTGTATTTCTTATTGATTTAGAAATAACGAAGAAGCCAAAAAAAATATAAAATATAAATGCATAGGCGTGCTTGCATTGTGAAGCTAAACTTTTTTTAATATCAAAACCAGGTGAACCATCTTAAATACTTCTATATCGTTTAACCGCGGTTTGGTCTAAATGGTTTATTAGTTTCGAAGCAGATTGATTATTATTAGACAAGAAGGACTGCCGGTTCCCAATTAAACTGGCTCGTCTGATCCAACAAAGCGTTATATAATTAAATAAATAATTTAAATATTATATTATTACTAAATGAAATAAATAACTAATATTAGTATTTATTTTTTGATACAAATATGTGTGTTTATTATTTATATAGATAAATAAGAATAAAATAAAATTAATTAGTAATACTCATATCAATGATATATAATGTTCTTAAATTTTTCCGCAATAATATCAAATATTAAAATCTCAAATATTAACTATTTCTATAAAAAAAATAGTATGAATATTATTTTTAAAATCAATATTTCAAAAAATTAGAAATCTTTTAACTATTAATGAACTCCAAATATTTTTTTGATTATAATTTATACGCTAATTGGAATGAAGTCTCTTATTGTAGTAATTGTGCACATCAATTGTAATGAGATACATTTTGTTGCAAGTAGTTGATGCAATAGGAACGTAACTAAATTTCCAAATGTGCGCACTAATTACAATGAAAATATTTTTCGTTGCAACTTTTAATATGTAATAGCTATCCTCTTTCTCAACGAGACAGATTTTGCTGTAATTTTCTCATTCAATAGAAAAAAATTCTTATATTGTTGCAATTGTGCTCATCAATTACAACGAGAATATTGTTCGTTGCAAATTTGAGCACATTATTATCTCTAATCTGTGCAATGAAATTGATTTTGTTGCAATTTATTAGTACAACAGGAACAAAGGGTATGTTTGGCAATGAAAAGAAAATGTTAAGTTAAAACTTTTTACTTTCTATAATTATTTTATTTTAAAATTATTTCTTTACATCTTTTTATACAAATGTCTTATTTTCTAATTATTTCTACACAACTATTTGTACAACTAACCTAGTTATTTTAACCTTATTCTCTTTATATATCATCATTACACCTATCATATCACATAATTTTCTATTAATTTAACAATTTTTTCATGAAAAAATTTTCATTCGAAAGTTGTATAACTTCCCAAACATACACAAAATGTGGTTTGAGAGAATTTTTGTTGCAAATTTTCGTTGCATTTGTACGTGATAGCAACCACTTTTTACAACGAAATCTGTTTCATTGCAATTTATAGATAAAATCCTGCCAATAGAAACGAAGTTTGATTTGGTTGCAATTGCTGCATGTTGTTGCAGTCGATCTACATAATTAACATTATTGCATGGAATGAATGCTAATGGTTGGTTTTCGTCATTCTTTTGTCAGCGATTGGATAGATATTATATTGTATGATATCATGGGCGCTGCTATAAGTTATGATGCTTTTCTTATTCCCAAGGATGGAGAAATAAAAAATTATTTGGATAAGAAAAGCCACGACGTATATGCATATATGGGGTGGCATGGGGTGGGGATCTCAATGGCTTCAAAAGCATTGGCTAAAAGACACCGGGGTCTTTTCGACGTTGCTGTGATGGTGACAGCGGGGAAAGAGTACTCTAGTCCCCGAAAATTGCAGAGGAAGATTGCAGAGCAGTTGGGATTAATCGACATTGGTCAAAATGAGGAGGAGCAGGAGGAGCAGGATGATCAGAAAATGGACATGGAAGTTGCCGAAAAGATTTACCATTCACTTGCGAGTCGCAACTTCCTGATTATCATAGATAATCTTGTGCAAGTGCAAGGAGGAGGGATAAAGTGGGGAATGATGGGGATCCCTACTCCTGAATTGATTAAATCTAAAATTATCATCACGACTCCCCACTTCCAAGTTATTAGTGCTATAGATATTCGCCAGACTTGGATAGTCCGCTCACTCTTGGAGAGAGAAAGCGACGTACCAAGAGACGACATTGGAAGAAAGGTTACGAAGGGATACTTCTGTGGACCTGGAGTTGATAATTTGATGAAACACTTTCTTGATGAAGCCTATGATGTGAGCAAAACTTTGGGCATTGATCGTAAGGATAAACAAGTTTTAAACTGCTTCTTCTATCTCTGTCTTTTTCAAAAAGTTAATGATACTATCATGGGTATGGATGCCAAAGAGCTTATGAAATATTACGTGGGAGAAGGATTCATAACTACTATTACTACTTCTACACAGCAACCAGATGGTATAGATGATCTGGAGGGTGTATTCAGGCATGGTGAAGCTGTGTTAGGAGAAATGATTACAAGGTATATGGTGGAGGAGAAATCATCAGCAGCAGATGGTGATGGTAAAAGAATTTTAATGAATTCTCACCTGTGGGAAATACTAGATGGTCATAAGGAAGGGCGTCATTACCTGAAAGAAAAGCTGCAAATCCAATTGGAAGGAAATATGCTAGACGATGATGCAGCAGCAGCAAGGTGGATGTCATTGTCCCACAACAAGATACAACCTTCCATTCCGATCACAAGCAGGCCACGGCCATGGTGCGCCCAACAACTCACTACTCTGCTCCTCAACGACAATCTTGAATTGAAACAAATACCGGACACCTTCTTTTATCAAACTCCAAACCTCAAAGTCCTCGACCTCTCTCGCACTTCCATTTCCTCCTTCCCCTCTTCCTCATCATCCCTTGTCCACCTTAGATTTTTTAAATTGCGGCAGTGTACCAATCTAAACATCCTCCCACCTTCTCTCAAACACCTAAAACAACTCATCATACTAGACCTTCATGGAACCCCTCTCTGTCTGTCTAATAGTATTCCCTCGGAAGCATTGGAGCAAAAGACCAACCTTCGTTTCATCGATCTTTCTCATACCAACATTGGTCATTCCCTCTTGTCATCACTGCTATCTTCTTTGTGCAACCTTAACCTAGAGAGGCTACTGCTGGCAGGATCCAATGCATTCGAGGGGCCGCCGCTGCTGATATCAACGCCTTCTGGTCATCATCATCAATTAATAAGGCGACTCTCAGAACTGAACATCTCAGGCTGCTACAGAGCTTTGAAAGATACTGAAAATGTCTCCTTCCAGGACTTGCCCAAATTGCGAGCTCTCGACCCCTCCCACACTCCAATTACTCGCCTCTCTATAACAAGATGCTCGAGCTTGGAGATGGTACGCTTGCAAGGCCTCACCAACCTCAAGTCGCTCCATCTATCCAGCATTAAAATAAAGGAATTCCCGCACGAAATCTCGGAGCTGACGCGTCTGGAGCAGCTTCATCTCAGCGACGTGAAGTACCTCAGAAAAGTGGAGTGGAAAAAACTACAATGGTTGCCTGAAAAGTTGGAGTGGGACGAATGCGGTTGCAGCTCTGGCTCTAGTTCTATCACTAGCACTGCCTTGCTAGAAGAGCAATTGGCTGAAACCAGCAGTAGCAGATCCGGAGATGGAGGAGTAGCTTTTATATCCGTAAACCATGCTAGCATTTTCGAAGGCCTAACCCATTCTTCCCCACTATGGGAACAACGCTTCTCGAAATTCCATTTCTATATATCTCCTTGTCGTAATTGTCATCTCAAACAATACCAAAAGAAAAGAATCAGCGGGAGGAAGCAGCCTGCAGTTGTCTATTCTAAAATATTCGATCGTCATCTTCATCTTCCGGATCGCACATTATCAATGGGGAGAAGAAGGATCGATTTTAGTCGGCATTTGGAGATTGAAGGAGATGCGCGTCTCTTCCGTTGGGATCCGGAGCAACAGAGGAGGAGTCTAATATTGGAGACGGTTGTTAGAAGAGCGGAGGTGTTATGGTTGCGTGAGAATGGAGGAGGATCTGTTAAGAGCCTGTCGGATTTCGAGGTGGAAGACTTGGAACATCTGGAGGAATGTTGGGTGGAGAGGTGTCATAACATGGAGCATCTCTTTCAAAGTTCGCTTGGGGATATATTTGTAAAGGGTCAATGTCAAAGGTTGTGGGTGTCTGAGCTTTGGAGCCTTAGGAGCGTGTATATAGGAAAGGACCAAAATTTTAGAAACCTCAAACACTTGCATATCCAGTGTTGTCCCAAATTGCACACTCTGTTTCCTATAATATATGGTTGAAAGAACTCGAAACACTCCACATTAGATTCTGTGCTAGACTGAAGTACGTCTGTAATAGCAACTACAACGGACATGAATTTCCAAAACTCCGTTCTCTCAATCTCTGGGAACTTCCAAAGCTAGAGCGCATTTGCTGGGAACCTCTCCTCTCTCTCCAACACCTCAGAGTCCGAGCCTGTCCACACCTGAGACTACTGCCTGAGCTTCGTCCCCAAAAGGAGAAGGTCAAGATTGAAGGTGAAACTGAATGGTGGAGCAATCTCCGGAGGCGGCATAACGACCGATTCATACCGAGCAAGGAATTAGCAGGCATGTCCATGATCAATTTCCAAAGGAAAGGCGGCCCGCCCTCCACTCCATTCGACGTGTGACCACCACACTCCTCATGATCGTCGATACTCTCTACGGATCTAAGTAGCTACCGACCCTTCACTCATCCTCAGAATCCATGGATGCATCCCAAGTACGGTACGCATGGGTTTTAAATTAGATGTAGATTCTGGAAATTAGTATAAATTTAATGAGTTTTAAAAAATATTTTTAAAATGCAGTTCATTTTACCATAATTGCCCCACTTGCCGAGGGTCTTGGATCCGCCACTGACGGTACGGTATTCTTATTCTCTTCTTTCTGCTAATCAATCATGTTGCAATAAAAGGTAGATGGGTGCTAATTTTTTATTTAATGTTGCTTGGTTATTGTTATCATTATAGTACGTAACACGCACGTAGGTCTGGAAGAGAAATTTTTTTTTCGTGTTCATAACTCAAGTACTGTCGTTTTGTACCTTTCTTTTTTCTTTGTTATTATTATAGTTTCTTTTTGCCTGAAGTTTCAATTTTGTACATTAACGCATCGAATGAAATATAAATTGCACAAATATTGCATGAAGTAATTTACATAATATTTATTTAAAATCACATGTTGCTTCTTTATTTTTAACACGTTTTTTTAAAAATTAAATTAAACCTATTTATCCATATGTATTTATTTATCATACAAAATCACGTATATCTAAATTTCTATGTATTATATATTCATTTTTAAAATTGAGTTCTTCTTAAAACCTCACTTCTATGTAACTTCATCATTTTTCCACTTTGATAATTTATGAAAAATTTACTTCTTATAATATATTATGGATCATTTATATTATCATTAAAACTCTATCATTTGTTTAGTATCATTATGCATGGCCCCATCAAAAAAATATAAAATTAACGCAATAAAATAGCTTGATGTTACTATCAATATTAAATTATATTTTTAACATCTAAACCATCCATAATATCATTACTATGTGTATAAATAATTTTATAAAATATTTTTATATTTTAATGCATATGTGAATGGATTTCAATGCTTTTCATAATTTATACGTAAATATATATATTTTTTAAGCAAATGTAGCCTACGTACATCTTTGATTTAGATAAAACTTAGTTTTTTAGCTAAAGAAATTATATTAAATATAATTAATGAATGAAATTGATTTTTCGTCAACTATCAAGATGGAAAAAATGAATTGAGCTATATGAAATCACTTCAATATAAATAGGTTACATGAAAGTGAGACTCTTTAACATTTAATATTCATATATTCACCTTCAAATTAAGTTAAATTTTTATAACATATAAGTTTCTAATCAAAGTAATTTTTGAAATCATATGTAAATTCTTATTAATAAATATTGGTTCAACTTATATGTGACCGGCTGGTTATGCTTCAAAAGTTTTCGTGTAATATCAATTGCGCAAATTCCAAATATATTTCTGAATTTACGCGTAATTTCAAATATGCTCAAGAATTTTCAAAAATTAATTTCATACCCACATATTTTGCCTAAAATACCACTTATTCTCCAGCTATTAACGTACTCTCAAATGGACTGTGGAAATGATTCTATAAAATATTATTACATTCTAATACATGTATAAATGGAACTAGGTATTTTTTTATAATTTAGACATGAATATACATATTTTTTAACAAATTTGGCCCATAAATATATTTGATTGGGTGAAACTTAGTCTCTCAGATAAGCAAATGATATTAAAAATTAAATGGGTTACATGGAACCGCTTCTGTGTAGCCAAGTTATATAGAAATGGAATCATGTAACCCTTTCAAAGTTTTAAAATTTTGATCTTGGATGAAAAATCCAATATATTCATTGTATTTAATGTTATTTACTTATCTAAGAGACTAAGTTTCGTCTCAATTAAAGGTGTGTTTGGTTGGAGGTAAAACTTTTGATGAAAAGTTCTGGGGGTAGAAGTTGTCAAATTAATAAAAAATGATGTGATATAATAGGGGTAATGATTAGGAGTAAAGAAAATAAAGTTAAAATAGATAGGTTAATTGTATGAGTAGTTGTGTAGAAATGATTAAAAAGTAGGGTAGTTTGTATAGAAAAATGTGAAAAAATAATTAAAAAATAGAGTAATTATGGAGAGTGAAAAGTTTTGAGTTAAAAAGTTTTAGTTGACATATTTATGGGCTACATTTGTTAAAAAAATATGTATATTTATGTGTAAATTATGAAAAACACTTAGATTTATTTATACATGTATTAGAATGTAATGATATTTTATAGAATCATTTATTCACATAGAAATGATATTTTAGACAATTTAGATGTTGAAAATACTATTTTAAAATTGATATTTTAGCATTTTTCATAATTTACATATGAATATATATATATATATTTCAATAAATTTGGCCCATGAACATACTTGATTGGATCTCTTTGATAAAAAAAATTATGTTAAGTATCATGAATGGATTGAAATTTTCATCGAGAATCAAAATCTTTGAATTTGAACTTAGGCAGAGGCTGTGGCTTTATTACCCCCTCTCCTGGTGTATAACTCTACAAGTACCGTGGGCCATAAAATGGGTCACTGCTACTCTTACCAGTTGTTTTTATTTTTAAATATTCTCTTTTTGTAGCAATAAGCATTGCTGGTCTCTGACTCTAGTGTATAAGTCGTCAAATTTTATTTTGATTATTAGTGCCACACCATTTATCTAGTTTATCCCGGCAATTCTCATCGGTGTATTTCCTTGCAGCCTCATAAATCCTAGAAATTCAAGATTTTACTTAATTTTGTATATTTATTTTTAAATTAGTCACAATACGAATTTTTATCTTATATGTTCTTGTTGTTATTTCATATGGTGCGTGGGATGTATATCAACATACAAAAGTGGACAAAATAGAAAGCTATAGCGTGTGTTTTGCAGAAGCATGTTAATTTAAACTTGTCACTTTACATAACTATCTCATTTTCTAATATTTCTTTATATATTTTTATACAGTTATCTTATTTTTGATCATTTCTTCAAAACCATTTTTATAAATTTTTTTCTCTTTACTTTTATCATCATCCTATTATATTACATCATTTCTCCTGTTTCAAAAACTTTTATATTATATTCAAAATTTTTATTAAATACCAAAAACTAATAAATTTTTTTAAAATATGAAATGGCGAAGCGCAGAATGTGAGGGCATGCACGCAAAAAAATACGAAGGTTGTTGAAAAACGAAAGCAATCTCGATAATACTGTAACACAATCATTTTCATGCAACTTTTTTTTTATTTCGAGTGTGTCTGGGAAGTGATAAAATTTTTAGATAAAAAAATTTTTGTGTAAAGATTTTAAATTTGAAAAAAATGATATGATAATATGATATGGGTAATAAGGAGGATAACAAAATTTAAAATAGATAGATTAGTTGTATAAATATAGTTACGTATAAATAAGTAAAAAGTATGGTAGTTGTATAGCAAGATGTGAAAATGATTAAAAAATAAGACAGTTTCAAAGAGTTAAAAATTTTAGGGTATGTTTGGGGAGTGATAGAACTTTTAAATGAAAAATTTTAGTATAAAAATTGTTGAATCATTAGAAAATAATGTGATATGAATATGTTAAGATTAATAATGAGATATAAATAAAATAAGGTTAAAATAGATAGGTTAATTGTATAGGTAGTTCTGTAAAAAAAAAATTAAAAATAGGTGGTTGTACAGGAATATGTGAAGAAATAATTTTAAAATAGAATAATTATAGAGAGTAAAAATTTTTAGCTTCACATTTTCTTGTCATTGCCAAACATACCCTAGATTGAAAAGTTTTAGATTCAGTTTTTTTAAAAAAAAATCTAAACTACACGTAGCATTCATCCATGTATATTTAGCTGCGATTTCAAAATTTTCATATTTTTCGACCTTTTATATGTTACACATTTGTTTTAATAAAAATGCTAACAAATAAGTTTACTTAATTTCAAATGGTATTAAATATTTATAAAGAAGTATTTAATCAAAATGATTTTTCACAACTTCCATAAAAAATGATTTTTTGTATTATAAGTATATATTAAATAACAAATATTATGCATTGTTTAGATTTTCAATAAACAGGTTTAAAATGAAAAGATAAGAGGTTGAGTAAAAATTCTAGCAACCAATTGTATTAGATTGCTTCCTAGATAAGAAATACTAATTTGAGTGGAAGAACCGGTCCTGGTCCTGAAACGAATTAAGGGCGGCCACATCTAGAATGGTAAGATGGAATGAATTTTGGACCGCACGTAGGTCTTGAAGACGGCCGTGAATGTAGCGCTTGCAGCACGTCCCAAGCAACTGCTACTGCATCCATGCAAAAAACCCAAGCACCGGCTTGTATAGATAGAGGGGAAAGCCCCCACTTCTCTAGCAAATTCCTTCCTTGAGCCTCTCCTGATCTGGAGAAATTAATAGGAAGAAAAAAGAAAAAAGGAAAAAAAGGCAACAATGGCTAAGCTCCAATCCATTATTCCTCTAACTGCTGTCCTCTGCCTTATCTCAGCCGTTGGCGTTGTTGCCGAAGACAACAACTCGCAAACACAATTCCAGGTGCAGGGCAGTGTTTATTGCGACACTTGCCGCGCCGGCTTTGTCACCATCAGAACGACATACATTTCAGGTCTGTTTGTCTCGTCTTTTTGGGTAGTAAGGTATTATTGAATGTTGTCATGACAACAAATTTCACTATAGACAATTTTTTTATTACAGTATATAGTTTATCAAATATATTTTGGCCATAATAAAATGTTTTGTTGCAAATAATTGGGTACTTTCAAATGGTGATATTTAATTAAATGTGGTCATTTTTACGTCAAATATAACTAAAAGTAATATCTAAGATAGATATTAAAATTTGGCAACAAAAATTAATGTAGGATTTAGCTGCATTTGATCAAATATAGGTAAATAAAAAACTTAGCTGCAAAAATTTGGCCACATATCCTACCTTTTGTTGTAGTGTGGATGAATATGTATGTTGTATAAGAGGAGCAGTTATATAGTTAATTTTGATTTTAGGTTTGGATTGGGTTGGATTTTGATTGCAGGCGCAAAGGTGAAGATTGAGTGCCACAACAGGTCGACACACCAGCTGACATTCCAAGGGGAAGCACAGACAGATCCGACTGGGTGGTATACAATGACCGTTACGGGAGATCACGAAGACGACGTGTGCGAGGTGGTTCTGGTGAGCAGCCCTGAGCAAGGTTGCAACGAGATCAAGAGGCCACTCAACCGGGCGCGCGTCCTGCTTACCACCAACAACGGCATCTCCTCCGGCTTCCGTTACGCCAATGCTATCGGCTTCATGAAGGACAAGGCTCTTGATGGTTGCTCTGACCTGCTTGCTAAATACATCTTATCTGACGAGATGATTTTCTAGTGCTTCTCTTTCTACCCGAATATTAATGCTATAATTACTATGTTTATTCTTATTAATAATCATACTTGTATAACTAAGTTTCTTCATTAATTATACATTGTACCCAAATACATACATCTACCATGTATGTTGTTGAGAATTTCAAGGAAGTAGTAAACCATGAATCGGGGCCAGAATCGCTTATATTATTGAAAAAGAACACAAATCGCGCATAATTTTGATTTTATGTATTCCATTTCTGAATCACAAGCTTTCGGAGTCTTCGATAATTGCGCTTTACTGTCTACACTGTACATTACAGTTGGGGCTGCCATAATGCTTTGACTCGCATCATCAGTAAATGGTAACGGCGCCTCTTTAACAGACAAATTTCATGCAATTAATTCTATCAGATAATGAGACAATGTCAAAACAAAACGCATCAGTTTTTTTTTTTTTTTTTTTGGTGAGAAACATTATTAATATTATATATTCTCAAGTCATAAAGAGGTAAAACTCGGCAGATCATTTTTCTTATGTTGATTGGGATCTCCTAAAGGAGAAAATAGCGTGGATGTGCAAATCTAACCATGAGATTAAGATCCGGCTACTCGGTGCTTCATAGGGAGCACGAAATAGGTTACAATGAATATTTATATTGATTTTTTTTCTTTTTGGCTAAACATATGATGGATGCCTCTCATTTCTACTTATTTAATTTTAGACGTAAAAAACATTTAAATTTTTGTCAAAAAATGAAACTAGTTAAATTATAAAATAATTCGCTCCATGTAATTTTGAAGAAAATCGCAATAAAACTGAATTTTGTGTTCTTAAATGATGAGATTTTGAGGTCCATTAACATAGACGAGTGCATGTGTATAAAACACATGCCAAATTAATTTAATTCGTACGAGTATAGGAATTGGAACTAAATTACCATTGGTGATGATTTTGGTGGCCTGCCAAATCATTTAGTCATGGAAGATAGCAATTTTAGTAGAATTTTTCATATAAATGTGGCTGCAACATGGTACAACTGGGTGTCATGACTCATGAGGAAATAGCTAATATTGTACGCACGTATTAAAAAATATAAAATGAAGTGACGAATATAAGGTGTAAGAAACTAAAGTGACGAATATAAAATGTAAGAAACTAAGTACTGATTAGAGTGGAGGAACGGATGTGAATTAAGGGCGACCGCATCGACAAATGTGCAGATGGAACGAATTTTGAATCGCAGGTAGTTCTGAGGACGGCCGTGAATCGATCACATGCAGCACGTCCCAACCAACTGCAAGTGCACGCAAGACATTTTCTAGCGCTCTTTCTACCCAAATATTACTGCAATTACTATTTTTATTCTTATTAATAATGATATTAGGATAATTAATGTTTCTTGATTAATTATACATTAGACCAACTATGTAATTTGTTGAGAATTTAAAGAAAATAGTAAACCATGCACTGGAGGCACAGGCACAACGATTCGAAATCAATGCGTTATCAAAAATAACGCAAATTGCACACTGCCAACTTTTTTAGAACAAGAAGGAAAAAAAAAAAAAAAAAACTTGATTGCAATTCTGAATCACAAGCATTCACAATCCTCAACAGTGGCGTTTTGCGGCGTACAGTATGGTTGAAGCTGCAATCATGCTTGGACTCACATCAGTAAATGGTAATGGCACTTCTTTAGCAGCCAAATTCCATGCACTTCTGTCAGATGAAGAGAGCAGCTCAAATATCTCTTTAGCAGCACCCATCTGCTGTTCACGGAGCTGTTCATCATTAATCGCTTGGCTGCGGTGAGACAAAGCAAAAACAAAGTATCTCACGTAAGATTTTATTTTGAGAATCATTATTATTATTCTCAAATTCCATATCGAGATAAGAAAGATCGAAATCCAGAGAGAGCTTTTTTCTCATGCTGGTTGGGATCTCTCCTTCATGAGAAAATAGGGTGGATGTACAAATCTAACCATGAGATTAAAGATATTGCCCCTCTTGTTTTCTAAGGAGCATGAAAATAGGTTGCAATACAAATGCTTTTATGACATTCTATCATATTGATTAGAATCTTTAACTTATCTAGGAATTATATAGCTTGAACTTTTTTTTTTTTCAATCGTATCACCCACCTAGGATGACAAGGCACCTGACGGAAGTGTACTCCAAGAGCGGGATCGCAAGGTCATTGCCTCTACCTAATGTCTGAACCCTCTACCTCCCACTCGCACTATTCTACACACACCCATGTCAACTGCTTAGGCATCCAAGCGGTGACATATATAGAACCTCATAACAAATGAGGCATAATCCAATGAAAAGTTCTTTGCTTATACATCTTGATGAAATTACTCAATGACTATCACATTCCGCATCAGCTGGTCAACAATCCCGGTGGAACAAGAAATATTTGGTGACTTTTCTCCTACATATTGGCTCAAAGGAAAAATAACCTCATATTCTGCCAAATTAAAAATAAACTTTATCAAAGGTCAAGAATCAGGAGAGCCTTACATGAGGAATGAAGCCAAGTTCTTTGGTTTACATGAATGGAAAAGAACTTCTGGGATGACTGCTGAATCCAATAGAATATTGGGAAGAGACATGTATTGTGACTTTGTCCTGTATTGGATTAACCACTCTGTTATAACATTAGCTCGGTATGCAACAACACAAGGTAGCCGTGCAAGTTGCAACTCGAGAACAGCCGTTCCAGATGTACTCAATGCAGCTCTGCTAGCCTGCAGAAAAAACAACAGCAATGGATGAAATTCTTAATGGTAAAGCAAAATGAGGCACACATTGGACATTGTTAAATTAGGTCTAGTGATATTAATATTGACTGCAGGCCTGTATGCTATAGATGGTTGATTCTCAAAGACACTAAGCCCAACCATTCGTGGTCTGATTCATCATCCAATCATTCCAGGAAATATCTGGATGCATTTGGAAATTGAATTGGTGCCACTCAGACTTTCATTAGTGACTAAAAAACAAGCACATTGCACCATGATCCACACCCACCTACATGCATCTCCAACTGATAGCTGCAGCTATAGGATTTTATTTTTATTTTTATTTTTTTTCCTGTTTCTTCTTTCTTCTGAAGGATTGTAGCAGCCAGAAGAAACTGGCCATGAACATGTAAAGACCTTTAATCATGCCTAATTTCCCAAGCATTCTAAAATTTAAAGAGAGTTAGTATGCTCATATCTAGACATACCGCAAATGCATCATATTTAGATTTTTGTAGCTGCCCAGAAAACAAGATAGTTGGAACATCCCATGTTTGAATCTCTCTTTCAATGTAGCTCTCCACATGCTGGTTTGGAGCGACAGGGATAACTGTTGTTAGTTCCGGAAAAGAGCCTGTCAATAGTTTCATCGCTTTCGAGTAAATGGGAAGCATGCGTTTGACTTCTTGTAACCTGCTCCCAGGAAGTAAGGTGATCACAGTGGCACCTATCACACACAAACAATGAGGCCAAAGGAAACAGAATATTTAATTTGAAACAGATGATTACAAATCATTTTGGAAATACAAAATTTTTAAAAGGATCACAATAAGTTGCTGACAAGGAGGAAATGGCAAACAAAACAAGAATAGCACGATATGTATACCTGAAACAGTGCTCCAAACAGAAAAGGAAATGCAGACAGAACACTCTTTTACATCTCCATGGCTTCCCATATGCAGCTCAATTACATCACACGTGCAAAATGCTGTCTTACTCAAAAGGAAATAACTAATACCTATTACTATGAAACATGCAGGACTCAGGGAATCAAATCACTTGTGATCATTACACGCTGTGGAAGTAACTTTTGCCCCAACTTCTAGAGGTTTTTTCCTGCTCTTTTCCTGGCTGATGTTTTCCATGTTACAATAGTCATAGTAACTTTGTGTCTTTCCAACTTCCACCGGCAATGCACATATTGTTGATATGAAATCAATAAACTCAGTAATACTGCAAGCTAGAAGGTGAGTGCTGCTAAGATATACTCCAACAAAAGTTCCCATAAAATTTTGAAATCATTGCTAATTCCAAGAATTTGCAAATTAATAATTAATTAGTTCCCTCTCATTAATTATTTTCAAAAAAAAATACTCTCTAAAGACAAAATTATCAAGCAGGAAACAGTATTTAATAGAAAAATTAGTAAAGCTTTGTGAATTATTGAATACAATAGGCTGACTTTTTCTTAAGGGAATCCTTCTGGGGATAAAATACCCAAAATAGTATGAAATGGAAAAGTAAAGCACATCAATCTCCAACACAGGCATGCCGTATACATCCAATTCTCTTTCACCTAATTTCCTCTTACAGTCTTACCCGGAGACAATCCATGCTCAGTTTGAAAGTGCTTGCCATTCCCTTGCACTAGCCATTGTTCTGATGGGGGGTGCCCTTCCTACATGTTAGTTTCCAACCCATTTTTAGAATCTCATATGGCTGCACTAAGAATCCATGCTGAAGTAATTCCGCAAGTCAAACTATAGATGGTTCAACTTTCAATTCAGTAAGCAAATCAACCCAATATGCCTGCCTTATCCATGGAACAAATAGAGAATCACCATGACAGCTCACAAACTTTATGATTGACTCTTTTACATGCCAAATTAAAGTCATGTAAAGGAACAATCCATCTTAAGCTCTGCTCCTTCCATTCACATAAATGTGGAAGGCAACAGTGCCTGTTGTCAGATGCCTTAAAAGAAGTGTTTCTAGAAGGAACAATCATCGTCTCCCACTCCACACGCACTACCTGTGTGCACAATGTGCTCTGATTCCACATGAAAATGTAAAACAGCTTTGATCATTAGTTACGATGCATAATATTCATGGTTAGGATAAATACATGGTTTCTAGAAAGGCAGAGCTGCATAAAGATTTTACAGCAAGTTCAAGAGAATCATCCACAACTAGTTTGAACAGTCTTGTTGGCAGTAATTCTTGATGATATCAAGTCAGTTACCAATCATATCAATAAGGCAAAGCATTCATTGAACTTTATATAGGAAAGACCTAAAGACAGACTCAAAAAACCTTCACAACACATATTCCAATGCAAGATTGAAAACCTAATACAAAGGGAGAGGAGCAGCATAAAGATATTAGAGCAAGTTCAAGAGAATCATCCACAACTAGTTTGAACAGAATTTTGTTGACTCTAATTCTAGATGCTGTTAAGTCAGTATTCAATTTTTCCAACGGTTGAAGCTAAATGCACCTGGGTGTACTTAGCCTCAGTGCACCCGGGTGGCATTTAACTCTCCTTTTTTTTTTGAAAATTTTTTTATACAACTATTAATCTCAGTATATTTAACATGCGTATAAATTTTTACCATTTTTAGAATATTTTAGATTTTTATTTTTTATTTTTAAAAAATCAGTGGCATTTTAGTAATTTAAACAACTATTAATCTAATTATATTTAACACGTGTATAAATTTTTACCATTTTTGGAATATTTTATATATTTATTTTTTGTTTTTGAAAATCAGTGACATTTTAGTAATTTTAAATTACTAAAATGTCACTGATTTTTTAAAAATAAAAAATAAATATCTAAAATACTCCAAAAATGGTAAAAATTAATACGCATATTAAATACACTTAGATTAACAGTTTTACAAAAAAAAAATCAAAAAAAAATAAAAAAAAGTTTACAGCACCCGGGTTCACTATATCAGATTCCTTTTCTCAATAGGGACAAAACATTGAAGAAACTAAACATAGGAAAGATCTAAAGACAGATTCAAAAATTGTTCACATACATATTTGAATGCAACATCGACAACCCACTGCAAGAAATAATGAGATCGTACCAAATTCAAGTTTAAAGCATCTTCAATTATGGGATGACCAACGAAAGTTGCAGCCAACCCATTTGACCTGCAGACTTCCACCTCAAATGGAAGGATACAGAATAAATGGTCAACATACCCAGAAAGCTGTTGAAGCCTGCTCTCCCCTCCTTTCCATGCCCAAAATGAGGGTGCAACATAATGCGTCTGTAGAGGAATACTTACACTCTGCTCCATGCACCTAGCTGCAAACAATCATTCAAGTCTTTAATCTTTTACAAATCCATAGTCTTTTTGGTGGTCTGGATTTTCCATAGAATCCCAAAATTCTACTTCTTAACTCCACATTTGATATTTTGCATCTTCAAATAAGAATGTGAAGAGCATATGTACTATTGTGGTCTATAGTTCAATGGTCCTCGCCATTTGACAAATGCGACGAACTTTCAGCAGACTTGAACTATCCGATAACATATTTCATCCTAGCGAGACACCATGGATTCAAGGGCAAGGATATTTCGTTATGGAGAACAAAGTATGGATGCTAGCTTAGCCGCATTCCCATCTCCGGTTATTCGAGAAAAGTACGAATTTGCATCAAACAAAAATAGAAAAGCTGTCGCCTTACCCCTTAATCGTTTTAAGAAAGAGAAAGAGAATGCCTTTGAATCTATTGTCACTACAACATGAGGCCGAAACCTGATTGCGGCTTCTACCGTCCCTTTTAGCCTCTTCTGTTTCAAACATGAAAACGAAAATCCAATTTAATTGGGTCGAATCTATCTGAATGCTGTGAAATCAACACATGACACAGAGAAAATGCTCACCCCAATCTTCACTAGATGTGGCAACACTTCCAGCAGGCCCATCACAGAAATATCCTCCATCGGATACATGGAATGCAATCCTTCCTTTCTCATCAAAGCCCTGATTCAATGAGAAAGTGTCAATTTTTCGGCAGCAAAAAATAATATGAAGAATGCTGCTTTCAAACTTGGTGCTGAAAAATGCATACTGCAAGCACTGCATGTACATGGAATTACCCTCCAACGCCGGCCAAGCGGACGGGGAGAGGAGAGAGAAGCTTGAGGGAGGAGATGAGACGGGAAGCGATGGTGTCTCCGGAAACCTCTCCAGCAACCATGAACACCCTCAGTTCCCCATCTTTGGCTGCCGCGTCTATCACTCTCCCACCATGAGCCCATGACGATGAAGACGAGGAGGCGGCGGTTGATACGAAGTATGATCTCTCCACCGCAATCCTCTTCAAGAAGAATGGCTTATTCCTAAGCATTTCAGCAAACAGCAGATACGCTTCTAAACTTCAAAATTGAGAAACCTTCCCTTCGGTCGCTGCCAAGGGACGCTCTGGCCGGTGGTGGAATAGGACGCTCGATATGCAGGCATCGGTTGACTTCATTAGCAGCTGTAGTAGTCCTAATGTAGCACTATTATTATTCTATAAAGTGTGATGTGAAAACTTCCGATACAAAATTTTTTATGGAAAAGTTATTAAAATATAAGAAAAAAATATAATATGATAAAAGGTGTATTTGGCAATTTGCAAAAGTTGTTTAAAACTTTTCACTCTCCAAAACTAATTTTTTTAATTATTTTTTTACACATCTTTCTATACAACAATTCTACTTTTCAATCATTTCTACACAACAACCAAGACAACTAACATATTTACTTTAAATTTATTCTTTTTACTCCTCATCATTACCCCTACAATATCACATCATTTGACAACTTTTATTCTTCAAAAGTTTTCATCAAAAATTTTATTCATTACCAAACACACTCAAAAATAATAACAAAGAGTAAAAGTAATAAAACTAAAATACATAAGTTAGATATATAAGTAGTTGCATATAAATTATTGAAATATATGATAGTTGTATAAAAAAAGTAAAAAAATAATTGATAAATAAAATAATTATGAAAAGTGTTAATTTGAAATTTGTTGGTGTAAACAAATACCTTATTAAAAAAAAGAAAGTACTTTTTCCAACAACGTGCTAGTGCTGAGTCCGATGACTTGAAGCAGTGGTTGATCATACCACGGTAAATGAAATCTTTAAAGCAAGCTCCAAGGTGTGATGCTCAAATCTGCGGACATTTAACCACGTCATAATCGAGATTCGAGACTCTCCCTCTCATATCGTCTTCATAAGGTTTCTATCGCCCAGAGAAACCCTTTTTGAAGCCGCTTCAGTTCACTTTATCGTCTTCATAAGGTTTCTATCGCCCAGGGAAACTTTTTTTGAAGCCGCTTCAATTTACTTCTACTGATAATTAAGCATTTTAAGGCGATTTCATATATAAAATTCCATGTGCAGTACTTAAATATCAAACAGAGATTTTTAGAAACACTTTCAAAACAGCGCTTTTAGATCCTCAACCGGCCAAATGAAGTCAACTCCTCATAACGATCTCGGCAAACCCACCCTGTTGCCTGGCTCCATGAGGTTCAGCCAATCCGCACACGTCAGAATACCATCATCCGATGAGGCAAACGCCCACGTCAATGGCAAACCAAGCACGTCCGGAAGTAGCATTATCCAAAAGACAACTGAATCAAATTTCGTAAATCTATCTGCATATCGCTTGTTATTCCATTTGCAGGACAGATGCAATGATAGGCACAAGCTACAGGCATAAATGCCTCTTATGATACATAAATAGTACTAACCTCAAATCTGCATGTATTTAAGTGTTTTACGTCAAACATCCACTAAATGTAAAACAAAAGTAATAAACCGAAAAAGGAAAATATATATAAACTCAGCAATCCTACCACCCCTGGAGCTGTCATCCCACATCCACTGCACGCATTGCATGCAATGTCCATATCTGATAATATAATCCTTGAAAACAAGCTCTCAGCCTGATGGGTCTTCTGTCTGGTTGGTTAAAAAATGTACAATGTAATCTTCCGTTACGAACAGCATGGTTGGACCACATGATTTGGTTTTTATGCATTCCACTATCAGAAAATGAGACATCTAAATCCCAAAAACAGGTGGGTAACTATCACTGTGGCCTTGCCGTTGCTTTACATCATTTATTAGACAAACAATGAAAGAAATGAGTTTTCATTTTTGTTGACCGTATCGGAGTATGCCATAGGTGTCAATGATGCCAGGAGGGAACACTGAATCGGTTGCAGCTCTTACAGCAACCTTCGCAACTGTCATAGCACTAACGGGAGGAGTAAACAGTGGGCCCAAAAGAGGAATTCGAGTGAGTGGCTTAGCATGCTGGAGGACCTGTCAACAGTCAAATATATTAGCCAGACATTTATAGTCCAAAGAACACTGATTCTCTCAGATCTAGCAAAAGAGACAACAAGAAGCTGAAAGATCACATAGACCAATGTCCGTGTCATTAGAAAGCATGTTCAGTAGATTCAGACTACCAATGCTACAAAGAGCTAAATAGCATCAGGTCTTGTATGCCTTATACCTGGACTATCAGTTCCAGGTCTCGAGCATGCTTTTCATGTGGCACTTACCATTTCCATTGGTGAACCAATCACACCAAGTGGTATCTTCATACTCCCAACCTGGCGAGTCCCGTGTATAAAACCTGGCCTAAGAATGATTCCTACAAACAAAAAGAACGTCGTTTTATGGTGCAAATACATCAAATTGATATATTATGTAAGATGATGCATATATTTGCTGTTATTTACAGTTGATTTTTTTTATTCATATCAATTACCATCAGCTAAAAGAATGATTCTACGACTTAATACCACATGTATTTCAAAATAGGAAGTTGCAATTTTGAGGTCAACAATTGATCTGCATAACAGTCGAATTACCATTTTATCATGAACACTACCATCAAAGCCTTTCCCAAGAAAATAAAGCAGACACTGCCAGACAGTCATTGACCAAATGAATCTCTATAAAAGTTCGACACCACACACCTTCCAATAAAGGAAAAACATATTCTCAATTAAGAAAGCAATGGTTTCAGATTGAATTGATTGGTTTACTATGTTTTCAGAAAGGCAATCAAAGCACATACATCAAAGCTTCATGTAAGGATCCTTGTGCCAAATCATAAGGAAACTAGATTCAAAGGTTCAAGAAAGCAAATATAGTTTTGCCAGCACCAATAGTTCAAGATCTTGTGAACAAGTGTGAGACTTCCTACCTATATTACATTCCAAGAATCTCTTTCCATGAGTCACTCTTCACTTTTGTAGGTGCAGCATCTAACATTGCCACACCCTTAGCAATAAGAACTGAAGCAAGCATATGAAAATTCTTGAAATGGACATAGAAACCTCAACAAAGCACTACTTCCAATCAATAAGGCAATGCACCATATTGGGCTGATCATTTGCAAGCAAAGTAACAAATTTGTCCACTGTGACCCATATCAGATTAGACTTGTCAAATCTCACGTAAAACTCCAAGCACTAAAAATGGATCACAAGGCACTGGCACACTGATAGCCGCCATTGTTCCAGAAAAGTGGCCATGTCAACTGCCTTTGTATTGTTCAGAAAAATACAGAGTCATCATATTTGTCCACGCATGGCATGGCTTCCTCTTATAGCAAAACATCGATCAATTTGGGTTATTGAGATTCAGTTTGACTAGTTCTAGCAGCCAGTATTTATTGATGGATATTTGTTTTGAGCAACCACACACATTCACCATGCATCAGAGGATTGAGAATATGAAACTCACCTCCATAAGGGAATTTTGATAGCAGTTCTGCTTCAGCAGCTCTCTGCAGATTTTTTTTTTTAAATCACAAATCCCTCCATATATCAGATTTTATAAGAACAAAACAGAAGGAAATGTAAGAGAAAGACACAAGACTGGCGTGTAAAAAGCAATGAGAAGAGAGTAGGAAGTAGGAACAAGTATTTTCTTGCTACAACTATCCAAGAATCCAACACATGACTCAAACCTAGCCAAGATTTACCAATTAATTAGCAAATGAACAGCTTGGCACATAAATGGTACCTTCCCCTCATAATATCCTTGTAATAAGTAATTCACCACAGAAAAGTCAGCAGCAGAGATGTACACAAATCTTTTTACTCCTACAGATAGCAATAAGAAGACAGTGATTACCTAAGATTTATTCCACATATAAAACTTAATCTCATCACCATAGAAATACAAAACTAAAGGCCTTGGGTAAATGTGGGTGTAGGCGCAAAACTCAACGATCCTTCAAGAAATTATGAAGCAGCAGGAATGCTTCCATAGAAGTGTTCAAAAATAACAGAACCCAAAGCCAGAGAATCATCTCAGTGAAGACTTCACAATGTCTGGTTTTTACTGAACATAGATACCACAATACCTTTCTCAGAGGCAGCTCTGATTGCATTGATATTTGCAGTTCCATTTATTTTGTACATATATGAATTTGAGCCAAACCCTCCAACACATGATATCTGCGTGAATGAATTATCAATTTACAGAAACAGAGACACATTACATCATAGAAAAAAAATGCGAAGAATTCATGACATAAAATAAGCAAGAATCACTTGGCAAAGAAGCTTATAAAAAAGGAAACAAAAAATAGAATGCTCATCGGAAGACACCTGACTCTCTTGGAAAGATTCAAAACCATTCCCAGGTACAAATTAGCAAAGTAGCATTAGGTGCATAAACTAATGCACAATATGCAGAATATTACTCCATGAAACAGGATAGATTCATACAATTTCTTTAATAAAGCTTCAACTCCAAATAAAGCAGTTTGCAACATGCAAGAAAAAGTCATTCCAAAATCAGTTGAGCACTGATCAAAAAATGGCTTCTATGAGTTTGTCCTTTTTCTTTGTCACATATGCATGTCATTCCTGTTATTCACAACGATGTAACAACATACCACAGAAGTGACATCATCCAGTACATCCTTCCATGATTCAGGTAACAAAAGATTCCCTGGAGAAGGGGAAATTATTTTTAAAAAAAAGAGTAAATTTCAACATAAAATTATCACAAAAGACAACACAGACGCTATCAGAGCTAAACCTTGGTGCCAGGTGACAGCATTAGCCCACCGCTCATTTATGTTAGACCTGCCAGACCTGATAGAAAAACAAATAGAACCTATCACAATTTTTCATAGCAGAGGTGATGCACAAAAATGAGAAGCAGCACGCCACCAACTTTGCATCTTGATCAACACTAGTTACTGAGGATTCATACAGGGAAAAAAACTACAGAATATCACATCTTGCAAGAATTATTCTTTGTACCTCTTTCAACATAATGCATAGATGATATCAGGAAAAAAAAAAATTAAAAAAATGCACAGAAACTATGAAAATATAACCATAAAAAAATGTTCTCCAAGACCTGCTAAGGCTGGCAACAGACAAACCACGGTCCACAGCTTCTTTGCAAACATGTGATCCCACAAAACCATTTCCTCCCAACACAAGTAACTGCAACAAAGGGACAACCGAAAACTCACAAAACAGCCATACTCCAGTAACAAAAAAAAAATTGAACTTCACAGCTAACCTGTTGACTACCTTCTCAGATGGAGGCGGCGGCACATTTATCGTCTCTGCTTCTTCTACTTTGCCAGGCTCAGCTTTAAAGGGTTCATTCACCTTATTTGAGTCTGTTGACAATAACCTTACATCCTTCGACACACCTATTGTACTATTTCCATAGCACCAAGAGGGAAAAATCTTCATTACATGAACAATACGTTCTAGAAGGATTGTTCCACAAAACAAAATGGTCATAAAGTAAAGCATTAACTACTTGTTGAAAGAGACCAAGAGATGAGCAATTCATTGTGTTTATAAGGGTCTTTTGGTCAACACCTATAGTTTATGAATTATGTTGGAGAACCCAGATTATGAATATCATTTCTTCATCCTACCTTTCTTCATCTACGCACAAAAGTTTCAGTAAATGATTCTCCTGGTTTGACATGGCTTATGCTGTGCTGCAATGAACTGAGGATAACTTCAACGAATGAAAATTGATATGGGGGGCCTGATTTGTACCCAATGAAAATACCAAATTACGGAAGAAAGGTTCTTAGCTCTGTGGTGGGCTACTAGGCATAGTCGGGCTTTCATCACTGTACGAGAAAATCTGAAGGATGTATATCTCGAACCTAAAGTCTTCATTCAGAATGGGAACCATGCATCAGATGTCAAGGATTAAATAAATATGCTCTTTTTTCAAAAAACAAATAAATATGTTCTCATTTTTTATGTTTCGTTCACTCCTTACAGCTATAGCCTATAAGCTCCAGTCATCCTCCAAGAAAGGAAGGGAGGGCCGATCTGCAAGGAAGAAAGTTTATAGCAACAATTTGAAGCAAAAACAGAATTAGAGAGAGAGAGGGGGGGAGAGAGACCAAGAAAGCGTCCAAACAGTCGCTAGAATTTTACCAACAAAGTTTGGAAGTCCACGGACAACCATAGAGCAAACGGTGTAATAACATTCTTGTAGCTAGTCGCAATTCCTTGGGTTAAGGCATAGACAATCAAGATATTGAGGATAATAAATTCAGCTGCATAAGCAAGAACACTTCTGAAATCCTGACAGTCATAAATCCAGATTTTAAAACTTCCATCCCCACCTCCCAAGGATAATAGTCAATTTGATGACAACACGCTGTCTTAGAATTCTAAGCCCAACTCAGGGGGGAAAAAAAGAAGAAAAGGAACGAATTGGAATGACGAAGAATTGACTTGAAGTGAGAGCTCGGCCCCCAAATTCAGGACTAACGTCATTCTATGCCGAACTTCAAACGCAAAGCATCGCTCATTAGATCGTAGCAATATTGCAGGTTCTGAGAAGTCTTATGAAATGCATTACAATTTATTCGTCGTGGAATCTAAACATACGCTGAATGATAACTATCAAAATTTTCAAATGGACATAAAATGAGTAGGATTGCAAGAGCAAATGCGACACGAAAATTAAAATTTCGAAGAAAAGAAAATCCGCATACGGTAAAATCGAAAAAAATTCTCAGATATTAGCATTCAAATGGCAAAAGAAGACAAGAAGAATCGAAAAAAGAAAATACAGAGGACAAATCAGGAACATTCAAAGAAGCTTCTATAAGAATGCCAGGAATCTCATCGACGTGCTTGATCAACAGCAATCTGCCAGAAGGGGAGAGCATGACTCACTAGTAGAGCTTTGGGATCGACGACTTTGAATGGAAAACGCGGGAAATGATCGCCTTCATCTTTACTTTCTTCGAAGCAGACGGAAAATAGAGATTTCAAGTGAGATGAGAGAAACCCAACCCCGGAACCTCTTCTCCGCTCTCTGGATGGTTCCCTTCTTCCCAGATACACGTGGCGGTGCCAACCGTGAGTTTTGGCCGTAGATTTCACCTAAAAAAAGTGGCCACGCAACCAATACGTGCTGTTGAAGAAATAGAGAGTTTTTTTTACGTCTCTCAATTGATAGAAAATGTAGGTTGATCATTTCACTCTCCACAATTATCGTATTTTTTAATTATTTTTTCATATTATCCTATACAATTATCCTATTTTTCAATCATTTCTACACAACTATCCATACAACTAATCTATATATTTTACGATGTGTTTGGTCATTGATAGAAAATGTCAAGTTAAAGTTTTTCAATCTAAAACTTTTTACTCTCCACAATTATCATATTTTTTAATTATTTTTCACACTTTCCTATATAACTATCATACTTTTCAATCATTTCTACACAACTATCCACATAACTAACCTATCTATTTTAACTTTATCTTTTTAACTACTGATCATTATCCTTACTATATCACATCATTTGACAATTTTTACTTTTCAAAATCTTTCATCAAAAGTTTTATTCATTACCAAATACATCATTAACTTTATCCTCTTTACTACTCAACATTACATCTATCATATCATATTATTTGACAACTTTTACTCTTTAAAACTTTGCATCAAAAGTTTTATTCATTACCAAACAAACCTAAAATGTCAAAAAAGTAAAGAGTTGATTACGAATTTATCTGATCGACATCCAAGAAGGATGTTATTTAATGGTTCACATTCTAGAGTCGGACGATTGACTAATCTTACTGGCCCGATCATTAGAAGATGTATCATAGCAGCGGTCACCGCTTATTGAAGACAGTTTGGATGGATGCATGATGACGGGCGGCATTTTGGTGGTTACCACCTTCTAAGAAAAATGGTCAAGTATGGCTATGGCTTGTCGGTGAACTAATGGCGCCTAAGAGGGACAAGTCTCCAGCTCCGTGGGGCACGCACGTATGATTAGAAGAGCTCATGTCAGCTCAGCTTGGGCCGATCCAGCCCCGGTAGACCGAAAGCCGCGTAACGAGTTGCTAGTCATGGACCCTTGCGGAACGCGGATGGGCAGCAACGCTGATCAAGTATCAAAAGTGTCAGTAAATGAAATAACTAGTGCGTCGACGAGCCATAGCGGTCCGCTTCAAGGGTTATATAGAAATGGTTTTACTTAACTCCCTCAATTTTTTTAAGATATTAATTATTGATTCGAAATTTAATTTATTAATTATATTTAAAATTATTTGTTTAGCTAATAAATCAAATTTGAGGTGTAAATAAAAATGGTCTTAACCCGAACCCAATTAATCCAACTGTATATTAGGGTTCAGCAATTTGGAAAAAAATAGATTATATAATTTAATTTGAACCGATCCCATTTTAAAAGTGGGTTGATTTGAGATAACTGATTGTCAACCCAACCTAATCCCATTTTATGTGAAAATAATCATGCATAATAATACATAGGCATTGACTAAACATCATTACTTTGAAATAAAATTACTAGAAAATTATATTACCATATAATTCATAAAAATGATTAAAGGATTAATTTTTTATTCTTTTATGTAAATTTATGTTTTAAAATATATTTCATTAAGAAAAATCTTTTGAAATATTGTATATTTACTAACCCAATTTGTAATCTGAACAAAATTTATTATATCAGTTTAGGGTTGGGCCGAAGTTTGAAAAATAAAATTGATTGTGGGGTTGGATTAATAATTTATATATATAGTTATGATTGAAAAGATTATGACCCAAGTTAACTTGACTCGATTTATACCCCTAGGCTAAATTTCATCTAAATGAAATAGATGCATGAGTTACATTTGCTGAAAATATATATATATTGTGTGCAAATTAGAAAAAATTGCTTATATCTATTCACTCATGCATTTTTTTTTTTTGATGAACTGGAAAGCTCCCCTATCCCGGTCCCCTCACAATATGGGGGGAGCCGGGATTGAGTGATCCAGAAATAGCATTACCAAAAAAATTGTCTGTACAAATTTTTCCAAAAATGGCTTGGGGGGGGGGGGGGGGGGTTTCCCCACCAAGATTGGTGATCATGAGCAGAAATAGACATCAAATCTGCTAAGGCATGAGCGACAGCATTTCCCTGCCTCAATACATGACAGACAAAAATATGGGGATTTCCGGAGATAAATGCCTTGATCTCTTGAATAAGGATCCCCGCCGGAGCACGAGTTAGGTCCTCTCCAACCAAGAAGTTACACAAAAGGAGAGAGTCAGACTCAATATGTATTTCTCGATACACCAGCTGGGAAGCCCACTTGGCACCGAAGAGAAAAGCTTGGGCTTCCATGAGCAGGGCCCCCATCTTTCCCTTCCTCCTCCACCCCTGAGCAGCAATAAATGAGATTTGAATATAATAATACTTTGTAAAATTATTTATCCATACAGCAGCAGTATTTTATATGATTTAGATGTTAAAAATATTATTTTAAAATTAATATTTAGTACTAAAATTACTTTATTATATTAATTTTACACATTCATAAATGAGATTTATATATAATGATAGTAAAAAAAGATTTTAGTGGCTAATCAAAAAATAGATTTTAGTGATGAATATAAATTATGTTAAATTCATTAACTATTAAAATATTAAAAATGAGGAAGAGTTTCATAAATTTTGAGCTCAAATCGGTTTTATTTCCATGCAACCGGGTTGCATAAAATTAATTTGATGTACCTCTCATTTTTATAAATATTAATTATTGATGCAAAAGTTTAATCTATCAATCGGATTTTACATATCATATCCTGCTGTAAGAGTAGTCAGAAATTCTTACAAATCAATGAAGTCATTGAGATTACTATTGATAATTGAGGAAAGTTTGCGTTACGAACCTTCCAACTATGTGTATTGACATTTTGATCCTAAAGTTTGCATATTAGCATTTTTAGCCGCGATAAGTTTCAACTTTCGTGCATTAAACCTCTTCTTTTACGCCGTCACTAAAGTTCCATGCAGCTGTCCATGATGACAAAAATACCCACAGATGCGGATAAAATATTAAAATCAATACCGGCATCAAATCCTTCTTCATTTTCTCCGGCCAACATACATGTGAAAATTAGAAGTAAATACTCACGAGCGAAATCCACGATGACCATAGAAGCACTTAGTTCTTAGTCTCTGTTCTGAAATCAATCTCAATCCTCCTATGGCAATGGCCCAAGCTCAAAATCTTTGTCGCCTAGTGTTTCAATCTAACAACACCACCATTAACTGGTCCTCGTCACGCCCACCGCCCTCTTGTCTCTTCGTCATTGTCAATTGGGTGAAAACCCATTTGTCGCGGTGATAACGCTATCAAAACCAGTGTTGCATGGCATGGCTAGATCCGATTGCATGCCATTGTTTTGTCAAAAAATTCATTACCGTTTGCATCTCCCAAATTGGAATTAATATTTTCGTGATTTTCTATTTGCCGACAGAATTTGGAATTGATCTACAGATTTTTATTTTTGTACATACCCGAACAAGAACATCAAACAAATCAGAATAAAAGGTTTCGCTTTTGCGAGGTTCATGTCTGTTGAACAGGCTAAGAAGGTAGCCAATGTCAAATTCACCATGGAAAATCGCAGTCGGTGGTGAGATCATCTCCCCTAAAAAATTCGGTAAGCTTCAAGCATCTATGTGAGCTCAGCGGATTTGAAGATTTTCAGATGATTTGTCAAATTCCAAATTTCCGCCTCATCAATTTTGCCCGAATTCCAGATTTTCGTCTCACCGGTCTTCCCCCTAAATTCAGTCTGAATTTCAAAAAACCTTTAGCAATAATCAAAAGACGAAAACTCCATATTTCTACCAAAACTCTCCTTTCCCATCATCATCTTTCCTAGTTGCTTACCCAACAAATCTAATCTCTATCTTCTCTAATAGCTAATTGCAGCAAGAACCCATCGTCTTCCCTCTTGCCATCCAACTGTCCAGCCTCCACAATTCTTCATCCACGAGCTAGCAAATTCATCCATCATTACCATTTGTGCACAATCATGAACCCCAACACAGGTATGGAAAGCAGTAGGTTGCGACTCCAATTCATGATTGGTGGTGCGGATGGTCGAAGATCTAGTCCTGGATGATGGAAATCTCGTGCTGCAGGTTGTAGGGAAAGTGAAGTTAAATTCGTCATTTTCAAAAACATACTTATGTAGCCAGATAACCTGACAGAGCTTTTGTAATGGCATAGGAGGAGAAGGTTTAATATGCAATGGGCACGCAGTGATTTCGTGTAAATCTCTCTATTTTTTAGATTTTGATATTTTAATATTTGATAAAAAAATCAATTAATTTATTGTATTTAACATTATTTTTTAACTAAAAGACCAAGTTTCATCCAAATCCACTACGTGTATTGGCCACATTTGCTCAAAAATAGACGCATTTATATGTAAATTAGAAAAAATACTTAGACCCATTCACATATATATTAAAATATAATAATATTTTTTAGGATCATTTATCCACATATTATTGATATTTTAGATCGTTTAGATGTTGAAAAAACTACTTTAAAGTTGATATTTTAATATTAAACTATTTCATTACGTTGATTTTATATTTTTTTTAAAGGGAACCCATATACGTGACATTAAAAAAATACTTTTATAGATGAGACCCATATACAGTAAAAGTAAAAAAATAAAAGATTTTTAGAATACTATAAATGATATTAAACACAATAGATTGAGTGAATTTTACATCAACTATCAAGATTTTAAAAATAGAATGAGTTATATGGAGGGAGATTCATAGAAACGCTCCCAAATATGCAAAGGTAAAAAAAGGCTAATACATAAACTTCGAAGTTCAAAATACTAATATGCATAATTAAAGGATTTATAGTATAAATTTCCTTAAAAAACGGCAAAACTCAAAAATTCCAGTAAAATTTTTCAACTCGTGGATGCATTTGAGAAAACACGTCATTTCAATGTGCCGATTTTTCACTTCACCATCGACTGTTGCATTTCCGGACCTGTCAATGGCACAAATGCGTCCACTCGCACATGTCAAATTTTCGATTCACGATGCATTTAATGCACCCGCTGGACCAGTGCCGACAATGGCTGCAGTTGGCCTATTATTAAACACTGAATGTTTTTATGTCTAAAAAACATCACTAAAGTTTTACAGTTTCCTAAAAAAACTTTACAAGTTTTATTACTTCCCAAACTCAGCTTAACAATGCAAAAATTTGAATGTTGACTAAAAAAGTAATACGTAAAATAGAAAAAAATAACTTATTATATTTTTGAAATAAGAAAATTACTTTGGGGGATTTCATCCCATCCTTAACTCATCAACATATGAACGAGAAAAGCAAAAAGAAAAGCGTAGAAAAATCGCTTTTAGGCGTGTTTATAGGATTATAATTCATTGGGGTCAAACAGGCCTTAATCTTATAGCTCCCTTAATTACTAACTAGATCTAGCATTGTTTTCTTTTTGCTAACGTCGTCACTACATCGTTGATTGGTTTATTCTGTAATCTGTACTCACCAGTATCCAAATTACAATTCTCCGAAAGCCCATTTTGTGAGAATTCTTGGCCTATCTAGCCGATCTCGAAATGGACTGCGTCACTGACGTCAGGTTTCCACAGGTGACACAGCCCAGATTGAGTAGAAAAATCTTAATGGGCATGAGGACGTGGAAATTGCGATGAAAGGCGCACAAACTATGCGAGTATGCGTAGAAATATATGTATGATACAACTAACAAGTAACAAATATACAACCTCGTGTACTAAGACGGACTACAACTACAGGAGCGGAGGGGGAGGACAGCCTTCTTCCAAAATTCAAGGAGATTTCATTCATCAATTGCATGCAGTGAGAAGATGAAATTCCAAGTTTCCAACTAAAGACAGACCAACACGCATGAACCGTGAAAAGAACACAACCCACGACTCTCCCCTTCGCAATCACTCGCCAGCATTCCTCCTCTCGACCGAATTCCTCGCACTCGAACTCCTGAAAATCCACTTCCAAACCTTTGATCCTTTTTTGCTACTTGACAGAACCCCCACGTCTTCGTTCACTCTTATCCTGCACGACCCGCTTCCGCTTCTGAAATTTCGAAGGCTGGCTTCGAAACCGCTGCTTCTTTCCAGAAAACTGCCGCTCTTCAATCCGGAAAAACTGCCTTTCGTTCCCTCGGGAAAACTCACCTTCAAATCCGTCGGGCCACCTTCCATTTCACCTCCCAAGCCACCAATCTTTACACCCATAAAACCACCGTCTACGGCCTCTGAATTCCTCTCCCCGTCCAAACCAAACTTTAGATCTATAAAACCGCCAGCCGATTCAAGAAAACCATCCCTTCTCATGGTATCAATACCACCGCCAGCGTTTAGCAGATCACCATCAAAACTGTCTCCTTCCTCCATAAAACCACCCATCTTCATGCTCCCAAAAGCATCCCCGGACTCCAAATTCTCATCGTCTCTAGGGCCATAATCACCTTCTGAATCTTCGAAACCGCAGACTGACCTCGAATCAGAAAGACCCTTCCCCCTTTTCTTCTTAAAGATCCATCCCAGGTGCCAAAAGTCGCGCCTTTTCTCGAAAACAGAGCTGCTGCTGTTTCTTTTGAGCAGAGCTGCTGCTTCGTGCTTTTCTCCGCACTGCAGCTTCGGATTCCAGTTCAGCATGGACAAAAGAGATGACTTGGAGAGGTGTCCAGCGGATTCCGAGGCAGCGGCGGAATCATTCTCGATGAGAAATGAGATGCGGCCGACGCTGCCGACCTCGACGGAGCACGAATTCCGATAAGAAGAGGAGATGTCGGAGCAGGAGCAGGAGGAGAGGCGCTGCTCGCCGCAGTCGGAGCAGACGAGCTTTATGAGGCGGTCTTTCAGGCAGAAGGCGCAAATTCCAACGGAAGAAGAAGAAGGGTGTTTCCTACAAGGTTGGTCTGAGAAGAAGGTGGAGGCCTCAACGGCTTTGCCTCTGTCTTTCATGGATGTTTTTTGAGAGGCTCGGCAGTTGGGTATTCAGGGCAAATCCTTCTTTTTCTTTGGCTGAAAGGATGCAAAGCACAAAAAGCTGGCTAAGAAAACCTCGTGCAGTAGTGACAATTGCTGAGCCTGAGTGTGGGTATGTGGGGGAGCTCGAAGCAGTGGGAGGCAAAAGGGCTATAGTCGTTTTTAAAAGCAGAACTTGAGGTGCACTGCTGACATCAGAGAGAAGGAGAGATTTGGATCGTTGAATCTGAGATTGGATTTCAATACAAAAGAGAATGTGAATCAAAGTCTAGTCTGGTGGCAGAACAGGAATGAAAATCATATAAATGCTTAGACAGAGAAAGAGAAGACCCCTGCTTTACGCTTCCTTACTCATGACAGACACATTGAGTAATCCAAGCAAGGAAGGAACAACGCCTGCAGCTGCCCCATATATAGTGCCCTTTTACTTTCGAACATATTCCCGCGAAGACAAATCCAGAGTGACATCATCTCACGCGCGCGATGCTTTCTGAGTGCGTGCGTCCATGAATTTTGTGAGGAAGGAAATGTTTTATCTGAGATAAAGAGGAAGAGCGGTTGGGATTTCTATAGCGGCCAAACTCGTGGGTTACCGCGCGGCCGTTTAACCCTGTATTTCACGCGCGCGGCGATTTCCTGGGATGTTATTCTCGCTGCTGGATGGCGTGGTTGTGTGCGCGAGTGGACTTGAGTGAAGTGCTGGACAAAGGCAAAGGCACAGCTTTCGATTACGGAGCCGACGTGTGAAGCATGTGCTTCCCTGCTCCATCGCACTCGGACCTATTTCCCCTTGTTCCAGTGCACCTACTCCACGCACTAAACACGCGCGGCGATACTTACCTTCGGAACAGTCTCTGCTTTAAGCTCGTAATATTAGCGGAATTACGGAATCTAAGAGATGGTCCATCTGATGATCGGCCTGGATGGCGATACGTTGTTAAATATTATAAAATAAATCAAAATACCCAGGGTATAATGGCATCCTCGCACATGCATCTAATGAGAATGTTGCACTAACGACCATCCGATCATAAGCTGTCATGAAAGATTGTCTGATTATGCGATGGTCCCCACCTTCGAGACATTGATCGGTCAACATGCCCAGCAGGGGAGTAGATGGTTGTCCCCACGTCTTACAACCGTTGAAAGTTGGAAAGCTTGCTCTGTTTTTGGTCATGCTGCACTGAAAACACTGAAAATGGAAGTCATCACGCTGGTAAAATGCCCATCAATACATGCCCCTGTTGCTTGATTGCCCAGTGCGTCAAAATTCAATACGGCCAAAACTTATTCTGATAAAAACACGCAATTTGCAGACATGTATCGAATCCGAGCCGTTCATCGCGTTTGAATCAATATAAACGTCTCCGGTCCCAGAAATCTCTAGTCAAGATGTTCTCTAGAGATCATAGCAGAAAAATTTATGGTCAACGGTTCACATTGATAGATTAATCAAGAAAGCCGCCATAGGTTTATTGATGCTAATTGGGGTGTTGAATAATCATTCTTTTGAGATGATAGACGGATCCGATCGATCATCGGATGCTTTTAACAGCGATTTTTTTTCATGGTAGCTTTTAGCAGCGAAATTGAAAGTGATGGTTGCAAGAACAGGCGAGTGCACTGTTCCGGCATGCCGATGGGGGGTGCTGCATGCGGTTTCCAGCCGTTGATGACTTGACAGGACTATCTGATGAGGTTGTCTCCATTGCTCCCAGTTATGAGGGCTGGTGGGGCCAGAATTCAAATTGGGTTCATTTTCATCCCATCACAGCGAAAGCTACCCTCCCATCTTCTCCCGTACAAAAGAATTTGTGACTTTCCGCGACCTAAATCAATTGAATCCAGCTAGCTTAGCATGCTGGCTTCAAAAAGCTTTTTTGGACGGAATAAAATGTGTCCTATCTTTGACTGCAACAATGTTTCATTTCATAGATTTTTTCCTGTTTTGTCGTCCTAAGCTAAATCACGAAACGGTAACGGTCGGGCCGGATTGCGAAATCATGCCTTCTCTTATTTTCCTGAATCATTTGATTCTTTCTGCTCGGCAAGCAATGGCTCGCATGGAGACCTTTCACTGCATGCTCGCGCTTGAAGGATGGGCTCGCTGCACGAAAGCATGGAGGGCCATGTGCCACATTGATCATTATAAAAACATTTCAACGCGGAACATGGAGCCGATGCAAAAATCGCTACAAGTAGCCATGGCTACTTTTAAAACTCCAAACCACGTACATAATCATGCCAGTGAAGGGAGACAGTGATTTCTTTTTTCCTTAAATAAAAAATCACAATCTCATTTGCATGATGCTAATGCTTAGAACCGTAGGATTTCGCTCGGGGCGCGATTCGCATTTCGGAGAGTGCGGGTGGCGCGAGGGTGTTGGGTTTCGGTATGTAAAATGTAAATTACGGCAGGTGAGGCCCTCAAAGCATGATTATGGTCTCTCCACGTGGACGAGTCATGATGGAAGCATGGCTCGAGGAGTTTCGAAACTTTTCGTATCGGCTAGCTGGGGGCCGGGGGCACTCTTCCTTTCGGCAAAGCTCTTTCGCTGACGTCCGTTAGTTGTACGGGAGATCACGGCGGCACAAGGTGCAACGACGCTCGTGAAACGCGGGTTCACTTTAATCATAATTTTATTTATAAAACATCAACTCTAACCTTAGTCCTAACTCTATTTGTAAAACCTGAATCTTAACTCTATTTTTGAAAATCAAGTTCAGACTGAATTTCGGATTAAAATTTATGTTGATGAATTTATATTTATTTAAAAGTGATAAGTTTAAAATTTCATATGAATAAATAATAATAACAAATTATGTAGATAAACATAATAATATATAATCAAACTACATATTTTTTTAAAATAGTAATGTAAAGAATATTTCTAGAAAAAATTTAACATCAAAACTAAGATAAAGAAAAAAATTAATAAGTGTAAAAATGAATGATAGAAAGAAAAAATAAATATAAATGAAATAATATACTTTATTTACAATAACATTACAATATGCCAAATATGTATTCAAATATAGATATAATAACATAAAATATGAAGAATATAAAGAAATATTGTTTAAATAATATGTATATAATATATTTTATAATAAATATAAAATAGAAAACCGGGCTCGGGTTCACTTGAACCCTAACCATATTATATTTACAAATCAGGTTCCTTGGGTTCGGGTTATGAAAAATCAAGTTCTAATACTGCCTAAAACCAGGTTCGGGCTCAACCCGGCCCAAGTTGCACCCTTAGTCGGCACACCGGAGATCAGATGCTCGGACCCATGCACTCAGTGGAATGGGGAGTGTCCGATGTCCTAAAACTTCCATGCCTCAATTCTCAAATCATACCGTCTACCTGATAGACGGCCAGGATCTTCCAAGCAAACAAATTTCAGTTCGCCGATCGTCTGAAAAGCCGTGCGCCGAATAAATAGGCACCGTCCAGAAATCCCAGAAATTCTCATTTACCTTTTTCCTGTTAATTTTCCTTCCTCATCAAGGCGCGTCCCTGTTTATTTTAGCTTCTTTGAGTTTGATGTGAATAATAGAAGCGGCACCTAAAAGCGCACTTGCCGCAAAACTTGGGTAAAAGCCTATTTTTAAGTTGATCTTTAATTAATCTTAATTAGTTATATCTATCTTACTCCTTTACAGCATCTTGACATGTTTTTATATTCTTACAGTTTCTTTTTTCTATTTTTATCATGATAGGTATTAGGTGCGGCAGCAGGTCCTTCATGAGCTGAAATCTCTGCATTCTAACCGGCCTCATATGCAGACTGACCTGACCCAGAACTTAATGATGGGTCAGCGATGGCCCAGTTCACTGTTCACGTTTTATCCAAATCACGACAATGGCGCATGTGCGACACATCACACGCCGCGCCCCAACAAAATCCCGTCTCTCAGTCTTTCTTTTCAATCCCTTTCACTTCTTCTCCGCTGCTCCCTCCTCTCCTCAGTCCGCCGTCTGCGCATTTGGCCTCCAATATCCTAAGCTTCATGCCAAAGACACCCAAACGGGCCGAATTCTGGAAGAAGAAGTAGAAGCCACGGGATGAGTTCGAGCGTGATCTAGCGGTGGACGGAGCCGTTGTCTAGAGCATTCTGCGACTCGTGGAGTGCTCCATATTGGCCATCGTCGCTGGCTTGGCGTTCTTTTTAAGCAATTCGCTCGCAATTGAGGTCTGTAGTTTCGGAATATTCTTCCTATTGGAACTGGATTGTGGTAGCTCTTTGTGCTTCACGAAAAGTTTTTGGTTAAAAAGTTTTTTAAATGAAAAAAAAATGAAAAAATAAAGGGAATAAAATTAAAATAATTATGTGAATTGTATGAATGATTATATAAAAATAATTAAAAATAAGATAGTTGTATGAGAATATATGAGAAAATAATTAAAAATAAGATAACGGTAGAGAGTGAAAATATTCAAAATTGAAATTTTTATTGAAAAGTTTTTGTCTTAAACCAACACACCCTTAATACACAATAACACATTTTCCATTTTACATCCTCATCTCATACATCCCATTATGTCTTAAACAAGCCAAGGTCGGATTGGAGAATAATGAATATGTTTATACCTAATTATAATTTTATAGCTAAAAATTCATATTATAATAATTTTTTTTTAGTAATCCTACCACTATATAATCATATACTATTTGAATACTAATCTTTAACTTTAAAAAAAAAAAACTTAGATTATATTGAAGCTTAAACGTATTCGTCATTTTACAAGGGACTGAAGGCCCATTTAATGAATCCCTGATGGCGTGAGTGTAAGTGAAATTAAGATAAAAATTTATGAGTATGAAAGAAATTGTTTAAAATTCATGAGTATAAGTGGAATTATGGATAATTTTTGTGGGTATACATGAAGTTTACCCTAATAATAATAATCATCATCATCATCGTGGATCGGCACGCAAGGCACTTGGCAGGATGTACCAACTGTTTTTATTTCAAAGCATTTGCGTAATGATTATGATTATTATGGCGAATGAAAGAAGTGCACTTTTCCCATTTTATCTGACTAACATGGTAGGGTAAAATGGTTTTTAATGAGATACCAAAAATTTTATCATAAAAAGTAAGCCATTTTTTGTATTATTACTTTTACTTTTTAATTATTTTTTGGCATATTTCTATATTAAGATCTTATCAATTTAGCCCAATGCACAATATTGGCAAAGTCGATTAAGCTTTGACGTCATTTTTATGAGTAGTAATTCAATACTTATGTAACCATGGAGTCATCCATGCTTATCCTTAGTTTTTAAATATTAAAATGTACTTTTTTAAATTTAAACTATCTATCATGTACAACACATCTTGTTTATTATTCCACCAAAAATAAATTTAATCGAAAACTTATATCTCATAAAAAATAGCATCTTTTAAAAGTAAATTTATAACAATTGACAATTTTGAAAATTTTATGGTATATATTGTATAACAAAGTTTAAAATACATAATTTTTTTGGAATCATAAATAAATTCACACGGATAAACATAAGAGATGATTTAGATTTTCAAAAATATTTTTTAAAATTAAAACCAAGGGTGGGTATGGAGTACTCTATGCTTGCATAAGTATTGAATCATTACTCCATTTTTATTATTGGCTATTGAAAATGTAATAATAGATATTATATTTCGCGTACAAATGAAATAAAATGAGTTAAAATTGGTTTTTCACAATAAATAACTACCTTATTTTCTCCCTTATTATATATATTTCTCATGTATTTGGCAAATAGAAAAAGAAAATAATCCCCAACTTTTCCTCTCTACTTTTTTTCTCATTTTCTTTTATAATTATCATATTTATTTCAACTTTATTATCTTTATTTCTAATTATTATCTCTATTATATTGCATCATTACTCAATATATTTCAAAAACTTTTCATCAACATTTTTTCCTTCTTCCGAAAGATGCACCCTTCATATCACAATCTTATTTCTCCGACTTCAAATTCCAATCCAATTCTATTCCAACTAAACTAAGGAGTCCCTCGAAGAAATGAGGATATTATCATTTATTAGGAGCCAATGAGTCCGTGATATAACAAAGAGGACAAATCAATTAATGAACTAGCACAATAACTTTGAAAAGGGTGAATTACATGAGAAATTTTTTTTTTGATCAAACGAGAATGTTTTTTTATGCGTATTTTACAATTATCTCAATTGACATTTTTTCAACTTAGCTCTAAAACATTCTTACAAATTTCTTACAATATTCTAATACACAGCTAATAATATTACTAAGAATATTTCTAAATTTATCTATACCGTGGATACTCCCACACACTAAGGGAGACCAATGCCACTAACTATACTCTTTTTGATGATTTGCGGCTATGGGGGATTGAACTTGGCACCCAACTCTTTTTGGTGCTAGCCACGTCGTGTCAATGAGAATGTTTTGATATAACTTTATGGATGTATTTACGAAATATAATGGATTTTAGTACTTTATTTAAAAATTGAACCAGACTCCCGCACAACAACAGCATGCATAGAAGAAAGCAATGCATAAAGCATGCTGGGAATGTTCCTTTTTCCCAGCGCACCAATTCGTCGTTTTCTGATGCAATCACAGATATAGAGGATGATGACATTCTCCACTCAAAAGAAAGTGGAGGACAAAATCCCATCAAAAGGAACGTGAATGTGCAATCCTTCGAAATTCCGAAAGCTGCTGCTCATACTTTTCTCGCCTATACCGTAGCTGCTAACCACCACATATTCCAAGTGGTTTGCAGAGCTATCCATTCCTACCTACATTTACGATCATGAATCCAGCAGACCCTTGGAAGAATCCATAATCAAGAGGTAAGAAGTAGAAAAATGCATAGAAGCTCTCCTGAAGCTGCTGCTTCTTCCCCACACGAAGGTCCCAACTCCGGCTATCTCGTCACTGAAGGAGAGGTATCGGTGCCCCAAAACTCCAACGAACTTCAACAGGGATGAAGCACATGGCATTGATCAGCCTCTCCGCGAACACTGGCGTCACTTGACTTCCCAGTGTGAAGTAAGGCATCGTCCATCGCTGCCCGGGTGGGGACGTGGTACGTACATCCCTTTCATGTTTATGAATGAGGAGGGCGTGGTATTGAAAGGACCATATGGAACAGTACGTGTTTTACGAGACCCATCTCGAACGATGACAGTGAGCGAGACTGCAGAGGGAGTCGGCAACAGTATTTGGAGAGGAAGCCATCTCCAATGTTGTTGAGGGGTTCAGGTAATAGCGAGGGCGTAGGATTCAGCCTGGAAGTTGTGGATAGAATGAACTGGGGAGCTTTTAGAGGAGATTGGATTGATGGGAAGTAGAAAGATGAAAGGCCGGAGAAGTTCGAATTAGGTAGGAATGGATGAAGTTCGGTACTTAGGTTGCTGTGTGTTTGTAGAAATGTTTTGTCCTGATCGAGAAGATAGATAAGAGTTTGGCGTTGCATTATAATTACGGGCACGCTCAGGTGATCCAATCCAAATGGGGGTAGCTTTTGTAAGTTTCACATTCGCTTGGAGTGCCTGCCCAATTTCATGCTTCCAAATTGTGAAGGTGTATCTGTGAGTTCAAACAGAGTACAAAATGTTGGATCTGCAAGCATGTAAAATTGTAGGTCTGAGCTGCCGATCGTACGTGTCGGAAAATTTTGTATTGTTTTGTAAGAATCAAGAGGATTGTTTGATGGGCTACCCTTACCAAGTTCGTAGGGTTCTTCAAGACATTTAAATGGATCTCGAACATCATTGTTAGATTGTATATAGCTTAATTGCCATGTTGATCGTGTAGAATTTTCATGGGTGATAATGAGTGGCTTAGAGACGGCTTGTTAATCTTGTTTTGATTTTAAATTTTTGATTGAAGATTAGTAAGAATTCAATTGATTATCTAATTCATAATATTAACTAAATTTATTATTTTTAATATTCATCTTTTGTACGGAAATGGGAGTCTCTTGTAGGGGTGAGAATCGAGGCGGGTCAGGACGGGTCAGGGTGTGCCAAACCCATCTTGTTTGACTCTTATTTTTATCCGGGTTAGGACAAGGTCGGTTTGACCCTTACTTTTTTTTAGTAGGTCTCGGGACAAAATTCGGATTGGTAACGAGTCGATATTGGGATGATGGGTTGGGTAAAAACTACGGGTCAAGTAAGAAATTTTTAAGAATTTATGAATCTATCAAGTATAAAGACAAATCTATATTAAATTTAACTACTATATGTTTCAATCTATTACTAATCAGTCAAAGTAAAACATAAATACTTAGGGTGTGTTTGGCAATGAGGAAAAAATGTCAACTTAAAACTTTTCAATCTAAAACTTTTCACTCACTATAATTATCATATTTTTTAATTATTTTTTCACATTTTCCCATACAACTACCCTACTTTTCAATCATTTCTACACAACTACCCATACAATTAACTTATATATTTTAACTTTATCATCTTTATTCCTCATCATTACCCCTATCGTATCACATCATTTGACAACTTTTACTCTCCAAAATTTTTCATCAAAAGTTTTATACATTCCCAAACACACCCTTAAATAAAACATGAATATTTATTCACCTATATAAGAACAAGTTAATAAAACATACATCGTTCAAAATTTTGTTCACAATTTGAATACTAAACTACTAATTGTTTGAATTCATTCCATGTCTTTTGTTGTTTATCTTCAACAAAAATATTAATGATGTCACATTTAGAATTAAAAGAATTTTTTTTATTTTTTATTATGTAAGGTAATTTCACGTATATTCACAAATTTTACTTATAATTTTACTTATACTCGTAAACTTTTAAAAATCTTAAATATACCCGCATGTATTGCCTAAAATTTCTTTTACGCCTACGACATTAAGAATCTGTTAAATAAGCTGTTAAAAATGGCGAATATAGTGGAGCTTTAATTATGATTATATGGCTAAAATTCACATTCTAATGAATTTTTTATACTTTTATAATTATAAAATCATATATAATTTCAATGTGAATTTTGAGCTTTAAAAGCATATCCATCATTTTACAAAGAAACTAATAACCTCTTCAAAAAATATTTAATAAAGTAAATAAAATTTTAGGTAGTATACATATATATTTAGACTTTTTTTTTAAGTTCATGATATAAGTATAATTAAGAATAAAATTTGTAAGTGTGGGTAGAATTTGCCATAATATATAATAATTCCATTCTCATCCAAATTTCGTTTCATTCCATGCAACTGGACAATCGTAATCAGACCGTAAATTGACACGATGATTATGCTGGTGGGTTATGAATCTGAATCCTAAAATTAAAATTTGGAAGAAATTGGATGCAGCAAGGGGGACGCAGAAGGGTCAGCGAGTTAGGACGGGTATAAGTGGACCGGGATCCGGTAGGTCCGCCCTAACCCGTCAATTTTATAAAAAAAAAACGACCTGACCCGCCCCGCCCGCAGGGTTCATAATCCTGACCCGACCCGTTGTAAAATATGATAGGGTCGGGGTGCCCGATTCCCACCCCTACTCTCTTGTATGATTCACAAGCAATCCAGACGGGGCCCTTATGTATGAGTACAAATGAACCATAATTGTGCAGGCTTCAATTCCTCTAAGCGGCCAATTTAGGATGTATTTTAAAAGTGATAAAATTTTTCATTATAATGAGGTGTAAAGTGAATAAAATTAAAATAGATAGGTTAGTTTACGAATAATTATGTGGAAATGATTAAAAATATAATAGTTATATAAGAAGATATGAAGAAATAAGTTTAAAATATGGTAGTTATGAAAAATAAAAGGTTTTAATTTGAAATTTTTGTTGAAAAAAACATGCTCTTAATTTTTTGTTTTTCATAAAAGTATAGCTATAGGTGTGTTTAACACAGATAACAAGTTTCATTATTTTTAAAGATATTTATATATGTTTTTCAAATTTAAACAGAAATTTATATGCATCTTTTAAAAATAATAAAACTTAGTATCTAAATTATATATTTAATATAATAATTTTATTTAAAAATTTTAAAATTGAAAATGAGATTTTGGGCGGACGCATGAAGATCTTATGATCAGGTTCAACACAAATAGACGAAGTACTTTGTCTGACGAGTTCAACGTCCCAAAGTCAAAATTAAAAGTACGACAACATCAAGCAAATTGTGTCTAAAAAAAATCGGAGAAGAAAGGATTACCCGGTACATGCGGAAATCTTCAGGACTCTGTCAGATTGATAGGAAATCCTGGCTGTTATTGTGTTGATAATCACCTTGAAGTGCACGTCAGATTATTTAAATTGAACGGGAATATTAGTAGGTAGGTCATTGCTGCATTTGCTTATCTGAGTGGCTTAGCACGTGAGAGCTCGATTTTGTCAATGGTGGGCTCTTTTATTGATGAGATCAAGACTTTGGCTGAGGCTCCTCCGATCTGTGATGTATTTTCACGTGTTGAGAGAGGGAAACAAAGTGGCACATAACTTAGCAATTTTTTGCTTCCTCCATGGCAGAAATTAGTCAGGTTTGGTGAGTATGCCCACCAAGAATGATCGTTAATGTTTTATACATCGACTCTCTAATGAAACAGATTTCTTTCCATCAGAAAATATATATGTGTGTTTCTGTGAAGACAACTGCATCGTAAGTAATAGCGCAATTGTCTTAAAATAAGTTTTACATATACTTAAATGTATTGATATTTTATGTAATTATTTATCTATCTATAAATTATATAAATTATAATTTATGAGCCCCTGTTTTTGGACAATTACACCGTAACTTACCGTACAACCGCTCCACTGGAATATCTTTATATGCATCGGAGTTTGAATTCAACAACTAGAACGAGTCTGAGGATTATAACTCAAAACCTGGTGAGACCAGCACCAGAGTTTGCACTCTCCCCACAAACTCATTTGGTGCACGAAACGGATTACATCCATACGGCGAGAGACTGAAATCTTTCACTGGAAAATATCTTACACGGCGAGAGACATTTGACGTCCAATGTTTTCACGTACTGTGTGAATTATTGTAACGGGTTGTAACCGTTGTTTGTATTTGTACTAAGTTATTTATTTGGATTTATTTAATTCGCTTGTGTGAATTAAGGAATTTTACAAAGCTCCCCCGCAATATTGGAAAGACGCTTTATACCATGCCTATTTGCACATAAAAAAACATATAAAAAAATTGAAAAGTTATATTTGCAAAATTGCAAGTAGAATTTAGTCAAATTTATTGCATTATTGGAATTGGGCAACACAAAACCTGGGATGGGCTCCACTAGTAGTCGACCGCCACTTTCGCGTTTGGGCCCGATCCACAGTCTTGGGCTCAAACCCACTGCCAGATTAGCGGCCACCGGAAGCAGCGCCCTCCACGCCAGTCCAATCGATTGGGTTTGGCAAGTTGTAGCCAAATTCTAATTCTAGCTTATTTATAAAATTTTAACCTTAATCTTTTTATTAATTAATTAAAAACTTAAACCCTAATTTATTTATAATTCATTCAAATAACGAGTTATGAGTTATTAATAAGTTGTAAGAAAACTGATTTATTAATTAATCACATGAAATAAATAAATAATATGCCTGTAAAAATAAAAAAATCTTAGCAGCTCGAAATAAATATGACTAGTAGAACAAGTTATATGCAATTAGTCAAAATCTCAATTGGACCGCGGACACCTAAGTACAATAATTTTGTAGATTTAGATAAAATATATATTAAAAAGTAAAATTGTTGATTAATTTATATTTTTAAATATATATGTAACCAGGTTGTATTCGGATTGAATGGGTTAGGCAAATTAAACAAATTGATGGGTTGAAAATAGTCGACACATTAATTGTTTAGTTAATTAAATGGGTAGGAGCATTGACAAATTAAAACCCATTTTAAAAAAATTCAACCTTAATCTACTTATAAAAAAGAGTTAATAGGTTGACTTAATCTATTAATACCCTTACATGGATGATAGTAAGTTGCGTGCGGATTGAATTTTTATATGTTTTGTATTAAAATGAAAAATAAAAATTCCCTTAGATTAAGCCCACTTTTTCTACAAATACTCTAATTTTCATATAGTTTCTCACGAAAATTTCAAAAAATGTTGTGCAATAATAGAAAATTTTCATTTTAATCTATTTTTCAAATTCCTCATTACAAGGCCTGTCTAGAGATCATTTAAGTAATTCAAAGCAGTATCCTTAATTCAACACACATGTGGGAGTGGTTGGATTGTCATCCATTTGTTTGATTGCAGTCGATCATAACTTGTCACTTGATCCAACTATGGGAGAAAAAAGGGGCAGATTGGATTGTGCTTAACCTTAACCATACTATGTAAAAATCTTATTTGAATCCATTTTTTATACGAAATCAGAACAAGATTGAACCAGTTCTTGTTTGCAATGAATTTCGGAACAATGAGTCAATATCCAAGCAATAGATTGAGTTGAAAAGTGGATCAAAGTATAATAACTTTAAGAATTTATATGCATATTAATATAAAGTTTCACATAAAAATATATATAAAGTTACAACTGTGATAAATTTAAATGTTACATGTTTCAATATTTTAACATTCAGTAAAAGTAAAATATAATGATCATAATAGTGTCAGTAAAATATTTTTTGATAATTCTATTTACAATTTAACCTTGATGAACATGCATGTTTATCTTCAATAAATATAATATAGATGTAAAATTTTGAATTATAGTTAAAACTGCTAAATACAAAATAATAATATTCATCATTGATATGTGCAAATAATATTGAACTACCTTTTTATTTTGTTGACAAATGCTAACGAAATGACTTAAACAACATCTATGTAATTAATAAATAAAAATATATGTACATAAATAAGTTACAAAGTTAAACGCATATTCATGTGAACTATATTCACATTAAAAAATTATAAAGTTAAACACATATGTTCAACACAACCCATTCATGGAAGCAAATTGCATGGTTTATAAAAATATTTTACACTTATAGTGCTCTTGCCCCCAAAAACGAATAATGGGTCTCGAATTTTGATCAATCCCACCATAATGAGGCACAATCTCTACCCAAGATCATAGGTCAACTCACCCTATTTTCATCCCTACATCAACCATTTAGATCCCTTCATTCTCATGTGCAGTACATTATGAATCCCTGGATTTGAAGAGAGGGGAGAAGTTTAAATTAGGATGGATTGGACAAAGAAAGTTGGGATGTTACGTGTTTATTGAAAGACTTTACTGATCATAAGATCATGGATAGGAGTTTGGTATTGCATTGTGATACAATCTAAATGAGAGTGAATTTTGGAGGTTTCGTATTCATTGTCCTTCCAATTAAATTTCATGTTCTTTTTATGTGTAAAGATGTGAAGTGAGGTGAAACATAAGCTGCATTTGTCATTATGAAAAATTACTTATCTAAAATTTTTCAATGTAAAATTTTTTACCTTCAATAATTATCATATTTTTCAGATATTTCTAAAAAAAATATTATATTTTTCAGTCATTTTTTACAACTATTCTATCTATTTGAACTTTTTCTACCATTACACCTATTATATTATATCACTTTTCTTATTTCAAAGAGTTATTATATTATATCACTTTTCTTATTTCAAAGAGTCTGATGCAAAAAATGTTCTTTTAAAATTTTTATCAAATGCTAAATACGCTCATCATATGAATGAAGAATTGTATGTTAATGCTATGGTGTTGATGAGTTGTTATTTTGCAATATGTTTTGGAAGTATCAAGAGGATTGTCTAATGGGCCGCCCTTGGCAAGCTCGATTGGAAGGATAGACGGGATCATTTCAAGTTGAAAGAGATTTGGAACTTCATGTTGGATTGTCTGTAGGTTAATTAGTCTGTTGAAGGTGTAGAATTCTCGTAAGTCGTCTTGTTCATCTTGTGCTAAATGTTAATTGGGTGCTAATGATGATTCTGACAAAAAGATAACAAGTATCAATAGAGAAAAGATAGTTGTATTTATATTTATTATTTTCTATGTTAAAGTTTTTTTAATTATAATAAATCTGCTGCGACACATAAGCATCAATCCAGATTTTGATTCAAGGTCGCACAGCTGGTGAAAACAGTGCGTTGCGCAGTTGCACGGGACTTCCTGGGTGCTCTTCGCGTGCCCACGTATACGGGTAGTTTTTTCTGACCAGTTAAATGTCAGAAAGTCAAAATTCAAAGTACAAAATGTCACCTATGGTCGCATAAATTATAGCTCATAAAGGAATGCGAAATTAAGGATTACGCGGTGCGTGCCGAAAAATCTTCACGAATTTGTCAGATCGAGCTCGTCAATCGTGACTGTTATTGTGTCAGGTGATATAATCACCTTGGAGTGACCATCAGATGATCTTATAACAATGGGAACGTTAAGGTAGATTATCGTTGCATTTGCTTCTCTGTGAATTAATCAGTCGGTTCCAAGACAATCGAAAGCTCGAATATTAGCCCAAAATTGATTACGATATTGTAATCAGTGGTAATCGCCAGCACAACATCTGAGCTTGAACTCAAATAACTAGAACGAGTGGGAGGATTCCAATTCAATCTGGTCAGACCGGAATCAGTCTCCCCAAAGACTCATTTGTCGCACGGAACGAGTTACGTACGAGTCTGTATTTCCGGGGAAGGGGAAGTTATCTTCCACCGCCATCCCTTGTGCTGTTCTATATATATGTGTATGTCTTAAAATGCATTAGACTAGGGACACTAACAAAAGGGAGAGGAAGAGGAAAGAATCTGTATATATCAACAAACCATCAAATTAAAGCAGGAGAAAGTTAGGAAAATGTACGTGACACGGCCTCTTTCATCGTTTACAAGATCTCCTGAAGCTGCCACTGTTGCCATTCCACCACCGGACGGTCCGAATTCAGGTTATCTGGTTGTAGCGGACGGAGCATATGAGGAGGATGTGACATGCTGCTGGGGACTCTGTAAAGATAGAAAGATCCGGTACTTCCCTTTTCCTCAAAACAAGGTGCTAGCTGTTACGTATTCCGAGCACCATGCTGGGCATCAGAACAGTGCCACTGGTCATTCCAGTCCCGGAAGCACCACGACGTACAAAAATAAGGCTTACTTCATACCAGTTCTCAATCAACCCCTCTCTTTCAATCGCTACTACGTTATCCATGCAGATGGCAAGCACGGAGGGTAATCTCTAGCTATCTTCTTGTTCTTCTCTGTTTTTTTTTTTTTTTTTAATAATTTTGAAGTTCCTCCTTTGGTGTATATATTTCATTTTTGGTTAATTATAGTTTGGAGCGAGTTAGTGCTCGGGGAGTTTGATAGGGAATAAAAAAAGTAGATAGTTCACATCAACTCAATCGGAAAAGAAAATACATCACTTATGAAATAGTTAGACCCTTCGAAATAATTTAACAGCATAAAACTAAATATTTCAAATAGCATCGAACTTTAGTATTAGTGAGGTTCATTAATTTAAACGACAGATTCAAGTGGAAGACAAGTAATCGAAAGTATTTTAAGAACATAACAGCCTATTTATGGTGATTACATATTTATAAAAAGAGAAAGAATCCAATAGGAATACTAAATGCAGAGTAACTTAACCATTTAACATTGAAAAGGTTAAAAAGTAAATTACAACCCATGAAAATACGGTATATTATAATTTTTTTTCAACGAATATACAGTCTACGTAATTTTTATTGGATGCTCAACCTTGCGGATAGTTTAAAATCTTTTAAATATTTTATCGAGTCAAATTTGAGGTAAAAAAAAGTAGGACGGAGAGGTGGCGTGATTAGGCAGCACTTGGCATATGAATCCAAGGCAACCGGTTGGACCTAATCTTCCATCCGTAGAAAAATCGTATATATGGCCAGTGGAATTTCTTAGAAACTGGACGCCATGCTTCCTGGCTGTTTCCATTATATATTTTTAAAATTTTTATATAATTATTAATTTAAACATATTTAACATGTATATAAATTTTTACTACTTTTGAAAGCTTTTAGATATTTATTTTTTATTTTATATACCTAAATTAATAATTATATAAAAAAATTTCCAAAAAAATTTCACATATTTTTTAATATTTTTTAAAATTTTTATATAATTATTAATTTAAAAATATTTAACATGTATATAAATTTTTACTACTTTCGAAAGCTTTTAGATATTTATTTTTTATTTTATATACCTAAATTAATAATTATATAAAAAAATTCCAAAAATATTTCACATATTTTTTAATATATTTTTTAAATTTTTATATAATTATTAATTTAAACATATTTAACATGTATATAAATTTTTACTACTTTTGAAAGCTTTTAGATATTTATTTTTTATTTTATATACCTAAATTAATAATTATATAAAAAAATTTCCAAAAATATTTCACATATTTTTTAATATATTTTTTAAATTTTTATATAATTATTAATTTAAACATATTTAACATGTATATAAATTTTTACTACTTTTGAAAGCTTTTAGATATTTATTTTTTATTTTATATACCTAAATTAATAATTATATAAAAAAAATTTCCAAAAAAATTTCACATATTTTTTAATATTTTTTTAAATTTTTATATAATTATTAATTTAAACATATTTAATATGTATATAAATTTTTACTACTTTTGAAAGCTTTTAGATATTTATTTTTTATTTTATATACCTAAATTAATAATTATATAAATTTTTTTCCAAAAATGTAAAAATAAAATAAATTTTGCACTTTTTTTTTTTTGATGAAAAGAAAATACCCTATCCAGCTCCCTTGCATTACGAGGGAAAGAAGAAATAAGAAGATTCAAGTAATTTATTACCAAAAAATTTACACTTGAGTGCACGGAAACTATCATAACTCTGCAGTGTCATCTTCGTTTCAGCCGGATTTGATAATTTCAGTCATTTGACAAAATCCTTCCCTCCATTTTTTTTTAATAGAGATGATTAGGAATAAAGATAATAATAAAAAAATAGATAGAGTAATTTTATACGAATAAGTAACAATAAAAATAAAAAAAGATAATTATATGATTAAGATATCAACTCCTCCTTCAAACTTAACATGAAAAGAAATGAAAAAGATTTTTGTTTCCTCTGCAAACTTATTTTATTCCATGAAACGGTGGGTTATATCCCAACCAACCGACTTTTTTTTATTGATCCACAAAGTTGACCGAGTTATCATATAGATTTCGTGAAACAGCCATCCCGCTTCCATCTACCCATATATTCCAATTCGACAGTAGAGAGAGATCACAATCGAACGGGAAAAAAAAAAAAAGGAAAAAAAAGCAGAAGAGAGAAATCAGAGAATGAATGGCGGAAGAGAAAGGTGAGGAGTGGAGCAGAAATAGCGGAAGGCAATTCTGATTGATTTCTTGAAAGGCAAAATGTACGTCACTCGGCCCCTTTCAGCTTATGCAAAAGATCCTCAGCCGGTAATTGAGGCCTTGCCCGTAGGTCCAATTCTAGTCATCTCTGATGAAGAACATGAGGCCGAGGCCAGATGTTGCTGGGGGCTCTGCAAAGATAATTGCATACAGAAACCCCCTTTCCCCCAAAATAAAATCCTCATCGTCCAAAAACTAGAGAACCACGGCGAGAGCACCACAGTGTACCGAGATAAGGTCTACTTGATCCCTGTTTTCGATCAGCCTCTGTCCTCCAACCGCTATTACGCCATACGGGCATCTGGGAAGCGCAAGGGGTAGTTTTCTTTTTTTCTTTTTTTTTCTTTTTTTAAAAAAATTTCTTTCTTTTTCTTTTCTTTTTTCTTTTCAACCTTATACTTTCTTTGAGAAATTTTCAATCAACAAGATGATTTTGTACTTCCCAATCCCCAAATTTGTAGGAATCCTTACTATTTCAATTGGTTTCTTTTTAGGAATGCATGCACTTGCTCAAGAGAGGAGGATATGGGGACCTGCTGTTTTTGTACCTATGTCAAAGATGTGAAGTCAAGACCTCTAGATCACAGAGACGTGTATCAGCAAGTGGAGATTGTTCCTCGCAAATGGGGCACTTTTGTTGCAAAATCAGTTGCTCCGGATGGGTTTCCTCCCGACTTCTTAAGAAGGAAAGGCTGGAGTCTGTATGCATCTACTCCCAAAGACTTCCAACTCGGCGAGGCGCATGGGGTGGATCACGATCTCCGTTCGCGTCTGCCGCCGTTTGATTTCCCAATCTCCAACAAGCGTTCAACCAGCGTCGTGGTGGGGAATTGGTATGTCCCCTTCATGTTCGTAAACGAAGATGGCGTTAGCCTCAAAGATCAAGTGAAGCAGTCGGTGTATTATGAGATGTGTTTGGAGCAGCTGTGGGAGGAGATCCATGCATGTGAAAACCACTCCGGGGTTGAAGGAAAAGCTGTAGCGGTGAGCAGGACGGTGAGAAGGGAACAGGCGACTGTCTTTGGCGAGGAAGCCGTCGCTAATGTAGTGGATGGTGTGATGTGGCTAAGGGGTGGAGTCGGCCGCAGGGGCGTCGGCTTGAGCAGCGTAGTCGTGGATAGAATGAAATGGGAAGCTGGCAGAGGAGGTTGGATTGATGGGATAGAGAGAGATGTGAAGGTGGAGAGAGTGGAGGAATGTGGCGAAGCGAATGAATGGAAGAAGCTTGGCTGCTACATGTTAGTAGAAAGGTTTGTCTTGAAGAGGTTGGATGGGAATGTGGTTTTTACTTACGACTTCAAGCACTTTAATACGATTCGGTCGAAATGGGAATGCTGATCACTGATCAGCTCTTTGTTCATATATGTTCTTTGACATCCAGTGATTTTATGTATTAAGTGTGTCATTGAGCTATGGAAACTAAATTAGTGTGGTGTAAAAGGATGGGTTGTTCGCATTTTGTAACAGTTCGTAAATGTTATCATACTAGGTCATTAAATTGGGTTTGTTTAATTTTTCTTGTATAAATTAAATAATGTTGCTTTAACTATGACGTTTTCTTTGTTTTTTTCGTTTTTCTTTTCCAACAGTAGTTATAACTTGCAAGTCTCTGCAACTTCAACCGGGCTTGAAATCAGCGGACTTACTTTCTCGAGTTAGGTTGGAGCCTGGGACATTGTTTTTGATTTCTGAATGACTCCAAACCCTCGTCAAGGGTGTTTAAGATAAGCATCGATGAAGAATGGATAACATGAGAATGAGATGAGATTCTCAACTTCTGACTTTTTTTTTCTTTTAATAATAAAAAAAAAAACAACTTTAAGATGAGCCTAATATTGCTTTTCCTACTACCAATATCACCTCCCTATCCCTGAGAAGACACACGTCCAAGACATGGAGCAAAAGCACAGCAGCAGCATTTAAATTTTGTTTAGTTAAATATCTATTTACATTTAAATTTTAAACCTTTCTATTCACCACGTGTAATGGTTTCTGTTAGAGATCCAGTTATTAAAACAGCTGGTCACTTTGTAACAAATGCAATATATTTTCAGAGTAATACAGAACTTTCTATTTGTGCATTTCACAATCAGTCTCATCATCGGTCCAAGTTGCTCCGTTGCATCCTATGCAAACACCGTCAAGATCAAGCATTACAAAGTCAAACCCAAAATATGCCCTTTCCACTGCAGTTACAGTTCCTGTCAAGGCCAAAACTGTCACTGCTGCTCTCAAACATCCTGATTGGACCTTAGCTATGCAGGAGGAACTTCAGGCTTTACGTGCTAACAACACTTGGGAACTTGCCCCTTGACAACCTCAGATGAATATAGTAGGCCGCAAATGGGTTTTTCGTAATAAGTTAAAAGAAGATGGTTCTCTTGATGGGCTTAAAGCCCGGTTAGTTGCCAAGGGTTTTCAGCAACAAGAAGGTAGAGATTATGTTGAGACTTTCAGTCCCGTTATCAAACCAACTACTTCGTATTGTTCTTACTATAGCCACTGTGAAGGCTTGGTCCATCCGTCAGCTTGATATAAAGAATGTTTTTCTTCATGATGATCTTCGGGTTCTTGTTTATATGGAGCAACTTCCTGGCTTTCATGATTCTACCTATCCTAATCATGTTTGTCTTTTACAACGTTCTCTGTATGGTCTCAAACAGGCTCCGCTTGCATGGATTGATAAGTTTAGTACCTATCTCCTCCATTATGGTTTTCTCTGCAGTAGTGCTAATCCCTCATTTTTTGTCCATCGTCGACATGGTCATACTATTCTTCTCCTATTATATGTGGATGACATTGTTCTTATAGGAGACAACAAGGATCTTCTCTTAGCACTTATCTGTGACTTAAGGATGCGTTTTGCCATGAAAGACCTTGGTGATCTCCATTACTTTCTTGCGGTCGAGGTGAACGAAACTGATGCGGGTTTATTGCTTTCTTAGCGCAAGTATGCTATTGATTTACTGACTAAAGCCTTGATGCATCAAAGTAAGCCTATTTCTACTCCTTTCCCTCCTAAATTTTCTGAAAAAAGAGAGGATCAACCTTATCCAAATCCATCCTTTTATAGAAGTTTGGTGGGTGGTCTTCAGTATCTTACCCTCACTCGTCCAAACTTATCTCTTGCTGTCAAGCGTGCCCACACCATCAATGGCGGATTTTATTTTATTAAAACGTATCCTTCGTTATGTTCATGGAACTCTTGATCGTGGTCTTCGCATTTTGTCCCGAAGTTCTCTTCAGTTGTATGCCTTCTCTAATGCCGATTGGGCTGGGTGTCGCGAGGCACGACGTTCTACTTATGGGTTTTGTGTTTTTCTTGGCTCTAATTGCATTTCATGGAGTGCTAAGAAACAGTCTACTGTGGCACGCTGCTCTACAGAGGTCGAGTATCATGCTTTAGCTTCTACTTTTGCAAAGCTTACTTGGATTTCTTACATTTTTCGCGATGTTGGTGTTCCTCAGCCTCTACCGGCTCTTCTATTCTCTGATAATGCTTTCGCTATTCAAAATTGATTATCATTTTGTGCATGAGAAGATTTCCCTTGGTCATATTGTTACTCGTTTTGTGCCTTCCACTGCTAATCTTGTAGATATCTTCACTAAATTTATTGTTCGTGATTGTTTTCATGATTTTAGAACCAAACTTGGCATCAGGACATCTCTACCTATGCCAAGTTTGCGGGAGGATGAGAGGACAGGTGTCCAAGACATGGAGCAATAGCACAGCAGCAGCATTTAAATTTTATTTAGTTAAATTTCTGTTTACATTTAAATTTCAAACCTTTCTATTCACCACGTGTAATGCCTTCTGTTAGAGATCCAGCTATTAAAACAGCTAGTCACTTTGTAACAAATGCAATATATTTTCAGAGTAATATAGAACTTTCTATTTGTCCACTTCACAGGTAAAAACTTGTCAAAAAACTTGTTACAAACTTGTCAGAAAGTTCTGTATTTGATCCAACGGAGACAATTTTTTAACAGGTAAAAACTTGTCAAAAAGTTTTCCGTTATGCTAACCCACCCTAAAAGTTTATTACTCTCCAAACACATCCTATATATAAAACTCAGTTCAAGTTAATTTTTTTATTCATTTACTTATACACCGGGCTGTCTGATGTTATAATCTAGTACATGTATAATTTTTTTTATAGTGAGGAAAGTTTTTTGTACCCTTAATTCTAGAGAGATTTTTTTTATGACCTCCACCACTAGGGGGAGGGAAGGGTCGAACATGCGACCCCTCAGGTAGTTGTTCTGATGTGTAAACCATTATGCCTTGGAGCGGATTGCGGTTCAAGTTAAATTTCAATTAACAAATTTTTATTTTATTTAAGAATGATAAGTTTAAAATTTTATATAATTACACCATCAACAAATTATAGAAACGAAAACAATAATATATGGCATAACTAATTTTTTAAAAAAGAGTAATATATAATATACTTTTGAAATAGAACTTCACATTTCAAAGACAAAAGGAGAGCTTACTTGAACAAATGCCTTAACCCTGTATAAAAATCTCAAATCCCAATGAGGCATGTTTTAAAACAGTATTTTTCAGCTTGGTGGAACTAGGCTCAGCATAGCCTAAGTTGCGCTACTTAACTATTTACTATTATTATTATTATTACTACTACCACTATTATTTTAGCTACATCTTAACATTAAGGATAGTTTGTTTAATATTAAAATTTGGTAGAACAAATTTTTTTTAATTTAAAACATTTCATCATACACAACTACTATATTTTTAAATTATTTTTCATATATTTCTATATAATTATCTTCCATTTCAATCATTTATACACATCAACTTATACAATTATTCTATCTACTTAAATTTTATTATTTATATTTATTATTATTATCTCTATCATATCACATTATTTTCTTTTAGTTAAAAAGTTTTTACACTAAAATTTTTTTATTTAAAAATTTTATTATTTTCCAAACAAACTCCCAAAAAAAAAAAGATGGACACATGATGAAAATAAAAATATTTAGTGAGGGCAACGAACTATGAGTCACGCTAGAGGCGGGAGCCGGGAGCCGGGAGCGGTCGCTAAGAACCAAACATTTCGGTTAAGCCCTGATAAGTGATAACTCATAACAGCGCAGTTGCCTGAGCCGTCAGCCGCGCCATAAACCGCCTCGCGCCAAAACCCCACCTTCAATTGCCCTTCCTATATAAACCCTAATTCAAAGCCGTTTTCCGCCTGGCGCTCCTCCCTCACGCATTCCTCTCACTAGAACTCCTTTCCGATTTTTCCCCGATTCAGGGTTCTTCTTTCGATCTCTTCCGATCATCATCTGGTCGATCTTTCGCGCGCGCAGTTGTGACTGGAGTTCTCGATGGCGACTTCCGTAGATCAAGACCAGCAATGGCTGCTCGATTGCCTGACCGCTGCCTTAGACACCAACCAAAATGTCCGATCATTTGCGGAGGCATCATTGCATCAGGCATCTCTCCAGCCAGGTTGGCACCGAAGTGCAACTTTGCTTCCCGATCAGCTGATCGAGCTTCGTTTTTTATTATTTTTTTTCCCACTCGTTGGATTTTTTTAAACTGTAATTGTAGTCCTGCCTGTGCTAGTTCAGTTGATGATGGCGAACTTAGCACTCTGAGCATGCTTTTCACTTGTGAAAGAAAATGTGCAATCTTGCGTTTCCATCGATCTTCTAGGCGGACTGAGTTATCGCCGTCCTCTTCACGTCTGTCCCATCGAACTGGCAATGATGCGTGGACATTAGTGGAAAGCAGATTTCTCATGCTCAGCTGATTCAGCTACTGTAATTCGAACCTAGAAATCATTCACCGAGCATGTTTTATACAATGAACGGGAAGACAGTTTAGGATTGGGTCTCAACAGTAGACATTGGTGTTCCTTCTTACAGTTTTCTACATTTTCTTCTTGTTTTCTTTCTTTCTACTGGCATGACATCCGTGTCAGCTACATCATTCGTATTTTAAACTGCAACAAATTTGGCACTAACTCTGTTAATCTTTTGCACTCTGCGAGGCTTTGGTGTTGCATTATCAAAGGTTGCCGTCAACAAGGACCTGCCACTGGGATTGCGACAGATATCCTTATCTCAAAATTATCTCAATGTCGAGTTTTTGCCTTTTATTTTCTTCTATATTTGTAATGTCTGGACATCACATGGTTTTTGAGCCTTGACTTGGTCTACCTTGCTGCCGTCTTGTTGAAGCAGTTTATAAAGCAGCATTGGCAGGAAGAGGAAGAGAATTTCGTACATCCTGTTGTTTCAACCACGGAAAAGGTCAAAAAGTGACGAACTTGGTATTCTTTGAAAAAATTTGGATGCTATATCAGGAAGAATTCAATAATTTTCTGTGATCCTGTTTAATTGTTTCTTTGATTTACCTTTATTGATGTTATGAATTATTATTGTTGTTGTCAGTAACGAGAAAAATAGATCGAAACAGGAATAGGGAGAGAGGATCTGCTGCTCAAGTAGACAAACATGATGCTGATGTTTGTCTTGTGCAGTTATTTGGATACATGCAAAAGATGAAATCTTTAATGCCTTGAAATGAAATTTGAAGAATATTAATTATAAACTAATGGAAATAATGCACTATGGAAAGGTGTGATGCCCAGGGTCCCCAGAGACTTCTGAACCATGTTTTGGTCACCCTATTTTTAGTTGTTAACCCTGTGACGTGTAGCTCTGTGCATCTCATGTCATGGTCTAGCATTTTCTTGATAGCTCATAAACAGCTTAAGTTCATCAATTCACATGCATGATTTGCACTATTGAACATGTGCTAGCCATGTGTTCTGCAGTCTGCACTGAACCTTGTGTGTCAAAGTTGGTACAGCTACTTTGCACCAAAAAAGCAAGACAATCAATGTTTCATCAAAATGACTTGAGAGTTGCAGTGCATGTGGTTAAAAGAATTCGTTTGTTTATTACACTTCAAAATTCAGGGGGAGTGAGTGCAGTTGTGTGCAATTCATTATTTAGATCAGCATTCTCAAGTCTGCATTGGAAGTTTCTTGTAGTCTTCTTGTTTTGTCTAAAAGATCTAAGGGTCCTTTTGAGAATGAGGAAAAGAGAGGAGAAAAATTATGGAAAAGTGAGGGAAAATAGTGGTAATGATGTAATGTGATGGGGTATGGAGAAAAGGAGTGGGAGCAGGTGAAATTTTTTTCATATTTTCTGCTCAATCCTAAGTTGTCTAAAGAACCCTATTGTAGAAAACGAAGAGTAATGATTCAATATATTTGGGTGCATTAAAATTTAAGTGCATCTAGATGCAAAACCCATTTTAAAAAGTTTTTATTTTTTGAAATTTTTTATGCAACTGCTAATCTAGGTGTATTTAAGTTATAAGCCAAGTTTTATTTTTTTTGGAGATATGTATATATGTTTTTTATTTTTTAAAAACAATGGTATTTTATTCATTTAAAAATGACTAAAACCCCCCTTGTTTTAAAAATTAAAAAAAATATATACACATATTTTTTCGATAAAACTTAATATATGTTAAATACACCTAGATAACAGTTTTATAAAAAAATAGAAAACTTTAAAAAATGGGTTTCGCACCCAGGTGCGCTTATGTTTCAATGCACCTAGGTGCATTGAATCACTACTTGAAAATGAAATGTACTATCAATGCATAAATCTGAATGGTGTTGCGTCTTCATGATACAACCATTGTTTCATAAATCATTGTTTTCAGAGTATTAATAGCCTTTAAACCTCAGTCTGTGTTTGTAAGCCCCTGTTCTGCACAGAAAAATTGTGTTTTTTCTTCAAGGGGCTGGGTTTTGGGCAAATGTAAATATATATATATTTCCTTTCTGGCATTTCTTAGATGATGAATGGCATTTCTTATCTTAGATTCATCATCTATGCTATTATATATGTACATGCCAATCTGCTTTGCAAGCATCATGTTTGATTACATAGTTGCTTTTTTTTTCTTTTGATCCACAATATCCAAAAGGGAAAAAGATATCTAAGAGTTGTTTCTATTTTGTCTGCCTATCTGCTTCAGTTGACTTTCTTACCTGGATATTATTATTCTCACAGTTAGAATTCTTTTCTTTTCTGGTCTCTGTCTTTCTGGTGTTGTCACTTATGCTTCTGAGTTACAATATTAGGAGGCCATACGCCAATGTCTTCTCCAGGCTTTGGATGATCCCCATGGGAAAATTTGCACTGCAGTTGGAATGGCTGTGGCATCCATTGCAAATTACGATTGGCCGGAGGATTGGCCTAACTTGCTGCCAGTGCTCCTGAAGTTGATTAGCAATCAGGCTGACATGAATGGGGGTTGAGTTTCAAGACTTCTCTCTCTCTCTCTCAATACTTTTGCCTCGGTTTGGATGTCAAATATTCTCTAATAGATAGTTTTCTAGTGCTATTAAGGAGAACCGTTAATCAATTTTCTTTCAGAGTTTAATAATGCTATGATTATGCCCAAACCTTTTGTCTTCTTGCTTTTCAGTTCGCGGGGCTCTAAAATGTTTAGCTCTGATCTCTGATGATATGGATGACAAGCTGGTGCCAAAACTAGTGCCTGTTCTGTTCCCATCCTTATATACAGTCGTATCATCTCCTCATGTTAGTTTTTAGATATCATGCTCTTTCCATTTCCTTTTCCCTTTAAAACTTGCAACCTTTTCTCCAACTCATCACTCTTTTCAGTCTTCATCAAATAATTTTGGATCTGGTGGAACAGTAGAGATATTAGCTGCCTACATATGTCAATGCTTAACTTACTAGAGCACTTTATTTCCACATTTTGTTGTCAGATATATGGCAAATCTTTGTGTGCAAAAGCCCTTTCGATCTTACGCTCATGCACATCAATGTTAGGAGCCATTAGTGGTGTATATGAGGTACTGTGCCATTTCTTGCTACAATATTGTTGTTTACGTGGTGCATTTCTTGCCTGTGAATGGCTCAGTGCATCATAACATGTTTCATGTTTGATGATTAAAATCTTGTTGCTTCAGTCAGAAACAAGAGGGTTAATAATGCCGATGCTTAAATTATGGATGGAAAGATTTTCTTCTATCTTGCAACACCCAGTGCAGGCTGAAGATCCTGATGACTGGAGCATGAGGACAGAGGTACATTCTATTACCACACAGTACAAAGCTTTTAAGCTTGGACAAAGTTTGAGCACAGTACCAAGTTGCATCCAACTAAGTCTTGCCTTCTTTTGAATTATGCTGTGGATTCTTATTCCAGTTCTCTACCCAACCTTTCCAACATTTCGAAACAGGCGTTTTGGAAGTGTGCTTGCTTGAATTTACTTTGTGCGACCACACTTGCATTTGGTTATGGGGGAAATAGGATTTATTAAACATTCTTGTTTTTGTTACCACCAGGTCTTGAAGTGCATAATTAGATTTATTCTGAATTTCCGAGGTATTACAGAAAATGAATTTACAGGTAAATATCCTTTACTGATTAAGATTACGTGAAGCATTTTCTTGTAATTTCTAGATAAGAAATTTCAAATTTTAACTCATCTTGTTGATGGTCCATTATATGCAGTCATCTTGGCACCCTTATGGCAGACATTTGTATCATGCCTAAAAGTATATGAGTTGTCCTCAATTCAGGGCACAGATGATTCCTACCCAGGAAGAGTTGATTCAGATGGTTCAGAACAAAGCCTGGAGTCCTTCGCTGTTCAGGTATTAAATTCCACTACACAAAATCTATTTTCTCACACAAGTGAGACCAAAAGTTGAGAAAAGGGCTCAACAATAGCTTTGTGGAGAATATATTATCAGAAGAAATGGAGGATATGTTATCAGAAGCCATGATGAATTGTGGCCTAGTTGGTCATTGCAGGCGGCATAAGTATATATTATCAAAATTGAATGAAACTAGTTTCCTTGGATCTTTTTTTGAGAAGGCAATTCAAAATGAGAATTTTTGGGATGCTATTCAACATAATGAGCAGAGTGCTTATGCAGGTCGTTATGCTTAGCACATAATTCATCTAGTTTTGAAATGATAGAATTTTTCCTCTTTGCAGTTATTCGAATTGCTAGTGACCATTGTGGACAATTATAAACTTTCAAGGGTAAGTTTCAGGTTATGATTGGGGTCTCCTGCCATTATTTTTTGTTCCTCAATTCAAAATCGAAACTGATTAAATATTTGCATTCTTGTAATGTCATTCTAGATGATTGGAAGCAACTACAAGGAGCTGGCGTATTATACGATTCCTTTTCTGCAAATGACTGTTGAGCAGGTATAATATCAAAGTCCCTCATCTTTTACGATCCAGCTATAAGGTGAGCAGGTACAATATCAAATACTCCAGTCTTTTTTGATCCAGCTGTACCTTGTACAGCTTAGAGTTTTGAGCTCGTTTTAATTCTATATAATGATTATTAGATTGTTTATCAGTTATTGGGGCCAAATTTTATTCAAATGTTGTTATAGAGTAGGACATGCTAAGGAGAAAGTAATGCTATGATGGTTGGTGAATTTTGGGATGTATTTTAGAATATGCTGTGGCTTGTGTCATCAGTCTCCCTTTATACACACACATGCACACACACACACACACAAGTAAAAAGTAGAAGGAAAAGCATAATGGCTTGTGGAATTGGCAATGTTTTGCCTGTTCCATATGCATCAATTTCTTTCATGTTGAAGCAATGTGTTGCTTATTATGGTATGAATCTGTGCTTACGTCTCAGTAAATGTCAAAAAGGACTTAACATCTACTGTTTTAGAGAATTAGTGGTCAATGAGTATTTGATGTTTAATAGTAAAGGATATATGTATGTATTTATCCATAAAAAGAATATAATTTACTTGGTACACATATGAGCCAAATTTATGCAGGGGCTTATCTGTCAAACAAACTTAAATGTCATGGTTGAGCTAAACACACAATCCTATGTTTTGATCTTGAGCTAGAGGGTTTTAAGATGGCTTGGGCTTGAGATTAAATGTTAAAAATGGCTCGAGCTTAATTTCACCAGTGGCTTTTGCTTGAGCTGTCTATTTTATATGATTTGCAGTTAAATGAATGTGAGTTAAATATATGCTCAGGGTGTGTTTGCAATTTGGACAAAGCTACACAGGGAGAAAAAGTTTCATTCCTGTTTTCCACCTTCTTCTCCGCACTCCCCAATTACTGTGGTTGACTATGTATATTTCCTATTTTAGCCTCATCTTTTGCCAGCATTAACTCCTATTTTTTTAAATTTTAAATTTTTATTTTTTTATGACCAGCATTATCTTACATCACTTACATGCATCTCTTTTTAAAACCTCTCTAACACCTGGGCAACCACATCTGTAAAGAAAACATATGAATATTCACTATTTTTCAAATTTATAGACAACATTTTCATAAAAATGTTACCTCTAAAACAAATTTCCATTTATGGCCTTATTTAATTTAGGTTTGATTTAATGGGCGAGGTCTAACATTTCGATGAGGTCCAAAACAATGATCACTGGCTTAAAATTATTCATGTTTAGAAAACTGAAAGTCTTTTTAGTCAGGGGCTAAAATGTATAAATTTTTATAAAAATTAGAATCATTTGTCCACATCGAAAAGGATACCAAGATTTTAGTGAAGTCTACTTAATTGAATCATAACGTTTTGTTTTTCTTGTTATTTCTTTTGATCTTACTGGAATATATTCGGTATCCTTTCTGCTATGCAAGAATCTTTGAAATGATATTTGACTATTCATTTAATCAATCGTAATTCTAATTCTTTGCGTTCAATGTTGTAGAACTTGGGATGGATGGATAATTTAATAGTTATAGACTGAGGGTGTGTTTGTTTGGGGCAAAAAAGTGTCAACTAAAACTTTTCAATCTCCATAACTACTCTATTTTTTAATTATTTTTTCACATTTTTCTATACAAACTACCCTACTTTTCAATCATTTCTACACAACTACCCATACAACTAACCTATCTATTTTAACTTTATTCTCTTTACTCCTTATTATTACTCCTATTATATCACATCATTTTTTATTGATTTGACAACTTCTACTCCAGAAACTTTTCACCAAAAGTTTTACCTCCAACCAAACACACCCTGAATAATCTAGACAAACTTGCTATGCTTACTCAGAAGAAAGTGTAGGATCTATGCAATACAACACTTCTACATGTTCATGTTGCAGATGCTTACTAAATGGCTGTAATGGTCTCTTTCAAGGTTCAATTGCTTGTGATAAAATAAGGTCATTGTGTTCAGAGGCAAAACCTAACCACTTCAATGCAATAACAAACAGGGCCAGTGGCCCTGTTAATGGTTACCTTCTTGCTTCACTTCTTCACGTGGTTGCCACTAGTGAATTCTCTAGGTTCAACCTGGTTGGTTTTGGGCAAACACTAGCCCTAGCCCTTTTGCTAAAATTTTGTCCCTTACCCTAATAGAAACCATTTCCCTAACCCAACTCTACTACCACCCCAATTTAAAATTTTGGTCGGTTACATATTTCAAACAGGTTGATTATTTGGGTTGAGAATGGGTAAATAATGAGTGAAAAAATTCAAAATTGAACGAAATAAGTAAAGGTCCATCAATCAATAAAATAGTCAGAAGAGTACGCTAAAGCAGAAGAAGTAAAGTTTTATCAATCAATAAAAATTCAGAGTACTTTAAGACAGTTTTCTTAATAAAATAAGTAAAGTTTCATCAATCAATAAAAATATTCAAGAGCACTCTAAAACAGTTATCTAAAAAATGTAAGTGGAAAACAGTGCTTGATAAGAATGAAACATTATAACTCTTCCATGACCAAAATCTGTAAGTTCCAAAGAACTTTACCTATTCTGGCTAATAAATTGAAGGGAAGAACAATATGCATAGAGGGGCTTAGCCTCAACAACACTAAAGTTTCAAGATAAAGGCATTTCAAAAATTAGTCGGTAAAATTTGAAGGGTTTTACTGGTTGAGAAATTTGGTGGGTTGAGTCGGTGGTTGGGTTTCACCACATTGATCAAACTCCTCCATTTATAAACCAGGTTGAGTTCAATTTCTCCAATCCAAGTTTTAGTTGACCCAATCTTAGCATTATCAAACTAGGCTGGATTGATCAGGCGCAGATTGAGTCCAACCCGAGTTGCTGCCCTACTGAAGCCTTTCATGTCTCTAGGACTGCTTTGGACCTAAATTGCTGAAATAAAGCCATTTTCTTGGCCACGTTTTAAAATTTTTCATTTTTTTTGGGATTCATACATGTTCCTCATTCATGACTTCCTTTATAGGTTCATGCGTGGTTGTCGGATGTCAACCTGTATATTGCTGATGAGGATAATGGTACTTGTAGTTGCCGTGCGTCAGGTATGGAATTGGTAAATCATGTGGTTCATGCTAGAAGTTGATCAGATTTTGTAATGGAATTGCACGCCTCATTCAGGAATATAATGGTTATTTTCACCTATCTACAGTCTTTTCATTTTAATTCTGATCTGTTTTCTATAGTATTTGTACACTGCTCTGTGATTATTAATTATGATTCACCTTTGCAACTAAACATCATAAACACTGTTGAATAAATTGTCTTATGCAACTACGTCCTCCCTTCTTTAATGCCATAAATTTTATTCCTTTTCCTTTCTTCTGTGAAACATTGTTTATATTGTCAGTCATAAATGACTTTTTGATTTTTGTGCCTCGTCTCTCTCAGATGCTTTGGCTTCTCTACTTGGTTCAATGTCTGACTAGCGATAGGCCTGCTTTTCTTGTCAACTAATTTCGAGAACCTTATTGTTGGTTGAATTATTTTTGGCTGTGTTACTGATACATTTGTCTATGCCTTGATTCTGCTTAAAAAATATTGTTAGATCATGGGAAATTGTCATAATGTGGCAAATCATTGTACTTAGGGTTTTGATGAGGTATTCCTGCTTGTAGCACATCTTCTAGTTATTTTGAGCTCATAGAAACTTTTTGGGGATATCCTTTATGATCTCTTTATTTTTCTAACTTTTTTTCCAAATGCTGTTATCTATTACTACTACTATTATTACTAGGGATTGTTTTGGAAGATGTAGAAGCAAAAGTGGAAAAGGGAAAAATTTTGAAAAAATCATCATCATCATCATCATCATAAGCCATTTCCCACCTATGTGGGGTCGGCTGCATGGATTCTGTTACGCCATTCTTGGCGATTTAAGCGAGGGTTGGCATGTCAGGCTGGCAGCCGGTGCCATTAAAAATCACCGCCACATCTCTTTATGGATTCTGAAAATATATTAAAAATTTTGAAAAAATAAGAGAGTAATATAATATCATAGGGGTAATGATTAGGAGTAAAGGAAATAAAGTTAAAATTGTAGAGTAGTTTGTATGAAAATATGTTAAAAAAGATTGAAATGTAGAGGTAATAATAGAAAAACAGGGCAGTTAGGTGGTTAAGATTTCAAATTATATCAAGAGGTATGTAGGAAGAAGCGGTTAGAGGTAATAATAAAAAAAATAGGGTAGTCAAGTAGTTAATATGTCAAATCATATTAGAAGTTGTGTAGAAAGAAGTGGAAAATTATTTATTTTATTATTTATTTTTATTTTTTCATGTTACCGAACAGACCCTTATTATCGTTTATTCCATTTTCTCATGTGTTGAACTGCATCAGGGATTTTGTTACTTGAGGAGGTGGTTACCATCTATGGTGCTGATGGGGTTGAAGCCATAATTGACGCTGTAGAGAAACACTTCAAAGAGTCATGCAAAGCTAGAGTGGGTGGTTCAAGAGATTGGTGGAGGGTGAGCAAAACTCTCTTCACATCCTTAACGGCTTGTCTAACATTCTTTGATCATTAAAAAGGTACTTGCAAGTGCGGTAACGCTGCATATCAGTTGAAAATGGAAGTAAAAATTTTTATACTGATTCTCACATGTACTTGTGTAGGAAATTTGAAAAGAAGCCTTGTTCTTTGGCTACAGCTATCTAGATCCCGGAACTCTTCCTAATTCCACCTTGCAGGAAATCGAAATGATTTCCTTGAAGCTATCTTCTTGATAAATGATTTGCTTGCCCAGAAGTAGCTTGACTTCCTAAACAATGCCAATTGGTTAAGATTTCTGTCAAAATTTCTGGGTTGGGTGACTCATCACATGCCCGAAGGGGAAGTCTGGGCTGTGACAACAACAGAACCGGAAATTTCCTGTATTACATTCCTTGAAAGGGGCATTGCTAGTAGCAACAACTATTTGCCAACTTGTGTTAGCAGAATGTTCTTTTTACACCTTTTATTTCTCTACAAGTCCATCTTCATTTTAATGTTTTCTCAATGATTATGTTTCACCTATCTAATATTAGTTTTGAATTTCATTATTTCAGCTGCATGAAGCAGCATTGTTTGCAACCATTTCTATGGCAGAGTCATTTTCTGAGTTAGAGGTTTGTTTTTCTGCTAAATATGTCATCGTATGTGCTCCTCAAATTTATGTCGGTACTTCAATTTTGAAACGCAGATGTGCATTAAATCATACAATAACCTATTTTCTATAGTTTCCAGAATCAATTAAACGCCGATTGGGAACACTTCTGGAGCAGATGCTCTTTACAGATGCAGGAACAGGTATAGCTTCATTTATTTTTCTGCTAATTTTCTTTTTATTTTTGCTATTTCTTACAATTACTGTGTATTGTCATCATAACATGCAGGATTCTATGAATATGCTTTCCTCAATGCACGTGCATTCGCAACTGTCGCTAAATTTTCATGTTTGGTACAGGACATAATTCTTATCCTCCTCATTTTGGATATGAGAGTCTGTGATGTAACTGTATGACCAAAATTCTTGAAAAATTCTGCAGATTGGACATGAAGTTCTTGAGCAGCTTCTCCATCTTGCTGTTGAAGCAATTGCTATGAATGTGTAAGTACTGATGCCTGCATGTGGATTTTTTTTTTTTTTTTTTTGGTATCTGAATGCCTCCAAATTTAATAAACTGCTATTTGACAGTGCCCCGCCAGTAAAAGTTGGTGCTTGTCGAGCAATATCCCAGCTTTTAATGGAGTCAGACCAGAGAATTCTACAGCCCCCGATGATGAGTTTGCTTCCTTCACTAATTGATCTTCTAAAGCAGGTTGTGCATTGCCTACATGAAATTATCAGTATTTAGTTGATCAACACAAAAGGAAGTTCAAACAAGCATTGCGTTTTTTCTGCACAGGCTTCTGACGAATCCCTCCATTTAGTACTAGAAGCGCTGCAAGCAGCTATTAAGGCAGGTCTGTATCAAGTGATTTTTGGATTAGATTTGCTTGTGATCGTTTTATTAAAAAAATTGTGATAGAAATATTTATCATTTTGATTCTTTCCCCACTCAATTCTAGGGCATGAAGCATCTACTTCTGTAGAGCCAATCATATCTCCTGTTATATTAAACATGTGGGCTGAACGTGTTTCCGATCCGTTCATTAGTGTCGAGATTGTGGAAGTGTTAGAGGTAAGAATATGTGGAGTTGCTGAAAATTTGACCAATGTTGTATATTTATTGGGTTTGATTGTCAAATATGATAGATTGTTGAGATAAAATCAAGGTGGGCTGTAATGGCACTTAGGCTGTATATAAAGGCTTTAGTGCCACCGTTGCCCTACTACCATGCTTTGAAAATAAATTCAAACATTTTTAAGACTAAAATTTAGTCCAGTCATTTCCTTAGGAGTTCACAGATTATCGCTTTGAAAAATGAAAAGAAATAAAAATTGATTTTCTTTTCATTTTCTCAGGCTGTCAAACTTTCTCCTGGATGCGCATGGCCTCTTATTTCACGTGCTTTACCGGTTATCGGACCCATATTGGAAAATGTAAGCATTTTTGTTTTTATCAAAATGGTTATTGCTTCTGTATGATAGCATAACAAAGCACATCTCTTGCCATGTATCAGCCCCAAGGGAAGGCCATCGGATTGGTTGCTGGTTCATTGGATCTCTTGACGATGCTATTGAAGGTGAATTTTCCCATCAAACCTTTGTGATTAACCATTTTTGGTTGGTTTTGATTGAACTTGCCTGCAACTGTGCAACATTCATGCTCTTTTAGGTGACTTGCAGGATGCACCTATTGACATAGTGAAAGCGGTATACAATGTTTGCTTCAATTCAGTTGTCAGCATAATCCTCCAAAGCGATGACAATAGTGAGATGCAGGTTGGTTCAAAAGAGCAAGGTTTTCCAACTATACATATGTATATATATTTGTTTCCATGATCATTGTTGTGATTGTGCTGAATGATATCTGTCATAATTGTATTAGATGATCTCTCTCAATTTGTTCAATGCTTTCTGCACCTTTCCAGAATGCCACAGAATGTTTGGCTGCGCTTGTTTTGGGAGGAAAGCAGGAGCTGCTTGCCTGGAGTGGCAATCCAGAGTTTACAATGAGAAGTCTTCTCAGTGCAGCTTCAAGGTTGTTGATTGGTACTCTGTAGTGTCATAGTGTTGGGTACCGTGAGCTAAGGCCTTTCTTTGGTATAAACATTTTTAGTATAAACAAAAGAAAAAAGTGCGTCTCATTTTGCTTAATAGATAATTGTCACAGATCTTGATCTCTATGTAATAAGTTCGTGCTAACAACGGTTACATGCCTGAGGTCAAAACATGCAGTGTACGATCATTTTTTGACCAAAACGTGTGGTAGGTCTCATTTTACTTAATAAATAATTGTCACAGATCTTTATCTCTAATTAGTAAGTTTGCCCTAACAATTGTTGCATGCGGGGCATGATCTTTTTTAACCAAAATATGCTGTACTTTTAGGTCTACCAGACAGGACTTCTTCTTCTTGATCTATGGAGGTGCCTTTTATGGAATTAGGGTTTTGTCTGATGAGAGAAGGGGGCATCTTGAGTATCCTGGTCGCTAATTAGTGAAGCATCTGCTTTTTCTTAGTTCACCAGAAATGTTCTCATCGATATGTATAGCTGGAATATCCTCTTCCAAGCGGCAAATCTGTCAATGGTTGTGATATACTGGTTACTGTTTCTGGTATTGATCTATCAGAGAAAATATGTGGCACTGGTATATACAAATTTATTATCTGACATGTTGGGAACTAGCGTCGAAAAGAAAGGCATTGATGATTTTCTTCAAAATCAAATGTTGTGCTCAGTTTTAGATAGGAAATCAAAATGGCTCGATAAGGAAGTTGATCTTCTCTGGTAGCTTTACATTTGCAAATGGTGTAAGCTGACTACACCCTGGAAATTGATTTCCTTTACACCAACAGAAATCATATTTTGGTGACATAATGATATAGGTTGTGTTTGGGGAATGATAAAACTTTTGATAAAAATTTTTTAGCATAGAAGTTTTTAAAATAGGAGAAAACGATGTGATATAATAGGGGTAATGATGAGGAGTAAAGATAATAAAGTGAAAATAAATAGGTTAGATATATGGGTAGTTGTGTAGAAATCATTGAAAAATAGGATAGTTATATAGGAAGAAGTGAAGAAATAATTAAAAAAATAGGGTAGTTGTGGAGAGTGAAAAGTTTTGAAGGAAAACAAACACCCCTGTAGAATAGGGTGGCCTGAATCAATAAAAATGGAAAATTTTGGACGAAAGAGGAAAGATCCTCAAGAGAAGAAAGGGGAGAAATCACAAATGAATTAGGAGAGGGAAACAAGCTAAAGAAAGTCCTAAACGAAGTAGAAGAAATGTAGACGAGTGGAGAGGAAGATAGAAGAAAGAAGAAGAAACCTCTCACAGGAATGAGAAGGAAAGAAAGGGAAAGGAATTAGAAGAATTAGGAATGAGAAAAAGAAGTAGAAATAGAGGAAGAAGAAGCACATGAAGAAGAAAAGAAGAAGTAGAGGAGGAAGAAGAAGAGTAGAGAATTTTAGGCCTATGCAACAAGCAACCTTATGCAACAAGCAACCTTATGCAACAAACAAACTTGTGGACTAAGCAACTTGTACAACGAGTAAACTTGAAAGCAAATAAATAACTAAAAATAGAAAAAATAACCTAAAACAATTTAAACCATTATTTCAACTAATAATAAATCCCTAAAATAATAAAAACTTCCAAAATACAAAAAACCCAAAATGAAATAAATTCTAGTTTACGAAAGCTTCTTCATGCTCAGCATCACATAACCTCTTAATTGTTATAAGAAAACAATGAATTAAATATCACCAAAAAAACCATCGAATGCGAAATTTCTAATATGCACCTAGTACATGCACATGTTTAGAATGAGTGTCTGAACTGTCTTCATGAAATCATGCTTTCACGGTATGATAAACTAATGTAACTGCCAGATAGTTTCTAATATTGGGAATATGTGACTTGGTAAGGATGTATGTTGCTCTATGCCTTTATTTTATCTAGCATGTCTTGTTGATGCATTTTGTTCTATGATGGGCATGATTCAATATTGCTTGCTTGATATGCTGTTAGACCTTCCAAGTCTATCAAGTCCACTTGGAATTGGGAGTGGGCTGGCCAGCTGTCAAACTATCGGTGCTGACTGATATAATTCCTGAGATCCTATATGCAGACTGTTGGACCCTGTATTGGATGGCTCTGCTGCACTTTTTGTTGGTAGCTACATTCTACAGCTAATTTTGCACTTGCCTGCACAAATGGCTCACCACATCCGAGATCTTGTGGCTGCTATTGTGAGGCGCATGCAGTCATGTCTGACAGAAGGCCTGAAGAGTTCATTGCTGCTTATTCTTGCTAGACTGGTACATTTTTCTTTTTTAAGAAATACTTGTAACTGTACGTAATTATCTGGTTACAAAATGTTTGTTAATCATGTGTTTTTTGGTTTTCATTTCAATGGAAGTTTATACTGTGGGCCATCAAAAAATTCTGTCAATTTGTCTGCAGTCCATCTGGTGTTACAAACTTTTTTTTTAAAAAAAACAGTATTATTTAAGCAGTTGCCTTCTCCAACAATTGGGTTTTAATATTTTAGAGGGAAGGAAAATGCAGAGTTTGGGTGTGAATGACATCATTGTACTAGGTTGACTTCTTCAGCTTTTTCAAAATCGATACTAGTTGCCGATTGACATGAAGCTGTGGTAGATGAACAGTTTATTGATTTGTTGACCCTAGTGCCGGCTGAAGGGCACAAGAACTCCCTTATTGCCAATTGCCTAAAATAATGCATTTATAGGTGAGAAGGAACCCTCTCATAACGATTTTTAAAAAATGCATTTATAGGAAACGATGTTCAAAACTTATCCTAAATCAGTCAATATGTTCAGGCTGTCTGAATTGGGGATGGTAAGAAGAGTTCTGTTAGGCTGTTAGCCCTGTATTTTTGTGTTGGTTCAACTTTGAACGCACTTGGCTTAGGCTTTGGAATATTGGGCTTAGGGTGGGTTTTGTTATAACACCTTGGTTTAGAGTTTCAGTTGGAGCCAGGCTGAACTGGTTTGTTTGCAGGTTTGGATCGTACTGGGCTGGCTGGTCTCAGGCTATGCCTTAGCCCATCCAACCCACCAACCGTCACCCCCGCAGCTGGGAGTAACCGTATCACTAGCATTTGTGGGGCTGGTGCTAATGTACTTCATCTTGCACTATTTACAAGTTTTGCCATAATAACATGCAGAATTTGACCTATTCTTTTTCCCCCTGTTCTGTCTTTTACAAATTCTCTTTGCTAATTTTTTTTGTCGTTTAATTATATGGATAAACCATTGGTTAAGAGTAATGACTTGGATTGCGGTCAATCTATTCAATTCAACATTCACATAGTTTTGTGATGCATTTTGTTTTTAATCCAACTTGTTGATACTATAATGACTTGGATTGTGGTCAATCTATTCAATTCAACATTCACATAGCTTTGTGATGCATCGTGTTTTTAATCCAACTTGTTGATACTAATCAGTTTTGGCTATAGACTATTCTTTTTCCTTTTTTTTTTTCTCTGAGAAAATAGACTATTATTTTTCTGTTCCTTATGGAATTGCTTTTTTTAATGGTTTCTATCCAGGTTCATCTGAGCATCCCAAATGTTGAACAGTTTATTGATTTGTTGACCCTAGTGCCGGCTGAAGGGCATGAGAACTCCCTTATTTATGTGATGTCAGAATGGACAAAACATCAGGGTTAGCATTCAGTTACAAACTTGGATTTATTATATCATGCTTCTAGATTTAGTTATTATATTTGAACAGAAAATATTTGCTCCTTGCCAAAATGCTGAGTTTTTACTGGGTTATATTCAACTTCAAATTCCCAGTAATCAATTCCAATTTCAAATTCCTGTCCTGCTGCTTCTGCCAATAATTAGAAGTTGGAAATCACAGTCTTGCAATTTGTTTTTCTTTGAAAGGGTTCAATTCTTCTTCTTCTTCTTTTTTTTTTTTCCTTCTAAATGGAGCAAAAATTGCTCACTATAATTCTTGTTAAACATGAGCAATGATGACCAAAACCATCGTGGTGGCCTTCTGCATGTCTGTTTTGTTCCACAAAACCATCATGGTGGCCGTGTCCCCTCACCAAACCCAAAACCCAAACTACCTCTCTTTCTCACTAACTGCCAACTGCTTCATATGCATCCATGCTTTTATGCATTGTCTCTTGGCACTGCATATTGTGTTTGAAATGTCAGCAAAACTGTAAAACTTTGTCCATGCTGTTCTGCCTTCCCTTATTTTTTTTTTATACAGTGTCTTTGTTCATCATTGAAGCTGATTCTGTTATGAGCTAATTATTAAATTGTTGTTTGAGCATAGGAGAAATTCAGGGATCTTACCAAATTAAAGTTACAACAACTGCTTTGGCTTTGCTGCTCTCCACACGACATTCAAAATTGGAAGATATATATGTGCAAGGCCATCTTATCAAGGTTTTATATTTTTATGTTCATAACCAGAAGACATCTTGTGCATGCCCCTTAAAATTTATTAACTCATCTTCATCTGTGTATCTCTAGACAACTGCAGGAATAACCACTCGTTCAAAAGGAAAATTAGCCCCAGATCAGTGGACAATGATACCTCTTCCTGGAAAGGTATATTTTCTAGTGGCTGGTAGTCCTGGTTGCTATATCAATTATTTCATTTATATCTATTTTATTGTCAATCCTGGAAGGGTCCTCTGCATGGATGTGTAGACTGTATATCAACTGTCTGTTTCAGACTGTTTACTTTGTTGCCCAAGCCAACCTAAACTGTTGAAATAGAATTCTCGTACCATAAACCTCCAGCCGATGTTATCAACCTTTGTAACAAGGAAACTTAATAACTCTGTATGAAAATCCAGTTTGGTTTCTTTCCCACTCAGATCCTGTTTCCTTTTGTGCCGAGGAACCTTAAGACCAAGCCCTTGATTTTATTTTGCAAATCACCTCTATTTGCATAATGCTCATATTAGATCATGGCAATAAAATGATGAGATTTGTGCCCTTTTGGGTAGTTATTGGTGAATGAGATTTGTGCTTATATGGAATATTGACCTCTTTTGACATTGTGGTGAAAATAAAAAAAGTTGTTGTCCCTATTTTTTGAGGTCATCCTCTGAATGATCTATCAATAGTACGACGTAGGCATTTGCTTTGGATTTGTTTTCTTGATTATCAGGTTTGAAAGTTCATGATCTAGCTGCCTTCATTGACTGACAAAAATTTTGACTTTGGCCTGACAGATCCTTGCATTATTAGCAGATACATTGATTGAGATTCAAGAACAACTTTTGGATGATGAGGATGATGATGACAATGAGGTAGTCACTGCACATAATTCTTTGGCATTTGCTACATGGCTTGGAGTCTTGGACTATGTTATGTTGGTTGTAGAGGCGTTTGATTTGATTTACTGAGAATGTTTATTATTTAGTTTTTCTTTTTTATGTTCTCTTGTTGTGGTAGGATGGTGATTGGGAAATAGTTCAAGACTCGGATTCAATCACTGCAGAAGATATGTTGAATTCAATCAATTCTGCAAGTGTCAAACCTACTGTTGAGCATCTTGATGTACTAACTAAAATTATGAATGCGGTAAGAGAAATCACAGCCAATCATGCTTATTTTTGTTTATCTTAAGCCTTCATCAGATATTTATGTTCTGTGTTTATCACTTTGCTGGATCTCTGAATTTCTGCATGTAACATATCAACATTGTGAGGGCAGAGGAGATGAATTTGTGAGTTGTACTAATTGCTTTGCATTGTCTAAAAATTTCGACTCCGCTCTCCTTTATTGCATGCACATGCAAAATAAAAAGAGTGAAGATGATGATGGTGAAGACGACATACTGAAAGGAGATGATCCCCTTAATGAGGTTTACACTTCTCTACATATTCAGCTTACCTTGCAGCACTGAAGTAGCCATTTCTGTCATCCCTTCATCTTCTTACATATATTCTGCAGATCAATCTGGGAAGGTACATAGTCAACTTCTTCAGGCAGTTTGCTGACACTGACAGACAGCTGTTTGATAATCTCTGCCAGGTGGTGTTCCGCACACCTAACTCTTGATTAAGTATTTCATAATCCAAGGTTATTTTCCGTTACCGATTTTTCCTGCTTAATTGGCAGAATCTTACACGAGCTGAAAAGAAAGCAATCCAGAGAGTTTTAAAGCGGTGAGCTGATGTTGTTAATAGATGGGAGGGCATGACTGGCATGGACTGGTCTCACAGAGGATTGCTGCTGGATACAAGTGCTTTACCCACTCTGTCAAATTTTAAGTTTCACGTGGGTGGAGTCGGCAGTGGACTTGGTTTCAAGTTCATGTTGAAGATCCAAGCGACATTCCAGTTGGTGCTGGCATTTTCCTTGTTTTCAAGTTTGCCAATTGTTTCTGATATTTTCCACCTTTGCAAGTAGGCGATTGTTGGCTGACTTGAGCAGATTTCTCCTGTGTGTTGTTTCTAAAGCAATATATGTAGCTAGCTGCCTGCTTGATGAGACTTACTGGGCTTGATGTGAGAAAGAGGTTAGCCAGTTATTTAGCTTTTACAACATGAACAAGCGCCAAAAAATGTTATACTTAATTTGATTGCTCACTATATTGATTTATTGTTTTTTTTTTTTGGTTGGTGCCATTGCTCCTTGTTCACCTTGACTTAAAAATGGAATGCGATGCAGTTGCATGATGCTTTCGCAGCCTTGTTTTTGCCCTCAACACCTTTGCTATTTATTCCCTGTTTGATAAGTACATGCGTAGTTTGCCGAGAATCGATCACTATGGTCGCCTCGGGCATATTCCGAACATCATTGGCAAACAGGGTTATTCGAACTACCGAAAAAAGAAAAAAAATACTAGGTAGCATGTTTCATTGTAAAGCTGAGTTTGTAATGCAAGTTCGTTGCCGTTGGAAAGTTCAAAGGGTGTGTTTGGTTAGGGATAAAATTTTTGATGAAAAGTTTTTGAAGTAGAAGTTGTCAAATTGATAGAAAATGATGTGATATAATAGGAGTAATGATGAGGAGTAAAGAGAATAAAGTTAAAATAGATAGGGTAGTTGTATGGGTAGTTGTGTAAAAATGATTGAAAAGTAGGGTAGTTTGTATAGGAAAATGTGAAAAAATAATTAAAAAATAAAGTAGTTATGGAGAGTGAAAAGTTTTGGTTGATATTTTTTTGCCCCAAACAAACGCACCCAAAGAAATTTGTTCGTCGCTGGCAGGGCATCATTTGTGTTCTCTCCTGTTTCGAGCTCCAAGATATTATTATATTGTTGGATTTAAATGTAAAATGAAAAAAAAGTATACGTGCTAGTGACCCGTAACAGCATCTGGGCTAAGATCCTCTCCATCGTCAGGATCGGATCGATAGCTCATCCTGTAGTCAATCGTACCAGCTGATTATTTGTAGCTACTATCGAACGATAGCGGTGAGAATAGGAAAGAAAATGGGAGGTCTATTTCAGAAAAATGTTGCTTAACCTTATTCATTTATGATTTACCGAGTTGCGGGCAAAGAGATCCGGGCGTCTGGTCTGGCGATTTCTTAGTTGCTCAGAAGCCAAATAATCATTTAGTCATGTTATCAACAAGAATTGGAAACTCTCCTTCGCTAAGCTGAAAGATTAGTCAGCAGGAGTATGTTCATTGGGGTGTTCCCAGTGCAACGGACTCGCCTGAGCCAGATAAATCCTAACTCGAGAGGAGGCAAAAGGCACTGGAGGCTTTGATGAATGTTGGCAGAACAATGGGTACACCCTTGTAAGGGAACAGTGTGCCCGCCTTGTCAAGTGGCCTTTTCCACTCCTCTACGTCATGTAATGCGTCATCCCACGTAAGTGGCCTATTCCCTTGTGTGCCACTGTGTCTTAGGTATAGTCAATTTCCATGTGCGTTTGGTTGACGTCAACGATGGTAACTTAGGCTCAGTTTGGCCTGACAGTGTGCGTACCAAGCCATCTGCTTTGTCTTAGTCCTAATTTCTGACTTAAAATTCCGCGCTTATTAAGACTTTTTAACGAAAATTTTTCAGGTTTAATTGATAAATATTATCTAAAATGCCACTGATTTTAAAAAATAAAAAATAAATGTTTAAAATATTCCAAAAATAGTAAAAATTGATACATATGTTAAACATAATTAGATTAATAATTATATAAGAAATTTTCGAAAAAATTAAAAAAAATTAAATGCACCCGGGTGCACTAAGGCTAAGTGTACTTTGGTGCATTTAGCCTCACCGGTAGAAGAAATAGGATGATATTTCCATTCTCAATAAAATTTTTCTCCGAATCTTGGTATTACTTTTCTATTTTTTCATATCAATTTTCATTTTTAATAAATAATAATCTTATTTTTCTTATTTACAATATTAATTTTTTTAAGAAAATTTATATAACCATAAATCCCACATATTTTAAATAATTACTCTCATATGTATAAATTTTCTACGAAATTTCTTTTATACCCAAACCCTTAGGGTCCATCAGTAACCGCCATTAATACATACGTGGAACGACTAATATATCCCCAAAGTGTGAAAAAAGAAAGTTCTTGCATTAACTAAATTTATGATTTATCGGACGACTTGTCAGGAACATGTGAAAAATGGAAGTGGTGACGATTACTGTGGTCAATAAACAGATGCTTCCCCAGCTACAAATCTGTAGAGGCATATTAGTCATTTTAAATGTGAAGTAACCAAAGTTGCTATAGGATCCCAACGACATGAATACGAAAGAAATTTTGGCCAAAATTTACGAGTACAAAAAAAAAAAAAAGTATTGAAAATATATTGGTATTTATGGTTAAAATTCGTGAGTAGATTTTGAAGCTTTCCCTTTTTCTTATATTTTGTATAATTTGTTGTTTCTCATTATACAACTGCCCATCTTCATCTATATTTTTATTCAAAAGTCCAATTCGGTTCCAAAAATGCCATGAATTCCGGTGAGCCTCATGGCTGCTCATGGCACTGAGAGAATGGAGGTGTTTAAAATAACTCTCGTGGAAAATTTATTGTTCTGTACCGTTCTATTTATTTTTTAACCTTATTCGTAAAATCCAAGTTGGCCCCTCTTCACTCTCGGAAAAAAAAAAAAAAAAAAGCTGGCCCCTCTTCTCTGATGTAAACATACCTAAGCGTCTTAACGGATCTGGTGTACTGGTGGTTGTAGCATAATCTTAACTCTAATCCATTTAAAATATTACAATTAATCTATTTATTAATTTATTTTAAAAAAAACTCAACTCTAGCCAATTGGAATTAGCGTAGCTGGTGATAGCGACAGTTTTGACATTGAGATGGTTGTGTAAATTGATTTATAATATCAAATGTCACAGTATGTACATTATTAATATAAAAAAAATCTCGACTCTAACCTATTTATAACATATTTAATAAATGAGTTAGTAAGTTATGAAGGGGACCATTAAAACCCCTTGAAACACCATGTTTTCTTGTGTGAAAAATCAGTTTTTTGCAGCGTGTATACTGTTCTAAATTCCTCCGTCCAACCTCGATGTCACAGCAATTGTCCACATTTAGTATCCAGCTCATGATCATGAAATTTTTGCCCTTGAAATAAACTTTAAATTGTATGTCAGCCAAAGTAATAACGGCCCCACTAACTTTCAGCGTAGAATAGCACTTTGTCGAGCGTGGGAGTTTTGGTCGACAAATGTCGGGGAATATTTGCTGGAAATTCAGGCATGCATGCATGGATGGCTATTATACGCTTCGTTTGGAAAAATTGTTCGTGGTCCCTCGTAAAAGAAAGAGAGAGATGCTTTTTTCCTTAAAAAATATATACATAGTTTCTTAAATCTCACAAGACTGCAAAAGAATAACAATGTAAATTATTTCCATTATAAAATATTAAATTAATTATTTGAGTGAGTCATAAAATTTTAATTTTAGAAATCGATATTAATTTCTTTTGAATATCGTAATGAAATGGCGACAATCATATACCTAGAATATTTAACCACAATTTATATTGTACTTACAATATTTTATAAATTCTTTCCATATCTCGCCAATGGCCAATGCATGCCTTCTTCTTGTCTGTCCAAACTCATTGGTCATCAGTTTTGAGGCTCTTCGTCTGTCTCTTCTTCTTCTCAGTACGTTTTGACTACTTCAAAGCTTACCGACGGCACAGAGAGGGAGAAGCATGGAGCGCTTCATGTCTTTCAGATGAGGTGATGATAGCCGTAGGAGATTTTAATATCGAACAGATTTTGAGCAAGAGGGGCAAGGGGCAACGAAAAATTAGGCATTCTAGCAGCTAAGGATTAGATGCTAGGAATGGCCACACGGATTCGAGTAAAAGGCACAAAGGAGATTAGAAATTAGGAAGTTAGCATAAGGAATTAAAGAGGAGAGAGAACATCGTTTGAGCAGAAGGGTAGGTGTGACAATAATGTCATGGGGGAAAACAACGTTCGAACAACAAGTGTTTTTTAGTTCTTAATGTCATAAGGGCAAAACCATCATTTCTACATACAACCGATAGTTGTTTAGGTTGGTTGTTATGGCGTGGCATCTAAGAATTAACGGTTAAATTTTATAGGTAAAGAAGGAATTTCTGAAATATTGTGAATATGATATGAATTATAGTAAAACGTTGTGGGTATAAAAAAAAAATTTCCTAAACAAAATCTTAGTTATGTATTTATAAAGGAAAAAAATCCTCAAATATCTATAACATTTGTCCATAATCCCTGTTATATTTATAACACTTTAATAATTCTTTTCATACTTACAATATTTCATTCATAATTTCTTTTATGTTCATGTCGTCACATCATGTTAATAAAGGATAACAGATTGCAAAGATGCTAGCATTACTTTTTCTTAATGCCTAAATTGCCAAAATGGGCTAAAATTGGTAGATGAAAATTTTGATTTGCTTTACTCGGACAAAAACACCCTTAAATGATAAATTGATGTCTTCAAGCTGAGAGTTAGGTCTCTCGCTCTTAACCTTATAGAATATTTTAATTATTATTCATTTTGTTGAGAGGTTGGAAACTCATGAGAGAGTCGAAATTAGTTTAGGATAACAAGTAACATACATTGTTATATTTATTATTTAAATCATTTAAAGATATTTTTTCTTCACATAGAAAAATAAAGATAATGTTTATGCACTTCTAACTTTTAAAACTTTTTAAGTATGCCATGTTAGAACTTTTCTAATGAATATATGCGATGCTAAAAATGTTCTCATTGAAGATATAATATTTAGAGATTTTAAATTATCGTAGACCACAAAATTCTGTATTTTTTATTTTTCTAATACAAAACAATTAAATCACAGTTACGACAGAAATGATGCCGTTTATATATTACTCATGCCAGTTCTTGCTTCTTACTCGTACGGAATCAAAAAAGGCAGATTAGCTCTGACAGTGTGTGTTGGGCAATGGGAAAAACATTTCAATTTATAATTTTTCATTTTCCGTGACTATTCCATTTTTTTAATTATCTTTTATATTTTCTTATGTAACTTTTCTATTTTTTTTAATTATTTTGCGGAATTCCTCTCTACTTACCTTCGTGCACGACAGTATGTGGTACGTTTGAGGCGGCGGCTTGACTTGTCTTGATCCGCATTCAATCAAATCCAGCCTTCGGAGCCGATGACGTTCCTCTTTTGTCACGTTTGCTAGCAAAATTGCTTACGTCTGGTCCTTCTGTATGAAAACTGGGGCCCACCCTACCTGTCTCACACATGCCCTTCAAAATGTTTTAAATGCGGTAGATTTTTTCTTGTATGAAGTATATTTACAACATGTCTCAATTCATATCACATTCAAAATTCTAAGACAATTCTAATAATGTTTCCAAAGGGAGACAACAAGCTCCCAACCAAATAAGGAAAATCATACACATGCCTCTACAAAGATTTGGTTCGAAATCTCCACCTGGGATTCGAACACGTGCCGGTGGGAACAAAAGCTTCGTTCCGCACCCGGCAACTAAACGAGCGCCGCTCGTTTGGTAACACGGTAGATTTTTTAAATACCGGGGAGTGGGGAATCCATAAGTCATCAATTACTTAATTATCTTATTTTTTCTATTTTTACTCCTATGAACGTACCAATTGCTTAATTGGCACTTTTTGCCTCTTGAATTTACTAGTTGCTATAAAATAAAAATGTTCGAGTTTCAATCTTTTTATTATATCGCTCATCTTAGATAACTATTAGAGTGCATCTCAAGAGAAAGGGCAATGAGGTAAATACGTTGACCTAACTTCAAATGCTTGACCTCTCATGATACATATTTTTAACTCACCTCAGTTACTTAGTCGTCAAGTTCGAAGAATATAAAATAGTTTTCGTCCGACAAAAAACGTTTCCCCTGACTGCTAGCCATTCGCGTTGGAAAATGGATATTATTTTAATGAAATTGACAGCTCTGTTATTAATTGCAGTTTAAGGAGAACAAATTTTGAAAATATTCTATTTTTTATTCTCCACCCCATTTCACAACCTCACACACAACTGGGAAACCGGTCTTATGCACCCGGGTGCATTGAGGTCAAGGTACCCTGGGCGTACTTTGCCTTTTTTATTAATTTTTCATGAAACTGTTAATCTAAATGTATTCAACATGTGTATTAATTTTTATCATTTTTTAAAAAATTTTGATATTTTTTTAGATTTTTAAGAAAGTGGTATTTTAGTGATTTAAATTAATAATTATATATAAAAATTTCAAAAAAATTAAAAAAAGGTATATGCACCTAAGTGCATACATCTGCATCCCAGAAACCTAAGCATAAAAGTTCCCAAAAACATGAGCTACAGTGGTGCATTGAAAATGCAAGGGTTCTGCTGCTGTCAAGTTCAAAAGAAGCCACGAAAAAAAAAGAGATGGACATTTAGGAAGGAAAATGGATTATAACAATTTATAAATTGTCAGAAGCCAATAGTCCCTAAAGCTTGGAATGCCATGGCAGAGCAAAGCCTGCTGATAATATACATTGGCAGGCAGTATAAGTTGTGACCCAGCGCAATAAAGTTCCATAGACTATCTTCAAAGGATAATCCAAAAACCATCTTAATCTTTATCCTCTACGGCATGTTTCAATTCATATAAAATTCTTGGATTAAATTTGCATCATCATTCTTAAGACAATTTTTCAATTTTCAAGAGAGCTTTTTTATTTTTTAATACAATTTTACTCATTCTCAATAAACATTATTACATTCTTATCCTATATATAAATTTGACAATTTTTCAATTTTTAAGAGAGCTTTTTTAATTTTTAATACAATTTTATTCATTCTCAATACACATCATTACATTCTCATCCTAGATATAGATTTGATCTAAAAATTTTATATAATTTGGAGCACACCTTAGGAAGAAGGTTGTTATCGCTTGACAAATTAGAGTGTCTAGTAACATGTTTTTTAATTAGAGTATGTTTAGAAAGTGATGAAATTTTTTTATTAAAAAGTTATTGGTATAAAATTTTGTAGATTGAGATAAAATGATATGCTATGATATGGGTAATGATCAGAAGTAAAAAAATAAAATTAAAATAATATACTAATTATAAGATAGTTATGTACAAATAATTAAAATGCAGGGTAGCTATATAAAAAATATGAAAAATAATTAAAAAAAGGATAATTGTGGAGACTGGAGAGTAAAAAGTTCTAAATTGAAATTTTTCGTGTTAAACAAATGTGCCCTTAGCTTGTAAAATACTACAATTAAGTCCAAGAATTCTTATATTTGCATCTCGTTTCATATTACAAATTAATTCACAAATATTCTTATAATTTTTCTTACTATTCTTTATTAAAGATGAGACTAAAAACTCCTCACTCAGGGCCATGACGCCAATGGTGTCGTGGTACAGCGTTCGGGCATAGCAGACATCCAAGGTTAGTTCAAATGTTGATGGCATCAATCTCCCTAATGTTAGGAAAAATAGAAAATTTTATAGGGTTAGTATTAGACGACGCAGTGTGCTGCCCGTGTGTTGCGAAACCCTCCACAACCTACGGCCCTCTTCTATCATTTTAAAACCATCTTTTTCTTAAATACCGAAATAATTAGCAAGAATTTGGAGCACCTGTCGACTTGACGTCTTTGACCGTCCAATCAGAATGGTACGTAAACTGTTTTAATTTTGCTTCCCAGCGTTTTTTTTATTGGAACCGATCCTTTGTGAACAGTCGGAAAGATTTTCATTTCTGGCCGGTTAGATATATCATTTTTAAAAAATTTTCGCTTTTTATAAAACTATTATGCTAAATTTATATAATTTATAAATTAAGATTTATCATTTTAAAGTATGTTCATTTGTGTTTTTTTTTTAAAAAAATTTTAAACACAAGGATGCTGACAATATCCCTGTGTTTAAATTCAAAAATATATGTAAATATACGTAAAATGATTTTAGAGTTATCCTCCGATATACTCATTATCTTTGATCTTAATTTCAAATATATCTATTATGTTTCTAAAATTTCAAATATATCTGTTACGTTTGTATTTAATCTCAAAAATACTCATTCCGTGAGTTAACATAGTTAGAAAATATGTGAAATTACTAATATGCTTTTCAAATTTATGACACAATTGAAAAAATTGAATATAATTCCAAATGAATTTTAAATTTAAAGTGCCTTAATTTCATTTTCATTTTATTCATTTCATTATTTATTATTTTCCAATAGGAGTATTTTAAAAAAAAATTAAGTAACGGTTTTTGACAGAATGAATATTTTTAGGATTAAATCCAAACATAGTTATTATATTTAAAATTTTGAAAATAGGGTGAGTATATTTAGAATTAAGGTCAAAGCCCAGTGAGTATATTTAGGAATAACCCATAATTTTTTAAAAAAACTTTTCTTATGAATTATTAGCAACTAATGCATCGGTTTTATAAAGAAAATTTTTTTTAAAAAAAAAACGTTTTAAAAAAAATGATATTTCTGACCGGCGAGACATGATCAATTGCCTTATGATCTGGGGCAGTGGGGGCCAGCAAGGTGATGACACACCTTAGTTTCGTTTCGTTTCGTTTATATACATTACCACACTTCAGTTCTGATAAGCAGTCTAGAAGGATCGGACCATCAGCATGGAGAGCTTAGTTCTACGATCGCCAACTCCTAATCTCTCCCAATCCACCCACTTCAAACCCACCCGTATTTTTCTTTCTTCTCGCACTTTCCTTCCGTTCTGAATATTGCTCGCGGACTCCTCAATTGCATGCCGTGTTTCTTTTTCATCTCAAATTTCTATTTTGTTATTGTCATTATTATTATTTTTGGTCTGTTCTTCCTTCAGTCAACGAGGCGAGGCTAACGCATGGAAAGAAGCCCCGCAGTAGTTGGTGCCTGAGAGCAAGAGCGAGTGCTGCTGATGGCGGCCTTCGCAAGGTGGAAATTCCGCGTGATTGGTATAATCTCGTCGCTGATCTCCCGGTGAAGCCTCCTCCGGCGTTGCATCCCAAGACTCTGCAGCCGGTGACGCCCCAAGATCTGTCTCCTCTGTTTCCTGACGAAGTGATCAGGCAAGAAGCCACAGACGACCGCTTCGTTCAAATCCCAGATGAAGTCACCGACATCTACAGGCTGTGGCGGCCCACACCATTGATCAGGTCTTTTTCTATATGTCCAGAAAAAGGATCTTTTCCCCTTTCTGTTGCTTCAAAAGTCTCCATATTATTCAGGATTTCCAGTTGTAGTTGTATTAAATGGATTGTTCATGTGGGTAGTAATACTTTTAGGCTTTGCCATCAAGTGGTCCTGTTCTGGAATTTGGAGCACATAGAAAGCAGGACAAACCTCATTTGAATTCCATTTCTGTGAGCTTGAAAAGGAGATATCTTTTCGATTGGTACAACACAAATGACTCACTTTCCAATAGGAAACAGAGCAAAGAGATTAGAGAAGCTCTTGAACACGCCTGCCAGGATCTACTACAAATATGAAGGAACCAGCCCGGCTGGATCTCACAAACCGAACACTGCAGTCCCTCAAGCATGGTATAATGCACAGGAAGGGGTCAAGAACGTTGTGACGGAGACTGGCGCAGGTCAGTGGGGGAGTGCACTAGCATTTGCAAGCAGCTTATTCGGTCTCAGCTGTGAAGTAAGATTTGATGAGTTGTATGCATAAAAAAATGGTCTTCTTTCACCTTTTCCCCTTCGATCAACTCTTTGATTGTTGCCTTTTTGTAGGTTTGGCAGGTCCGAGCATCATATGATCAGAAACCGTATCGGAAGTTGATGATGCAGACATGGGGAGCCAAAGTGCATCCATCCCCTTCTGATATAACAGAGGCAGGTAGAAAAATACTTGAAATGGATGCATCAAGCCCTGGTAGCTTAGGAATTGCGATATCAGAGGCTGTTGAGATGGCAGCTACACATGATGATACCAAGTACTGTCTGGGAAGCGTCCTGAATCATGTGCTGCTGCACCAGACAGTTATTGGTGAGGAATGTATCAAACAGATGGAGGCCATTGGAGAAGCCCCAGATGTGATCATCGGCTGCACAGGTGGAGGCTCCAATTTTGGAGGTCTCACGTTTCCTTTCATTCGGGAGAAGCTGCGAGGCAAAGCCAACCCTGTTATACGAGCCGTCGAGCCTGAGGCATGCCCTTCTCTCACCAAAGGTGTCTATACATATGACTTTGGGGACACTGCAGGAATGACTCCATTAATGAAGATGCACACTCTTGGACATGATTTTATCCCAGATCCCATCCATGCGGGTAATGCCCATGGAATACAAATGTTTCTTGTCTGTCTCCTATTGATTTCATCCTCTCCAATTTTCATTTGTAGTTTTCAATTTTCATAGATAGAGAAGTGTAAGCATTTTGTTTTGCAGGTGGCCTTCGTTACCATGGCATGGCTCCTCTTATTTCACATGTGTATGAATTGGGTTTCATGGAAGCAATTGCAATACCTCAGACTGAATGCTTTCAAGGTACCTATTCCAGCTTCCTTTCGCCCCCTCTTAATCTAAAGCCTGTTTGTGCATATGCATGCTTGTTGGACTCGAAAGACCATAGCCATTCACTTGGACTAGATAGTTGTTGCTGCTGCTTTTCAGCTAGAAGCAGATGGGGGTTTTTAATTTTTGCATGCATTTCCATACTAGTGAAGGATTATGGCAGTGCTATATAAGGTCGATTGCTGATAAGCTTCACAACTCAATACGAGTTTGAACATTGATATGATCATCCTCAAAAGTCGAGCAGCTCGTTTTATTTCCAGGTTTTTGTTTCTATTTCAGGGGCTTTGCAATTTGCCCGGACAGAAGGTCTGATACCGGCACCTGAGCCAACTCATGCGATTGCAGCTGCCATCAGGGAAGCGCTTCAATGCAGAGAGAGTGGAGAATCAAAAGTGATTCTCATGGCCATGTGTGGGCATGGCCATTTTGATCTCCCTTCTTATGAGAAGTATCTTCAAGGACAGATGGTCGACTTGTCATATTCAGTTGAGAAGGTCCAAGCAGCTTTGGCTAATATCCCGCCAGTCCCCGCTACACATTAGTGTAGCTATGTAGCGTTATCATCTCCCTGAGTTGTTTGGGAAGCTGAAGAAATTAGTTGGAATAAAAGCAAGAATGCATCCATTGAGGGGTTCAGATTTGTTGATTTGTTCATGCTGGGTGGCAGCACCCAGATTGTATGTCCCTCCAAACTAGCAACATATCCCTGCCATTGATTGATAGAAGTACGGTTCTTCTCTTCAGACAGGCGACGAGTTGGCGCGTATTGTGGGTGGGATTTTTAGACTCGGTCATAGTTCGCACGTTTTGGGAGGTATGCGATTGGAACTGTAGTCTTCCATCTAAACAGCAACATTCCCCCCGAGCCCACTATCCATTTGGGGCCATTCATCAAAGGGTAATTGCCGTATTTATTTTCCCATTGAATAACATTTCATTTAGATAGGTTTTCTAAAATGGAAGAACGAGTGTAAATAATAATAATAATAATAATAATAATAATAATAATAATAATAACAAACCAACATAATTGATAGAAAAGTACAGTTATTTGGAGGGAAAGAGGAGCTGGAGGCTTTTACAGTCGACCCCCACGCAAAACGTGATTAGTAAATGAGAAATTTAAAAACCTAACAAATCATAACTTATATTTTCGTAAATGAAAAGACACATTTTTTTTTTCTATTTATTTTCACGGCAGTGAGTCAATACTCCGTAAGCATGTGGAAGTACGGGAGTAAGCACTTAGTTTTTTAATTTTAAAATATTTTTTGAAAGCAAATCATTTAACGTGTTTATTAATATGTATTTATTTATGATTCTAAAAACTTTATATATTGCAAATTTTTATATACCATACTCAAATTACATTTTTGAAAATTTTTAGTGCTCATATACCTAACTCTCGAAAGATACTAATTTTTTACAAAATATAAATTTTCAATCAAATTTATTTTTGGTAGCATGATAAAATAAGAGTATTAAACATGATAAATGATTTAAATTTTTTTAAAAAAATTTAAGGTGAATAAGTATGGAGGCTTTCATGCGTATATAAGTATTAAATCATTATCCTTATTTTTTATGTTGGCATTGGCTAGGAGTACTACTACATGCATGTCCTGGTCTTACACAGTAGGGATAAAAACAGAGGAATGATGTCGAAAATAGAAAAGATGGATGGATGGATGAGAAGATGGAGGTTTGCCGTTTCCGATAACACCTCCGCCAGTCTCTAAAACCAGAACACTGACCGTAAATAGCATTCCAATGGGAATAAAAAGGAAGAATCAATCCCTGCATCCGTCCTCCCTCCCTTCTCCCTTCTCCCTTCTCCCTTCTCCCCTTCCCTCTGTTTCTTTCTCCCCTCAAACCAGGAGGAACAGAGAGAGGGAGAAAGAGGGATGTCGCGGGGCCAGCAGCAGCAGTAGCATTAGCAGAAATTTGCTTTTTTTTTTTTTTTTTTTTTTTCTCCTTCTTCTTCTTCTTCCCCATCTTAGAAGAATTGAATTGTGGGGTAGGCGTCTGGCTTGGGTGAGAGACATGTATCACGTAAGCAACCATCTTCTGTGCGTGATGAACCTGATGATATTTATGATATCCATCCCGTTGATAGTGGTATCAGTAGCGGTGTCGGAGGCGACGAAAACAGAATGCATGCGCGTGGTTGAACAGCCGATGCTGGTCATCGGCATCCTCCTCTTGCTGCTGTCATTGATGGGGATTCTAGGCTGTTGCTGCCGCTTCGTCACCTTCTTCCGGATCTACCTCTTCTTGTTGCTCGTCCTCATGATCGGCCTCTTCTGCTTCACTGTCTTCGTCTACATAGCCACAGACGATAAGGTCGGCGTGGCGATTCAGGATACGGGTTTCCTGCATTCCGATCATGTCTCCGACTACCCGTTCTGGCTTCAAAACCAGGTCGGAGATAACCACAAATGGACTGCTATCAGTAACTGCATGCGTGAAGCAGACGTTTGCCGGACTTCCAGAACTCCTCTCAAACTTAGTTTATTTGGCCATACCTACGGTGTAATCAAGGTTCCATTCCTTTCTTTTCTTTTGTTTTTTTTCCTTGTTAACATGTCTTATGAATCTTTTGCTTCATCCATCCATCATACAAATATGGGTCCAGCTAGCTGCTTACATGAATGCAATGCAAGTGTCATTGCTTAATCAATCCATATATCTCTCTAATTGTCATCATTTTCTCCTATTTGTTTTTCCTTAATTCTATTAATTTACATTTGCCTCTATTTTTACTCTCTCTCTTCCCATTTGTATCTGTATCCTCAATCGTTATTTCCCACTTCAATCTACGAAGTCTCATCAAGATGCCCTTCCACGTTGTTGTTGTTGTTTAGAAAAAAAAAAAGAAGGGTTTTAACCAATTGTCAGTTGTCACAAAAACCAACCACTCGTTCATTCCATTATGTATCTTTGGAATATTCTCCGCAGATATGCGATTAATCTCATCTCAACTTGCATGAGCATTTTCACTTCTGAAACCTAGCTTGTGCAATTTTTTAAGAAATACGTCCTTCAACATACAGAGAGGTTGCTGCAAACCGCCGCCTCCTTGCGGCTTTAAACCCGTCAATACAGCAGCTTGGGATGGGGACGTGAATGCAACGGCTTGGAGTGCGGAAGCTGGTGTCGAATCTCTTGAAGGTGACTGTAAGCGGTGGGGCAATGACGAAAAGATTTTGTGCTTTGGGTGTGACACATGCAAGGCAGCCATCATCCACAACCTGCGGGACGGTCGGAGGAGACTGACCGCCGCCTCCTTCTTCATCCTTGTCATCCTCAACGTCGTCTATGCGGTTGGTTGCTGTGCTTACCAAAATATCATTTTAGACAGATACCCCAGTCGAATATATCACTATTAGCTACCTCTTCCAAGGTGAAAAAGATGAGAGTCGCTGCTGTTGATTGCTTTTGCTTGCTTCTATTTCTTTTTGAGCAATCGCATCGACCATCAATGCATCCAATACGAGAGAGAGAATCTGCGGCAGGCAAATCACCTCAAAGCTTCTCCGTTGCCTTTGCCACCAAAAACAGCAATTTGCAAACCAGGAGACTCGTTACTCAGCAACCCAAGCAGCGCTGCTAAGGATCTGAAATCTTGCATAGATGACGGTCGACTTCACTGCGCTTTTACAGCATGTTAATAAATCATGGCCGACTAAACAGGAACCCTCAAGATCCTATGAAATTCGAATATGCCCGACCTTCAAGTAGATTATGTCCAACGCAAAAATCTCTTGAAGATCCTAGCTGGTTGACGCAGGCAGATGGATTCCTCTGCAATCTATCGCTCCACAGCTATATTTATATAATGCAATAATTGGCTCATATCTATATCCATATATATATATATATATATATATATATATATATATATATATATTAATGCAATTCTTTCCTTCGTAAAAGTTGACGGGTAGGAAAACAGCATCCCAACAGCAAATTTTCAACCAAGATCCTTTTAGATGTTGGATGATTGAACAATCGCTAATAGCACAGGTTTAACCTTAAGCCCACTGATCTACAACAGACTAGGGACAGGGTCGCTTGTGCTCTAAATTTCTTGACAACAGAAACACATGCTCTCCCTCATCGGTGGATGGAAGTATTTTGTTTGGGAAAACAGAATCTGACTAGTGATCTGTACATCCACATCCATCTAACTACGAATGGTATTCAAATTTTCAAATCAACAGAAAAAAACTAGAAGGAAAAAAAACAATTAAAAAAAAAGAGCTAAGACGGCTGTAAAACTAAGCTGGAAGCAGCTGCCATAAGTGATCCATCATACAAAAGGGAACAAATAGACAAACAACTGCTTTAATGTGCTTCCTTGTGAGAAGTAATCAAAACGTTCTGGGCACGGACTCTTCTCTCATGATTTTGGTATAGACCAATGACATCATCAAAATTGTTCAATAATTGATTTTACCCGAAAGCAGAAAGGAGATGGCATGATGTTTATTTCAAAAATGTACATGCAAGAAACAAAAAAACATATGCTACTAGAGCAGTAATCAATTCGAGAGATCCAGTCCGCTGGAGTAGGAATGATGGAACCGTTGGTCCTATAAATGAACCACAAACCCAACCGATGACAAGAGCACCGAATCTGGAAAAGAGTAAGAAATAAATTAATTAATGCGCATAACTCGTTGCATGTTTCATACAAACACCAATGTCTTATTGGTTCTCACTCACCCGATAATGGATGCCCGGGCCAAATTCTTTGACTTATCATTAAGAAAGAAAATGCATGAAGCCAATGACAGTGCAACCTGCACACAAAGAAAAATAAAATTACAAATATATGAGATTGATCTCCATGCGCCAGGATTTTACGAAAAAATGCCCACACACCTCCAGTAGAACAGGAAGAGATGTATTTACAATAACACAGTGTGTTGCAATTGTTTAATGCTTGCCTTCCTAATTATAACTAGTAACTTGGCCAATCCATTTCCTGAGGAGAGGCCAAACACATGGACAGCAAGGAATATCACAATACTGGAGATTACGGAGCAGATGGTTTATCCAGCAAGGCATCCATTATTCAGCACTTACATTGACTATGTCATAGGCAACATACTAACTATACCAGTCCTTTCCTTTGGGATGGGCAACTTCAAGTATTGCCCAAGTTGCAGTGCACCATGGGGGAAAAAAAATGGAACCCATAAATCAGATAATAAGTTCATCCATTAACCTTAGACAGCGATGTTAACATCAACTCTTATTCTTACTATTTATGCAACCCGTTGTTAGACAATCTGTTTGACCACACATTCACAGCCCGAGCAGACATACACCACTAGAAAAAGTATGGTATACCTGGAATGCAGGTCCAGTCTCACCAGCATTCATCACACTCCAACACCCCATGAAAGCAAACAGGAACAGCCTTCTTAGAATCACATCCGCTGGTGGATTTTCAACAAATTCAAATAACTTTTTTACCCAAGATGGGGACTCCTCTACTTGCTGCTTTAATCTGCTTTTCAAGGTAATCTTTTCTTTCTTTCGAGCCTTGAAGCTGGTCATGAGTATTTTCTCATAAGCTGCTTCTATAGATTCAACACTTCTCTCATGCCCAGCGTACTGCTGCAAGAGAAAGTTTCTTGCACCTCGGATTTCTTCCTCAGAAGCATCAGCGCTCACCCCCAGGCGCTTGTAAGGATCCCACACATTCACTCGTGGGAACTGTGGAATCTTCTCTGCATCAAAGTTTCTTTGAGTTTCGTTAACATTAACAAAGAACATGGAGAAATTAGTATCGAAAGGGAGACTAGCAACCAAGAGAACACTAGAGTTCAATAAGAATAGGTTAAACACATTGAAACTGTAACATGCAAAGGTCTCATGGAGGCAGCATTTCTGAAGCTTACTTCAAGGAGAATGCAAATAACCATCATCATCATCCTCCTCGAAGCATTGTCCAAGAAATGTACAATAGACTGTCCATATTTCCTGGGGAAATTTTAACAGCAAGCAACTCACAGAAATTCACTATTTTCGTGCAATAAATTTCCCTTCTATTGATATCATGGATTTTTCAATTGTATAAAACTGTTATTTTTTCCAACTCTTAGCCTTTCAATAGAGAATAATAATGTCACCTGCGGCTAGCGCAGGTGGCAGGGGTGTTGGGCCCCTTAGCGCAGGTCGTGGGTTTGAATCCCACGTTGGGATTTCGGCCCGGAAAAATGGTGTGGGAGCTGTGGTCTCCCTTTGAGGTAGAGTGGGAGCTGTTGTCTCCCTTGGGCTGGATGGAAGCTGTTCTTCCTAATTCTTTAGTGGAGCTGTGTCTCCAGATTTCTTTGGAGGAGTTATGTATCTCCTTATTTGTAAGAATGTCTCAGAACTATAATGTAATATGTGTTGAGATGTATGTAAATATAAACCATCAAAATAATAATAATAATAATAATAATAATAATAATAATAGTTAATCACAAAGATTCTGGTTAATTGGCTAGTATTCTCTAATTAGAGTGACTTTGAGCAATGACAGATAAACCATGTTTCCCTGTCCCTCCACAAAACCCATTGTATCCAGCCAAATATTCTGCAGCACCCTCTTGAAGGTCCCATGTTTATGATGTTAAGCTGCGAGAACAATTTGATCAAACGAATGCTACCAACTATTCGATTTATTCAACCCCGGAAATCAACTACTGCATGACTACAAATCAAGCAAGTTCATAACGGACACAGAATATTTACTCGCACACACTGTTTTTCAGTTACATACGTGACACCATAATTTCAAAATTCAAGATTTTTTTCAGTCCAAATTGCCACTTAAAAAGCTATTACGCTTTAACTGAGACATACTGAGTAGGCACATGGATACTGAGAAACACCCCAATTCAGCCAAACTAAGTGTTATCAGTATCTCACACATCAGTTGATCGATGCCAAAAAACCACAGAAAGATATCGCATGACGTCCCAAAAACTTACCCAAGTTGCCACCGAAGGACATTTCCATGACACATCTAGGGCTTTTGATGACCAACCCACGCACCATCCCCTTCTTCCCATTTCTACCAATTCTGACAGGGAAAATGAAAAGAAAAGACCAACCGGAATTAACAGATTTTGTGAGTAATTCAGATAGAATCAAAACTAAAAACTTTGGAAACAAATTCAAAAGATATAGAGTGCGGAGAAATTTTTCATCTTGTAATTAGGTGCGCCATCACGAAATTTCAGAATTTTCCGGAAAAAGAAAAAAAAAAAAAAAATTAAAAAAAGAAAGACGCAGAGAAAAGAGTACAATTTTGATGCTGGTAAGCTGAGGCGAGGGAAGCTGGGCTTCGAGAACAGAAGAGCATCCATATTTCTGATGAAAAAACCTCACTCACGACCTCCCCTGGGCATGGACAGAAAACAAGGGCAACCACCGATCCGATGGCCGAGGGGCGGATGACGCAAAAAGGGTCGGGTGAGAAAACGCTTTCGAGGTTTTATAGTTGTACCCGTTTCCATTTCGGATCCCTATCGTGTGCTTCAGTACACCCCGGTGTATTCGCCTTTTTTTTTCTGAAATTTTTTTTTTATATAAAAGTGTTAATCAAAGTGTATTTAACATGTGTATCAATTTTTACAATTTTTGAAGTACTTTAGATATTTATTTTTTATTTTTGAAAATCAGTAATAAAAAAAAAAAGTTACACTAGCTTCAGTGCACCCGGGTGCACAGGATCGGAATCCTTGGTTTTCGGTGGTGTGATAAAATTCAACACGATCGGTCTATTTAAAATTAATTAATTATTTATTTATTTTAAATATTAAAAACACTTTTTTTGACAGTATAATTTTATGGGATTTAATTTGTGGCTGATCAAAATTTTTTTATTAGCTTAAGATAGCTTTGTTAGCTAAATTAATAATTCGAAGATAATCTTTCTATGTACCGACTACCGTTATATGCTATGTACTCTTCTTAGGTAAATTCTAATAATAAGATCCAAATCAGCCGTGGTACTTGAAATAATTTCATTTACAATGTTCAGATTTTTATGAAAGCATATATTTGACTCAAAACCAAGAGCGCGTTCACTGTTGATTTCGTTAAATAAAAGAAGAATTGGTTGAGTAACGTTACTGTAATCTTTTTTAGAAAGTACTAATAAAAGTTATTTTTGCAAATAAGCCTACGTTGTTCCTTCGAGGACGATATCGCAAGCATGTTTTCCTTGACCGAAAAAATGCAAATAATGTTAATTAATATAAATTATAAATAAAACCATGTTTTTAAACTTTTGTAAATTAAAATCTTGTTCCTCTACTAAAACCGCAGCCAAATCAAAATATTCTTTATACACATCGCAGGCTGGGGCGACAGGACTTTACACGGACGATGCAGATGGCTGTGAACTGTGGGGCTTAGGAAATTCGGTCATGAGAAATAGGGGTGCAACTTGGGTAGGGTACCCGCGGGTCGACCCGCTGGGTACCCTAAATCGGGTAGGTTTGGTTCCACCGAACCTACTCGTAGGGTCGGTTCGGTTCCTTGGGTAAAATACCCGGTCAATTTCGGGTAGGGGTCGGTTCCGGTTCTGGGTACCCGGAACCGACCCGGATTTCATATTATATATTATATATTTTATATATTTATAATACCTAACCTAAATCCCTAATTTCTTCCCCATCCGACATCCCGATCCTGTTTCTCCTCGCGGGCGGCAGCCATCCTGTTTCTCCTCAGCAGCAGCAGACAGCAGAAGATCGGCAACGCAACATCTGTGGCGAGCGGCAGAAGGTCGGTTGTGGCGATGGAAGATCGGCAGTGGCGCCGGCAGAGGTAGCCTCCCCTACACAGTAACAATCCTCTCTCTCCCTCTCTCCCTCTCTCCCTTTCCCTCTCTCTCCCTCCCTGCCGGCACAGATGCCCTTCACGGTTCGCGTTAGTGCCTCTCTCTCTCTCACTGGCACATCTTCTTCCTCCTCGCATGCCACATCAAGGTCTGACAGTATGCTCAGTTTGGGCTTCTGGTGTAATTAGCAATTCCCGTTTATTTGGCGATCGTTGCATTTTCAAGTTTTAGAGAGAGGTAGATTGGATCCTGTTTCCCATTTAAAACCGATCGTCCGTCGTCTTTCCTGTTTCCTCCCTGCCATTGCGTCCGTCCGTCGTCCTTCTATTTACTGGTCTGACTCTATTATGTTCCTAAACTACACGGTTTCTTCCCCCGATGGGCTGCATGATCTAATCAAGAAATGGGCTACCACGGGAGTTTTTTTTCCCCAATGCGTGAAATGGGAATTTATGTTAGGTTGAGTTCGTTCAAACAATTGAATTCTATATGATGGCTTTCAATTACCTTTACCAAACCCAAGCCACAACTGTGATGGGTGGGTGGAGAATCCTTCCTTTGATTTTGCAGATGGAAATTAATAGAGTGAAACGAGGGAGGAATGGTTGGGTGTTAGAATTCATAGGTATCCATTTCTGGAGTTAGAATTCTGTAAGAAGAAACTACGTATATTCTTATCTGCAATCCTGTAAAAAGCTTCTAAATCATGTGATCGCTTGCTTATCTGTTTTTCTAAAGCAGTTCATTAGATTTGATTGATATATCTGTTGCCAGTGCCAATCCTGTTTTTATGATGTGTCTTTTGATGATGAAACTGTTTCTATGTTGTCTGTTACCTCACTGCAATTTATCACTGTCTATTACTTGTGACATATATATGAGTTAACATAATTATGATGTTTTTAGGAACCGATTTGGAACCGAACCGGAACCGACCCGCACCTGAAAAAATTGGGTAGGGTAGGCTCCAAACCGACCCGGTCTAAAATAGGGTAGGGTAGACATTTTTAAAAAATGGGTAAGGGTAGGTTCCACCCCTACCCGGGGGTACCCGGACCGACTTGCACCCCTAATGAGAAAGAAAGCATTCGCTGTAATAGCCCAAAAGCAATCGTCTATCTTCACCAGCTGATACTTCAATTCAGCCGTGGAAATTAATGATGGCCCATTCATCAACTGCTCAAGACCCATGTTTTCTCATTTCTGTTTTGGCAGATTCTTTATATATTCCTATCAAATATAAGAATATGTTCACCATCTATCCATCTACTCTATCTATGGCGGTTCATGTAGCTGGCTGACCATTATTTGCCATAAAGGACCAATGCCGGAAACTTCAATCTTCTTTCTGAAGTCTCTATCTCATGAATGTTCACGCATGCCATGGAGTACTTGGGCCTTAAGAAGAAGGTGAGCAATCTACAAAACACTCACTGCCATACCTCTTTATCATACTCTCCTTTTTCCATTAATTGTTTCGAATGCTTTTGGCCAGTCGTCACCACCACTACCACTATCCTCAGCATTGCCAAGATCATCATCACCACTCTTCTCATCGTGGTTGCCAGATGAAGTCAGTAACTCATCAGTCACGATCACATCAGTTGTATCACCAGCAGGGAACAATGCAAATGACGAGTCTTCGATGGATGTGGTGATGACAACTGATAAGAGATGCAACATAATCATGGGTGAGTGGGTCCGGAAGCCCGAAGCCCCATATTACACGAAGACCACCTGCTTGGCCACATCAGATCGACAGAACTGCATGAAGCATAGGGAGGCAAGACATGGACTTCTTGAAGTGGTGGAATCCCAGCGGCTGCTACCTGCCCATCTTCAACGACGTCCACTTCCTAGAGCTTGTGAGAGGCAAGTCTATAGCCTTTGTTGGCGACCCCTAGCAAGAAAACACATGCAGCCCTTAGTTCTTTCCAAGCTATGTTCCTTTTTGACTGCTAGCAGCCTCATCCCTTTTCTCTGTAATTTTTTTTATTATTATATTTCTACCTGTATCTTTCTTCATCACCTCTATGGATCTTCAGGCGTGGATGGACAAAGGTCAATGAAGAACAGCGAAACAAGGTTGGGGGTTTCGGATATGGGACTACTTTGCTCGGCTCAAGGAATTTAAGGTGGCTAAAAAGAAAGGAGAAAAGGTTTGCATTACAGACTGCTTGCCACTACAAAAGTTTGTTGATGAGGCCAGATGGGCATCCTGGTCCATATGGACATCCAAGGGCTGAGAATTACCCATATCATGATTGTTCTCACTGGTGCTTGCCAGGCCCTATCTATGCGTGGAATGATTTTTGCTACATATGATGAAGATGGATGGTGGATGACCTTTTCCAAAAGGAGATGGGTGGATCATTTCCCAATTGGAGACACGACCAGAGTGACCAATAAGAGTGATATGAATATAGTTGTCTTTAGATTACCCTTTCAGAATTCTTTGTAAATTGTAATATATCCATCACTTGTTTGCCACTGCATAAGTTATGATAATCTCATGGAGGATGATTTCAAGAACCACCAAACAATTGTATGCCTTTCAAGATTCCTTAAATATCCATCCCATCAAATTTCAAAAGATTATTTGACTGTACATTGTATAATAAGAAAATTTAATGCATACTTAGAAAGAAATCTTGATGAAGACCAGAACATGAAGGATTAATATGTAAAGCACGAAGGAAGATCTCATGAGCATGAGCTTCTGTTGGTTTTCACTTCTGCCACCTGCATATGGTCTGCCAGGGGTTTCAACAATGTAATCTGCAGACCCCAACATCGAACTGCTTCTACCAAACCGGTTCCGGGCTGAGCTGGTTTCCGCATTGCCATTCTCAAGATGCCGCCTCACTGTGTTCAATTTCTCCAATTCTAGTTCATTAACCTGGATTTCACCCACCAATCTTTCTGCTTGTGCCTGTACAAAACATAACAGCTGACTTACGGCATGTAGCAAAGGAAGAATTGCTGTCTGGGCATGGATCAATGTTATCAATATTGAAACCGAATGCACATTTGAACTGATCCACTTTGCATTTTGATTTGAGGATTTTGAAATTAGGGAAAACATGGAATTGAGAGATTTTAATCCTCCTCCTCAACCTAAAATGCCAGAGCTATGACCAGCTTAAGGTAGACTACAAGTGTATCAAATTGCTGAAGATTCACCAGATCTCACTAGATCTTGTTAGGTAATCACAATATTTGTAGGTTTACCAGGGCCTGTCAAGCTGAGTCTAGCCATGCATGTTTGTAGTCCACAATTGCCATCTATACGACAGTCCACCTTGGAATGAAAATAGCTCGAGTGCTGTCTCATCCAACTTTGGGGCCAAGGCACAACCAACATTAGCTATGTGATATACAATCAATTGATTCAGTGACTCTCAAAAAAAAAAAAAAGTAAGCAATTCTCTGTTTTCTTTTAAGACTGAGAAAAATTGACCTGCTTTGATGCTAGTTGCTCAATCAGACTGTGAAGCTGCTTATCCAAAATCTTCTCTCTTTGAGCTGCATGACAAGATTGTTGGTTGTATAAGCCAACATGAATAAAAGCAATACATTTGAGCATTTGTTTTTCCTCAGAAGATGAAGAAAAAAATGCTAAGAACTTGAAATATAAAGAAAGAACTATGTAATCAAGGTGCTTGGGTCTCAACACATGAATGGATGTAACCACTTGCATGTCCATGCACAAGCATATGCAGTGCTTAGACAATAAGCTTTACCACCATCAACATGTTGCACACCTGATGCTTAAAAATGACTAAGCGGCACTTTTGATCCACAATACTTGATTTTGGAAAATCAATCTAACATTTTTTATTGGTATTTATACACTGTGATAACTACTATTACAATCAAGCACCTTCACAACCCTCACACCATGGAGGGCCATACCACCAAGGCAATGCTCTGGTGGTCAATCTGACATTTTTTGAGACAGAGAACAGTAAATAAACAAGTTGTCAGGATACTACATAAGAAGAAAAGAGAAGGCTCTGTTTAGCATTTGCTTGGAAAATCAGAGTTCACTAGGTTTGTCTTAGAATACTTTCCCAGCAGCAAGATGTCATATGGTTCAAAAAATGAGGAAAGAGGAGCTCCACTTTGGAATATTATTGAATGCCACTAGCTATTCAAAGTTACACCAAAAGCAACAATACCACAGATGATTCACATAGCATAAAATTATATCACAAGCCTGCACTGATATACCAGGCGAAGGTTGCGTCATCGAACTTTGTTGAATGCGAGCCCATTTGTTCTCCAACTCCTCAACCAATGCTTCCATGTAACTCTTCAAGAAGATAAAAATATCATTAGCCTTTTTGTCAATCAATGCTGCAAAGGGCGCAGTGAAGGATTTAACTTGCCAATTCTTTTTTCTTGTTGTCCAACTCTTGCATGATGATTTTTGATCCTTCACTGCCTTCATCAACGTCTCTTGTTTTGGCATCACCATTGGTATGTCTCGCTTCCATCGCACCGAGGGTTCTTTCCAGGTCATCTCTCAAAGACTTCTCGGTCAAGTTCATTTCCTGCAAGGACAAGTGTGGTAACACAGATCAATGCTGTAGTTCATTTTTAGTCGATTGCATCACCCAACTTGTTAACCCTTCTGCTTAAATGAAAATAGGGCTTAGGAATTTGTTATCACAGAAGCAGAAACAAGAAATATGTTATAATTTCTCCAGGAAAATGTCATCTGGATCAGGAATCAACTCAACGAAGGAATATGATATGTCTGCCAATATATGTTAAGCATGTCAACTCTTCAGTTGCTCCAGTGCATGCCACCAAGTTTAGAGAGTAAAGTAAATAAAAAAGTTGTTCTGATTTCTCACTAAATAGTGAACTGTTTTTAAGAGGATAACAATGGGAATAATAGCAACCTTACTCACTGTGATAAATCATCCACAGCATTTTCCAGCAACTAGCAAACGTCTTAATACGATTTAATTTGTCATCATCCACACAAGCATATCCATTGCAAATGATTATCATTTCCAAAGACCAGCCTGTTCCAAAACAAACACTCGACAAGCACAATGCCTCAACAAAGACCACCATCACACAATCAGACCCAATCTTCAAAATAGCAACTTACCGTTGACTATTGTATGTTATTCAAAAGTAAAAGAGAAAAGGGGGATGGCATATGTGCGATTCCAGACCACAATTTCATCGTTAGAAGACAGAAAAACATGAATCCAGATGTATCGCTGAATGCAGCCAATTCAAGTGTAGGCACAATCTAATATTAGCTATACCTTCAGCCTTTGCAGCAGGAAGTCTGCTTCGTGCAACTTCTCCTGAATTTTTTCCTGGCAATTCGATATTGCCTTTTCATACGCAACATTTTCTTCTTGAAGAGTGACTTCTCTCAATTGAACCTGCCAAACAACAGCAAAGCCCCCACACGGTTCAGCAAATCCAGAATAGCTTAGGAACAAAAACATGCCATATTTGGACAGAAATTAGGTTATCAAGATCCCATCTTTCAGCAATAGATTTTGGGAAGCATCTTATCGTTGACAGCGGGGAATTGGGCATGAATCCAACCTGCTGGCGGGTGGCGGAGTGGGCGTTAAGTTGGAGGGCGAGGGCAGCGTTGGAGGCGAGGGAGTGGGCGTGGAGGTGGGGAAGGCGCTGGGCGATGTCAGGGGGAGGCAATCTTAGCCGCAGATCTTGGATGGAACGGCGAAGGGCAGCGGCCTTGCCCTCCAGCTCCCGCTCGTACTGCTGCTGCTCCGGCGTGAATACGACGACGGTGGGGAACGCCTGCTCATCATGACCACCGCCACCAACAACGTCCGCAGCCCATGCCAGCAGCCCAGCCATGCCTTCGCTATTGGGGGTGCTGTTGCTACTTCAGATGCAGCGCTTGGCATTCGATGTTTTGCCTCGAGGGAGGGGGAAAAAAATCTTTTATTTAGGAACGATGGCATGCCAGAATCATAAACAAAACTTTTTAAACTAAAATTATTTCTATTTATGGTGTGTTTATTTATGGTGTGTTTAGAAAATAATAAAACTTTTGATGAGAAGTTTTTAGTATAATTTTTTTTTTTTTGAAAGATTTGGTATAAAAAAATTTTAAGTGTTAGAAAATAATGTTATATGGTAACAGAATACAGAGAATAAAGTTAAAATATATAAATTAGTTATATGGGCGGTTGTGTAGAAATTATTAAAAAATATAATAGTTATATAAGAAAATGTGAAAAAACTAATTAAAAAATATGATAATTGTAAAAAGTAGAAAATTTTAGTTGTAAAAGTTCAATGGTTTCCTAAATACTCATAAAATTTTTGGATAAAAATTTTTTAAATTAAGAGAAAATAATGTAACATGATAAAGGCAATAGTTATAAGTAAAAAAAAAAAGTTAAAATAAATAAATTAGTTATATGAGTAATTGTGTAGAAATAATTAAAAGGTAAGATAGTTTTATAAGAAAATGTAAAAAAATAATTAAAAAATAGGATTGTCATAAATAATGAATGATACATTTAATCCCCAACTCTAACGACTAAGGACAATGTGAGCAATGGTGGAAGGTTCAAATTGTGTCTCTTGACAGTGATCCACAAACATTTATACAAATTTGAAGCAATTTAAAAAATCCAATGGAAATGGTGAGAAAACATAATCTAGCAACAAATGAAAGAAAATTAACTTTTTATATATGAATACTGATATAATTTAGTGGAAACATGATATACTAGGGGTGTGGGATTAAATTGAACCTTAATTCTAATATATTTTAAAATTTTCAATCTTAATTTATTTATTAACTTATTTTAAAAACTTCGACTTTAACTCATTTACAACGCATTTAATAAATAGTTTGACAAGTTCTTAACTGGTCGTATAAAGCTATGTAGTAGGTGGAGGGAATTGAGGAAGGAGATGGGAAGGGGAAGAGATGAGAGAGAGAGAGAAGTAGTATTTGATAGAGTAAAAGGAAAACACTAAAAGATCAAGAAAGAAGTGTGCAATCCGATGAAGAGGGAAAGAGAGAGATGAAAAGAAGAACCATCAAGTAGACGGAGAGAATAGCTTACCAACGGGTGACAAAAATTATGTAAGGTAAGCGATGACAATGCCATGACAGGAAAGACAAGGGAAAAGAAGGAAAAAAAATCAAAAATGGAAGATTAATTAAAGGTTTAGGGCATCATTTATATACTTTTCTTAACGAGTTTTAAATAAGTAGGATGAGTTAAATGAATTAAATGGATTACTAAATGAGTTAATAAATTATAAAATTTCAATCCAAATCCATTTATAAACGGTTAAATAGACAGGTTGATGGGTTGACCATAACTATTAATACCCTAGATAATATAAAAAATAAAAGAATATTTATTATGAAGCCGATATAGATAAAAGGATTTCAAAACACTTGCAAAAATAATCCTATAAATTAGCTTATTTATAATTATAATACCGATAGACCTTTAAGTTATGCAAAAATAACCTTGTCAGCTTCATGTTAAAAGTTATGCTTGACATTTAACATTTTCATTCTTGAAATCAAATCAAGTCACATGGTTATATAAAAACTACTATTGTTATTTTTGGTATATAAGCTCACATGGTTATTTATTATGGTAATGTTAATAATATATTTAACATATGAATCAAATTTTATCATTTTAGGAGATTTGCAAGTATTTTTTAGAATTTTAAAAAAGGGCATGGGCATTTTAGTCGCTTCAGAATTACTAATATGCCCCTATTTTTTAAAAAAATCAAAAAATATTTACAAAGCTCTAAAAATGATAAAATTTAATACAAAAGTCATATATACTATTAGCATTATCATAAAAATTTTTAAAAAAAATTAAAAAAATGAGTTAGATGCACCAAAATGCACTGAAACTAAGTACACCTAAGTGTATTTAATCATTCACCTATATATACGTGACTGAATGCACTCGAGTGCATTCAGCTTCGGTGGACCCAAGTACATATCACTTATTTTTTTAATTTTTAAATTTTTTTTATACAACTATTAATCTATGTATACTTAACGTGCATATCAATTTTTACTAATTTTGAAAACTTTTAAATATTTATTTTTATTTTTTAATCATGTTCATTTTTGAAAACATACAAATATTCAGAAAATTTTCACGGGTAGCCGGGCGCTTCATAGAAAATGGTTATTATCAGCAAACGTTTGTACATTTGTAGAATTGCCAATTAATGTGGGCGCTTCTTGGAAGAAAAAAGAAAAAAAAAAATGATTAGCAAGCATTTGTACATTTGCAGGATTGGCAACTAATGCTTCCGGTGGAAGTGTTGGCGGCCATAATTTCCTACGAATCAAAGCTAGGCCTAAAGGGCCTTAACCTAATTTTCCCATAAATGACGGTATTTTAGAAAGCTTCCCGTGAGGGTTGTGAAAGAGTCTAACTCCGACATCAGTATAAAACATACAAATATAAAAAAAAAAAAAAAAAAAAAAAGCTAGGCCAAACAGGCTCTAACCTGATTTTAACACCTACCACAACGCCTGTTGAAATCTTACATAGAAGATTGGCCAATAGCAATGTAGAGCAAGAAAACCATCAGCAGCAATTTTATATATGAAAACATTTTACGTCCCACCACTACATTGGTGGACGATGCACGTATCAAAGGTTGACAATTTCGTCTTTTTGAGTCTCTGACTCGTGACAGCCATCAAGGTTGGCTGTTACAATTTAACGAGTGTGTGAAAAAAAAAAATCAAACGCTCCTGCCGACGATCCCATCGTGGATTTTTTTAAATTGTTTTTGGACCATGGCACGAAGGTTGGAAAGTGGAAACAAACATCCAGCTCGCTTTCATCGAAGACATGAGCAGCCGCAATGGAATTACGATTGCTTCGATGACGCCTTCCCAAAGCCGGGCTACTGAACCGACTGCTGAAAGCAGCTACACACCCCTCATCATCCACGGAAAATTTTCCCTGAAGCCTTCTTTCAATCCTCGTCTTCATGATAATAGATTTGGGAATCAACAAATCAGTTAGTTTTATAGGTTAGTGTTGCCACACATACCCGAGGGGCCAACACTTGTCAACGAAAGCAAGAACTTCACCAGCTATACCGCTGAAACTGCAGTAAATAAGAAAGTGGGCAAGGCAGATAAATGTAATGCATGAGCACACAAGATTTGCTTTGCGTTTTCAGGTCTTGTTATAGCCGAGCATGCATTACCAGTTAAGCAGTAACGACTAGTTGCATCTTATCGTGGAAAGGGAAATAATTTCACTGTAAAAGTACTGCACGAGCGGCTACTAGCAGTATATGCAAAACATTTTCCAGAAATATCAGTCGTGGAAAGGGATTTTTTGGGGTTACTAAGAAATTGGAAAAATATCTCATTAAAGCAGTAAAACAATCCAATTGGTTGAAATGAAACAGAAAGAAGCCAAAAGGGCATAATATGCGCATGGAATTCCTATGTGGATTCCAGGAAGCGACGGCGATTGCAAAAATTCAAAATGCCAGATCAGAAGCCTTTAAAAAAATAATTCAGAAGCCCCAAATCGAAACTGACGGCAGAAGTTCACTCTTGGAATGCACGTTTGATTTGGGTAATTCCTAGGTCAAGGAAATTTTCCATTTTCATCAATCACAGCAACTTCCAAGGTTACCCTCAGATCTGTCATGGTCCATTTGTAGATTACCAGAACAAAAGCAGTCTGGCTAAAACCCATAACCAGTATGCGCTGAAACTTTACGCCAAGCATCTGCCCCAAGGAACAATCTTAACGGGAGCTAGGATCTGTAAAACACAACTCCATGATTATATTAACAGTGGGTAGAGAAAAACACCAGCTAACTTTATTTAACAGCAGGGTAAGGGCAATCATGCCCACCAATTGCACGTGTAAAGTTGATACCAACTGATCCTGCAGACGATAAACAAGTCCATAATCTTTCGGCAGCTAGCTAGGATAATAATTAGCCACAAGACCCACTATTTCACATAAAGATATGTTGATAAAAACAGAGCACCTCCTATTCTTCTAGGCTCAGCAGATGAGGATGTTCATAAGCTTTCCATCAAAAGCAAGATATAGATGGAGCAATCTTAGCTCCCAATCATGCAATCAGACAAAACTGCCAAATTCAGGTATCTGCTGAGACAAAGAATTCTAAAGCTATATGCACCAAAAGAATTCTAATCAAGTTATAGATGCCGAATGGATAAGCAGAGAAGGAAAGGACGAGACAAGAGTGCTTCAACGCCACCGGATGCAGAGGTTTATCGACCGATTCCTGTTTGGTCTTTCTTTCGCTCTCCAAAGCCAGGAAGAGATCGGTAAACCGCTGCGCCCAAAGAACGCTGCAGCTTCATCTTTCTTTCTTTCCTTCCAACAGAGGCCCGCCGAAACTGCAAGAAAACAAATCAAACCACGCAAATGAAATTCCAGAGAAAAACCCTTCCAAAACAGACCGAATCAATTCTTTGAAGCAACATTGGCTTATTTCTCTCAACCTGATTGGTTTCGGGAAATCCATTGCCATATAGACAAAGGATTTCATTTTCACATCAAAGACTTCTTTTTTGTTCAAAATAAATGGGGAAAAAGGAGGAAAAATGTCAAAGAGGCCGAATAGAATGAAGACCGTTTTTTGGTTGGGACACCTTTAAAAAATTGAATTTTTACCATATCCCTATATGGCATACGACGTATCGAAATCGTCCGAATTCAGTGGGGGTAAGAGATAAGAAGTAGTGTTAATTTCAAGCATGTATATCATCCAAGTAGAGGGGAGATAACACCAACGGTCCGGATTTCCCATAAAAGCCGACCATATAGGGCTCTGGATCTACGCTGACGCGTCAAATGGTAAGGGGAAAAAAAAAAAAGTAAAAATAATCGAAAAAATCGAAATCGTTTCGGAAAAAAATTCTAAGCTTAAAATAGTACTTTTTAGTTGCTAAATTTAAGGATTAAACGAGCAGGCTTGCATGAACTTCACTAAATCATCTGAAAACACAAAGAATGGCTGACAAGGAAATTTTACAAGGAAAGAGCTAAAACCTGCAAAATGGCACTGAAACGGCGGCTTGAGTATAACCGAAAGAAAAAGGGAAAAGGATTGAAAGTGAAGAAAAACAGCTCGAAAACAGTTACTAGCGAAAAGCGAAGCATGGAGAAAGGATCCAAAAATCTATTTCTAGCTACCAGATCTGATTTCGTCGTCGGGATGTGGACCGCTGAACAGATGAAAGGTCAGGATCCGCGTTTCCAACTCTCTCTCTCTCTCTCTCTGTGAAAAGGAAGGTAGACAGAGTTCCACCTTCTAGGGCAAAAGGCAGCGGGGTGGATTTGATGATGGATGGCAGTGGGTGAGTGAGCGAGAAAGCGGAAGCAGAGGTGGGTGTGGGGGTGGGGGAGTAGGTGCTGTTTTTAAAACGAGACATCGACTCTGACGATAATGCCCTGGAATCATGACGCAATTTCCGGCACGAGTTTTTTGGAATCCTTACGCCTCTCTCCCCAACCGACGACTGAATCCGCTGTACGCGCGGCCTACGTTCTGCTCTCCGACCGTTCCCGCCACCCTAAAAAATTAAAAGGAAAGAAGGAAAATATGTACAGGTGTCTTTAGTAATAAATAAAATTTTTGACGAAAAAATTTTAAAAATAAAAGTTGTCAAATAATATGATATGATAAGGATAATGATGTGCACTAAAGATATAAAGTTAAAATAGATAGGTTAGTTGTGTAGATAATTGTGTAGAAATAATTGAAAAGTACGATAGTTGTATAGGAAAATGTGAAAAAATAATTAAAAAATATGATAGTTGTGGAGAGTGAAAAGTTTTAGATTAAGGGTGTATTTGGTAAGGAATAAAACTTTTGATGAAAAGTTTTGAAGAGTAAAAGTTGTCAAATGATGTGATATGATAGGGGTAATGATGAATAGTAAAGAGGATAAAGTTAAAATAGATAGGTTAGTTGTATGGATAGTCGTGTAGAAATGATTAAAAAGTAGGGTAGTTGTATAGGAAAATGTGAAAAAATAATTGAAAAATATGATAGTTGTAGAGAGTGAAAAGTTTTATATTGACTTGACATTTTTTGTCATTTACCAAACACACCCTAAAGGTGTGTTTGGGAATGGATAAAACTTTTGATGAAAAGTTGTAGAGATGAAAAGTTGTCAAATGATGTGATATGATAGCGGTGATGATGAAGAATAAATAGGATAAAGTTGAAATAGATAGGTTTGTTGTGGGGTAGTTGTATAGAAATGATTGAAAAGTAGGGTAGTTGTATAGAAAAATGTGAAGAAATAATTAAAAAATAGGATAAGTGTGGAGAGTAAAAAGTTTTAGATTGAAAAGTTTTAACTTGACAACTTTTTGTTGTTAACAAACACACCTTAAAAATTTAATTTGATATTTTCTGTTGATTGACAGACACACCCATGGGCATAAATTTCTTCAGAAACTTTTTCCGAATAATCATATAACTGTAACCTCTACAAACTGTGCCAGGATACCCACATTCCATACTGATTTGGAATTTAGAAGCGTGTCATTCTCCCTTTCACGGTTCAACCTTTTTGTTGCCAACGAGTTAACCTTGCTCTCAGCTGACGAAAGTGCGCTGGTGGAATATACTCCGGACGTCAGTTTTTTCGCACGCTATTGCGTCATCCGCGAGCGATCAAAAGAGCTAGATATCACCCAAATTGCGGTTTGATTGGAGTGATGCGACAGCCAGTCTCTCATGCTTGGATTTTCAATCCGGTCCGTCGGTACGGGAAAAACGTCGGATGTAGAAAGGCAAGTAGTGGTTGTAGTTCTTCTCAGCCACCGATGTTGTTATCAATTGAAAGTTGACAGATTGACTGGATGGATGCGTTTCCTCGGCTCGCCTGGCAACCGGTAACGTGTGCCAATCAGAGAGCGAATCCGCCATCTCGCCTGCGATTCCTGCGAGTCTCTGTCGCTGTGAAATCCCCAAATTGTCTGTGGCAATGCATCCCATCCGTTGGATGGTGGGACCGATCAATCCATCAACCACGCACATGGGATTTGTGCGTCGGCAGCGTGATATGGAACGCAGTCCTTGGCTCGAGCTTGATGTCACATCGAGAATGATGAACGTGAGAAAAGATAAAGATAACATGCAACCGACTGGATCATCCCTCTCTGTGCAAACCAGGAAAGAAAAATAAGAGAAAAATTATATTAAAATATTTTTTATTTAAAATAATATGACCGCGATGAAAAGGAAAAGAATTTTGATAAAAAAGATGGAGAAGTTGCATGGGTATATAAGAAAAAAAATAAAATACGGATATAATAATTGGATGGTGGAATACTTTTTACTGTTACCCTGACCCGTCGTTTAGCTACGTGGATAACTAAATGGGCACTGAGGGGACGTTCGGTAACGTGCTTATACGGGAAACTGATGGAAATTTTTAGGATTTTGTTTATCAATGTTAATAATTGCTTCATTAATTACATTTTTTTTTTTTTAACTTTTACCTCTACATTTTAATTATTTTTCCTATTAATTACATATGACAAACAAATTTATTTCAACTATACCCATATCATTTTTTGTCAATCACATATTTTTTAATTTTTTTCCCCTGTTTCCCATTATTTACCACAATCTTACCATTTTCACGTTACCAAACTTCGTTGCCCCGCGTCATCACCAAAGCCGAGGGGGCATAGAGAGGGAGACGTCGTTGCGTCTAATCACGCATGAGCAGAATAAGGAAGATTCCTAACGGCAATGTGAACATGCACATAAATCTATCCATATTTCCAATACCCTTTCATCAATCCACACCGTCCTCTATTATACAACAGTTACAGAAGTAATGAAATATATTGCGTCTGGAAAAATTGCGACCCATTTTATGGTTAGTTCATAGAAATTTCACTTTCCCGAGGACCTTATGAGTTTATGCATTAAAAATCGGCTATTTTGAAATACAATATCACATCATTTACATTTATTTGATTGAGATATCGGCCTGTCTTACATACGATTTGTTGCTGCTAGTGGACTACTAGTTCGCGCGGCGTTGATAAAGCGAGAGTATATGTAGTAGTCCCACTTCCGGGGCTCGATTATCGAAGCGCACCCAACGTGTTGTGGCGTCGTTCTCCGAGGAATCGAACAACATGAGCTCGTGCACACGTGGAGGACCACTAGCGCTCCGTACTGTCCATACGTGGGCCGTAGATGAATTATTGCCGTCGTCGATGAGATGATACTCCTCCCTTGCGCTAAGAAAAGAAAAAAAGCAAATGCATTCCAAGGAAAAATGATGGCTCTGCACTTGCTTTCCAATGCATTGAACAAGGATTTATGGTGCCGCAAATCCTTTTCATTGACAGCTGCAGGTTGTCCTCCTCAAACAGTGACAAAAATTTTAGGATGCATGGGAAGTGACTTGTTTAAAAGTTTTTGAAATAAAAAAAATATAATATGATAAGAGTAATAATAACAAGTAAAGAAAATATAATTAAAATAAATACTTTAAATGCATGGGCAATTATATAGACATAATTTAAAAATATGATAATTACGAAGAGTAAAAACAATTTTAGATTGATAAGTTTTAATTTGAAAATTTTTTTAGGTAAACAAACACTTTTTAGATAAAAGGTTCTGTTTAAAAAGTTTTAAAATAAAAAAATAATGTGATTTGATATGAGTGAAATGATAATAAGTAAAGAAAATAAGGTTAAAAATTAAAATAGACAAGTTGTATAGAAAAATTGAAAAATTAAGATAATTATATAGAAAAATATGAAAAAATTATTAAAAAATACTATAAATATTAGGAGTGAAAATTTTAATTTAGTCATAGTCAAACATACCCTCAATTTAACAAGTGTCTTAAAAATGAGTGTAGGATTGCATATTTCAATCATCCTACTTGCTTTCAGATAACATATTTTGTAAGCTAGCTAATGTCATATTACCAAACAAGGATTAAATAAATTTATCTTCGACGCATAAGAAACAATTGCAAAAAGATAACAATAACAAAAATAGTAAAACGGACCTTGTAACTCAGTTTAATTACAAATTAAGAACAAGTTTCAGGTATTTGCAGAATAGACCCTTTCGGTTTAGAATATTGCAAATAAACCAATGAGTACTCAGCAGCCTAATACACGCAGCGTCTTAAATTGCAAAAATAAAATCCGGCTAAGGCGTTGCGGATTGGGTGTGGCCGTTCGATAGGATAGATCGGCAAATTTATCTTATAGATTCCATTCACTTCCCCAGTGCAGCTGCTACTGTAATTTTACAGATGGACTGTTTAGTAAGAGGAGTGAGGAAGGAAGCTCTCTCCTTGTCCATTCTTCAAAAAATTGACTTTATATTTCAATTACCTTCCTTTTTCCATTTTATCCATATATTCTAATTATTTTTTTACACTATTATCCTATTTTTTATATTACCCTTATTATATAACATCACTCTTACACTTTGAAAAAATATTACATTCTTCACTGCCCACTTCCTTCCCCACCTCCATTGCTGAAGGGAGCCACAACATAGATACTAAGAGGACGCTTGATAATCAACATGTATGGAGTAAGGCAGGATGGGGCGGAAGCAAAATTTCCAAACTCAATAATTAATCCATTTAATAATCTTATTTTTCTAATTTTACCCCTATATTCCAATCATTTTTCTCATCTACTACCCTCCAACAACCCTATTTATTTTAACTTTACCCTTATTATTTCATATCAATCACAATTTCTCAAAATATTATCATTTTCATTTCCCACCCCATCTCACAATCCTACAAAATTTCACAATTCCAGACGTTTCCTACAAGAACTATTTGTGTTAGGTATTTATGTAAGCCTCATATCAAATAAAGAAATAAATATTGTTTTGTCATGCAAATGAACAAAGTGAGAAACCTGCGGTCGAAATCCATGCCACGTTTTGGTGAGATATATTCCCACCATGATTACTTGTAACGTTGGGTTTGCACCATAGATCTGGTTGGGAAAGAAAATGGGAAACTACGGTGGGCGCTAATTCAGGCAAGATGATATTGGGCGACCGTGGGATTCTAAATCTCTAATCATTCATTTAAACTTGCATAAAATTCATAATGGGAAACGCCAAACCCATCCTTAGCAGGCAGAACCATAGTGGTTGGGTTTGTCAATTAAATAAGACTGCATTTCCCGCCCTGCAGCACAAGGCTACACGATGCATACCACGTCCCCAACTCAAAAAGGTCCTGCTAGAAGTTATTCCTAAACAGTTCCTACTCAGTGATTTCTCCCTCTTCAGCATCTGATTTTTCAATCCCCTCACCACTTTTCTTTCCATCGACATATTCATTAACCATTTCTTCTCTACTGCCCTCCTGATCAACACCACCAGCATTATCATCATCATTGCTGCTGTCGCTGTCTTCATTATTCTTCTCCAGTTGAGAACCTTGGCATTTTGCAAAACCTTCTCCAACGCCTGCATCTTTCACTGTGATTTGAGGGAACTCAAGTGGCTTCTCTGGCCAACTCCTCAGAAAAGAATTCGTTACCATGAACCTGAAAACTTGCAATAGATGGCTCTTATCTCTTTTTATATCTGCACTCAATAGCTTCTCAAGAAGGGTTGTCGTCTTTTTCGCTATAGATGGCTGAGGTGGCTCATCACCTTCCACCTTCTGTTTCTTGGCAAACGCATTATGCTGACCATGATGACCTCTTTTTTTATCATACTTGTTTCGGAATCTACCCTTTCTGTTGCTTTCCATTTTCAGGTTTTCTCTTTTACTATCTTGGTTTTCAGTATCTGAGAGATAGTATGGTGGAATTTCGGCAACTTCCACACCCAGCTCTGCCTGTTTAGTGAGGATTTCTTTCAGTTGCTGCACAAAAAGAGTATGCATCACTGATGGATATTAAATATTAGATTGCCGATCGCAAGATTAAAAAATGATTCCATGATCCAAACTTGTGATATGATGCCCACTGCATGGGTTTCTAGCACCAATCAATAATTGAGAATGTGGAATTTTGAATCCCTTGCAGTTATTGGCGCAAAATGGTACCCCTTAAGAATGAGTGCAAATACCTGGCGCCTCCTCTTAGCGGTAGCATTACTGATATCACCATTTTCACTTCTTCCAGCCACTTTCTGTGAAAGAAAAAGGGTGTATATTAAATTGCATTTTTAATGAGCCAGTCCTGCCAGAGGAGGACGAGAGGGAGAAGGGGGGGAGGGTGGGGTGTGGGTGGTGGCCAGGTGGGGTTTGGAATAAACTAGATGAAGGCACCTTCTCAATATTTGCTTTTGATGGGAAGTTCTTCCTGCGCTCTTCACGCCATTGTCGAATTTCCTCTTCTGTGTATGTCAGAGAGAGTGATCTAAAGGAAAACATAATGATTTGTGAAAAAGATCATCATTTGCCTCATATAATTAGAAAAGCGCATTAACTATGGAGAAAACAAACTATGCAAACAGTTACCTGTGAAATTCCATTCGGGTTGTTCTGTTTAAGTTTGCCTGTTGAGGTTTTCCAGCTCCTCTATGCCAATTCCCTGTTCATTGAAAGTGTAAACCAACAAAATACATGATTGTCAGTAGAAGCCAACAGATGAAAACAGCCATAACATAAACAAAATGAATTCCCTAAGTTAAGAGTGACCATTTATTTGACAGGCATAACATAACTAAAATGAATCCCCTAAGTTGAGTAGATTATCCAATCAGGCTGACGGTCAGGCTAGTCCAGAAAGGTCAAGTCCCTACTTGTAACAGCAACAAATGGGAGGCAGCCAACCAGCAGCAGAGTGGGTTGGACCTTCAACAGTTATGTACCAGGAAGTTCTGCTCAGGCGACACCTATCAATTCAAGTATGTACAGGCGATAATGATCATGCCTGGATGTTGCCCCGGCCCATCTCACCAGCTCAATACATTTGATTAGCATAAGTGTTGACCATCACAGATGGATATAAATAGCAGTAGTAATAATAACAGCAAGCCAGCAACAACAGCAATGATGTAAAAGCATAAGCAGAGCAAGTTTAGAATGCACGTGAAGCATCTTAAACACCACATTATCTATGTTCAGTGGACGAAACACAGACGAATGAGCACAATATGTGCATCTGAGCGCAGTTAGTTTTTGCAAAAAGCAGCTACGTATGCTTCATGACTCCATCACACTACATGAGAGGAGATGTTAGTTATTTATTACTGACTATCACGAAGTGGCTCTTCAAAGAGCCATGGGGAGGTTCATAGTTCATACCTTGGCCTTTCAAGCACAAAGCACAATAATAGTTGCAGGCATAAATTCTAACACAATGAAATTCAGTTGAAGCATGTGTTTCAAGTCCTATTAGAATTTATAATCACTATCTGAACCTTTCTATACTAGACATCAATGCAAATGTTGATGCTGTTTTTGCCCATGCTCCAAGGATTCCAAAACCTAAGATCATTATTCATCTTCCTAAAAGGAATAAGAAGCATGTCAACTAATACAAAGAAAGAAAGAAATGTTATTGAATTCCTTCATGCCCAAAGTTCCACAATGCACCCATAGATGTGCAGAAGGCAGTCCAACAATAGATTCAATATGTCACCCTATAACATGGATGTCGGTGTGAAATCCAAACATGAGATTTGTGTCATGCATTCTAACATGAAGCAACAAACAGGAAGCCATAAAAAGAATATATGCACACAGTTCTTCACATTGCTAAAAATGCATTCCAAGTTAACTACCTGCTCTAAAAGCAGGTCATCACAATGGGTCTGAATCATGTGCGAGCAACTTGCAACTTGCCTCTTCCACTTTTGTATAAGTTGCATGTAAACAGGCTGCCTCAAGTACATATGGATTATGACTTTGTAAATGTCCAGATCTGTGTCATGCCAATGCATGCAATGTTCCTGTTATACCTGTTCAATGCTTTTAGCCCCAGCAGGCATTGATACTTCATAAAAAATCCACACCATGGTAACAGTGACAAGCATGTATATTTAGTTGCGTGTACATCACTTCCCTAGAATTTCTCCTAGGATATATCCCCATATAAAATATAATGAAAGTAATAATAACTATGATCCTCAAGGATGCTAATATGCTATCACTTGTAGCAAGGTATAATCAGATGCATGACCTTTTCCTCGGTTGCTGGTAGTTTGCATGAACTTTCCCTTGTCATTTGACATTTTATGAAAGTGAGATTTCTGGAATCTGCATGAAGTTGAATTCAGAATGAAGAGATTACCATATGTGCAAACCCCATCAAGTACAGTCAAGAATTATACCTCCTACGTCCATGAATATTTCTGTCAAAATTCTTCTTTGTAGCATTTCCCTGGCTGATATATGAGGCCTTATTATTTCCACCATCATTCCCCTGAAATTAAAACAAAAGCAGCAACAATCTGAAATTAGAGAGAGAGAGAGAGAGAGAGAGAGATCTATAACACCATGATTAATACCAATCGCACACAAGAAACTTCAGGGAAAAGCAGAACACGGTGACATTGTAGCAAGGAAGAGCAGTGCAAATTGTTAAGGCAGATTGTTCACAAGACATACTTGGATATTTAAAACTATAATCCACCGTCAACATCTTCCCTTAAGATATTGAACCGCATATGTTTGCCAGCATCCCAAGTTGAGGTCGCTTCTTGAAAATCAGGCACTTCCAGCACACAACATCCCTTGACTTCTTTGTTCTCTCATGAGAAATTCAGTCCAGGAGCATAGACTCCAGTGAAATTTAGCTGACAGGATGAACCCAGTCCAAAGAGGACTTCGTATGGGGCGCAACCCATGGGTGGATCTACATGGAGCAGAGTTGCCCCCACCTAAAATTTTGGGTAGGATTATAATCCAACATGGGCAGACAGGAATCCTGTTAGCCCAGGCAGATTTATATATTTTGCAAATTTTTTTTTTTTTTTCACAAAAATGTGGGACCAAGAGTATTTAATTCCTGTACAAATTTTATAATTTTTGAATGTGTGTAGTCTTTTCTGAATTTCAAAAATCAAGAGTTTGGGGTAAATGTTACTTTAAAATCCCCCAAAGCTATTGATTTTTGAAATTCAAAAAAATATATACAAATTCAAAAATTGTAAAAGTTCTTAAGTGAATTAAACACACTTGAACCCATATTTTTTTAAGGAAAAAATTTAAAAAAAATCTATGCACCCGCTAACAGAACCCATTGAGAATTTGAAAAATATTTCAGAAATGCAGTTCATTTTACCATAATAGCCCCCTTTCAAATAAAAAAATGTCACCCTCATTTGTCTGGAAAACCAACAATGGTGTGGAACAAAAGGAATGTGGACTGAAGATATTAAAATACTGCTGTAAAGCTTCTAATCACATGGATAATCAAAACAAATATGTTATCAATAGTAGCTAGTTCAGTAGGGTACCTGTTGCTTGTTGGATCTACCGGGCTGAATGTTTTCAGGCAGCGGAATCTGTGCTGGTCCTACTGCAAGTGATGGAAGCAGGCTTCCTCCCAGCTGCAGTGCTCCTACTGACGATTCTTGCATTGTGCTCTGACCCATAGCAGATAGGCTAAAGATGTTTGGATCTTGATTGTTGTATTTTATGGGCTTATTAGAGACAGCTAAATTATTGGGATTGACAATAGAATTAGCCATGGCCAAATGTGGATTGGCAAAGAAGTTTGGATTTTGAGAACCTGGAACATGTGGGATCTGATTTAAACAAGCAAATTGAGGTTGAGTATTTGGATTGGTGTTAAAGGAGGTGGTATGGGAGTGACCCAAGGTGTGTTGCATATGATGTCCAGCTGCAATTTGGTTGATGTTCTGCATTTGGTTCTGCAGAATGAACTGACCGTTTGCCAAACCCATTGCTGGGGTAAGATTCTGACCCAGACCATGAGCACCAAACTGCCCAAGTGATTGTAAATGCACGTTCTGATTCAAGTTCTGAGAATGCAAGCACCCACCAAGCAAAATTTGGTTTATATTTTGTGGATAGTTGGGAAGCAAAAATTGGCCTTGCGGCTGCATGAATGGTATTTGATTTATGTTTTGTGCCATATTGGAAATTGGTCCGTGTTGGGGCAATGGCAGAGTTTGGTTTGCGTTTTGAGGAATACCCACATAACCGTTTTGCACAATCTGCGGATGAGTAACAACAGCACTTGGAAGGCAGTGTTGAGGCACTGGAGGCGGCCCATTCGGAATTACAGCGCCGTTTCCATGCACCTGATTCATATGGCCATTTCTGTTGTTGAATGGCATCATAGTTGGGATAGAAAAGTGACTAGCGAAAGTATGCGCTCGGGCAGAAATCTCGTGGTTGCATCACCAGCACAATTCCCGCTATGGATTCACCTGCCGAATTACATAGGCATTACATAACAGAGAAATTCAAATCATTGATGTGCACAAACACAAGTAGCAAATACAAAATATGATTTTCGCTGCTCGTTTGTGCCGCGCGAGAAGAGCTCAAGATAATGGGCATGGCGGAATTTTCCGAAGTAGAGGAGTGTAACTGTATTAAAAATATGTGGGTACATATTTATCTTTTGTGGCTGAATGAACGCGAAAAATAAAAACCTATTTTTTAAAAGTTGCTAGTCGGCGAGGACCAATCCCCACCGTTCTGTCGCCCTCTTGTGGGAGCCGTCGGACCCCAAGTTCCAGCGGCAACAAGCGATAAGAAGACGACGTATGCAGAGAAGAGGGAAGAAACTACAGGTACCGAAGCTGCTTTGAGGCCACTCGACAGTAGGGCTTGGGGTTCTAAGCTTCAGACTTTTTGGGGTTTGGGTTTTAGGAACTAAGGCCTCTGTGACGAATAACGCGGCGTTCTAGTGCTAAGTTACCAGAATGCCCACCTTAATCGCCACTTGGGCAAAATTTTTTTTTTTTTTTTTTTTGATGAAGCACTTGGGCAATGAATTTGAAAGAGGGCAATCGTTGCATTTCAGACGAATGATTTGCTGATAAGACTGCAAACAATTGCCTTTGTATAACTTTTTTACACAGACAATAAATGCCGTAATATTAGGCTTATTTGGGGGAGCGAAAGTGGGGGAAAAAAAAGTGGGAGATTTTGAAACTTGAAGATTAATATCAATCAGATTACAGGGGAATTCCTAAAATCCAGAATTATTAATTACTTATTTCATTCGATTGAAATATGTTGGATAACTTCTTTTTTTCAACACCTGATAGCCACACCTTACGGTCGAAGGCAATTTTATTTTCATCCATTATTTTAAAATTTAATATATTCTCTCCGAATGACCCTGAGCAGTTAAAAATTTTAAACATTTATTTAAACCCTGCCAAACAACTTATCAAAAAAAAAAAAAAAAAAGAACTGATGAAAATTTCAATGCTCGGCTGTCTTTAGCCCCTCAGTAACCCAAGTGTACAGAGTCCCGCCAAGTTCTGATCATCAAACATCGCCAAGTCGGTATGTATTCCGCATACTTCGGGCCTGATCGCTGAGATGCATTGGTTGAAAATTGGAAAATGAATCAAATGAAAGGAAAAATAATATCATTAATATTGGGGAAAGGGATGATGTCGAGACTGATGATGAAATCGACAAAAAAATATTAAATATAAAATAAATGAAAATAAATTCCAAGAAAATTAAATTTGTGAGCAAATCCATCCGACTCAATTCTATACTGCAATGCTGATCAGGCCCCTAAGTGCAGTTATTGTACAGTTGAAATTCGTTTACAGCTAATTTTCAGATGACGAACGGTCTGGATCCAACTCCAAATAAGCCTAATCCAAAATTTTCACGCTTTTCCCCAACGTCAATCAGCCTAAATCCACACCAGGAAAAAAAGACAAATTATTCAGCAATTACGGTAAGCTCCATGCTCACTTTCGTTTTTTTTTTTTTTAAAAAAATAATTTTAATATACATTGATTTCAAATCATTTATCATGCTTATTCATATGTAATTATTTATTTATGATTTCAAAAATTGCATATATTGTAAACTTCTATTTACTACATCGGAATTGTATTTTTCAAAAATTTCAATAGTTATATATTAAGAAGCAATTTTCTACAAAATATAAGTCGAAATAAAAATTATTTTTAATAATATGATAAAACAAAATGTGTTAAATAAGATAAACGGTTTAAAATTAAGAAAACCAAAGATAAATATTGAATCTTCATGCTTACAAAAAATTAAATCATTACTTACATAGATCTATAACCATAAAAAATGGTTTTATGTCTCCAAAAATAAAAAAGGAAAGTCCTATCCAGTAAAACGACTGCATCTCCACCGTTTTGACGAAATCACGGCCATGTTTCTGGTGCGGACATTGGTTTGGATCAATTGGATCATACCAAGCCGCCTCGTAGCTCCGTCTCGGAAATTATCGCGTATAACTGAAACAACCTCGCAAGTGGTGGTAAACAAGTAAAGTGAGCGCCGGGTTTTCGTATATAGACATACTACTCGTCCCAAACCTAGCATCTTCTAACTATCCATCTCCCATGGCGTTGCTCTCTCCTGCTTCTCCCGCAACGTTTCCGGCTGAAAAATCCGATTCCGAAAATGCCCCGGCTTCCTCCGCTCAAATTCCCGAAACGTCCCAGCCCTCCAAATCCACCGAAACGCCGCTTTCCTCATCCGCCCAACTCCTGCCCACGCCAGCGTCGTCTTCACCTTCCATCACCGAAACCCGCAATCCAAACCCTAATCAGATCAATCCATCTGCTCCATCCGTCCCATCCATCAGCCCGCCGCTTATCGCCGGCGCTGCACTAACCTACCGGCCTGCTGTTCCGTCTCCAGTCCCACCCTCGGCGCCGCAATTCTCACCACTCCTCCCGAATCCAACAACCATCCAACCCCCTGGTGTTAGCGGTAACCCTCCGGTGACGGTCATGCTCCCCGGTGTGGCTGGCGGTGCTGGAGCTGTCACCGTATCCGTCTCGTCCGTCCGCCCTCCTGGGATTTACCCTTACGCCTCTGGCCAGGTTCCCAATCCGCCTCCTGCTACGGGGTCCTATGCGCAGATGCCGAATGGCTACCCTACTGCACCCGGGACGACAGCGATCACTCCGCCTGGTGGGTTTTTTCTGTAAATTTTGCAATTCTGTTGTTTAAGTTATCATATCCTGCATTTTGATTCTTATGTTGGAAACTCCAGTTACTGGATAGATGAATTTGCGGTTCCATTGCAGTAGCTTTTCTTTAATTAGTCTCTGTTGCATGATTGGTCTGGACATGAAGAATTGGCGTTCTGTATTTTTCGGATAGAAAAATAGAAAGAAGATATATTGCAGTGTTTTCTTTTTTTTTTTCCAAAAAAAAAAAAAAAACTCATTCTCGATAATGGAATTAATTGTTGGCAATAGAAGTACTTAGAGCATCAGTGGTGGGGTTCTGGTGTTGAAGGGATTTGTGTGCGAAAATGTGCGAAATAATAAAGAAAAAGATGCATTTTGGTACCGATGACAGGATGTTTTCTCCTACAGTATCTTCTCCATTGATCATGGTGGGAAAGATCCAGCGGGCTTCCTCTTGCGATTTTTAAAAGACCACATCAACGTCTATGTTGGTATGCTTAAATTCTTCGATTTTTCTTGAAGTATTCGTAGGCGAGTAATTGTGTCTTTTAGAGTTGCTCCACTAACTTAATTTTGGTACACGTGGTTAAAAATCCAGGGGCACTATTGATGATACTATGCTTTATCCTTTATTTTTTGGGGGAATAAACAGTGGATTCATAGTATCCAGATAACTATTCTTGTGTGCTGCACAAGGGACTGAGATTGTGTCACGGCAGTGTGTCCATTACCTGTATTGTCAGTCCCTGTGTAGATTGGTCATGGCCAATGAAACTTCCTTTTGTTTTATTTTGCTAAGCCCGGTTATCAGTTCCTCACCCCACCCCAAACAACATTTTTTGTTTTCGTAGTTTGGTCTGAGATTGTGTCACGGCAGTGTGTCCATTACCTGTATTGTCAGTCCCTGTGTAGATTGGTCATGGCCAATGAAACTTCCTTTTGTTTTATTTTGCTAAGCCCAGTTATCAGTATCAGTCCCCCCCCACCCCCCCAAAACATTTTTCGTTTTCGTAGTTTGGTCTTGGTAAGTAGGAGACAGCGCTGCCCATGGATGCCTTATCACATCTCTGCTTTGTTATCATCCCTGTTGATACGTTGCTTCTTGCCTTTGAATTGGTAGGCACTTTTGTAGGAATTTCGGTCAAAACATTATTCTTGTTGAACTGTAGGACATATATTACTTATCTCATGGTCTAATTATCATTCTCCTATGGGGCAGACCATGGAGAAATCTGAATGCAAAAGCATTGTCCTAGAAGTAAAAATAAATGTTATCCAAAATTTAACTGAATCAAATGAGCTTACTGCCTGCTACAACTATGGCCAGTGGTGATTCTCAGCATTGCTAGACAAGTGTCTCCCTGTCATAAAGTCGTCATCATTCATTGCTATGCTGAATCCTCACTGGCATTTAACCTATCTTTGTGCAGCACACAAGATATACGTGAACTATGAACAGCTTAATAAACACTTCTTCATGACATACCATTTTGTTGAGTTAAAACACTTCCCTTCTAGGCCTTTGTATGTTCTTCATTTCCACGGCTGAAGACCATGACCACGTTTAGCGAGTGTCCATTGCGCTTGTGTACCAAGGTACTCTTATGTTTCCTTGTTCCTGTTTGCTCTTTCAAAATTTCTTTTATTTTGTCTGTTTCTTTGCTTGTTATTGTGAGGAATTAACTATCTAAGCCTTTAATAACTTTAAAGATTAACTGAATGCCGATATCATTCTCATGTATCCTTGATTCCTTTGTGTGAGTGAGACACTGGAAGTCTCATGAATGCTCAATGTTACATTGTACTGAAGCATCAGTTAAAGAAGATAAATGAGGTAAGCAGACTTTACATACGTATAGTTTATAAATTGGATGCTATTTTCTCCATGTTCCTTCAGGTTATCTGTTCAGCTGGTGATAGTTGCCATTCCTGTGCTGCGCATCTGTAATATGCTTGTGTTTTGTGGTAACAACGTTTGATCATTCTTGTCTACTTTTTCTTGTTTTAGAATATCTGTTGGGACATTGTGCTGTTTTTTTAATTTTTATTTCCCAAGCTTTGCCTGACAGGCTGGCATAGATATTGTCTGCATTGTTGCAGGTATTCCTCGTTATCCTTCACCGTATATAGGTATGGTTCGCCCTACTTTCCCTCCACGTCCACCAACCGCAATTGGTGCAATTCCACCACTGTCACGCCCTCCCGTTCCTGGAATTCGTCCTCCAATAGTACCTCCTGTGATCAGGCCTGTTGTTCCTATTGTTGCAACAACAGAGAAGCCACAAACCACAGTTTATGTGGGCAAGATAGCTTCAACTGTGGAAAATGATTTTTTACTCTCTCTCCTCCAGGTAGCATTCTACTGTATCATTACTTGCAAGCTAATTTTTATGCTAACTTCCATACTTACCTGATCATGTGGTTCTGATTGTCTATTTTTACGAAGTTATGTGGCCCAGTCAAGAGTTGGAAGCGTGCTCAAGATCCCTCCAATGGGGCTCCAAGAGGTTTTGGCTTTTGTGAGTTTGAATCTGCTGAAGGAGTGCTTCGTGCCCTGCGCCTGCTGAGTAAATTTTGTGTTGATGGGCAAGAGCTGGTGGTATGCTCTTCTTTTTTGTTTTCTTCTCGTGCCTTAGATTTTGTTAGCTGCTTTACTTAGCAGTTTTGCATGTGTTGGTGGACATCTGATGGTATGCTCTTCTTTATGCTCTTCTTTTTTTCTTCCTTGTGATTTATCCTTTAGATTTGAATAGTTTCTTTACTAGCATGTTTCGAAGTTCCGTTTGCAAACATGCACAGCTCATCCTTGTGGAGTGCTCAGCTGAGTTTACCTGTATAGTTGGCCACTTCAACAAACTATGCAACTTCTCATTTCTGTTCTGAATCAGTGTTATCATCTTTTGAACTTATTGTTGCTGGCTATTCCTCTCTTGGGATGTAAGATTCAGAATTTGGAGCACTATAATTATGTTGATTTGGCAGCTCGCTTGTAATGTTGTGTATGGATTCTCTATTTAACAGAATATTCATTATGCAACTCAATGTTGCATGCACCTGTCATATTTCTAGACTTGATCGCATGACTCTTCTCTGAAATAGCGTATCTAGTCCATCACATGGCCATTTTGATATTTCTAGCGAATCCTTTTTTAGTCAGAAATTTAAGCACCTAAAATGCTCTCTTGGCCAATCAGGAGCAGGTTTCAGTTGAGAATTGTTTCTCATGTTCTTTAAATGTGGCCTCCTCAAGGTTCATATTTTAAACTGTAATAGTGCATTCCGTACAATCTATGGGAGAAATCTTGTGCAAGGATGAATGCGAATGAAGACATAGTTGCTCTTTCTGCTTTATTCAGTGTTAAGTTGTTGGGCATTATGCCTTTCTTGTTATCCTTATGTTAAGATGGCTACGTATTGCAATCTGCGTTTTAGCTGCTTGATTTTGCTAATGCTTTGACAGCTAAATGTCAACCAAGCAACAAAGGGCTACCTAGAGCGTTATGTTGAAAAGAAAACTGAAAGAGAAAAGAAACTTAAAGAAGGTGATTCCGAAGGAGCTGAAAAGAAGGATGAGACTGCACCAGGTGTGGAAAAGCATGAGCCTCAAAAGACCGTATTAGAGGAATCAAAAAAGGATGAGGAAAATTCGACTGATAAAGAAAATCAAGACGCAGCCCAGTCATTTGGTATTGTGACTGACGAAGATCGTGAGGCAGATAGAGATGTTTTGGAGAAGCTTAAGAGTATGGTCGAAGAGAGGCTGAAGACAAAACCCCCTCCTCCCCCACCTGTCCAAAATCTACCCGATGGCTCTTCCAAGTCAAACTCCGAAATGCCTACTAAATCAAGAGATGGAGATTCAGATGTGGACATCTTGAAAAGTGGTATGTGTTATAAATGGCAAATGACAATTTCTATGATAATTTCTATCTTTAAATGTCTTTTGAGTATATGTGGTTCCTTAAAAATGAACAAGCATTCAGTCTATGGAATATTTCCTTGATTTTCTTTCGTTTTCTTCATCTAGATGTTTCTAATGTTATCTACTGCTTCTATTACATCTATTGATATCTACACTCGTGTCATTCTGTTTATTCTTACTATTCTTCTATATTTGGGTGAATATTATTAATTTTGTATAAGCTGTTTTTGCAAATTCAGCTGAGGACAAAAATGATGACGAGACAACAAGTGACAACAAGCATGAGGAAAAGCCTGAAACAAGTTCATCGGACAAGGCTAGAAGGTATGACAGGAGCAGAGAGAGGGATAGGGAGCGAGATTTGAAAAAGGAAAAGGAACGGGAACTAGAGAGATACGAAAGAGAACGAGAGAGGGAAAGAATTAGGAGGGAGAGAGAGCGAGAGATGAAAATCCGAGAGGCTGAGCGTCTGTACAAGGAGCGTGTTAAAGATTGGGAGTCAAGGGAGAGAGATAAAGAACATCAGCGGGTGTATGAGAAGGAGAAGGAGAAGGAAAGGGAGCGTGACCGACGGAGGGAGATAATGGATCAAGAAGATGAGAGTGATGATGATGATTCAAGGAAGCGGAGACGGAGGAGCAGCAGCTCATATGAAGATAAGAGGAGGCGGCGGCAACGTGAAAAGGAAGACGACCTGGAAGACAGATTAAGAGAGGAGGAAGAAATCGCAGAGGCTAAGAGGCGGGCAGCTGAAGAGGAGAAGCAGAGAGAGGACCCCAAGTCTGATTCTAACACTGATAACAGAATTGAGCAACCAGTAATTTCAGCAGAAGCTATTGGCGTGGAAGATAGAGAAAATTCCTCGGACGTGTCTTCTGAGAAGGAATTTTGTCATGCTAATAGTGCTCGTAAGCCTCTGATTTTCGTTTTAAGCACGATGATGTGTTTACTATGATTTTGTCATCTATTAGGTGACAGAGATATTGATTGAGTATACGATTCTGGTGGCGTCATGTAGGAGCAGCCACGATATACATAAAGAACAAATTTCCTCATGCAAAAATTAAATTGTAATAGTTAGGTAGTAATATTTGTCCTGGCCTCTGCCATTTCACTCATGTGCTGGCCATACTGTTGCCTACCATGTGGCATCTGCTCACCAGCCTCGTTTTCTATAAAGGATGAAAGTATTCCGTAATATTAACAAGTGCATGTAATGTTTTCTTTTCTTATGATGATATTGAACTTCATGTTGCAGGTGATGCAGTTATTCAAAGTGGCACTGGGGATGAACTAGCCCTCGGGTCAGCTGCTGATTCAGACTTGAGGCAGAATGGCAACAATGCTCCTGCTCGTAAGCTGGGTTTCGGTCTAACAAGTTCCGGAAAGAGGACTGCTGTTCCATCTGTTTTCCATGAAGAAGATGATGAAGATGCACACAAGGAGAAGAAAATGAGACCTCTGGTGCCAATTGATTATTCCACAGAGGAGCTAAAAGCAGTACAGCCTGACGTTTCTGGGACACCACCAAATTTGGCAGCAGCTGCAGCATTTGCTAAACGTATCTCCAGTAACCCCAAGGAAGACAGGGTTGAATCTGACAGGGAAAGAAATAGGCGATCTAATGAAAGATCAGGTCAGAGAGATCGAGATCGAAATGATGACGAGAACCGTGCTAGAGATGAAAACAAAGAGAAGGTCCATGACAAGAATCTTGACCGGGACAGGGATCGGGAACATGCTACTGATAGGATGAAACCACTAGAAAATAAGAAGCTTCTGGATGCTAAGCAATTGATTGATATGATCCCAAAAACCAAGGAAGAGTTGTTCTCATATGATATCAACTGGGTTATTTACGACAAGGTAACTCTCTTTTTCCTTACATCATGCCGTCATCGCATGCAAATACAGATGAGGAAGCTGATTTTGTCCAAGTTGATCATTTTCAAATTTCAAGTGAAACTATCCATATTTTAACACATTGGACTTTCCATGTTTGGAGCCAATGCTATATTTTATTCATATCATTCTGAACCCTTGTCAAGATTAATGCAATTATGACATTTGATTCAATACCGTAGAAAAGTCTGTTGTGGGCTGGATTTCATAGGGCGCATTTGATAATTGTGGTACTAGCTAGAACTCCTGCACAATCTGCCTCTGAACATTTCTCTCTTATGTTGCAGCCACATGGGAGCACACTTCTCCCTATTGTCAAATCTGCTACTTCCTAGGTTTCTAAACAGTCATATTGTTTCTACTTTTTTGTTTTTTAATGTCTTAAACAGTGTTCATCTATACAAAATATTGATAGCTAATTGTTTTTCTCTATACATCTGTGGGTACAAAGAATCATTCTTCTACCATTCATTTGATCAATCTCTGTGGTGTTAAACTATATCAAAATACTTACTGCCTAAGCATTTCCACAGCATGATCTACATGAGAGAATGAGGCCTTGGATTTCAAAGAAGATAACTGAATTTCTGGGAGAAGAGGAAGCCAGTTTGGTGGATTACATTGTTTCCAGCACAAAAGAGCATGTGCGGGCATCTCAAATGTTGGAACTTCTGCAGTCCATCTTGGATGACGAGGCTGAAATGTTTGTCCTCAAGATGTGGAGGATGCTTATATTTGAAATTAAGAAAGTAGAGACTGGCTTGTCTATAAAGCCTAGAGCCTGACAGCTGGTATGATTTTCATTCTTTGTTTCCATTTTCCTGACTATTTTTGTCATTTGCTCTACTGTACGTAAGCAGGTTAAAACAGTCAGAAGAATAGTACTGATTTTAGTTTATTTGTACATCACCTAACTTCTGGCATATGTACCTTTTGTCTACTGAGTGCTAAAAGTTCTATTTTTGTTCTCTAGAGGGTTTCCAATCATTTCTCCTTCCCTGCATGATCTTCCTAGGCTGCCACCTGCGACACTCTTTTGCATGTAGGTGATTTCTTAAAGGCTAATTTCTTCTACATTCATTACCAGCAATTCCACTTCCGTTGTCTGGGGATGCTGAGGCAACCTTTGTATTGGTGACTCTTATGTGTCTTTGATCATAAAAGCCAAGTTTTATCCAACAGGATGATTTTCTAGTGTTCAATGCAAATTAATTATTTGCATCAGCTGTTAGGGGGGTCATTTCTTTTCTTTCACGAGCATGTTAAACCGAGAGAGTTCTATTTGATTCTTGGTAGGGACGGATATGCGTCTGTCGAATTGTTTGGATGCTGGACTGCCAGTGTGCTCTCTTGGATAATAAACATGAGCCGTCGGATTAGGTATCCTATCGACTCTGATGTTTGCTTCCTGCAGAATTCGGCTTTGCCTTCATTTCCCATTTCCCATTTCCCATTTCCCATTTCCCCAAGCATTCACCTTCGACGAAGGTGTTTTCGTTGTTAGCTCAACAAAATATTCAATTTACGAGATGAGTCTTTACTTCCTGTCTTCCGCCTTCATAATTCAACCTGGATAGTTAGACCTGGGTTACATGCATCGCATGTTGCTCTGATTTTGATTTGATAGGAGGGCTTCAACTTTAGATGGGTCTTGTATGGAGGCCATTGTTGCCTATGATTCTCTCACCACCTTTTCATATTGCGCAAGAACTTCATAAAATTATCAGCCTCGCAAGTGATTTGATGGTTTGTACAGTTAGCAAATACCATCCGCACCTTGTAGTCATGGCCAACTGCACAACAACTCGTGCTAATGACGAGACTGGGCGGTACACAGTAAGGGGCTGGCATATTGATTTCTGTACTTGCCTCTCGTGGGGATAACTGCTACTTTGGACCTCGCTTCCATCTGAGCTTGTAGACGGTGCAAATTGCGTCGGGTTTATGCATGACCCAGCCCGTTCTGACTAGGTACAAGTAGTTCTCTAACCTACGATAAGGGTAATTTAAAAATATATGACCTGAATTGAAAAATAGGACTCTAAATAGAAGTAGGACTCTCTCTCTCAAAAAAAAAAAAAAAAAAAAAAAAGTAGGACGGGTTGACATTTCGCAGACTAAGTAGATCTATACTGCATGTATTCATTAAAAATTAATAAATATTCTACTTAAAAATATTATTCTCATTTTTAAAAATTTCTCACATTACTAGATAAAGGGATGATAATGTTAGCTCGGGCTTAAGTAAATATCTCACCTAGCCTATCTCAAAAATCCTATCTGAAATAACTTTTTTTTTGTTTTTTTCTTCATACATTTTTTTACCTAAGTGTATTTAATATATAAATTAATTTCTATCATTTTTGGATATGTATATATTTTTTAAATTTTTTTTAAAATAAGGGTATTTTAAATATATATATACACATAGGTGTTTAAAAATCTCAAAAATATATATATACATATTCAAAAATGGTAAAACTTTGTTTATACATTAAATACACTTAGATAAACACGTGCACGAAGAAAAAAGTATAAAAAAAATTATTGTAAATAGATTTTTTAAGGTGGGCTAAGTAGGATATTTGTTTAGCCCGAACTAAAAGGATCATTCTCTATTAGATAAATTACAATCAAAATTTTTAAAAATCACATGTTGTAATAATTAACATCTGAATTTGATATGGATGGAATCTTAGACTAAATACGTATAAAAATGCTAAAAGTTTTAAACTTAATGTAAATTTTCAACTGAGATCGCTACTCTTCGAGGCGAACATGAATTTAACACGATTTCTAAATTGTGGGTCGACGCTTGTTACAATCGTATATGAGGTTGGCTTTGACCTCCTATCACCCCTGGATGTTCCATTTACTGCAGACCGGTGTGCAATTGTAGAAATTCAAGACCGAAGGAAGAAAAGTTGCTGATATTGGAACATCCTCCTCTTTAGCGACTTGCTTCTCTTCGGCTCAGCCATCCCATTCATTGCCGTCCACACTTCAAGTCTTCTTCTGTCATGCCTAAACAATCGGTGCGCTTCACAATCAAATACCCGCTGTAAAGGTCTATGCCATCAAGTCTTATGCGGACATTTGCATCCCCCTATAATCGCGCTCGTTGTATCACAGTCGGCAGGGTAAACCCGGTACTCGCGTCTGCTGGGCTGTTTGGCTTTGCGTTTTGTCTGTAAACTACTACTATAGAGAAATTAAAATAATAATAATAATAATAATAAATTAAGCTTGTTTGACGGAAACTTCAAAGAACAGCCTAGAAACAGGCCCTAAACGCTAATAGTAGTAAAATCTTTTATGTTTGTGGAAAATATTTAGTTAACGCTTTCTGCCAAACTAGTGTCCGTGAGATTTCCAAGCGCAATGAAGGTTGGCTAAACAGGCCCTAAAACTGCTAGTATTACAGTTGCAGATACGCCTACAAATGAACCGAACTAGTCTCTGTGATTGAATGCAATGCATGCAAATTCGCCTCCAGTTACATGGTTATCTTGTTAATCTTCTCTTTTTGAGTGGTTAATAGTTGTCTGCAGTTAGAGAAATATATTTTTTCCTACTTAAATTAACATCTGCCTCTGATACTGACACCTATAACATGGCACATGTAGTCGATGGGATGAGTGGAGGGAGTGGCCACCTGAAGTCTACAGCCTGGTTGTCTGCAGGCAGCCCCATCACATGAAGAACAGAACAGATGCCTTTTAATGTGCAGGTGCAGATGCGGATGTAATCAGATCTGAAAATAGTGCAGCATGGGGCCTCCACCCGCGCCAGAGCAACTGGTCGGCATGCATGTCTTAAATATTCCAACATGTGCCCTTGGGTGCATATTTTTTCTCATTGTTACAACAACTTGTAGGCTTTCCAAATTTTATAAAATTACATGTATCTCAGAATCAAAGTCCTTAATTTTTTTATTTTTTATTTTTTTATTTTTGGTGACTGGTGACAGGACAGGCCACATCACATGCCTTCCCCAGAAGAAACCTGCCGCCTTTTTCTCACAATAAGCTCTAGTGCCTTCCTAGCGGCTCTACTGTAATGGGAAGTGGGAAGTGGGAAGTGGGAAGTGGGAACTAGGAAATATTTTCCTAAAAATCCCAGCGCAGCTACAAATTACATAATATATTCGAAGTTCATCATGATCTGTTGGTTAAATTCGAATCCATGCATCTTGCTTAATGAGTACTATTTGTCGATGTAAGAATTCAAATCCTTCTCCGGCAAAGACTTTAAGTGAGCCAAAAATGATCAGGGAATCTTTTCATCGAACAGCTACAAGGGACAAACAAACTAGTGTCACGGGGGCACCTAAATCTTAATTAATTATAGGTTTCTAAAATTTTAAGTAAATAAGACCAGGTATATAGAATGAAACGAATTTAATTAATTCAATTCATACATATAAACATTTCATAGAAATTTTTGTGAAAATATTTATGAGAAATCATTCCAATAATTGTAAATAAAAAATATGTATACATATATAAAAGTCAAATCTCTCCGTCGACCTGGAAGAGAGTAAAGAGGATCTTTCACGAGGTATAAGTATTGGAATATTCAACTCTTAATTAAGGGGCTGTCAGATGGTGGAATGTGATAGAATGATATTAGAAAATAGGATGAAAAAGTGATATTGTTTATTGAAATGTAAGAAATTATATTGAGGATTTGAAAAATAGTACTAAAAATTGAAAAAAAAAATTTGAGAATAGAAAAATCTTTTAAAAATTTATGTCATCCTCATTCTCTCTGTTCCATCCACTCATCTTAAACCGGCCAAATAAATGTTTGCAAGAATAACAGAAAATTAGTGGCACTTTAGTAATTTTAAATTACCTAAAATGTAATTATTTTCAAAAATAAAAAATAAATATCTAAAATACTTCAAAAATGGTAAAAATTGTTACGCATGTTAAGTATACTTAGATTAGTACTTGTATAAAAAAAAATTCAAAAAAAGAAAAGAAAAAATGGGTTAAATGAGTTTAAGACACCCGAGTGCACTGAAGCCCGGGTGCACAGGATCGCAGTCCTTCATTTCATGCTCCCCATTGTATCTATACACAACATGTCAGAAGCGGATTAGTGTTATATTTTTTTCATCCAAAGAAACTTAGGCGGCTGGCGACAGAATGGTTTCGCTTAATTGGATTTCATCAACTCAAAAAGCCACACGCATTTGGCGTTTTATGTACCATATATTCCAGAATAGATTAAATTAAGAAAAGGTAAAATTCCACTCAAATTAAGCTCCCAAACCATCACAAGCAGGACCACTTTTTGGCCCATCCCTACAAAATGCGTAGATCACTTAGCCATGTCACACTCCACTGGCTAGTACCAACCACCGCAACAGCTTCACACTCTTTCCTTTGCCGACACGTGCTACATGTGATGCGACCTGATTAAACACGCAACTAAAGTCCAACTCCGCTACTTTAATTGCAGTTATAAATAATAAATAATAATAATAATAATAATAATAAGCTAAATAAACGGCCAATTCCATTATTTCAATTACTGTCAGTACTAATAAATGATAGAAGAAAGCTATCCAAAATATCTGATCCCTTTTCAGCAGGAGAGAGAGAGCATGGTAGGGGTGGGAATTGGGACGAGTCGGCCCGTGACCTGGCTTTGACCTGACCCGTTTTTAGCCTGGTAAAACCAATATATTTTTAACCTGGTATAGGAATGGGTCAGAAATTTTGACCCGAATTCAAAAAAGGGTCGGGGTGGGTAGACCATGTCCCGACCCGAAGAGTCCGACCCGCCCCACGTATATAAATTTATTAAAAATTATAAGCCTATATTTAAATATTATTATTATTTTCTTTCAAATTTCTCACTTTTTTATAATCAACTCTATCAACAATAGAAGAATCGATTTATTTAAAAAATAATATAATAATCAATAAAAAAATTTGTACATATATAACTCTTATGTGTAATTGTATATTATCCTATTTAATAAATTTATACTATATTTTCAAATATTTTGTTTTCTTAATTATGTTTTTTTAATAATTAGTGAAATATTGAAACATATAATATTTAAATTTAGTATAGATGTATACTTATGTTTGATATGTATATAAATTCTGAAAATTATCTTTTTGACCCGACCCGCTATCCCGAACCCCGGTCCGATACCGACCCGAATTTTATCTCGAGACAAAATAGAAAAAAATAAAGGTCAAACAAGATTTTTGAAAAGTAAGGTCAGGGTTGGGCAAACCCTGACCCGTCCCGACCCGCCGCGATTCCCACCCCAAGAGCATGGACATGGATAGATGGGCACAGTATCCGTTCCATTCGGAAAAGAATGCGCGTAGCACTAACATATGCTCCAACTTTACACACCATGCATATCACAAAAGCATAGCTCTTGGAGGAATTGTAGGGTTCTACGCATCTATCCACCCACGATTCGCCGACTCCCAAGATTCTTTGCACACCCACTTCATCCATGGACAATCTGAGCCCTTCACCAGGCGGGCTCTCACAGCCAAGAACCGGATCACTGGCTAGGCCGGACGCTGGTCTCACATTGTAATTACTACACATACATATTTCTTATATACAGCCGATTGCGTGGTGCAATCAGTTTTTTTTATATATTTTAAATCCAAGCCATATATTATATTTCTCTTTTGATATTTATATGACATGAAAAATCATATTAATTAGATTTCCACAACAATTGTAAATGCGTAAGATTGTTTATAATTATATTTTTAATTTATTAATTTTAAAAGTTTTTAATTTATTTGATCCTTAATACATAATCCAAATTGATAATTCTAATAACAATGGAAGGTTTGGATCTCAGAAAAAAATATGAGAAAATCTCCCATGCAATTAGTTGCATGACGCAACCTCCATTACATTTTTTTTTTTGGAGATCCAGACCTTCCATTGCGTTTAAAATGATCAATTTAGCTTAAGTATTAAAAATCAAGTGAATTGAAAATTTTTAGAATTGATAATATTAAAAAATATATAGAAACAAATTTCTACATTTACACTTGTTTTCGACTATTCAATTAATGATTTTTCATGTTATATAAATATAAATAGAGAGAAATATAATGTATGGCTTGGATTTAATATTTGACTTTTGAAGAATAAAAATAATCGATTGCATGGTGCAGTCGGTTGTACAAGAGAAATGCTCAAACCCGCTACGGAAATCCTTTCAATTAAAAGTCAGAAGGTTGTAGCTGCTAGCTAGTAATCCCTTTGTGAGCAAGGAACTGAAAAGAAAGCTTCTCTGCCCACTTCCCTGGAGTGCCACATTCCACCATTCCTTCAACCAACATGGATAAGGAGGGGAAGAATGATTCGACGAACAAGCTACATCTATGCACATTCGAAGGGAGTTTGGTGTAGAGAGAGATCAATGCCATTCATTCAATTCCCTTCCCACAAACGAGTGTCAATGAAAAATAAAAAGAGCTAGTAAAGTAAATAAAGAAAATAAAGTGAAATAAAAGAAGTAGAAATAGTATTCTAGATAATTAGAATGATTGAATATGTTACATCAAAATAAAGAAAGAAAAAGTATCCAAAGAAATGGGGTACAATCAGTTAATTAAATGTGGGTGGGATTAAGCAGGACATTTTCTCCCCACCACTCATTCGCTAGAAGCAGCTTCTTCAGTCCAGTGGCAGTGAACATTCCATTAAAAACGAATGATGCCGGTGAATATAATTATGTTTGTGGTTTTCGTGCATGGACTCATGGAGAGGCCTTTAAATCAAAGGGAACATTCTTGGTTTCTTTCCTGCTACTCATTTTCTGATACAATAATCTGTGATTAATCACATGATCGATTTCGGCAGATGATGACAGTACTGTTTAATTAACTAGAAAATATTATTGGCCCTCCCTAAGATATACTAATTTTTAATGTACAATTAGCCCGTCGCTAATTCTCACTTAACACCCAAATTAACCATCGATACCATTCACAAGTTAAGATTAAAGTATCAATTCAAGAGTTGCATATATAGATATTAGCTAGCTGATCTTTTCTAGGAGGGCCAATTACAGCTTCAACATTCTTGGGTGCTTTTGGACCAAAATATAAAAGAGTGCATATACTGCAAACTTCATGATGACGTGTGTGTATATATATATATATTTGAAAGAAATTCTGGTGCAGTATCGCTGAAATGGGCTCCACATGATCATGAAATCATGATCTACTCCACCCATTGTATTTAGAATAATGTATTCTATTACCATACTAATTTTCATCTCAATCAGATATGTATATGGGCCCCATCTGAAAATGGTACAATCTGATTGGGATGAAAATTGGTATGGTAATAGAATATATTATTTTAAATACAATAGGTGGAGTAGATCATGATTTCATGATCATGTGGCGCCCATGCTGCACAGGAATGGGGCTCTTTATATTTTATATAAATCTAACAATGAATATATTTACATGCCACTAGAGGCATAGTTCGATGGATGGCATCCTGACTCTTGTGTCAATTTACTCGAGTTAAAATGAGGAGAGGGAACCTTTGGACCAAAGGTGAGACGTTGGGCTCACTTAATGATGATGAGACTTTACTCATTTATGTTTTGTGCCCTCAAAGCTGGCTCTTATCTAATTAGACATTGGTCGCCATCACATGGAAAACCCCACCACCGCCACTTCTCTCTGTGTATCCAAAGGACAAAATGGAAAATTAGAAAAGGATAGGCACATATAATTTTTAAGATATCCCAAGTACATGAACCCATGGAATTAATTTTAGATCCTTCAAGTGGCTGAACCATCAAAATTAAGCCTTTGTCAAACATCCTTATTTTATGTATTATTGGCATCATTTCTATCTCCATTTTAACTTGCTAAAATTGTGCAATATGTATTGGACTAGTTGTCCAATATTCAGAAAATTGTCATGGACGTTTTTGTACCTTTCATGCCTGGCAGATTACCTTCATGGTTCACAATGATTTCGCTTAAGCCTAGCTCCCGTAATGGCAGCTAGTTGGGTCTAATTGAGTCTCTTAACACATATCAATTTAGTTATTTGTACTTATCATTATCTGATTAATAAATATGCTTAAAACCATTTCATTGAAAACTTACGTGGAACATCAAAAAAATTCTACCCTAAATGATTTTCCCACTGTCGATTTTATTCACATTGTTTTAACATCACCCTTTATCTTGTTGCCACCATCCACCAATCTATTTTATTTATCATTATAAGAATATAATGTTAATTTATATTTTAAATGGTTCAGATGTTAAAACGACATTAAAGAAATATGGAAAGAAACTAGACATTTGTACAAAAGGCCATCGTATAAATATTTGTTTTTAATCACTCCTATATACACCGATATATTATCATATATGTGGGTTCTGACTCAGCAACCGGTGTTTAACTCGAGATAATGTTCAGCGTGCATGTGGCGAGATGTAATGGGCAGTGTATGGAGGTTGGTTCTCTGTCAGAGCACAAAAACGTCCACCTTTTTCTTTGTTTGATCCATTTTTCCGTCTTTTAAAAATGCCTTTTTCTCTTCTTTTTATTTCTTTTTCTTCCACTATAAAAAGAAAAAGCTATGATTCTTTGGGTCCCACTCCCACCGGTATGGGCTTTCTTTTACGTAAACGACTTAAATTTTCAGCAGATTGAAATAGCACAAAGAGGCTTCACATGCAACTGTTGTTCCACTACTGGCAGTCGTTTTTATTAGGGTTGTTTCTTCAATTCCTGCCAACGGATTATTTATGTAGTGTTTTCATACAAGTGTACAGTGAACTCGCAAAAAAATATATATTCATTTTGTATGAGTACCCATGAGAGTCATATTTTTTGGTGTATCAAGTATTAATTTGGTCTGAGTCTTGTAACTTGTCCCAAGGAGGCATGGTAAGGGGTTTATCAGATTGTCTTTTTTGGAATATGTGTAAGGTATCTGAAAAATGGTATGTATTATTCTAGTGTATATCTCTATAACGTATATATCATAGTAGATTATTATCTTTCTCGTGATTTTTCCTTCTTTTTTCTTATTTACATGGCTTTTCCCTTCTTAGTTGAAAGGTATTCCATGAAAATTTTGATGTCTTGTATGACCATATTATTACATATTTGATCTTAATTTTATTATCTATTCTTCCATAATCCGTATCAACTTAAATCATATTTCCTAATAGTTCTCAAATTTTTTTAATATTTGGATGAGACAAAGGCCTAAAAGCTAAATAAGGTCTCAATTTTGATTTCGGGCTAAAGCCATCAATAGTGTGTATTTCCATTAAAAAAATCCATAAGCTGGAGGACATATGACATATTTTTTACAAATCTGAGCTTTCTGTTGTTCATAAATGCAATCATTTATCCAACCATTAAAAATTAAAATTTTAATCTTTGTTTCTATAATATTAATTAAACGGCTAAAAATTATTCATATTTTATTTTTAACGCACAGAATTGAAGGCGGGCTGTATTATTAATGTTTTACTAAATATTTAATTTTTGCGATTTATCTTAGTTTGGCCAACTTTGGAGCAGTTTTTTAGGTTGGTATCTTTATTAAAGAATTATTTTTAAAAATATTTTATAGAATGAGATACATGTTGGGATATAAATAGAGATATTTTGTATAGTAAAAAATCAGATTTGTACTACAATAAAAATTAATAAAAAAAAAATCAGATTTGTATTGACGGCCACGTAGGGGAAAGCGGAATAGATGGGGAAACTGGGGATAACGTTGTTCTCTTGGCAAAGAAAATGGAACCAGAATAACTTCTGATGCGCATGCGTGTCATGTGTATGATGGTCCATTTTTAGATTTCAGCCCTATCCTTACGGACGGACCAGAATTTGCAACGTCCTACCCGGCAACGCCCCTAACTAAAAATAATTTAAAACAAAGAGACTGACTAACTATGGTTCCATTTGCTAAGATATAAAAGTAAAAATGAGAAAGAAAAGGCTTTAACAAAAAAAAGATAAAAATTAAAAACGATGTGATATGATAAGAATAATAATTTAGAACAAAGAGAATAAAGTTAAAAATATAAAATGTATGATTTATAAATATACTTACGCAGTAGATATATTAACATAGTTTTAGGAACGGCAGATTATCCTTACATGATATTAATATAGTTTTAGGAACGGCAGATTATCCTCACATGATTTTGGTTAAAATTGGCGGGCATACCGATATTGACTGCTAACTTAAGCCGGAAGGTGGGTACAGTTAACTAAATATTTGTATACCGAAATTGCCATCTATCGCCTCCTCGTCTCCCCCTCATAGACCTGGATGTTCATCTCCGACGAGACGATGATTCACTTGGAATCCTCTGTTTTTTGTTGCCGCACACGACAACCTCATCGTCCCTTGGATTGAGTGGAAATCACGGAGTCGACACGGAGGAGGGTGTCCGAGTGGGGGACAAGGGAGAGGGAGCAGCAGTGCGCGAGGGTCTTGAGGTTGAGCAAGCGGTTGAAAATGAGGAGGACGATGTGTTCCAAGATTCGTTCAAAGCCATCATCCGAAGGCATCGATGATGAAGAAGCCGAAGGCATGTTTTCTTGGGTCTCTCTCCCTCTCTGCTCATAGCTTGGTTTGAGAGACGTAAAATTATAAAAATCTATATAAACTAGGTAACAAATGCATGACAATTAAAAGAGTGAATCTACAGAGGGATCGAGAAACGAGCACACTTTCATTGTTGACATTTGGTTGAAGCAGCATCGCTTGGCGATTTCCTCAACAATGTCAGCTGCCTATTTCAGATTTTCTCGTGGGACCCTGATGAGTCGTGCCACACCGAGATCCGTCGGTTGGTTTTAATAAGATAGTCAGATCAATGGTACTAGATATTTACATAGTTGCTGGAGCTGTAATGGAGAGAATGAGGGTAGTTGTGGCCACTTGGAGTTGAATGCTGGCTGCCGCTAGAACGGGGGGAAGACGGAATACTAGTGCTCTTGCGCTCTTGCGGTTTACGCAAGTTTGTGCACAACCCATCTTCACAGTTTACCTAAATTGAGGGTTATTTGGAAAATAGATGATTAATTTTTTGACAGCATCACCCATTAGTTGATAGGCATGTTATTTTGGTTAAACTATATGAGAATAATATGCAATTAATCTTAAACTATAAGTATATCAGGGAAGTGATAAAAAAAATTTATGAAAAATTTTTTTGAAGTAAAAGTTGTTAAATTATGTGACATGATAGGGATGACGATGAGGAGTAAAAAAAAATAAAGTTGAAATAAATAAATTAGATATATTGAAAGTTGTGTAGAAATGATTAAAAAGTAGGGTAATTATATTAGAAGTGAAAAATCATTTAAAAATATGGTACTTGTATAGAGTGAAAAGTTTTAAGGCGTTTGCAAATATATCCACATAGTTTGACCATAATTGTAAACATACCTACATAGTTTCAGAAATTGCAAATATACTCGCATCGTCATGACGTTGTTACTACATCGTCACAGCGTGTGTATATTTACAAAAGTTTGCAAACTATGTTGATATATTTGCGATTTCAAAAATTAAGTAAGTATATTTAGTTTTTGCAAATATACCACACCGTGATAGTATAGTAACAACACCATCACGGCATAGATATATTTATAATTATAGTCAAACTATGTGGTATATTTGTAAATTACTTGAATTCTAATTTGAAAAGTTTTGTGGATTGCCACACATCCCTTATATGTGTATATTTGCAAATTATCATATAAAGGTAATTTTTACAAAACATACTCCCATGTTGGCACTTGGCATTGGTTGAGGGGGTTGTCTTCATTGGTCTGGGGTTAAATCCCAATAAGAGTTGTCTTTTATGTGAGAACTACTTTTAAAATTACATATAGCAAAATTTTGCACCATTAAAAAATTTTAATTTTTAGTAACTAAAGTTTTTCTCCTGAGTTTAAATTTTGCTTGTTAAAAAAAATAGTTGCTAATAATTTATAGCATATGCCTACAAGAATAATTAAGGAGACATTTAGTCACCAAATATTGCCATAAGCAAGAAAATTATTCATTGCCTATAAAAGCATCAATATAAGTAATAAAAATTTTCCTTGCTTATACAAGCATTATAATAATCAAAAAAAATTTCTTGCATAAGCATTTTCCTTACAAATAAAGAGTTTTACATTGCTAACGAAGGTTGTATCACTAAAAACGTATAAAATCAATGTAATAAAATAATTACCGCTAAATATCAATTTTTTAGTATTATTTTTCAACATCTAAACCATCTAAAATATTATTATAGATAATTATTTCTTTAAAGTACTATTATATACTAATATATGTGAATAAATGTAATCATTTTTATTTACATATAAATATATTTATTTTAAAGCAAATGTGACTCATGCATATGTTTGATTTAGATGAAACTTGGTTTTATAGTTAAACAAATATTGTTAGATAAATGAATTGTATTTTGCGACAATCATCACCATGTTAAAAATGGACTTTAAATAATGAATTGTATTTTGTAACAATCATCACCATGTTAAAAATGGATGTTGTTATACAAATCTCACATTGAAGTGGAGCCCAGATTAAAAAGCCAGGCCCGTTATGCATCCGACAATTAGTTATCCTAAGAACATAATTTTAAATTTTGCTTATAAATTAAGAAAAAGTAGCATAAATATGAAAATTAGGTTGTCCAAATAATTTAGCATCTCATAATCAAATGAAAAATATGAGTTCAGTTGGACATAAAACATAAAATAGAGGAGTTAGTGAGGGTACGTAAATGTATTATAGAAAAAGATAAATGAAGTGTGAAAATATAGATTATGAAAAACAGCATAAATATGAAAATTAGGTTGTTCAAATAATTCAACTTCTCCTAATCAAAATGAAACCAGCAAGTAAAATATGAATTCAAGTGGATATAAAACCTAAAATAGACAAGAGACACTATCAAAAAACATGATTAAATTAACACACACAATAAATTTTATTTGACGGAGCTAATATTTTATAATTTATTGTGTAGCTAGAAACATTTGGTTGATGGCATTTAATTAAATGTAACTATTTTTTAATTCAAATGTAGTTAAAGGTAATATTTATGTAGTTAATAAATTCTAGCTGCAAATAGTAATAAAAATTTCGATTACAATTAACATGGCACTTATCTGCATTTGGTATCAAATGTTGATAAAATAAAATTTGGCTGCAAAAATGGCAAGATATAATAAATTTTGTTGTCCTGTTAACGAAGAAGGAAATGATTCTAGCCTCGATATCCGCAAGTGTTGTGTGGTTTTGTAATTTTTAGAAAACTTTACTTTTAGGTGGGTCCACATGTAATCTTTAGAGGGGCTGCTCACATGCCATGTACAGCCCCCACACCATGGCTTAGTTTTCAATTCTATTTTTTTTTTTTATAAATATGTTTTCATAAGTATGATTGACCCATACAGTAAGTTTTACATTTTATAAATATTTTTACATATGTATTTTTTATTTTTAAAATCATTAATTTTAGAGATGTTTTAATCATTTTTCACCCTTAAAAATCGTTATTTAAAAAAATAAAAATTTATGTAAAAATATTCTAAAATGGTGAATTTGGCGTACGTTTTAAATGCTTATAGGAAACATGTTTCTGAAAATATTTAAAAATAAATATAAGATAAAAATAAAATAAAAAGGGCACTGCATGAGGGCTACTAACATGCGATTGCATGTGAGCTCTATCTTTATATATATATGGAAAATGTTACAGTACATACGACTATACCGTGCAGTTTATGCACTGTGGACCCCACTTGATCATGAATGAAAAATTCACTTCATTCATTGTATTTAGATTTGTTCACTTTATTAGCACGCTAATTTTCATTCAAATCCAAAATGCGTATGGTTCTCATCTTAAAATGGTGCAAAATTAATATAATAAAATAGTTTAACATAAATATAAAGTTTAAAGTGATATTTTCAACATATAAACCGTTTAAATTATGATTTTTATATGGATAAATAATTATATAAAATTTTATTGCAATCTAATATGTGTGGGGCCCATTTTATGAGAAATTTTCAAGCACGGCGCCACTACACCATAATTATGAGCCTCACATGATTATAAAATTAAAATTCACTCCACCCATTGTATTTAAAATAATATATTCTATTATCATATCAATTTCCATCCCAATCGAATATGTGTATGGACCTCATCTGAAAATAGTACAAATTCAACGTAATAAAATAGTTTGATGTAAATAACAACTTTAAAGTGATTTTTTTAACATGTAAATCATTTAATATAAAATTTATATATCAATAAATGATTGTATAAAGTTTCAATGTATTCTAATATGTGTGGGGCTCAAAGTTGGGTAAATGTACTGTTGTTTGTCACTGCACCGGAACAGCTTTATACAGAGAGAGAGGAAAAAAAAAACTTTTCCATTGCAATAAAGTTGCACCATAATTGACAGTGCATTTGATTCAAAATGCACCCCACATATACTTAAATATATTGATACTTTATACAATCATTTATCTAAATATAAATTTTATAGCAAATGATTTATATGTTGAAAAAATAACTTTAAAGTTGTTATTTATATAAAACTATTTTATTATATTGAATTTGTACCATTTTAAGATGGAGTCCATATACATAATCAATTGGGATGAAAATTGGTATGGTAGTAGAATACATAATTCTAAATATGATGAGTGGAGTAGATTATAATTTTATGATCATGTGAAGCCTATTTTTAGATAACTGCACCGTAATTGTGGTGCAGTGAGAGAGAAAGAGAAAAAAATATTTAGCTGCATCTTCACTACACTACAATTATGGTACAATTATCTCAAAACAGGTTTCACATGATCATAAAATTATAATCTAGTCCACCCATTATATTTAAAATTATGTATTCTATTATCATACCAATTTTTATCCCAATTGGATGTGTATGGACCTCATCTAAAAATAGTACAAATTCAACATAATAAAATAGTTTGATGTAAAAAACAATTTTAAAGTTATTTTTTCAACATGTAAACCATTTGTTATAAAATTTATATATAGATAAATGATTGTATAAAGTATCAATACATTTAAGTACATGTAGAGTCTATTTTAGGCCAAATGTACTGTTAATTATGGTGCAACACAATTGCATCGTGACAAAGTTCAGTTGTGCCAAAGTGGGCCCTCACATGATAATAGAATTATAATTTACTCTGCCCATTGTATTTAGAATCATGCATTCTATTACCATACCAATTTTCATCCCAATCGGATATGTGTATGGACCCTATCAGAAAATAGTACAAATTCAATGTAATAAAATAGTTTAATGTAAATAAAAACTTTAAAGTGGTTCTTTCAACATATAAACCATTTGTTATAAAATTTATACATGAGTAAATGATCGTATAAAGTTTTATTGCATTCTAATACATGTGGAGCCCATTTTTGGTCAAATGTATCGCTGTTCCGATGTAATTGCGTTACACTGGAATAGCTCCCTATATAGGTCCCGCTTCTATATAACTAAGTTATATAAAAGCGGACCCATGTAACCCCTTCAAAAGTCAAAATCTAAGATTTTGATCCTTGATGGAAAATTTAATCCATTTATTGCATTTAACATCATTTATTCATATAGAAATGATATTTTGGACGGTTTAGATGTCAAAAATACTACTTTAAAATTAATATTTTAGTATTTATCATAATTTAAACATAAATATATATATATTCTAACAAATGTAGCCCATAAACATACTTGATTGGGATGAAACTTGATCATCTTAGATCAACAAATAATGTTAAATATAATAAATAGATTAAATTTTCCATCAAGGATCAGAATTTTAGATTTTGAAGGGTTACGTGGGTCCGTTTCTATGTAACCTGATTACATAGAAGCGGAGTCATATATATATATATATATATATATATTTATAGAGAGAGTGAGAGAGAAATATTCAGGTGCAGCTTCACTGCACCATAATTATGGTACAGTTACCATACCAATTTTCATCCTAATTGGATATGTGTATGGATCTCATCTGAAAATGGTATAAATTCAACGCAATAAAATAGTTTGATGTAAATAACAACTTTAAAGTTATTTTTTCAATATGTAAACTATTTGCTATAAAATTTATATATGGATATATATATATGTGAGAACCTTTCCTGTGCAATGAAGTTGCACCATAATTAACGGTGTATTTGACCCAAAATGGACCTCATATATACTTAAATATAATAATACTTTATACAATCATTTATGCATATATAAATTTTATAGCAAATGGCTTACATATGAAAAAACAACTTTAAAGTTGTTATTTACATCAAACTATTTTATTATGTGGAATTTATACCATTTTCAGATAAAGTTCATACACATATCCAATTTGGATGAAAATTAATATGGTAATAGAATACATAATTCTAAATAAAATGGGTGGAGTAGATTATAATTTTATGATCATATGGGGCCTGTTTTGAGGTAACTGCACGATAATTGTAGGTGAAGCTGCACTTGAATATTTCTATATATGTGTGTATGTGAACTATTCTAGTGCAACGCCACTACACCAGAACAGCGGTACATTCGCTCGTTTTTTAACCCAACACATATTAGAATGCGATAAAACTTTATATAATCATTTATGCATATATATAAATTTTATAGTAAATGGTTTACATGTTAAAAAAGTCACTTTAAAGTTGTTATTCACATCAAACTATTTTATTACTTTGAATTTGTATTATTTTCAGATGAGGTCTATACACATATCCGATTTGGATGAAAATTGATATAGTAATAGAATACATTATTCTAAATACAATGGGTGAAGTGCATTATAATTTTATGATCACGTGGGGCTCATTTTGACACAACTGCACTACTGTTATAGTACAGTTGCGCTGCACTCGGATATCTCTCTATATATTAAAATGTTCCTATGCATATTTGGGCCCATTTATATACACTAATATTTATCATTTTTAGATTTTTATATATTTTATAACTTTGAAGATCAACCGTTTTCGCTACCATCTAATGCTTTCTTTATATGGTTATTTTCATCATTTAAAAAAATTTTAACCTTAATACACACGCAGTTTTTAGCCAATCTTATAATTACGAAGGCAAATTTTGTAACAATCCTTGAAGGTAGAAATGCAAAAATCCTTTGAATCGTTACTCATTTTGATATCACACACCTTTTTTTTTTTAAAAGCTGGGGATATCACACACCGTTGAATATGGTGCGTTTAGGCCATTCGTAAGAGTGAGTAGTCCAAGAATTAGCTAAGCTAGATACCTCCTACAGGAATTATGAGGTACAAGGAATAAATCCTAACCTAAATTTCAATTTTATACAATATCATATATTTCTGTAAATAACCAAACAAACATATTCATATGTATTTAGAACCAAAACGTGAGGCCCATCAAAACCAAAAACAAACAAACGTGAGAATCCAACCTAACCCCGTGCAGAGCCACTTGCATTGCGCCACCGGATGTCATCTTCATGAAAAACCCGAGTAGTCATGAGCAGCTCCCGAGGATGATACTCGTGCGACGAGACGACAGAAATCCGGGCGATGCCATTTTGGCAATTGGATTAATTTCCCCAGGCGATTTTCGTCCGCCGATTTCTGCAACCAAAGGTCCTTTTGGTCATCTCATGTCTTCAGTCGCCTATAAATATGGCCCCGCCACCATCCTTCCAAAATTTAGTCCCTACCTGCAAGAAACACCCATACAGACACAAAACACCCAACTCACGCCGGAATTCTGCCGGATTCCGGCAAAACTGATTTTCTGCTGCCATCCCCCCGGCGCGCGCTTTTGTAATATTCTGTACTCGATCTCCGTTTGCGTAAACTAATCCCGCCGGCGTCTGAAGATCTATCCCTCCGGTATGGGCGTAACCATACTGCCGTTGCAGACTCCGACCCGCCTGCTGTGGAGCACGAGTTTTTTCCGACACAAGCTCATGATCTTCTAATAGTTGTAGAGAAAGGAGGGGAGGAGGGAGGGGTTTGCTTTTCAGATCGGAAGCAAGGGATCGGAGGGATGGATTCCGGCGGGTTTTTCATGGACAGTTCTCGTTATGGGAACATGTTCTTCGTTGGAAGCGGAGATCGTGCTTTGCAAGGTGATTTTACTGTTCCATTGATAATATGATCGATGCTATGGTGTTGATTGACAGATTTCATTATTTTAAGGGCAATTTTAATTTTTTCTTGCGGAACTGAGCGCGAGGTTTTGGTTGATTTGTGATGGATGCTGGCAGGGGAAATTCCTCTATATATATTGTTCTTCTTTTTTTGTGTTTCTGTTTCCTCATAAAGCTTAATAACTTGACCCGTTGGAAGCGGACATCGTGCTTTGCGAGGTGATTTTACTGTTCCATTGATAATATGATCGATGCTATGGTGTTGATTGACAGATTTCATTATTTTAAAGGCAATTTTAATTTTTTCTTGCGGAACTGAGCGCGAGGTTTTGGTTGATTTGTGATGGATGCTAGCAGGGGAAATTCCTCTATATATATTGTTCTTCTTTTTTTTGTGTGTTTCTGTTTCCTCATAAAGCTTAATAACTTGACCCGTCTTTTTGATAAATGTAGGTCCAAGAAGTGTAGTGCTGAGCATGGAAGAGGCATTGAAAAAGCGCCCTTTTTTCGCTTCCTGCGATGACATGGAAGAATACTACGACGACGATCACCATTTGCCCGAAAAGAAACGTCGTCTCACGCCTGAACAGGTCAGAGACATCATCCTAGCCGTTCCTTTAATTTACTTTATTGCAGGAAATTGGTTGCATCAACAATTGAAAGCAAAAGACTAGTTTGGAAATTCCGCGCTCATTCTGTAACCTCGACCATCCAAAACTTGGAATTAATACGGTTGGTATTCATTCGAATTTGTGTATTTTTTTTAGCTCAAGTCATAAGTTACATGAGGCAAATCAAAGCACACGTATTATTATGTACGCGTGGCATATATGGAACTATTTTTCTATCATTCTCCGTTATCAATGAAAAAGCTCGGCTCCTTTTGGTTCGCGCAGCTTTTATCGTGCAAAGGATGAGGGAAAACTAGAAATTGTATAAAAGAAATTTTATAAGAAATGAGAATATTGGTAGGGTATAACTGGGAATGCAAGCTACACAGGTGACTGATAAAAAAATAGAAATAAATAAATAACAATGAAGTAATTTGAGATAATCTAAAGATGAAAACAATATATGATAAGAAAAATTGCACTAGTAATTAAGAGATTAACTTGTTCAAATAGAAGGTGATAATAGAAATAGTGGAAGGAAAAAAATTAGCCGGCGGTAATTAAGAAATGAGAATTTCTTACAGAACCGAAAATGCTGGAGCTCGTTAAAAACCATAATCATCAGTAATAATGTCATAATAGAATCCAAGCAATTAACCCCACATAGGTGAGGTAAAAACTTTTGATGACGATGACTTCGTTCGTTCATCCTCAAGATAAACAGAAAAATTCTTAATGATAAGATTTTGGTTAGATTATGTTTACATGTTGTTCCCTTCGTTGGTGAACGTTCCTTTTTATCATCTTTAAATTGTATTCTTCTTATTTTATTTGGCTTGTCAATTTCTGCTCCTAAGATTCGTCAGTATTATAATTAATAATAAACATTTCGTAGGCAATGAATCACCTACTTGGAAATTTATTGCATGAATTTACTTTGGATTTGATATAAAATTTTCAAATTATATATTGGCATGTTATCTTTTGCGATGATATGAAAAAATTTTCTCGTCTCTGTCCAACTCGTTTCACCTTATTTTCCTATGCATTAGATCTCTGTTTCATATGGAAGGTTGATTTATGTTTATTTAATATGCCTTCATCGTAACTGGGTGCTTGAAGTTAAAGTAATGAATTCGAAGCACACGAAATCAGATCTGATTCACCGAAAATGCGTATATGAACCCGCTCGTAAGGAGTATTATACTAGACAAATGGTGGGTTTCCATGACAAATTCATATATGCATATATATAATCTATTTTCTTTTCTTTTGTTTCTTTTTTTTTTTTGTGGCGTCTTTCGGCACGACTAATATTGGAAGAAGATGGGAAAAAAAATCAGTGGCAGGTTTTTCTTCCATCCTCGAATATATATATCCGGACCGACTGACCCTTGGAACCTCTTGCAAGCTGCTTTCCTAAATAATAAACCATATTGGGGGGTGGTTTTTTAAAGGTGAACCTGCTGGAGAGGAGCTTCGATGCAGAGAACAAGCTGGAGCCGGAGCGCAAGAGCCAGCTGGCCAAGAAGCTTGGCCTCCAGCCCAGGCAGGTTGCTGTCTGGTTCCAGAACCGCCGGGCCCGATGGAAGACCAAGCAGCTTGAGAGAGACTTCGATCTTCTCCGCTCCTCATATGACACCCTTGCTGCCGATTACGACAATGTCAAGAAAGAAAATGAAAGGCTCAGATCAGAGGTTGCCAACACCATCCTCCTCACCCACTACTACTTGTTGCAGGCCAGGAATAGGAGAGATGGAAACAAGTGACTGACATGCAGTCGGGGTCTTGGTTGTGTGCAGGTGGTCTCTCTCACTGAGAAGCTCCAGGCCAATGAAGAGGAGCATCCAAAAGCTCAGCCTTTTCCGGAGAAGACTGCTGCTGCTGCTGCCGCCGCCGCCGCCGTAAGTGTGAAAGCAGAGGATCGCCTGAGCTCCGGTAGTGTTGGGAGCGCCATTGTTGATGAAGATGGTCCAAAGCGGCTTGTTGACAGTGGCAATTCATACTTCCCCGATGAGTATGGGATGGCGCTTGCCATTGATCCCCTGCACTCAGAAGAAGAAGAGGACGACGACGAAGGAAGCGATGACAACAGGAGCTGCTATTACTCCAATGTCTTTGTGATGGCAGACCAGTCCCAGCACCAGCCCCAGGGTGCTGCTGCTGCTGCTGCTGCTGCAGCTCCACTGGACGAGTCATTAGGCTTGTGGGTCTGGAATTGAACCTCCCCCATAACAAATGTCAACGTTCTTCTCATCCTCTCCTCTCCGCATCCATCCTACTTCCAAGCTAACGTATCCTTGGAAGAAAAAGAAGTCATCCTGTGCAGTGTTGTATTGTAATAAGGAAACTTTTTAATGTTATTTCTGTGATCTCTATATAGAAAAGGTTTTGGGAGGGCTGAAGCCAGCCCAGTATGGGCAGCTTTTGTGACACAAACCAGAGTATCATGATAACTACCGCGTGGGGCAAACTGCCACGTGACACCCAACCATTACTACTACAAAGTTCGAACACCGCGGCCCATTTCCTCTGGTTGGGAAAGATTATTTTATCATGGCTTGCTCGGAAATGTAATCCGGTGGACTGGGGTGCAGGGAGAACAGCGTTTCGGGGAAATGGAAATGGAGATGCCGCTAGTTGAAGCTGGATGGATCCTTTTTGTAGATCGCTTTATCCATTTTGTACAAGTGATAAAAAACAATTTTTAAGACGAACAAACCGATGACATAATCCAGCCAAGACCAAGGGGCAAAGAGAGAAGCCCCCATGCGAATATGCAGTGGTCATCGGGTTGATTGGCCCATATTTTCAGGCGGACCACTTAACTAGCGAATCAAAACTAGTGCAATAACCGCCCGCAGTTCGTTCTACTAAACTCCTTTTTCAGAAGTGGAGACTCAAGAAAGCAGAATAGCCTACTGCCAACCTGATGAACGGCAGAACTCAGGCACATGGCTATCCTAATTCCTCGTTAAGAAAAAAAAAAAAAAGGCACAAAATAGTAGGCCAGTACGACTAAGGGAACGTGTTAAAGAATGATGTATTTTCATCTGTTAAGCTTCAGCTTCTTTTACATGGTTACTCTGTATGAGACGATTCTGTTGACCCAGCTTCCCTGAAATTTCTCTTGTTAAAGATGAAAAATCCTGCTAAGCACCCAACAGGTTAACCCCATCCTCATACAAAATACACCCACCAGCTTTCATTTCCTCATCTACATTTACACCTACATCCTGCTCCTTTCACCCGCATCTATTTGTTAGCTGTCAGTGAATCCTCTCTCTATATATACATGGCAGCAGCTCAGGGGCGCCATTTCTCTGATCTTCCGTGTGAAAAACAATGGGTACATGACTTCCCAGATATGCATCCAGGAATTTACGATTTCCACCAGACTTTGCCAGTTTAATTTTTACTTGAGCTCAACAAAAAAAAAATTCTTAAGATCAGCCATCCGAATCCTTCTTATCAGCATCCTTTTTATCACAATCCTTCCTTTTTTTGCTTCCCTTGCCTGCCTTTGGGTTGCTGACAGGATCAGAACTAGGCAATGTCTTCTGATATATGATAGCAGCATCCAATGCATATATGCGGAGGGCAAGGGATGTAATCGTGGATATCTTTACAGCGGCTGTGAGGGATGACCAGTACCACCATCCATTACTCAAGTATTCTGTCTTTATCATGTTCTCAAAGATGATCATCGCTTGAACCATCTGCTTAAATCCAAGAGAACGAATAGGTAAACACTATAATTTCTAGCAAGGTTATGAAAAGACATCTTACTGCACTTGAAGTCAAATCTGACACAACAATTTGGAATGCTATCAAAAGGAAATAGGGGATCCTGATTGTATTTTGGAGGGGGCTTGCATGTTATGGTTTTCATCTGAACCCTTAATCACATGAACATATTGGTTCTTAACAAATTTGGGCATTAATGCAGAGAATTGTATATTACAAAATATAAACAATAGAAATAGGGGGAAAGCACAGCAGGTGAATTCTTTGAAAAGTACTACCATAAGAATGCAATGTTTAAGTACCAGTGCAGGGTTGTCTATTGCATTGTGTAAACAATAGAAATTAGGGATATAAATTTTTTGAAAAGTAATAATATGAAAATTTAATGTAATAGCAGTAGTAATAGAGGTTAGGAATAAAAATAGGGCTCAAATGGAGATTATGTCGTGATTTCCAAATTAAAGTGAGAATTAGGCCATGGGCAATTTTGTATTTCACAGATGGGCTATGGCCCATTTAACATGTTCTTAATGGCATAGTTATAAATGGGACTACCATCACCAGCATAATTATTATTTGTAAGAAGAAACCAAGCCTAAATAGTTAATTGGGTTACAGAGTTATGGGTTGTGTGGCCCATGACTAGACCATTACAAGTCAGGATTGGTTTGCATCTTTTAAGAGGATTAAAATAGACTAGGGGGGCTAGCACAGGCCACAGCAACCATTGGTTTAGAAAGATATTTCACAACTCACCTCATATATCGACTCTGCAGATTTAATGAAGGCACGCCAAGCACATCTTCTTGAAACATGTGCCTTTGACAACTTTAATGCTTCTTCAGGCAATGCAGCATCCATATCGAGTAGGTTGATCTTAAGCTGTCGAAGAATTTGAGAGGCCTTTCCAATGAGAGGCCTCAATGAACTCTCAGGTACTCTGCAACTCTGACTTCCTTCCAATTCCACAGCACTACTGTCCAGGACAGATACTGGGTCTCTATCAGGTCTGCATCCTGACATACATAAATGAGACTTTTGGGCATCTGAGTCAATACCATTTGCTCCATTTCTTTGAGATAAAACATCAATTGATGACTTACTGAAACTTGCATGATTATCAAGGCAAACATTGCCTGAATCATTTATTCGTCTAAGTGTGAAAATTGGAGGATGCTCTTCAGAAACAGCGAGCTCAAGTTTTGGATTGGTATCATCTCCATCAGGCTTGATTAACATCAGTGTGGGGTCATGTAAATTTGTTGGTGTTGATGTAATGAAAGATGGATTCCCATTTGACCCAAGGAGTCCTATTTCTTTAACCAATTCCTTATTAGAGTTTTTCATGATGAACTTTGAACTGATCCCCTCTATGTCATAAGGACAAGCAACATCCTTCTTCTGAAATTTAACCAACCTAGAGCTGAAGTCAAGCTTTGCACCTTTTGGTGCTTCCCCAGCGTCAAATTCATCATGCTCCTTCTCATGGGTGTTCTCGGACTTTATTCCCTTCCCTTCGCGGCTGATACCGTCATTTTCTTTGTTCTCGTCAGGACTACCACAGCCTGAACTACACCTTCCATCATTATGTCCCTCGAGCTCAAGGCTAGTGCAAAATGTCTGGTGACAAGAAAGGCAATGATGTCTAGAAGGCCACACCAGTTCCAAACACACACATCTGTACATACGCTCTTCATGACTTGATTTCCCCTTTTTCCCTTTCTTTTTTCGAATTTCACTGGCTTCCAGCTGCACACACGAACCAAATTTTTTCTCCAGTGAAGCTGCAGCTTTGGTTGTCAAACAATAGCCACCAGCATCATCGCTGGAGATGTTTAGGCCAATGATTTGAGGGTCATCACAAACATCTTCCCTGGAATGTTGGGACCAAAGCCTTTGCCAGTGCAAAATGCTCTCTTTCAATTCTCTCTCTCTTGAATCACTGCCACTCAAACGAGCAGCAAGCTCTTGAATTTCATCATCAGTTTCAAATGAAAGCCATCCCAAACAACAGTCATCATTCAATCCAAGGTAACATGGATTGGACACATTAGATGTGTCCGGGATATCCTTGCTAAACTGAGCTGAACCAACTGAATGGCCTACCAAAGATTCATCCCCAACAGAATTCAATCTCCTTCTCTTTGCTTCGGCTGGTGCACTCCCATCAATAACCAACCAAGGACGTTTGCCAGGCCTACACAAACCCCAATATAATTGACCACATGAATCCCGTCCCAGTAAATCCCTCCGCAAAGATATCTTCTGCAGCTGTGACTCTGTGGTGGAAATGGAATTCTGCAATGTAGAAATTTTATTTTTTAATGAGTTGAGCTCTAGATCACATGCCTGTTTTGACTCGACCACATCAGGACGAACATTGTCATGGCGGACCAGGAATAAACTATCCACCGAGGACATGGTTATTGTAGAGCCTATAGGCATTGTAAGAGCATGTTCCATTAAATGCCCTTTCGCAATATCTGACCAATGAAAAGATCCTGGAAGAACTTCTAGCATAGGAACTGTAGTACCATTCTTGTCTCCAGTTGAGACATGGTTGGCATTCAAATTACTCTGATAACTACTCTCAGTAACAGATGGCTTGTTTTGTACATCACCAAATTCAGCACCCACAGCTAACCTTTCTCTGATCAACTCACAACTACCTTTCTGTGGGGTCATTAACAGAGGCTGTTCATGCTCGCTACCAGATTTATCTTGGCTCAAAAGCACTGGGGAAAAGAGATTTGCAAGTAATGTAGACTTATCAACAACTTCACCAGATTTTGTTTGACTTCCAGAACCTTCAAGATTCATATTCAATGGCTCATTATGATCCCCTGCATGACCTTTGCCATTGAAGTATTTCTCCAGTGTGTTTTTCAGGTAAAACTCATCAATATGTTTATTGATATCATTGGGTTCATTTTCCACTGAGCTGCTTTCTACGTTGGTGGGTGCTCTCTGCTGGAAATCACCATGGATTGCTGCATAATAGTGTGGTTTGTTATTCAGAAATGGAGGCACTATCCATTTACTGTTGTTCAAAACTATAGTAGGCATCCCTTCTCTTGCAGCTTCACCCACTCCATTGAATCTACCTGTAATTTCCTTTGCATTCCGTGCAGTTAAAAGTTCCTCTCTGAATTTAAGAGTCCTCCATTCCATTGCAAGTGAGCGTGATTTCTGTTGAAGCTCAGCAGACAAGTCGGCACATTGGTCAAGGTGCTCGCGAACCACAGCCGAGCTCAGGGCTTCATCGCACAGAAACTTGAGCAAGAAGACCCTCTGCACTTGTATAAACATAAATTAGCACAATAATAACAGAAGCAACAGCAATAACAATAACAAAACAATGAAAATAATAATAACAAAAAAAGACATACAATAAAAAATCTACATAGTAATATTAGTGAAGAAGAGAAAGCCATGTTACTTCACAAAAATTTCACATCCTAATAAATGATGTTAGCAAAGTTACAGACAAACTAAATAAACTTTCTAGTGGGAAAGATAAGCATTAATTGTAGAAATAGATAGGGGTTGACCAGAACCAGTAAATATCCAATTAAAAAAATTGGAAGGAAAAAAATTTCTACTTGCCAGTCAAACAAAAACAAAGTAATGACTAGATTAATGAGACCGCTCATGCTCATCAGCTGAATGATTCTGCAGGATTACATTCATCTAGTTAACTATGATTAATGAATAATTTGTGATTCTCTAAACTCCAACTGTTGTCTGGTTCAAGTGGTTCCAGAAAACTGCAGTAAAAGCAAGCACAAGAAACCATGACGATCTTCCATGAAAATGTCTGTCATGAATCAATGGTCACATTCATCCAGTAAATGTTTACTGATTTCAAGTTGACTAAAAATAAAACAACAGGAAAAGGTTTTGAACAACAAACCTCATCAATGCTTAGCTCCCAATATTCTTTTTCTTCCATCGTGGTTGCCAACTGATTAAGCGCTTCTGAAAGAGCATGAGTATCCTCTCCTTGGTATCTCTTTTGCCCATGCCCACTAGTCATTAAATGTTTTGGAGTATCTTGGATCTTACCTTGACCAGAAACACATGAAGGGCAATACCAGTTGCCTTCAGGAATTCTTGCAAGTGGGGGATTCAGGCAATAAGTATGATACTCAGAGTCACAGGTGTCGCAGAGTAAGACACTATCATCATCCCGGTCAATGCCACATACTTTACAGACTCCCTCTTCCCAGGGAGCTTTAGGAAGTTCGCTTGCACTAGCAGGAAAATCATCCAGTTGTTTTTGTGTTGAACCATTTGCCCCTTCGTGATCATGCTCATCCATGCACTTCTGAACAAGGCTAAGCACCTGCATTAAAAATGGGAAAAAACCAGGCTTCTCAAGCAATGTTTAGAAATCAAGACAAGTATATAAATATGTGAGTGGGAGAAAATAATGGAAGGTAGAATAGAATAGCCAAACAGCAGTATACACTACTACTTTTCATGACTCACAAGATATCTTGTGAAGGTAATAATCCCATCGTATTACTTCCAGCATGCTTGCCTATAAGTATGCATAAGGCTCCAATCTAATCAGATAAATTTACTCAACTCAGCATAGGCCAACTTCATTGTAGCTTGAAGATTTCCAACCCTAACTATACTTGACATCCCAGATAACTCAAGCACAGGTGCATCATGCATGCAGGTAAGTTATCAATAGCATCTATAAACACGTCATTCTATAAACATGTCATTGCATATCCACACCACCTAGTCACCCACAAGCACAACACAGGTCCACTGCACTCATGCTATCTACAAACAGGCAGACGTATAGGCAGAACAATCTTCTGAACCTACTTCTTCAAGAGAGGCCCATAAAATCCTGGCCATGTATCAATACAGTGCAACCACGAGGAAATCCCCAGACAAAGATAGTGTATTTTCTTGCATGGCCTGCTTGGAACAATCCTGGCAATCAGATGTATGAGTTTGAGGGTAACATTGAGGTGATGATCACACAGATCATATATAATTTTTCCAGTTGCTTCCTAGAAATGAAGAACATAGACCACCTATATCGCTCATGCCATCCAGGTGGAGCAACATTCTAAAAATCCTTTAAATTATGCCGTGTTGTATCCTGGTACATGAAGGAATATTTGAATCCTAGAACTACCAGAATAGTCTTCTACCGAGTTTAGGTTTCCATGGAAGAACAGTTTCATGAGGGGAATTCAGAGAATGAAGACTTGAAGTTATTGTTTCTGATTAGACAATTAGGTATCTTTTATCTCCACCTTCATCTTTCACAATGCTTCTTTTATATCATGCATCCTAACCTTCCACAAAATTTATTTTGCTTCAGAAGTCCACCAAAAGTAACAACAAATAACCTTCCTGTAGCGGTTATTCATATATTCAGGATGAACTATGAAGAAGTTAATGAATAGATCCTGCCCTCATGGTTACAGCATTCACAACCCATTAACCAATAATATCCCCTGGCAATGCTTTTAGTGCATGTCTTTGATCATTCCAACCATTGTTGGTGCTTTTAATGCAACTCTCTGATTGCTCAATCATAGTTAGTGTTCCTGGTGCATGTCTCTAATTTCGGCTGTTCTGGTTGCATAATCATTACTGCTGAACTACATTCATTTGAATGTTTAGTGGGTTCAGTTCTGACTCCATGATTCCCTTTGTGGCTTGAGTTTTGAATTCAATGTCTATCCATACTTCCCTTTATGGCTTGAGTTTCAATAATAAAGTCTCCCTCTTAGTTGTAAGCAAACACAGGTGCATGAAAGCATGACCTCTTAACTAATCGGCATAGCTTATTCATTCCATCTGGTACCTCTCCAAGTTGACAGGCTTTTCTGATAGTTTAAACTCTTGCAGTGACCAAGCTGTTCGAATAGCTAGAGTTCTTGCATTGTCAGAAAACTTGAAGTTCCAGTTATTCCTTCTGAAAGAGATTTCTTTTACAATAGCTGCAACTGGCTAACGTTCATTTTCAAATTTTCATTTAAAATAACAAGGAAAGAGGCTAAGGATCAGGATTTTGACAGAGTGAAAAGGACACCAACTATTCAGCTAGTATCAGTATCCAAAAATTTCTTCTACAGCTTGTAATTTAGATGTTTGGATCAGCATGATCCATGTGTTATAATTTATTAATCCCTGGTTCATTCTACAAAAAAATTGAAAAATAATATAGAAAAACAGGAAAAAGCAATGTGAGGTCCCCATTTGCCATAGACGAGATTTTGCAAGCTAAAGTATCAAGGGGAGGAAATCCAACAAAACAAAATAGAAGAAATGAAGAGGAAGGGGATAAAAATCAAACCTCCTTATCATACAAGGACTCAAAATTTTGGGATAAAGTTTCAACCAGTCGCGTTAGATCAGATCGATCCCGGTAAGAATTGGATAGATGATTCCACACCTGCCAACAAGAAACAGACAAAGAAATGTCAGAACAGGTAGCAAAGTTCTGAATTGCAACTTCAAAAAATATAGCAATGCCACAAATTATAATAACAATCTAAACATAAGAAACATACAAGGATGGAGAGAGAAAGGACAAACTTCATTAGATTGGCCAGAAGCATAGGCAATAAGTAAGAAACTTGCCTCGCGTACATCTTCAAGGAAAGCTACATGGGATCCCCCATAGGCCCCCGCAGCAAGTCTTAAATCAATTGTGCGAAAATCCAGTGGACGGGACACCATAGCTGGCAACCCCAGAATTCCCTCATCATCATTATCAATGGGGTTTAAGAGTGTGGTGCTCAACAAATTGCAGAAAACTTTTCCATCGTCAGCAATGGCAGCACGGCGAAGTACAATTCGACATTGTTTCATGACAGTGTCAGACATCGAACTAACAATTTTCTCTTTCCGCCCCTTACTGGGTCTCTGCTGTGGATTTTCACCACATACCTCTGCCAGGACTGCAAGGACAGCTTTCTGTATCACAAGAGCAGGAAACAAAGCTTAAGATTGTACAATAGACAAAAGAATAATGTTCTTTTAATTTTGTTTCTTCTGCACTATCAATGTCAGCAGAAAGCACACAGTTGCATCCAAATTGGGCATGAACAAGAGTCTTTCCCAATGATGGACAGATCCACCATGGATCCATCAGTTAACTAGTATAATGGAGAGCATTATTCAACTAGAAAATGGGAAAAATACTTTCAACCAATAGCTTTCTTGGAAAGAATTAAAATTTGCTTTTTGTTTCTAAAAAATAATTGTGTCTTCATTGTCTGTATGTTACCATCTCATGTAATTATATGAATGAGAAGAGAAAAAAAGAGCTAGGAGTTACAGGAGAAAACAACAAACAGTCTTCCACAGGAATATCATTACAAGATAAGAATAACCTGAATCTCTGAATCTAACCAAATTAAGTTGAGTGATCTACAAATCCAAGAAAATTTCCCAGGCAGCGGGGAAGAAGGAAGATGATTTGGTGAAGCCTTTGCAGGTGGCTGGTAAGCCACCATGGATGGTTTCTTGTTTTACAGGGGAGGCCAAAGTTCAATTTCTGATGACATTCGCAAACCTCTACAGCATTCTCAACAGTGCAAACGGGACACTAATCAACATTGTTGAAAATTTATGGAGAGAAGAAAATTTAGGACGACTATAACTGAGTGGCTTGATCTTCAGTCCTGCTTCACTCCAATCTTCTGCATTCTTCAAAGCATCTTTCGCTTGCATTGAAGAAGTCACTTCCCACTTGGAAGTCTTAAACATTTTCAGTTCTGACCAATCAAGAAGTTTTGACCCAAATGTTTTACCATAGTATTCTAGAGCAATTCTATCTGTCTTCATCATCATCAGCTGCAAGTATCGTATTGCGCCATTTTTTACTATCATGAACCATGTTCTCAGTAATCTCTAGTGTCATTGTATCTTTTAATTGCTTCCATCCACCTCTTATAGCCTTCCATTTGAATAAATTTGGCTCTCCCAACCAGTGCGATTTCAAAAAACATACTACCTACTGTAATGGCAAGTAGCACCAATCTGTAATTGGTTAGTGAGACAGCAAAGGGGATCTCAAGTCAGTAGCACAACAAGCTGAATGATGAAACTGCTATGCAAGCTAATTTAAAATTATTTTTCTTCCTTTTTTATTTGTTTGGTAAAAACCTTTTCTCTGTGTTTGGTTGAGAGGGAAGCCTCAGATAGCATGTACAATTTACCAGAAAAGATACAACAGTAACATAGATCACAATGTGTCATGTCATGAACTGCATATACTGTAGTTTAGGCAAAATGATTTGAAGGGTCTGTTTGGTAACTGGAAGAGGAAGTGGGGAAGTGGGGACGGAAAATTTTTAAAAAGCGTAAGAGTAATGTGATATAATTTGGGTAAAGTAGAAATAAATAGGGTAGTAGTGTAAGAAAATTATTGGAATATATGGAGAAAATGGGAAAAGTAGAATAGTTAGGTAGTTAAGATGTCACAGCAATTTTGAACAGTATGAAAAGAAGTAGGGAGAAACTTTCCCAACTTCTACCATTCTCCAAATAGAGCATAAATTTTAGGTGTGTTTCAGAAATTGTAGGAGGAGAAATCAGAAAAAAATGATTAAAATGTAAAGGTAATAATTAAGAAAAGTAAGATAGGTAGGTAATTAAGATGTCAATTCATATCAAAAGATGGGGAAGGGAGGGAGAAGTGGGAAAATTTTCAAACACACCCTTTCTTTAATTGATCTCAGGGATTTATTTAATTTGCTGTATTCTTCTTGGTGGATGGTTTAGATCACTGTTTCTGTTATTTTATTCATAACTTTGGCCATTGGCAGCCAATTTATTGCTGTCCATGTTTCTCTTCGTTCTCTTCTACTTCTCTTCCATTCTTATCTTCTTCTCCAATTGTCCCCTTCTGCCGCTAAATTCTTCTCTTCCCCCCTTGATTCTTCCAATGTCTTCTGCAAATTTCCCCTTCTTGTTTCACTATTTGAAGTTAAATTAGGCTTTCATTCTCCACACTAATTTTCTGTAAGTAGCAAAGCATGTAATATGTTTGGAACTGACTGGTTGATTATTGAATACATGTTTCCCTTGTATTCTCTGCTAGTTCTCTCCCATTCTTCTCATCTTCTAGAATTGTTCCCTTCCACTACTAAATTTTTCTTCTCTGTTTTCATTCCTCCCCTTTTTCCCTTTAGAGGATCCTCCTTTTCTCTAAAATTTCCCCTTCTTACCATTAAAGAAAACAGTGAATCATAACAGAAACACGCTTCACGTCCTCAGCTAGATGCAATTTGCAGTTTACAAATTAAATTAGTAAAAACTCAAAGCCTAGAAGTCCAATCATAAGACTAACAAACATTTTGTGAGCTACACCACTTCTCAAACACCAGACAACCATAACATTAACATACATGGGAAACAACTAACAAGACATAATCAACAAAATAAATAAAACAATTAGCAGCAAATTGCACACCCCAATTTTCACTCTTGGCCTCTTAAGTCTCGGAAGATACAACTAAGTCAAGATGCGCAGTCTATGATGGATGCAAATCATTGTCAGAGCATGGCTGCATGAAAAAAAATTATTTACGTACTTCCCTTACACAGTTATGTTCAGAAAGAAATGCCAAAAGTGTTATGAAGAATAAAGAATTGACTAGGTTTGACTGTAACCAGTTTAACATGTAAGAGAAATTACCTTGGTAGGCCCTGATGCATTTCCTTTGTAAACTTCTTTACTGATTGAGTGTTCCAAAATTTTCCTCGCCCATTCAGGTGGACCTTTCTCCAATGCATCATAAACACATTTTCTTATCCTAGTTCCAACATTTGTAGGCAACTTTTTCACTGGTTCAAGCAGTCGTGCCCACTCAGGAGTGTTGCTCCCATTTGTTGTACATATGTCACTGGTGCTTGGTTCAGAGTCCTTGCAGTCTGTAGGCCAAATATCATCATCTCTCTTCACAAAATCAGAGATTTGCTTTTCTGCCTCTGCAAGCAGCTGAGAATCACACAATTTAGTGCATCTCAAAAAGCTCTCAGTTACCCTGCGTTCCTATTATACAATTCTAAATAATTGAGAACAAATACTTAGAGAGCATTACAATTAAACAGAAGCATTGCTATTGAATAAAAAAAGGACCATGATGAGGTGGAGTTCCTGCACGTATAGGGTGGTACTGGGACATGTACAACTAATGTTTTAGAATCAGACAGGAGTCAGATTAGTCGGTCAAAATCAGCTTGTACCAGGTCCAGTTGGGTTAAAAACAGTCAGGAAAGGAATAGGAATAAACAAGATGAATCAGTCAGACTAGGAAGCAGTCTAACTAATTTTTCTATTTGCATTTTTTAGGGCATGTTTGTTAATCACAAAAACTTTTCACTCTTCACAATTACCCTATTTTTTAATTATTTTTTTCACTTCTTCCTATAGAACTACCCACTTTTCAATCATTTCTACACAACTACTCACATATCAAACCTATCTGTTTTAACTTTATTCACTTTACTCCTCATCATTACCTCTATTATATCACATCATTTTCTCTCTTACATCAAAAGTTTTATCACTTCCCAAGCACACCCTTAATTTCAAAACTTGAGTTCTAGTTATCTGTTAAGAAAAGCAGATTTTAGAACCCAGAGCAAATCTCAATGAACACAAAAAGTTACTTGTTTTACTTTTTCACTATTTTCATCTATTTTCTTGTAATGTATAACTAGTTTAAAGGTTTGGACAGTTAAGAACCAATTTCGCTGCAAAGTCTAGTTTTCCAAACAGTTGTCCTAACCTTTGGCTTTTCTTCGGAAAGTATCTGCTTTAGAACTTGAAACAACCTTTTCGGGCTTGTAGCAAGACATTTTACTAATTCACCAAGCAATAGTCCCCTAAAACATCCTTGGTTCCTTACATATTCTGGCACTTTTAAGAATAATTTTGCTACCATCATTAACAAGAGCATGAGGGAGCTACCAGCTTACCAATGCATCTGCTTCCATGCCAGCAACGCCGGACAGCGAACCACAAAGTATACCCCCATCACCTTGCAAGCAGCGAAACACTTTCCCCCCCTCACGGCTAGCAACCTCTGCAGAATCGGTACTCCCATCCATAGCTATGACTGATAACATGTATCGTCGAGCTAATTCTGGCCATGTCAGTTCATTAATGGGGAGGGTATCTATCTTCGACTTTTTTGGAGGACCTGAATTATCCAAATCCTTCTTTCTCCCTCGCTTAGATTTAGGCTCTCCAGCATCAAAATTAGGATCAACAAATGCTGCTACCCTAGATTGTAGCTCACTGATCAACACTTTCAACAATGATGTATGAGCCCTTGTCAAAGCTACACCAGTGCATCTTCCAAAGCTGCAAGATGCTAATCTAACTTGAGCAGCATCCTTTGTAGACCCTGTTTCAACTTGAATAAACGTGGGAGAATTCTCCTTGGATTCTATGGAGTGAGATTCACCAGTAGGAGGCAAGGTACAGCAGCCTGAACTATCTATTTTCTGCATATGTATGTCTCGACCTTCCTGAATTTCCTTTTCCAGTTTCTCAAGGAAATTCAGACCATCGAGCCATGGATCCAAGAGTTCTTGTTCAAGGTCCTCAAACAACAAAGGTTCTTTAAGTCCCAAAACCTCATAAAACCGCCATAATAATTCCCATACCTAGACACATGGTGCAGGATAAGTGAGGACCAGGAGTCGAAAAAAAAAAAAAAAAAAGGGAGAAAGAACAAGTTTTTGCATAATTGGCGTAGTAATGTAACATTGTACCTCAAACACATCACCAACTAGCTCTGCTGGAAGTTTAGCACTCAAAGGCCGTCCAGGAGGAAGAAGATGTTCATCCACTTTCCTTTGTTCTTCCGAATTCTGCTTCCTGGGCTTCTTATGTTCTTTACACAAATCACTGGATGAGTCCTCTTCATTTCTCCTACGTTTAACCAGAAGATGACCATTTTCAACAGTTTGTGAGGAAGGATAGTAGCCTCTCTCCTTTAAAAACTTATATCGAGAACATGCTTGAGCTCCAGGTAGCTGTTCGATGATTTCCTGAACAAAATCCATATCCAGACCAAATCTGTCTTGGTCTAACCATTTTCTTAGGGTTTCACATGTACTTTCAAGATCATCATTGCTCTGAATTGCATTTGGGATATCAATAGGGCCAGAGGATTTATGGAATCTAGCTAGTAGTCCGATGCCATCCGCAGGTTTGCTAGGCTCTTCATTTCCATTATGCTCACACATAAACTGGAGGCTGCCTGAAAGCTTGAAGGCTTCACAGCAAGTATCAGTAAAAGTACGAGCAACGAGACTCCATGCAGAAGAAGATGACCTTTCTTGCACCTGGAACTCACCAATAGCATCTTTCAAATATAAATTATTATGCACGAGTTCATTGGTTCCTTCTGGAAGGCAATTGAACTGAGCAGGCAAATTATCAAGTGTCTGCATGCCTAAGTTGTGCATAAAGGATCCATGGAAAGATTCAGCTAAGCCACTGCTCAAGCATGATGTAACATCCAATTGTGAGGGACTATGATCGGATAGTAACATTTGAATATCATTCTCCTCATCATAATACTCAGAATTCAGGCCAACACCAACACTCTCACTCCCTATTCTCCCTTTGTTATCATCTTTCTTAATGTTTGGATGATAGAGAACAGTTGACCCACTTGGAATGGGTGAAACTGTGCTTTGTGCTGAACATGGACATCTTCTGACCTTGAAAACAGGTCCAGAGTTTCCCCCATCTAACACCTCGCACTTGAACAGTGAACCAGTGATCTTATCATGCCAACTTGACCTGTAACCTACAGGCCAGATTTCACTCCTGTTGTGATATGACGACCGTAAATCAACTTCGCCCAAAGAGAGGAGAAAGAAATTTTCGTACTGAATAGGAAGATCAATCTGGAAGTAAAAAGGCAATAAATAAGAATTAGATGAGAAAAGTACAAGGACGGCTATGTAAACACATAGCCGTGGCTTAAAATCTATAACTGAGAGGATTCGTCTATGCAGATGCCAGTGTGCATCCAAATAGAAAATGTATGCCACACCAAAAAATGCAACAGGTGCTTCCCACCATGCAGATGCAATTGCCAAAATCATGCCAATCATTGCTGTCGACGTTGCATGGGGGAAAAAAAAAGGCATTTCAGTGCTTAGATATAGCATTTAACATTAACAACAAAACTATTTGGTCCACCTGATTCCTGGGCTTGGCATCTGCATCCACGTAGTGAAATTTACCTATGGAATGACTTTGATTCAAATAACGGTGTCAACCGTAGTTGAAACCACAGGACTATCCAGGCAGATCAAAAGGGTTGAACAAAAAATGACTACCCTGAAACATCATCAATTGTGAGTTGCACATATACACATACTTACATTAAGGCTATGAGATCCACTTCTACAATTTTCCAATGTAGTGGCTTCAATAGGTCTATTGCTTTTGTCATTGAAAGTGTAAGGTGGATCGATGATCTCAACATCAGATGAAGTCTCCTCATCACAGTTACTCATGCTATTTGTGAAATTATTGATCCTTGAGTGTCTTGCTAACTCCTTTCTTCTTCTTCTTCTACAAACAAGCAACCCTTTGCGTACAAAAGCATGTCCATCATGCCTATCCTCGACATCATTCGATAATGGCATCGTACCAATATAATGACCTGTATCCAGCGTCGAGTTGCACTTCTTTCCGTCTGGAAAAAATAAAAAGTGTGGTAATCAAAACATCTGCTAACTGTTTAAGTTCAAAATATCCACATCTACCATTCCTTAGTAAATCTTCTCAAGACCTACAGAACTAACTATACATTTAGCAATGAATAAACTGTTACACCTCTACTGTTAGGCCTACCTCTTCGTGGAATGTATAACACCATGTCCTCAAAACTTCTACTTGCCATCAGTCCATGAGGCAACCTTCCTTCCACACCTTTAATAGTGGACAACACTGTTCCAGAGGCATTTCCCATTACAAACCTCTTCTCATCAAGTTCTGAGTTTGAAGAGGGCGTTTTTATAATCGATAAATTGCCCCTAAAAGGATCCACGCCAGGTAAACGAAATCTACATTCCACAGAAATATAATCAGTCCTTCCTGGTGGAACTAATAGTTCAGAACAAAAAAAAAATTGTAAATGCAACCGGCTATAATAGAACAAGTACAACAATCAACAACATGAGAATTCCGACAGCAACCAAAATCAATGCAAGTGTTGAAAGCTTTATATCAAAAAAAAAAAAAGTGTTCAAAGCTTAAAGTAGATAAATATTAATCAATAAGGGAAGAACAAAACATCACGACCAAAAACATCTGTCATGATACAGCAGGCCAGATGTTGGTTGTAAGCATGATAAAGAGGATAAGATACCCTCCCTAATCCATCTACTTTCTTCTGATGTAGCATTTATATGCACACTCACTTCCAACCCTTTTCACATAATTACCTCCTATCTTTCTGTCCAAAATGTCTGTCTATTTGTCTTTATTTAAGCTAACATTCCTTTTCTTCTCACATCAAAAAGATGAAGATGAATAGCTTTTTCTTTTCTTATTTCGTTGACGAAGACAAATGGAGGTAATGATGTAGAAAAAAGTATGGTCATTAGCAACAGATAAACCTTGCATGAATTCTATCTTATAGGGCCCTATCAGACACACACTTCAACACTCATGAACGAAATCTACTGTGCATGTGACAAATTGGAAATCTCATTTCATGGCTACAAAGCTTGGGTAACAGAAGTATGTGAACTACTGAAAATCTGCCTGCATGCTAACAAGATGGATAATGGACTTTTCATTAACTCAGCAATTTTCTTTTTTAAGGGTGAACAAGAGACTGGAGAATGAATCATATTAACAACAGCATATACAGACTCCAATCAAATGGTTTAGATTCCTAACATATTTACAAACGATGGAAAAAAAGGATGGATTCATGTAAGAAGAGATTTGCCTCAGCCACCTCAGAAATATGCAATAGATTCATCAGTCAAAAAAGGATGCCTCAGAGTAACTTTGACTGAATCTATTTTACATTACACAACCAACGCTTACATTTCTGAGGAGGTAATATGATTGTTAGAGAAGCCATAAAATGCTGTCAGCTAATAGTCACTGGTGTCAATCAATAAGTAATATATCAGAATACTTGGGTCATAATCTGATACTTCACAAACAATAATATTCCGCCTGGGGTGGATTTGGAAGTCAGACCAAGGGTAGAAGGGGGCAAAGAGCTGAAACCAGAAGAAGGGTATAGCTTCAAGGCTGGGACTTGGAAATTTAGTAACTCAAGTTGACGGAAATGGAACAAGGCAAGCGCAGGGAACTGAGATCTGAGGTTTTCACCTACAAAGGTATTAATCAGTAGATGGATGGACCTTGAGCCTAGTCGCATAACCAGGGCCCACATCAGGTGGTAGGAAAGATCAGCACATCATGGTAATGAGCAGACAGACAGTTCAGGCCAACACTAAGAACTCTAATCATAGGATGATCAACTAAAATTGCTTTAATTTGCAACTATGGTGTTCCAAGCCAGACTGGCTTCAGTTTATTGGAAAATGAGGATTCTTTTGCATTCCTAAACTAAAGACAAGCTGGCAAGGGACATTATCAGCAATGAACATAATTCATTGCGTTAAAGTGGCAAATTGGCAACAACCTGACTATAATGAGGCAGCAGGTAGGCTAATGGGGGATGGATGGATGAGCTATTCCAGTTGCTTTTCTCATCAACCCTTAGAAAACTAGTGGATAGATCAAGTCAGGTTTGTGGCTATGTCAAATGGGCCTACTGCTAATGCGACTCAATTATATTCAGGTCAAGAATCACTAACAATAGTTACTACTAAGGTTGCATTAGTGGGGTGCTGCTGATAACAAACAGCAAGAAGAAGAAGAATATTTTTTTAAGAACGGTTCAGAACAAAAAACAACGGAGACTAGATCAAATCACTTAGAATTTGGTTGCCATTGTTGAATCCGAACTCCAACTGCAGTTATGATGCAAAATAGAAAAAGAGGGATCTTGCAGATATTGTTGCTGCAGTTATTCAGAGAATTCTCCGGCTCTCTCTCTCTCTCACACACGCGCACGCACAATCCACACTCCAAACAAAGTAAAGCTACAGTTTATCCTTTTGTTTTGGCCCTATTTCTATATCTAGAAATCTTTGTAGTAAGATTTAGGTTCTCTGCACTTTGCACTTTAAATCCAAGCACTAACAAAGGACACTGCTTAGGACCATTCTGAAAGTGTTTCTGGGGGATATAAAAAGGAATTGCTGGTTACATTGAATATAGCATATTTTCAGATATCTGATGATTACCCAGTTCTTATGTGAAAGGAGAATCATGAGTTGGTGCAGAATCTATGCGAACAGAGCTAGTGAGATAATAAATTTTGTTCATGACTGTAGTTCTTCAGTAATTTTGCGTCATAGCATTTGCCGTGTAGAAATAGTTTTCTAATGCACGAATGAGGAGTCCGACGATTAACCCATGCGCTGTGTTTCAAAAAAATCAGTTGTTTTCCATCATCATGCCTTTATGGTGACCGTCCCAATTAAAATATTGATCATCATTAAAAAGTTAGGATTGTAATGTATCAAAACGAAGGAAAGCCTACAGCATCAATAATCGTTGAATGTTCAAACAGTTCATTATTGTCCGTTCTTCTGACTAACGAGGAAACAGAATCAGCAGCTCAGAAACATACATACCCGTCGCCATTTAACAGGTCGTTTCCTTCACCGTCGACATCACTTGGTGGTGAGGCATTCATGTCCAAAAGCCGAACCCCGCTGCGCTTTGAACCTGCCAACACTATCCCAAGCGGCCACCGCTGGCTACCAAACCCATTCTGGGCGCATTCTCTGCATACCCAATCGTCAATCTTCGACACCTGCCGGGCCCTCAAGCCAATGCAGCTGAGGTGGAATCCGCGGTCGCAGCCATCGCAGACGAGGGTCTGGCATCTCGATTCCGGCCGGCCGCATAGCCCGCAGGGCACGTCGGGACCCACGCTTGGCTCCCATTGAAAATCAACCAGGGAACCGTGAGCTGCGGGTGCGTTGCGGTGGAAGAAATTCTGAACGGCGGTGAGAGCATCTTCGGCGACGGCGGTCGGGGTAGGAGCGGCGGTCGGGGTTTCCGACGGTGGAGATGGGATCTCGTTGAGATCGATGGTGAGGACCGGACGGCTGTCGTGCTTCCCATCGGAGGGGACCGAATCTCTGGAATCCATTAAAGATTGGATCTTTCGGGTATTTTCGGCAGCATTTTCTACTCCGGATGGCGGGAGATGAGGAAAAAGATCGAATGGTGGATATTGAGAGTGGCACAGATCGGAGGGTGAAGATCGCGATATGGACTTGGGAGTTTCGTCACGGATGATTGCTCGAGGTAAGTGAAGGAAGAAGAGATGCGAAAGACCGAAACCGAACTCAGTCTCGCGTCCTTGTAGATTGAAGCCATCCCCTACTTTTTCTAGGCGATCGACATAGGCCGACGAGGTTGCCGCCGTCCATCCGGACGTACGCGTGCTTCGTGCGTCAATCATTGGACCCCACAAATCGTGGCCCATATTTTCAATGATCCGACCCAATAAACTCAAAATGCAGTATTATTGGTTTGCATATTAATTGTATTGATTAATTTAACTTTTTCACGAATAAGATGTTGAGCCACATCTGTGTCACATTTTTAGTATGATGCATACATATGAGTGCGTATAAGAATGGATGGACAGTTTGGATTTCTTGAGTGCTACCCAACTAAGCCCAAAGATGCAATGATGGGTGGAAACAACGGTACATCAGCACGCGCTGCAGCGTAACTTTCAACGAGAGACCAAATAAAACTCCGGGTGGGCGGGCTGGAGGTGGCAGACAGGCAGAGTAGATCCCTGGTGCACGTGCTTGCCTCCACATGTGCTACAAGTATAGGGAGCAACAGTGGAGGCCAGTTCCCACTTCCCAGTTAGACAATCGAACTCGTCTCATAGGTATCAACATTTCGGTCGAGATTGTTGCTTGCGGATTATAACTCAACCAGAATAGCGGATTAAAGTCATCCACATTACACTGCTAGTTTGTTATCCAGGTTCCAATGCGACAAAATAGCAATGCTACGGCTACTCGCGCGAGTAGCGTCCGAAGGCCCTGAAAGTTAGAAAACGTGTCTTGAGCCCGATCTCACGTCTTCCACGTGTGAGCTAGGTGGGATGGCAGGCAGCAGCGCTCGGCCATTGGGCCACACGTCCAAAAGAATTCGTCGAAGCCTTGACGCTGAGAGGGATGACAGATAACATCTATGTACACGAACCAGCGAGGCCCGCTCAAAAGGCCCCGATCTCCGATCAAGATCATTCGTTCTGTCAGGTGAGTGGCGATATTTAGTTAGAACCATCTATCTTACGATCTTACCATTTTGTATGGAGCTCTTCTGAACGATCGAAGCAGTTCATCATACGGTGGCGATGACGTCCTTGCCTACTCGCGTACCGCTTTCTATTACCACTCTCCCTCGAGGCGGCGTGAGCGTGACTACTGCTTACCAGTGACCAATGGGACGCCGGTCGCCGAAGGAAGTGTCCGTGTGCCACGCCGAAGCAAGCCGGCCCACATCCCCCGCCTTTTGTCGTGAACTACGGGAGGAAGATTGTTTATTAATGGTGGTGTTTTGACTTTGATTGTCTGTCTATGGATTCACTTCATACGCAGGCGGAATCGAGTTTAACTCAAGCCAGCACTTCCACCAGTTCCTTTTCGAAAATCACGTCCAGTTCACGTTTCCGTCACTTTTTTCAGCTGGCCAGTTAGTGCTGGTAGAATCGCACTTCTTTTCTGCGGGAATTCTCCATCGGTCCGTGGGTGAGCAATGTCGGTGAACTGTTGCAACATTTCGTATGCACAAGCTGCAAAACTAGTAGTTAATAATATATATAACTAACATTCTTCCTTTAATCAAACCCGTAGTTAAATTTACGAGAATGCAAGTATCTGCATTGCTCGTCTAATTAACATGTTTAAACTTGGAGAATCTGTATATATTCGTGATAATTGATTCCGCTCGCGGTGCTATAATGCTTCTTGTGATCCTGACATGTGGCTTTAGGTCTTTGTAGAGCGGGTGCTCCAACTGTTCCCCTGGGCCCAGAGGCACAAGGATAACAATATTCCACCATATGCCGGTACTGTCCGCCATGAAAGATAGGCGAATGATGGGGATTGAAATATTGTAGCCTCTGACCCACCGACGTGCAGATTTAGTATCGGCCGATGGATGGGTTTATCATCGGGAGGAGGTAGCAAGCAATGAAACTGAAGGTGGCATTGCTAACAGAACGATATTATTGAATTAGCTGCATCTTTTTCGAATACATGTTCTTTTGAATCTAGCATTTCCCTGCTCCACTGACATCATTTTTTTTAACTGCCCAAAAACACCCAAGCAATGACAGGCTGACAGCCCCGTGGTGAGATGCCATGCTGCTTTTTCTTTTTCTTTTTTTCCCCCTTTTGTTATTATTATTATTATTGACTGCGTAGTAGAGCGGGCACTTGCACCTGCTTTGCTCTCTCCAGCACAGAAAGGGTTGTCCGACCCGGTCAAAATCTCGCTTGAATTCACTGATGAACCAGCAAAGGAAATAAAGAAGAACGAATATCTGATTGTATATGCCTGCACATAAACGTCATAAAATTATAAAATGTCTTCCAGTGTCAGTGTGACATCTTCGCTCATTGAAAGAAAAGCAAAAGACGCTTGTTTGCATCACGGCATTGGCCTGAACGCTGCCGTTGTTTCACGGACTCCTCGTGAACCAAGCAACTTTCTGCGGTTATATGCATAAAAGCCCAACCCAATATTCAACCCGCCTGAGAAGTGGGCCCACTGCGCATTCCGCACCCTTCTAAGTTCCGACTGGAATTTGTGGGACCGCCGCCGTTGTCCGGTGAAAAAACATGCGACGCGAGGCAATCCAGTGGTGCATGTTATCTTCTTTACCGTGAAAATTGATTAGATAGGGCACGGGGATTACTTAGACGATGAATTCAAAATTTATCTCTGCTTAAAATAATTGTTTATTATTGCGGTTTCAAAAAAAAATCAAAAATAATATTTTTAGATGAGATGTCTGTCAAAAATATAGGGGTGCAACTTGGGCCGGGTTCGGCCCGAACCCGAAAAATGCATGGTTGAAACTATGAACTTTTCAGCCCGGCTCGATTTTTGAGCCCGAACCCAAATTTTCATTTATATAAAATATATAATTTATATTATAATAATAACATATTACTGATGAATGGATGATGGACAACAGGAGTACGGCATCGCAGGCATGGACGGCTCATCGCCGAGACAATCTAACGTCTTAAGTAATTTTAACAAAATACCTATTCCCGATTTACATTACGATACAGGTCCAACAATTTTTTAAAAAAAAATTACTCTTCACGTCTTTTCTACTTAAGCCTTTTGACCAACGAAATCCTGTGATACTAAATATTAAATTTTTTTGAGGTCTTTTTTTCCAACGGGAAAATTTATAAGAACTTTAAAATTATGGTTGTAAAATAAGCTTAAAACAATAGAGGAGTAAAAAAAATACAATTAATGATTAATAATATATTTTTATCGACAACGTTTACACATAATCCATATTCTACTTGATACAAAGAGAATGCTCAAAACAGGTTTCTTTCTTTCTATTCTTAAGCGGTATTTGAATTTTTATTAATTTCTTATAATAAATTATTTTTTAAACTTTTTTATATAATAGATTTGTGATAAAATATATATATATATAAGATGAGTAACAAAGACATATTAACAGAAGAATGTCAATCCGAAACTCAACCCGAACCCGAATTTCAAAAATAGTGTTAGGGTTGAGGTTTACAAATAGGGTTAGGGTTGAAGTTTTACAAATATGATTAGGGTTAGGGTTGAGCTGAACCCGAGTTTCATAAGCCCGAGTTGCACCTCTACCAAAATATATATAATGTCGTGTGAAATATGAAAATCACTTGTTCATGGGCGGATCCGTGGCACTTGCGTGTGCTTGGTTTGGATTATTTACCTGGCGGGGTTTGGGAGTTGGGTTTAACCGAACTTTCAATTAAAGCTGAACTTGGAATTTGGTGATGCAAACAAAAATAGAGAAATGTGCTAAAAAAATATAAGCAATGATGTTTGTATGAAACTTTTTCTTTTTTATGTGATCCTTTATGATTTTAACATTATAGTCAATGAAAAGTCTACTCTATGTATTGTATTTGACATCACTCGTATTACCATGAAAATCATTTTATTTGTCTAATATCATTGTATATATGCTTAATATACAAGCATATAAAATCAACGCAATAAAACAATGTAGTACTAAATATTAATTTTAAAGTAGTATTTTCAATGTTTAAACCATTTATAATATCACTACTGTATTGATAAATATTTTCATAAAGTATTGTTACATTTTAATACATATATAAATGAATATAAGCATTTTCTATAATTTACACATGAATATGCATATTTTTAAACACACATGCCTTATGTACATATTAGATTTAAATAAAACTTGATCTTCTAATAAAAAAAATTATGTTAAATACAATGAATAGATTAAATTTGCTATCAAATATCAAGATCTTAAGATTTGAGGGATATATAGAATAATTTATGTGTAACCCACCTATCTAAAATATAAAAGATTCAAGTAGGAATTGCGATGGCAAAGACAATGATTACGAGCGAAAGTAAAAAAATAAAAAATAAATTGGTTCATCGTATGAAAAACGTAAAAAATAACAATGAAAAGTATGATGGTTAATTAGCTAATAATTAATGGCATGTAAAGAGAGGTATATAAGGCGTGATATTAAAACAACAAATTTTTGCCACCTATATTTTGTTGCTGTGATTTTATGAATTCAAGTGCACTTAGTTTTAAGCATACCTGTATGCAAATAACTATTTTTAAAATTTTTGAATTTTTTTACGCAATTATTAATCTAAGTATATTTAACATGTTTGCTAAAAATGTCGCTAATTTTTAAAAGGTAAAACTTGACACACGTGTTAAATATACTTAGATTAACAATTATATAAAAAAAAATGAGTTAAATGCACCAAAATGCAATGAGTCTAAGCACACTCACAAGCACACTCACACTCGGGTGCACTTTGGGCACTATCCAGATTTTTTAAGCTAAAGCTTGATGCCAGCGAAAGTTGCGAACAAGCATTAGTTGTAACATAAAGATGTTATAATGTATATAATAGCAACAAAAAAAACCTAATTTTTAGTTAGCGCTTAAGATAGTGACTAAATAAGTAAATATTTATCCCAACCCCGAATAATTTTTCTGGTAATCGGGGGTTGAATGCACGATGGACGTCCTTTTTTTATCAAATAATCAATGAATAATTTCTCTTATAATCATAATAATTGTACATAATTTCTAATACACCTACAACATTTCACTCTAAATTTTTCTTATACCCACGCCGTTAAAACCACCGTTGTCTGCCCCATTGAAAATATGATTTTGCCCATTTAAAAATTTGAAGTTAAGATAATTTAACTTTAACATAACTCAATTAATGGTAGGAAATTACTAATATAAGATACTAACTAATTTTAAAGTCATATTAAAGTTGATTTATTTTAATTAAAAACAAATTTAAAAGGAAAAAATCGTATTTTCAATTAGTTATGTAATGATGGTTTTAACGGTGTGAGTATGGAAGGAAGTTAGGGTGAAATGTTATAGGTATAAAAGAAATTTATGAAATATTTTGAGTATATTATGAATTATGTGCAATTATTATGGGTATAAGAGGAATTATCCTAATAATCAAATAATTTCAGAAATTAATATAAATGCATACGCAAACACTTATACTGAAGTATACAATTTTAAAAGAGTGTATTTAAAAACATTCAATTTTCAAAAAGCACCTTTGATTCTGTGCAGCGGGCCTCAAATCAATTGATTTGCAGCTAGCTAAAAAACTTTATATTATACATACATTATTCGTCTAAATTGATTAGCATGCTAAAATTATATATTTTTATTTTTTATATTCTTTTAAAAAGAAAAAAATATAAATGACAAATTTCAACATGCTAGCAAATCTAGATAAAAGCCACGTATCGGTAACAAATAAATAAAATAAAATTTTGCCTAGTCACACTAATAAACTTTTTTTCTCATAAACTCGTTAATATACATGCATTTAATATATAAATAAAATATTATCATTTTTGGCTACGTGCATGCATTTTTTAAAGATTTTGAAACATATGGTTATTTTTGCTATTTTCAAACACAAATAACATTTTTTGTTATAAACTTGTTAATATATAAATTAAATTTTACTATTTTTGATTACTTGTACATATTTTTCAATGATATATAAACATAACAAAAAATGGTGAAACTTGATTTGTATGTTAAATACACGTGTTAACAAAATTATAGGAAAAGAATAAAATAAATAAATGAATTTTTGAGATAGGCTAAGTGAGTCATTAATTACTTAACTATTTTATTATTTCTTTTGCATTCTTACCCATGCATTTCAATCGCTGTCTTATGTTGTTATTATTATTTTTTTTTACGACTGCACTATGTATTTTTACTTTATTTTTTCGCTTTACTGATGTCATGTTTATTGGATTCTTAATTTTCCATTTCCATTTTCATACACCGGACTACAGGAAAGTACGTTCATCATAGTTAAAATTAGTATATAGCTACTTATCTGATGTCAAATTAAAATTCGCTCCTGAAATACTAAAAATATCAACTTGGTCACCTGCGGCTAGCGCAGGTGGCAGGGGCGTTGGACCCCTTAGCCGCAGATCGTGGGTTCGAATCCTACGTTGGGATTTCGGCCCGGAAACATGGTGTGGGAGCTGTGGTCTCCCTTTGAGGTGGGGTAGGAGCTGTTGTCTCCCTTGGGCTGGATGGAAGCTGTTCTTCCTAATTCTTTAGTGGAGCTGTGTCTCCAGATTTCTTTGGAGGAGTTATGTATCTCCTAGTTTGTAAGAATGTCTCCGAACTACGATGTAATATGTGTTGAGATGTATGTAAATATAAACCATCAAGGGTGTGTTTGGCATTCGCGAAAAAACGGGCGACGGGTTTTCGCTAATTACACTCTTTTCAATTAGTTATGTAATGATGGTTTTAACGGTGTGAGTATGGAAGGAAGTTAGGGTGAAATGTTATAGGTATAAAAGAAATTTATGAAATATTTTGAGTATATTATGAATTATGTGCAATTATTATGGGTATAAGAGGAATTATCCTAATAATCAAATAATTTCAGAAATTAATATAAATGCATACGCAAACACTTATACTGAAGTATACAATTTTAAAAGAGTGTATTTAAAAACATTCAATTTTCAAAAAGCACCTTTGATTCTGTGCAGCGGGCCTCAAATCAATTGATTTGCAGCTAGCTAAAAAACTTTATATTATACATACATTATTCGTCTAAATTGATTAGCATGCTAAAATTATATATTTTTATTTTTTATATTCTTTTAAAAAGAAAAAAATATAAATGACAAATTTCAACATGCTAGCAAATCTAGATAAAAGCCACGTATCGGTAACAAATAAATAAAATAAAATTTTGCCTAGTCACACTAATAAACTTTTTTTCTCATAAACTCGTTAATATACATGCATTTAATATATAAATAAAATATTATCATTTTTGGCTACGTGCATGCATTTTTTAAAGATTTTGAAACATATGGTTATTTTTGCTATTTTCAAACACAAATAACATTTTTTGTTATAAACTTGTTAATATATAAATTAAATTTTACTATTTTTGATTACTTGTACATATTTTTCAATGATATATAAACATAACAAAAAATGGTGAAACTTGATTTGTATGTTAAATACACGTGTTAACAAAATTATAGGAAAAGAATAAAATAAATAAATGAATTTTTGAGATAGGCTAAGTGAGTCATTAATTACTTAACTATTTTATTATTTCTTTTGCATTCTTACCCATGCATTTCAATCGCTGTCTTATGTTGTTATTATTATTTTTTTTTACGACTGCACTATGTATTTTTACTTTATTTTTTCGCTTTACTGATGTCATGTTTATTGGATTCTTAATTTTCCATTTCCATTTTCATACACCGGACTACAGGAAAGTACGTTCATCATAGTTAAAATTAGTATATAGCTACTTATCTGATGTCAAATTAAAATTCGCTCCTGAAATACTAAAAATATCAACTTGGTCACCTGCGGCTAGCGCAGGTGGCAGGGGCGTTGGACCCCTTAGCCGCAGATCGTGGGTTCGAATCCTACGTTGGGATTTCGGCCCGGAAACATGGTGTGGGAGCTGTGGTCTCCCTTTGAGGTGGGGTAGGAGCTGTTGTCTCCCTTGGGCTGGATGGAAGCTGTTCTTCCTAATTCTTTAGTGGAGCTGTGTCTCCAGATTTCTTTGGAGGAGTTATGTATCTCCTAGTTTGTAAGAATGTCTCCGAACTACGATGTAATATGTGTTGAGATGTATGTAAATATAAACCATCAAGGGTGTGTTTGGCATTCGCGAAAAAACGGGCGACGGGTTTTCGCTAATTACACTCTTTTCAATTAGTTATGTAATGATGGTTTTAACGGTGTGAGTATGGAAGGAAGTTAGGGTGAAATGTTATAGGTATAAAAGAAATTTATGAAATATTTTGAGTATATTATGAATTATGTGCAATTATTATGGGTATAAGAGGAATTATCCTAATAATCAAATAATTTCAGAAATTAATATAAATGCATACGCAAACACTTATACTGAAGTATACAATTTTAAAAGAGTGTATTTAAAAACATTCAATTTTCAAAAAGCACCTTTGATTCTGTGCAGCGGGCCTCAAATCAATTGATTTGCAGCTAGCTAAAAAACTTTATATTATACATACATTATTCGTCTAAATTGATTAGCATGCTAAAATTATATATTTTTATTTTTTATATTCTTTTAAAAAGAAAAAAATATAAATGACAAATTTCAACATGCTAGCAAATCTAGATAAAAGCCACGTATCGGTAACAAATAAATAAAATAAAATTTTGCCTAGTCACACTAATAAACTTTTTTTCTCATAAACTCGTTAATATACATGCATTTAATATATAAATAAAATATTATCATTTTTGGCTACGTGCATGCATTTTTTAAAGATTTTGAAACATATGGTTATTTTTGCTATTTTCAAACACAAATAACATTTTTTGTTATAAACTTGTTAATATATAAATTAAATTTTACTATTTTTGATTACTTGTACATATTTTTCAATGATATATAAACATAACAAAAAATGGTGAAACTTGATTTGTATGTTAAATACACGTGTTAACAAAATTATAGGAAAAGAATAAAATAAATAAATGAATTTTTGAGATAGGCTAAGTGAGTCATTAATTACTTAACTATTTTATTATTTCTTTTGCATTCTTACCCATGCATTTCAATCGCTGTCTTATGTTGTTATTATTATTTTTTTTTACGACTGCACTATGTATTTTTACTTTATTTTTTCGCTTTACTGATGTCATGTTTATTGGATTCTTAATTTTCCATTTCCATTTTCATACACCGGACTACAGGAAAGTACGTTCATCATAGTTAAAATTAGTATATAGCTACTTATCTGATGTCAAATTAAAATTCGCTCCTGAAATACTAAAAATATCAACTTGGTCACCTGCGGCTAGCGCAGGTGGCAGGGGCGTTGGACCCCTTAGCCGCAGATCGTGGGTTCGAATCCTACGTTGGGATTTCGGCCCGGAAACATGGTGTGGGAGCTGTGGTCTCCCTTTGAGGTGGGGTAGGAGCTGTTGTCTCCCTTGGGCTGGATGGAAGCTGTTCTTCCTAATTCTTTAGTGGAGCTGTGTCTCCAGATTTCTTTGGAGGAGTTATGTATCTCCTAGTTTGTAAGAATGTCTCCGAACTACGATGTAATATGTGTTGAGATGTATGTAAATATAAACCATCAAGGGTGTGTTTGGCATTCGCGAAAAAACGGGCGACGGGTTTTCGCTAATTACACTCTTTTCAATTAGTTATGTAATGATGGTTTTAACGGTGTGAGTATGGAAGGAAGTTAGGGTGAAATGTTATAGGTATAAAAGAAATTTATGAAATATTTTGAGTATATTATGAATTATGTGCAATTATTATGGGTATAAGAGGAATTATCCTAATAATCAAATAATTTCAGAAATTAATATAAATGCATACGCAAACACTTATACTGAAGTATACAATTTTAAAAGAGTGTATTTAAAAACATTCAATTTTCAAAAAGCACCTTTGATTCTGTGCAGCGGGCCTCAAATCAATTGATTTGCAGCTAGCTAAAAAACTTTATATTATACATACATTATTCGTCTAAATTGATTAGCATGCTAAAATTATATATTTTTATTTTTTATATTCTTTTAAAAAGAAAAAAATATAAATGACAAATTTCAACATGCTAGCAAATCTAGATAAAAGCCACGTATCGGTAACAAATAAATAAAATAAAATTTTGCCTAGTCACACTAATAAACTTTTTTTCTCATAAACTCGTTAATATACATGCATTTAATATATAAATAAAATATTATCATTTTTGGCTACGTGCATGCATTTTTTAAAGATTTTGAAACATATGGTTATTTTTGCTATTTTCAAACACAAATAACATTTTTTGTTATAAACTTGTTAATATATAAATTAAATTTTACTATTTTTGATTACTTGTACATATTTTTCAATGATATATAAACATAACAAAAAATGGTGAAACTTGATTTGTATGTTAAATACACGTGTTAACAAAATTATAGGAAAAGAATAAAATAAATAAATGAATTTTTGAGATAGGCTAAGTGAGTCATTAATTACTTAACTATTTTATTATTTCTTTTGCATTCTTACCCATGCATTTCAATCGCTGTCTTATGTTGTTATTATTATTTTTTTTTACGACTGCACTATGTATTTTTACTTTATTTTTTCGCTTTACTGATGTCATGTTTATTGGATTCTTAATTTTCCATTTCCATTTTCATACACCGGACTACAGGAAAGTACGTTCATCATAGTTAAAATTAGTATATAGCTACTTATCTGATGTCAAATTAAAATTCGCTCCTGAAATACTAAAAATATCAACTTGGTCACCTGCGGCTAGCGCAGGTGGCAGGGGCGTTGGACCCCTTAGCCGCAGATCGTGGGTTCGAATCCTACGTTGGGATTTCGGCCCGGAAACATGGTGTGGGAGCTGTGGTCTCCCTTTGAGGTGGGGTAGGAGCTGTTGTCTCCCTTGGGCTGGATGGAAGCTGTTCTTCCTAATTCTTTAGTGGAGCTGTGTCTCCAGATTTCTTTGGAGGAGTTATGTATCTCCTAGTTTGTAAGAATGTCTCCGAACTACGATGTAATATGTGTTGAGATGTATGTAAATATAAACCATCAAGGGTGTGTTTGGCATTCGCGAAAAAACGGGCGACGGGTTTTCGCTAATTACACTCTTTTCAATTAGTTATGTAATGATGGTTTTAACGGTGTGAGTATGGAAGGAAGTTAGGGTGAAATGTTATAGGTATAAAAGAAATTTATGAAATATTTTGAGTATATTATGAATTATGTGCAATTATTATGGGTATAAGAGGAATTATCCTAATAATCAAATAATTTCAGAAATTAATATAAATGCATACGCAAACACTTATACTGAAGTATACAATTTTAAAAGAGTGTATTTAAAAACATTCAATTTTCAAAAAGCACCTTTGATTCTGTGCAGCGGGCCTCAAATCAATTGATTTGCAGCTAGCTAAAAAACTTTATATTATACATACATTATTCGTCTAAATTGATTAGCATGCTAAAATTATATATTTTTATTTTTTATATTCTTTTAAAAAGAAAAAAATATAAATGACAAATTTCAACATGCTAGCAAATCTAGATAAAAGCCACGTATCGGTAACAAATAAATAAAATAAAATTTTGCCTAGTCACACTAATAAACTTTTTTTCTCATAAACTCGTTAATATACATGCATTTAATATATAAATAAAATATTATCATTTTTGGCTACGTGCATGCATTTTTTAAAGATTTTGAAACATATGGTTATTTTTGCTATTTTCAAACACAAATAACATTTTTTGTTATAAACTTGTTAATATATAAATTAAATTTTACTATTTTTGATTACTTGTACATATTTTTCAATGATATATAAACATAACAAAAAATGGTGAAACTTGATTTGTATGTTAAATACACGTGTTAACAAAATTATAGGAAAAGAATAAAATAAATAAATGAATTTTTGAGATAGGCTAAGTGAGTCATTAATTACTTAACTATTTTATTATTTCTTTTGCATTCTTACCCATGCATTTCAATCGCTGTCTTATGTTGTTATTATTATTTTTTTTTACGACTGCACTATGTATTTTTACTTTATTTTTTCGCTTTACTGATGTCATGTTTATTGGATTCTTAATTTTCCATTTCCATTTTCATACACCGGACTACAGGAAAGTACGTTCATCATAGTTAAAATTAGTATATAGCTACTTATCTGATGTCAAATTAAAATTCGCTCCTGAAATACTAAAAATATCAACTTGGTCACCTGCGGCTAGCGCAGGTGGCAGGGGCGTTGGACCCCTTAGCCGCAGATCGTGGGTTCGAATCCTACGTTGGGATTTCGGCCCGGAAACATGGTGTGGGAGCTGTGGTCTCCCTTTGAGGTGGGGTAGGAGCTGTTGTCTCCCTTGGGCTGGATGGAAGCTGTTCTTCCTAATTCTTTAGTGGAGCTGTGTCTCCAGATTTCTTTGGAGGAGTTATGTATCTCCTAGTTTGTAAGAATGTCTCCGAACTACGATGTAATATGTGTTGAGATGTATGTAAATATAAACCATCAAGGGTGTGTTTGGCATTCGCGAAAAAACGGGCGACGGGTTTTCGCTAATTACACTCTTTTCAATTAGTTATGTAATGATGGTTTTAACGGTGTGAGTATGGAAGGAAGTTAGGGTGAAATGTTATAGGTATAAAAGAAATTTATGAAATATTTTGAGTATATTATGAATTATGTGCAATTATTATGGGTATAAGAGGAATTATCCTAATAATCAAATAATTTCAGAAATTAATATAAATGCATACGCAAACACTTATACTGAAGTATACAATTTTAAAAGAGTGTATTTAAAAACATTCAATTTTCAAAAAGCACCTTTGATTCTGTGCAGCGGGCCTCAAATCAATTGATTTGCAGCTAGCTAAAAAACTTTATATTATACATACATTATTCGTCTAAATTGATTAGCATGCTAAAATTATATATTTTTATTTTTTATATTCTTTTAAAAAGAAAAAAATATAAATGACAAATTTCAACATGCTAGCAAATCTAGATAAAAGCCACGTATCGGTAACAAATAAATAAAATAAAATTTTGCCTAGTCACACTAATAAACTTTTTTTCTCATAAACTCGTTAATATACATGCATTTAATATATAAATAAAATATTATCATTTTTGGCTACGTGCATGCATTTTTTAAAGATTTTGAAACATATGGTTATTTTTGCTATTTTCAAACACAAATAACATTTTTTGTTATAAACTTGTTAATATATAAATTAAATTTTACTATTTTTGATTACTTGTACATATTTTTCAATGATATATAAACATAACAAAAAATGGTGAAACTTGATTTGTATGTTAAATACACGTGTTAACAAAATTATAGGAAAAGAATAAAATAAATAAATGAATTTTTGAGATAGGCTAAGTGAGTCATTAATTACTTAACTATTTTATTATTTCTTTTGCATTCTTACCCATGCATTTCAATCGCTGTCTTATGTTGTTATTATTATTTTTTTTTACGACTGCACTATGTATTTTTACTTTATTTTTTCGCTTTACTGATGTCATGTTTATTGGATTCTTAATTTTCCATTTCCATTTTCATACACCGGACTACAGGAAAGTACGTTCATCATAGTTAAAATTAGTATATAGCTACTTATCTGATGTCAAATTAAAATTCGCTCCTGAAATACTAAAAATATCAACTTGGTCACCTGCGGCTAGCGCAGGTGGCAGGGGCGTTGGACCCCTTAGCCGCAGATCGTGGGTTCGAATCCTACGTTGGGATTTCGGCCCGGAAACATGGTGTGGGAGCTGTGGTCTCCCTTTGAGGTGGGGGTAGGAGCTGTTGTCTCCCTTGGGCTGGATGGAAGCTGTTCTTCCTAATTCTTTAGTGGAGCTGTGTCTCCAGATTTCTTTGGAGGAGTTATGTATCTCCTAGTTTGTAAGAATGTCTCCGAACTACGATGTAATATGTGTTGAGATGTATGTAAATATAAACCATCAAGGGTGTGTTTGGCATTCGCGAAAAAACGGGCGACGGGTTTTCGCTAATTACACTCTTTTCAATTAGTTATGTAATGATGGTTTTAACGGTGTGAGTATGGAAGGAAGTTAGGGTGAAATGTTATAGGTATAAAAGAAATTTATGAAATATTTTGAGTATATTATGAATTATGTGCAATTATTATGGGTATAAGAGGAATTATCCTAATAATCAAATAATTTCAGAAATTAATATAAATGCATACGCAAACACTTATACTGAAGTATACAATTTTAAAAGAGTGTATTTAAAAACATTCAATTTTCAAAAAGCACCTTTGATTCTGTGCAGCGGGCCTCAAATCAATTGATTTGCAGCTAGCTAAAAAACTTTATATTATACATACATTATTCGTCTAAATTGATTAGCATGCTAAAATTATATATTTTTATTTTTTATATTCTTTTAAAAAGAAAAAAATATAAATGACAAATTTCAACATGCTAGCAAATCTAGATAAAAGCCACGTATCGGTAACAAATAAATAAAATAAAATTTTGCCTAGTCACACTAATAAACTTTTTTTCTCATAAACTCGTTAATATACATGCATTTAATATATAAATAAAATATTATCATTTTTGGCTACGTGCATGCATTTTTTAAAGATTTTGAAACATATGGTTATTTTTGCTATTTTCAAACACAAATAACATTTTTTGTTATAAACTTGTTAATATATAAATTAAATTTTACTATTTTTGATTACTTGTACATATTTTTCAATGATATATAAACATAACAAAAAATGGTGAAACTTGATTTGTATGTTAAATACACGTGTTAACAAAATTATAGGAAAAGAATAAAATAAATAAATGAATTTTTGAGATAGGCTAAGTGAGTCATTAATTACTTAACTATTTTATTATTTCTTTTGCATTCTTACCCATGCATTTCAATCGCTGTCTTATGTTGTTATTATTATTTTTTTTTACGACTGCACTATGTATTTTACTTTATTTTTTCGCTTTACTGATGTCATGTTTATTGGATTCTTAATTTTCCATTTCCATTTTCATACACCGGACTACAGGAAAGTACGTTCATCATAGTTAAAATTAGTATATAGCTACTTATCTGATGTCAAATTAAAATTCGCTCCTGAAATACTAAAAATATCAACTTGGTCACCTGCGGCTAGCGCAGGTGGCAGGGGCGTTGGACCCCTTAGCCGCAGATCGTGGGTTCGAATCCTACGTTGGGATTTCGGCCCGGAAACATGGTGTGGGAGCTGTGGTCTCCCTTTGAGGTGGGGTAGGAGCTGTTGTCTCCCTTGGGCTGGATGGAAGCTGTTCTTCCTAATTCTTTAGTGGAGCTGTGTCTCCAGATTTCTTTGGAGGAGTTATGTATCTCCTAGTTTGTAAGAATGTCTCCGAACTACGATGTAATATGTGTTGAGATGTATGTAAATATAAACCATCAAGGGTGTGTTTGGCATTCGCGAAAAAACGGGCGACGGGTTTTCGCTAATTACACTCTTTTCAATTAGTTATGTAATGATGGTTTTAACGGTGTGAGTATGGAAGGAAGTTAGGGTGAAATGTTATAGGTATAAAAGAAATTTATGAAATATTTTGAGTATATTATGAATTATGTGCAATTATTATGGGTATAAGAGGAATTATCCTAATAATCAAATAATTTCAGAAATTAATATAAATGCATACGCAAACACTTATACTGAAGTATACAATTTTAAAAGAGTGTATTTAAAAACATTCAATTTTCAAAAAGCACCTTTGATTCTGTGCAGCGGGCCTCAAATCAATTGATTTGCAGCTAGCTAAAAAACTTTATATTATACATACATTATTCGTCTAAATTGATTAGCATGCTAAAATTATATATTTTTATTTTTTATATTCTTTTAAAAAGAAAAAAATATAAATGACAAATTTCAACATGCTAGCAAATCTAGATAAAAGCCACGTATCGGTAACAAATAAATAAAATAAAATTTTGCCTAGTCACACTAATAAACTTTTTTTCTCATAAACTCGTTAATATACATGCATTTAATATATAAATAAAATATTATCATTTTTGGCTACGTGCATGCATTTTTTAAAGATTTTGAAACATATGGTTATTTTTGCTATTTTCAAACACAAATAACATTTTTTGTTATAAACTTGTTAATATATAAATTAAATTTTACTATTTTTGATTACTTGTACATATTTTTCAATGATATATAAACATAACAAAAAATGGTGAAACTTGATTTGTATGTTAAATACACGTGTTAACAAAATTATAGGAAAAGAATAAAATAAATAAATGAATTTTTGAGATAGGCTAAGTGAGTCATTAATTACTTAACTATTTTATTATTTCTTTTGCATTCTTACCCATGCATTTCAATCGCTGTCTTATGTTGTTATTATTATTTTTTTTTACGACTGCACTATGTATTTTTACTTTATTTTTTCGCTTTACTGATGTCATGTTTATTGGATTCTTAATTTTCCATTTCCATTTTCATACACCGGACTACAGGAAAGTACGTTCATCATAGTTAAAATTAGTATATAGCTACTTATCTGATGTCAAATTAAAATTCGCTCCTGAAATACTAAAAATATCAACTTGGTCACCTGCGGCTAGCGCAGGTGGCAGGGGCGTTGGACCCCTTAGCCGCAGATCGTGGGTTCGAATCCTACGTTGGGATTTCGGCCCGGAAACATGGTGTGGGAGCTGTGGTCTCCCTTTGAGGTGGGGTAGGAGCTGTTGTCTCCCTTGGGCTGGATGGAAGCTGTTCTTCCTAATTCTTTAGTGGAGCTGTGTCTCCAGATTTCTTTGGAGGAGTTATGTATCTCCTAGTTTGTAAGAATGTCTCCGAACTACGATGTAATATGTGTTGAGATGTATGTAAATATAAACCATCAAGGGTGTGTTTGGCATTCGCGAAAAAACGGGCGACGGGTTTTCGCTAATTACACTCTTTTCAATTAGTTATGTAATGATGGTTTTAACGGTGTGAGTATGGAAGGAAGTTAGGGTGAAATGTTATAGGTATAAAAGAAATTTATGAAATATTTTGAGTATATTATGAATTATGTGCAATTATTATGGGTATAAGAGGAATTATCCTAATAATCAAATAATTTCAGAAATTAATATAAATGCATACGCAAACACTTATACTGAAGTATACAATTTTAAAAGAGTGTATTTAAAAACATTCAATTTTCAAAAAGCACCTTTGATTCTGTGCAGCGGGCCTCAAATCAATTGATTTGCAGCTAGCTAAAAAACTTTATATTATACATACATTATTCGTCTAAATTGATTAGCATGCTAAAATTATATATTTTTATTTTTTATATTCTTTTAAAAAGAAAAAAATATAAATGACAAATTTCAACATGCTAGCAAATCTAGATAAAAGCCACGTATCGGTAACAAATAAATAAAATAAAATTTTGCCTAGTCACACTAATAAACTTTTTTTCTCATAAACTCGTTAATATACATGCATTTAATATATAAATAAAATATTATCATTTTGGCTACGTGCATGCATTTTTTAAAGATTTTGAAACATATGGTTATTTTTGCTATTTTCAAACACAAATAACATTTTTTGTTATAAACTTGTTAATATATAAATTAAATTTTACTATTTTTGATTACTTGTACATATTTTTCAATGATATATAAACATAACAAAAAATGGTGAAACTTGATTTGTATGTTAAATACACGTGTTAACAAAATTATAGGAAAAGAATAAAATAAATAAATGAATTTTTGAGATAGGCTAAGTGAGTCATTAATTACTTAACTATTTTATTATTTCTTTTGCATTCTTACCCATGCATTTCAATCGCTGTCTTATGTTGTTATTATTATTTTTTTTTACGACTGCACTATGTATTTTTACTTTATTTTTTCGCTTTACTGATGTCATGTTTATTGGATTCTTAATTTTCCATTTCCATTTTCATACACCGGACTACAGGAAAGTACGTTCATCATAGTTAAAATTAGTATATAGCTACTTATCTGATGTCAAATTAAAATTCGCTCCTGAAATACTAAAAATATCAACTTGGTCACCTGCGGCTAGCGCAGGTGGCAGGGGCGTTGGACCCCTTAGCCGCAGATCGTGGGTTCGAATCCTACGTTGGGATTTCGGCCCGGAAACATGGTGTGGGAGCTGTGGTCTCCCTTTGAGGTGGGGTAGGAGCTGTTGTCTCCCTTGGGCTGGATGGAAGCTGTTCTTCCTAATTCTTTAGTGGAGCTGTGTCTCCAGATTTCTTTGGAGGAGTTATGTATCTCCTAGTTTGTAAGAATGTCTCCGAACTACGATGTAATATGTGTTGAGATGTATGTAAATATAAACCATCAAGGGTGTGTTTGGCATTCGCGAAAAAACGGGCGACGGGTTTTCGCTAATTACACTCTTTTCAATTAGTTATGTAATGATGGTTTTAACGGTGTGAGTATGGAAGGAAGTTAGGGTGAAATGTTATAGGTATAAAAGAAATTTATGAAATATTTTGAGTATATTATGAATTATGTGCAATTATTATGGGTATAAGAGGAATTATCCTAATAATCAAATAATTTCAGAAATTAATATAAATGCATACGCAAACACTTATACTGAAGTATACAATTTTAAAAGAGTGTATTTAAAAACATTCAATTTTCAAAAAGCACCTTTGATTCTGTGCAGCGGGCCTCAAATCAATTGATTTGCAGCTAGCTAAAAAACTTTATATTATACATACATTATTCGTCTAAATTGATTAGCATGCTAAAATTATATATTTTTATTTTTTATATTCTTTTAAAAAGAAAAAAATATAAATGACAAATTTCAACATGCTAGCAAATCTAGATAAAAGCCACGTATCGGTAACAAATAAATAAAATAAAATTTTGCCTAGTCACACTAATAAACTTTTTTTCTCATAAACTCGTTAATATACATGCATTTAATATATAAATAAAATATTATCATTTTTGGCTACGTGCATGCATTTTTTAAAGATTTTGAAACATATGGTTATTTTTGCTATTTTCAAACACAAATAACATTTTTTGTTATAAACTTGTTAATATATAAATTAAATTTTACTATTTTTGATTACTTGTACATATTTTTCAATGATATATAAACATAACAAAAAATGGTGAAACTTGATTTGTATGTTAAATACACGTGTTAACAAAATTATAGGAAAAGAATAAAATAAATAAATGAATTTTTGAGATAGGCTAAGTGAGTCATTAATTACTTAACTATTTTATTATTTCTTTTGCATTCTTACCCAT